>CM066315.1:141891566-142621566 GCA_033807775.1 Saussurea involucrata
AGAATCAGTTAATTAGTTCATATGTGAATCACACAGGTTCATACCGTTTGTCGCCTATTTGTAAAAGTTACGAAACTGCCACTCTATTTTTGGAATAGCCGCAATTTTTTACTATTCAAATCCGATCTTGACCGTATGAAGGGCTAGGGTTACTTCTCTACTTCTCTACTTCTCATATACTTAACACTTCTCATTTGAACGGTTATTGAACCTATATATATACAGCAGATGTTATGTTATGTTACCTTGGCAATTCCTTCAGGTCCACCTAGAGTGACCATGGCACGATCCATAGACGAAGGGTAACCAGGATAATTAACTGCAAAAAGCTTGCTATTTGGTAAAACTCCAGCAATTGTTCCATCTTTTATCACCCCCATCGGTTGCTGTTCTTAACTTAATTACCAAATATCCTAACAATTTCAAGAAAAGAGTTGTTGTCTGCCAAGTAATTAAACATTTAACAGTTAACAATTAACTCAATAATCATGTATTTCTTTGAGGAATACCAAGTAATTAAACATACAACAGAAATATCAATAAGTTGACTTTGTGAAGTAACTGTAAACCCTAAATATCATAAATCAATTCCAACAATTATATACATTCAAACATATATAAACTCAAACACATAATATGCACTAAAAACACCATTCACGTTAGGGAAGTTCAAATTCTTACAATCTAAAATCAAATTAAAACAGATAAAATCAATTAAAAATCGACTCACGTATGGGGTTTCACTTAGAATAGATGTTTAGCTGAGCATCTTTGCAGGGCCGGTCCTGAGATTTCGGATGCCCATGGCGGAAAGCCAAAAAAATGCCGCTCTCCCTTCTTCGAGGATGGGCGGGGTTGGAGTTGGAGGAAAAGTAAAAAACGATCATACTTGTTGATGACTAAATTATAATTATAAACTCAACCATCGGCTACACACAAACCATCAAACCCGACATCCTAACATAAGGATAAGAGTGGGAGCAAAAATAACCTGTAGAGTGAAGAGCCTGTCCTCAAATTGCACTTCATTTGTCAAGAAATTAGCTCCTATGGTTGCCTTATATTGATTGCTAAGCTTCTTGTTCACATACCTAAATTTAAATGTTAAGGGGAAACAAGGAGTAATGCCATTAACAAGAACTACTGCTAACAATGGCATTACTTCTCACCAATCACAAGAGTTTTAAAACGAGTTGTTGATGACTAAATTATAATTATAAACTCAACCATCGGCTACACACAAACCATCAAACCCGACATCCTAACATAAGGATAAGAGTGGGAGCAAAAATAACCTGTAGAGTGAAGAGCCTGTCCTCAAATTGCACTTCATTTGTCAAGAAATTAGCTCCTATGGTTGCCTTATATTGATTGCTAAACTTCTTGTTCACATACCTAAAGTTAAATGTTAAGGGGAAACAAGGAGTAATCCATTAACAAGAACTACTGCTAACAATGGCATTACTTCTCACCAATCACACGAGTTTTAAAACGAGGTGACATTACAAGAAGTCATTGTATGCAAAGTAAATAAGGAAATACAAATTTGATAATCGAGTAATGAAGGATATTGGTTATACTTTCAAAATATATGACGTCATATCAAAAAAATTCTCCAAAGGCAAACAATTATTACGCACACTTGTATGAAAGAGAATCAAGCATTCGCAAACCCCAAGCAGAAATACAAATTAAAAGTAAGATTGAGTTTAACCTGTTGATAGAAAATGCAAACATTATGAATTTGAAGTACCTCCAACTGTAGAAGATATGCTAGTCAAATAATCATCAATCAATTTGACCACCACACAAGACAAAGTAAACTTCTTTCTCCTATTGAAATTGAATCATAGAGGTATCCAAGTATTCCCACTCCTTTGTATCATCTATCTAAGCAATAAGCACAGAATACATGATCGATTTTGGTTTTAGAAGCAAGAAATCGATTTTAGGGCAGCAAAATAACAACAAAACATAAAATAAACAATTTAAACGATTAACCCTAAATCCCTAATCAACTAACCCAAACTAAAATATGAACTATCTAAACATAAAAAGATAAAAGAAATCATGAAATCATAAAACATAAATCTAAAATAATTAAATTTGCTGTTGCTTGTTGGTTTTTACCAGAGTCGATAATCCACAGAACACAGTGAGTCTCGACTTCGAGTCTGTTGAGAGACAGAGACACACAGATGACAGACCACAGCGGCACAACCTGTGAGCCCGCCCTGTGCCGACAGCCGCACAATCGAAGAAGAGACAAGGTCACGAAGATTGCAGATTGTTGGTCGCTGGATTGGCAGTTCAGAATCGGAACGAGAGGTCAGAGAGTGAGAGCGTCGAGCGAAATCAGTGAAAGAGCATAGACGAACAGTGTTCCCTTTTCTTGACTGCAAATTTTAGAGTAAACTGATGTGTCATTAGGTAAACGATAGACTTTTAAGACCATGAGTATCAGAACCCTCTTACCCACATGCCACGACCATGAGTATCATAACCCTCTTACCCACTTGCCACTTAAATGTCACATCAGTTTTTCTCGTTACCCTCTCCTTACCATCTTCTTATCCAAGAGTGGAGTACCAGAATCCTCTTACCCACTTGGCACCTCATTTTTTTAGGGAAATTAATTAAAATACCCTAAGTTTGACCAAGTCTTACCAAAATGCCATAAATCTCTCCCAGTTTGCCAAAATGCCCTTTTTTCCGCAATAGAGCCCGCGATCGCGGGCTCAGGGACCATTTCTGACACTTTTTTAAACTTGCAGGGACCATTTTTGAAAAATTCAATCCCGCGATCGCGAAGGAATCCCGCGATGGTTTTATTTTTGTGACTTTTCAATTGCAAGGGACCATTCTTGAAAAATTCCAGGGACCATTTTTGAAACTTTTGGCCCGCGTTCGACCACTGTACACCCCGCGTTTCGACCAATTTGATGAATTTAAAATTAAATGTTACACTTTCAACCCCTATACTTATTTACTAAATTTACTTTATACCTTTTACTTTCATAAATTTAATTTTACATTTAACACATATAATCGTTTATTAACTAAAATACGTTAAAAAAATACGTTTTAATTTTAACAAGTTACACCATTATAATCGTCTTTTCGATACGTTCGAAATGAGCCCAATCTTGAATTTTTTTGATTTATATATTTTAATATATATCATATATAGTACATCAAAATATTTTTAATATTTACAATTTATACCTTTATAGTTAATTATTTAATTTATGGTACTCTTATAGTTAATGCGATAGGAGTGTAAAACAAAATTGAGAATACGTTAAAAATGAATTTTCGCAGGTAAAAAATATTTTTATGTAGTGTATATGATATATATTAAAATATATAAATCCAAAAAAATTCAAAATTGGGCTCATTTCGAACGTATCGAAAAGACGATTATAATGGTGTAACTTGTTAAAATTAAAACGTATTTTTTTAACGTATTTTAGTTAATAAACGATTATATGTGTTAAATGTAAAATTAAATTTATGAAAGTAAAAGGTATAAAGTAAATTTAGTAAATAAGTATAGGGGTTGAAAGTGTAACATTTAATTTTAAATTCATCAAATTGGTCGAAACGCGGGTGTACAGTGGTCACGCGGGTGTACAGTGGTCGAACGCGGGCCAAAAGTTTCAAAAATGATCCCTTGCAATTGAAAAGTCACAAAAATAAAACCATCGCGGGATTGAATTTTTCAAAAATGGTCCCTGCAAGTTTAAAAAAGTGTCAGAAATGGTCCCTGAGCCCGCGATCGCGGGCTCCATTGCGGAAAAAAAAAGGCATTTTGGCAAACTGGGAGAGATTTAGGGCATTTTGGTAACACTTGGTTTGACTTAGGGTATTTTAATTAATTTCCCTTTTTTTAATTCTTTTATTTATACATTTAATTATTTAACAAAATAAATATATTTATATATTTTTTAATAAATAAAAATAAGATAAATAATAAAAATAAAAATTCATATCATTCATTAAAAAATTAAAAATTACAAAATACAAAACACTAAAAATTATGTAATTTTTTAATTCTCTCTTTCTTCGCTAAAGTAGCCCTCAAAATATCTCCCTCAAGGTGATCATGCGGGGCTATGAAAAACTCGAAGTCTTTATCAAATCGTTTATCTAACTCGAGTTGCAACTGTGTTTCTTCGAGTTCAAGTTTTTTCATTTTGTACTCCATTGTACCCTCAATCTGCTCGTTGAACGAGCCTATGGTCGTCAACAACTGAGTAACACTTTCGTTCGTATTCGACCCGCTCGTATTACTCGTTGATGTTTTTTTGCCTTGTTTCTCCCGATGGGTCGTTGAAGTTGCTCGACATCTTCATCGTCATCATCGGAAGGTTTGGTACGTTTTGAACCCCGGGATGAATTTGTCGACATCGTTGGAACCGTTGCCCATTTTGGACATTTTTTTAAGCCATCCCAAGCTTGTTAATAATAATAATAATAATAATAATAATAATAATAATAATAATAATAATAATAATAAAAATATTACCACCGGTTTGTGCGTTTTCGACAACGGGGTCCTCCGAAACGTCAACTCACGCCGACACTAGCGCGAGTTCCTCCTCTTTACTCCACATCTGTCGGGCGGCTCTATTTTCATATTTTTTGTTTTTTCCTTTTCTCGTTGGTGTCGGGTTTGATGGTTCGGGGATAGATTGTTGTGTGGAGATCGATTGTGGTGTGTGCGGGATAGAATGTTGGGTTTCCGGAACAATGTCGTCGTCGAGATCGATTGCGGGTGAAGGAAGTTGGTAGTTGGCCGGAGTAAAACCTTGATTCATCAAACCGGGATATGTAAATTGTTGCGGAAATTGTTGCGAAAATTGCGGATGATAACCTTGTTGTGAAAACGCTTGGAAACCAAGCTCCGGGACTTGTTGCGGTTGCGGTGTATCCGATCTGTTACGACGGGATGTAGGTGTTTTGTTTGGATTCATGATGAAATTTGAGATAAATGAAAGAAGGTATTGAATTTGAGAGAATTTGAGAGATTTTAGTGTGAAAAAATAAGATGTTTGGATTAATATATATAGTGTGATTAAATTGAAGAAAAAAATTTAATTTTTTTTTAAAAGAGCCGTTGCCAACGTTCATATTTTCAAATTATTTAAAAAAAAATTAAAAAAAAATATCGGGTAAACTCGGGTTGGGGAACCCGATTGAACCCGAGCCCCCCCCCCCCCCCCCCCCCCCGTATCGGAACCCGCCGTGAACCCGCCCTTACCCGCACCCGGTACGCATGGCCTAATTAGGGGGTGTTTGGGAGTGCTTATATTTTTTACTTATTCGCTTATAACTTCTTCCCACCGCAAATAAGCTATTTGAAGTGTTTGGATAGAAAAAATCAAAAATGCTTATTTGCTTCTCCTCACCACAAATAAGTTGTTTTTGATAAGTCATTCAATACCTACTTATTTACTTCTCCTTATTTCCTTATCTATCCAAATTACCTTTTTACCCTCAATTTTTAACAAACACTTTTTAAAAACTGTTTTTCCTCACCACATAAGCAAATAAGCATAAGTTAAAAATATAAGCACTCCCAAACACCCCCTTAAATTCATCACCTCCTTCTATATAAGAAAAATAGGTTTATACTTATGAGTAGATCATGGATTTAATTAAAATCTCATTTAAGGTTATATACCTAAAAAAAATTAAACTGATTCTAAATAGACACCCATCTATTTACCAGAATTTTAGGTATATAACCTTAAATGAGATTTTAATTAAATCCATGATCTTCTCACAAGTATAAATCCATTTACGAAGTAGACATCTTTCTATTAGTAATTATTATGTAATTTGTTTGTTTTTACACACGTTAATAGTAAATCTTATTTTTTACATTTTCAATACTTTCACTATGTAATTTGCCACACCCCAAAAACCAGAGGTTGTGACTACTAATAATGGTACCAAAAGTATCCAAAACAATAATAATTCAAACTAAAACTCAACAGCGGAAGTATAAACATAAACATGGATTACTAAAAGAAAATACTCAAATCATCAATTAAAATAATTATTGCTAACGGAGCGTCCTCGATTCATACTTAGATCTTCTCTTTGCCCTTCGAGCTACCCGCTATAACGTCCCCTGAAAGATACATACTAAAAACGTCAGCTTTCGCCTGGTGAGTTCTTACTCTGTTAATCAGCTGATCTGCTTATCTACAAAAAGTTGTGTTGTTCTTACTGTGGAACAAGTGACTTTGTGAATAAACATCATGCTAAGTATTGGTATGGTTCTTATAGCATCCCCAATCCCCATTTTAAAGCCAAGGCATCTAACCAACAAGGATCCATCAAAGCATGGATACCAAAATCTTTCTGGTCTGTTTTGCAGGAATGTCATGTGTAACACAATTCAGAATAGTCCTTTCACATGACAGCAATAAAAGGTTACGCCAATTTTGAGGGAGAGCATCAGGTATTTGACATGTACATGTATTTTTCATTGAATTCAAAGAACCGTGGTAATTCATTCTGGATAACTTACTTGTGTTTGTTATTCTCCAATTTTAACTTCCATGAATGCCAATAGTTATATTTTCTTGACTTAGTTATTTCCATGTCTAATATGTTTGTTGATTTTTCGATGGAAATACACTCGTTGAAATTCCTATTTGTTTCTCAAAGTTCGTCACTTCTTGTTAATGACTCACTTCTTCTCCGATATAATAACTGTGACTTGTTCTTCATAATTAAAATTCTATTCTTTGTTTGATTTTTGACTATAATGTGCTTAATGAGTCATTCTAGTTTGCGTTTGACTTTGTTCTTTGATATTCATTACCATATTAATGACTTCTGATTACCTCAGATCAGAACTCAGACTTCATTCTTTTGACTTCTGATTACCTCAGATCAGAACTCGGACTTCATTCTTTTGGCTTCTGAATAATTCAATTCAGAACTCGGACTTCATTTAATGACTTCTGATTACCTCAGATAAGAACTCAGACTTCATTCTTTTGACTTCTGATTACCTCAGATCAGAACTCGGACTTCATTCTTTTGGCTTCTGAATAATTCAATTCAGAACTCGGACTTCATTTAATGACTTCTGATTACCTCAGATCAGAACTCGGACTTATTTTACATGACTTCTGAATAATTCAGTTCAGAACTCGCTCTTAAAAGTATTGACTTCTAAACATTTCAGTTTAGAACTCGTTTTTAAATGTGTACTTCAATGTTTACAAAACTGGTTTATTTGAAAAAAGAGTGTGAAAGGAGTGTTAGGACTTATATAGTTTCTATGGTCTATCCAGAACCGGAATGACCTACCCAAGAAACACATCCATGTATAGACAACAGTGAGGGGTCTAGATGCATAGACGAGTTTGGAGAGAAAAGAAAAATGGTGAGCCTGTGACAGGACTTAAAAGAATTATTGGTCCTTACCAAACCGAGTCAGTCATCCGGGTAACCACATAGTCTATTCATTCTCGTTCTTTGGAGATGAATATTGAAACAGACATGGACCCAATGTCAATAACTCGTGTCGCCCCACCCAGCCACTCAAGTATCTCACAAAAGATGCTTGTTTCATATATTCACAGAGGTCTAGCACATAATCTATCTATTCCTCGCTCAAAGGTCTTAGATATTGAAAACGGAAGACATCAGCTTCGGTCTCCGAATTTCATATTCTATTCACTGTGTCAATTGATTTTCACTTGCGTCCCAGGTTAAATCAATTTTTGAGCCAAACATATATAATTTATTTCTTTCACACATGCACGAGTCTTTGTGATTCCCATCGCATATCTTCGTGATATTGCCGGAGCAGTTTGAGAAGTAATTTTTTAAGAAATTTTACTTCAGTGATAACTGGAAGTCCTATCAGAGATACCCCGATGGCAACTCTGAACATAGGCCACACAATTATCTTAATTGTTGTGATAATAGTTACTATTGTGTTTCTGTGTTAGATAGTTACCCTATTCTGGTTACTAAACGTTTTATCTTATATTTTGCTACTCATCAGTGTTGTCTTTGAAGTTACATGATGCTCAGGATGCTCCTAATCATCACGAGGGGGAGAATTGATACAGATTCAAAGACACGAATCATCATCATGAGGGGAGAAACGTTATAAAAGTTCAAAGACCCAGATTATCAAGTTGAGGGAGGGGGGGTAAACAACAGTTGAGGGGGAGTAACTGTTATGATCTATGCAGAAAAGATTACAAGTTGTTTGTGTGATTGATTCTTTCATCCCTTGAAGCTGACTTCAAGCTGAAGCTATGAAGACTAAGAGCATAATTCAAGGGGGGCGTAAAAAGACCTGAAGTCAAGCAACGCCAACATCTGTCAAAGATTCAAGAGAGAGAGAAGATCAAGACCTGAAGATTCCAAGATCATAATTTTTCTCTATATAACTTTAGGGGAGATTGTTAGGACCAAATGTCCTATAAAATAGAAAGTGATATAAAGAAAAGAATAGTTTTATTTAATTGTTTGTAAAAGCCTCATAATAGATAATGTGGGTTTTGGTGTGTTAATGGGTCATGGGCTTTGACCTTAGGCCATAGGTATTTAATGTGTGGTTTAGAGGAAATTAAGTCAAGGGCTTAGATGTTTAATCAGATTAGCGTCATACGGCTAAGAGAGAGAGAGAGAGGGTTGTTCATCATTCCAATCTTATATACGGCTAAGAGAGAGAGAGAGAGGGTTGTTCATCATTCCAATCTTATATCTCTCTATTCATTCAATGTAAAGCTTAATTGTTTTATTGTTTACATTGTTACTTGATTGATCAAACTGGGATCTACACTGTTGGAGATGCTCCAAGTATCCTGATAGATCAAGACAAATCACCATATTTAGATGAGGATGAAGACGAGGATAATGATATAAATTATAGAAATAAAGAGTCCACATGGATGAATTATTTTATTTAAGAGTTAAATTCATTTTATTAATAAAATACCAATTAATATGACATGTGTGTTTGGAAGGTGTGTTTGTCCTAGAGGCACGTTTTCAACCATATTAAACATCTCACAAGCATCATCTTTTGACCATTTTTCTCTATCTTGAACCTTTAATAAACATTTTCAAATAAGTATTTACAAAGGGTTTATTTGTTGAAATTTTGTGAATAAATGTTGAGTATATAAAAATGTCTACATTATATCTAAAATAAATAGTAAATAAAAATATTTTTTTGAAAGACTTATTAGAAAACAACGAGAAAACATACAAGAAAAACAACAAGTGCTTCTGCAAGCAGTAGAACCACCCTGAAAGAAAACTACAAAAACATAAAACAAGCTGAAAAAATCACACACGGACTAACCACCGAACACCAAACGACTAGAGAAGCAGAGAACTAAGGAGGGGTCAACAGAAAAGGCGAACTAAGCCAAAAATCATGCAAAATACGACCTTTCCGAATTCTTCTCGAGATCCAATCGTAGGATCTAGTTTGGATATATGCAAATAACCGATCTGCAGAACAAGTTTTACTTCGAAAAAACATTTGATTACGGTGGTCCCATATCATATAAATCGCAGACCAGAGAGTGTAGCTTGCTAAACTGATTTCAACCAAGACGAAGCCAAAGATCCACATAATGGTTTAGAATTTCACAAGCCGAATTACCGAAAATTCCAATGATCTGCCACCACTAGCCTATGAGTGACCAAACTTTAGCGGCTATAAAAATAAGTGTCGAATTAATGGTTAACTTAAATAAAAAAAATATTATTTTATATTTTTAAAATAAATAATATCAATTAAAATGTGTAACATGATATAGACGAGATCTTGTAAATTTAATAAAAATCAAACTACCAGAAAAAGAAAAAGAAAATATCAAAATATATCAAAATACAAGGAATGTTTTTCTTTTAGCTCTCAAGTGTAACAAATAACTATTTCTTAATCAATATAACAAAATTTCAAACTTTTATATTTTGTACTATAACTTTAATCAATAATTTACTAATGTTGTAACACTTGGTTGTTTAATACTAAATTGTTAATATGAAAAAACTAAAATCATACATTTTGATTTAAAATTTCTTGTTAGAGTATCTACACCCATTTTGCATAAGGTCCTGCAAGATTACATAGTATGACATGTGGATTACAAGGTCTTGCAAGTTTAACAAGATCTTTCAACTTTAGAAAGTTCTTTTACAATTAAATATACATATATATATATATATACAGGGTTAGGTTCAAGTGAAAACCTCAAATAACTAGAAAACTAAAGAACACATTTATAGGCATTGATTCAACATGATCCAAAGGGTATTAATAATAACAATTAAACTAATTAGAATTAAGGAAAAGGGTACAAAGGTAATTTGAGCACTACATCATATATGGAAAATACAACAAAGGCACAAATAGTTTCCTTATGGAGATCACAGTTTTCCGGCAAACACTTGCAGATTCCGGCGAGTTGACGGTTCTCCGGCGAACACTTGCAGATTCCGACGAACACTTGCAGATTCCGGCGAGTTGACGGTTCTCCGGCGAACACTTGCAGATTCCGACGAACACTTGCAGATTCCGGCGTCCGTCGAAAACTTGCAGATTCCGGCGTCCAGCGAAAACTGCAGATTCCGGCGAGTTCACGGTTTTCCGGCGATGCTTGCCATCGACTCCCAAACTTCAAGAAATCACATATTACTTAGTGGTTTTCAATTCTAAAACTTGCAATCTAATCAAAATTTAAAAACAAACAAGTATATAAAAAAACGATAAACAACAAGTGCATATTATGCACTTGTACATATATATATATATGCACAGATCTAGAAATTGCAGAAAAAAGCTCATAATCTGGATAACTTAATCGAAATATAGATATGCACTTGTGCATATTACATCAAATTTGATACAAATCAACAAGAACATCAATAGAAGCAAAAATCGATGTAGAGATCGATCAAAACACATAAACATCGATGTAGAAATCGATGTAAAACTCATAAATAGCAATGCTCAAGTTGAAATTAACAGCTCAAATTTCATAAGCAAATCAATGAGATCATCCATAAAAGCAAAAATCGATGTAAAGATCTATCAAAAAAAAGTTGAAATTAACAGCTCACACACCTTCGCGACGGCTGTGGTGGTCGGAGGTGGTGGCGGCCGACGGTAGAGAAGAGAGAAGAGAGGGTAGGGTTTGAGGTTGTGAGGAGAGAGAAGAGAGGGTCCGATCATGAAACAAGTCGTTGTCGGTAGATCTGGTGGCGGTTGTGACGATGGCGGCTGTGATGGTCGGAGGTGGTGGAGGTACGTTTCCGGAATCCTTGATGTTGCTTCTTCAGTTCGGTGGACAAGGCTTCGTCGACGTTGATGGGGAGACGGTGGAGTGGCGGCGCCAGAGCTAGAAGAGAGAAAAGAGGTGGTGGTGGCGGCCGGCGGTGGTGGCGGCTGTAGAGAAGAGAGAAAAGAGGGTAGGGTTTGAGGTTGTGAGGAGAGAGAATAGAGTATGGTTTCTTAAATGTGAGGCTTTTTTTTCAATTTTACCTTCAACAGCTTAATTAATATATTGATATGCCCTTGACTTTGCTTTTATTTACAAAATTGCCATTAACAATATTAACTCTTGATTTGTCTAATCCTAGGCCTATAAGGTTGTTCTTTAGTTTTCTAATTATTTGAGGTTTCCCTTGAACCTCCCTCTATATATATATATATATATAAAAAAAACACATGTTTGTTTAATTTAATTTATTTATTAGTTTGTTTAAACATTAATTATTAACATATTTATTAAATTAAATTTATTTATTAATTTTTTTGAAAACTATTTTTTATTAAAATTTCTACTCACAATTTATTTTAAATAAATGATATTTTTATGCAATTTTATATAAGAAAAATACGAAAATACAAATACTAATAGATAAATGTATACATACATCAAAAAAATTACATAAGTAAATACAACATAAATATTACATCATAATTCGTTTAATAAATGTTGCATGTTTTCAATACATCTATATATTTTATTTGTTAATTAAATTATGTTTACACAAAATATAGTAAAAGAAAACAAAGTAAAATTTTAGTTATCTATATTTTATAATTAATTTATTATTTGTATTATAATTTATTACTTTAGAAAGAAATTTGGTCTTGTGTGAATGTGAAAGTTGTTATTATAAAACTGATGTGACACTTTAAAAATGAGTTTGGTCTTATAGGATGCGAATGGTGTTACCCATTAAAAGTGTCTAAAAAAAATGCAAATCAACCATTTTATTTTGTTCAATTAACATAACATAACATCCACTTTGCCAAATATCATAAGATCACTATGTTTACCAACCAATCAAATTGAATATAAAACTAAGAACATCTCCAACAGCTTCCTCAAAATGGGGAAAATGAAAAAAATGAGGATTTTAGACTAATATTTTGCTCCAATAGCTTCTCCAAAACTATCCCTAAAATAGAGAAAGTTGGAGAGAAAAAGTTTTTTTTCTCCAAATATGGAGATCACTCCAAAAATGATTATCAAGTGAGAGGACCAATAGGAAACTTTGAAAATAAATATGTAGAAAGATAAATAATATTTTAATAGATGAATAAAATATTTTAATATTTTAATTAAGATTGTATTCTTCAAAATAAAAAAGCTGTTGGAGATAAATGTAATTTTTTTAGAAGATTTTGGCTTTTAATTCTCCATTTTAGAGTAATTACGAAAGCTGTTGGAGATGCTCTAAAAATGCTACAACTTTGTATATTAATTATGAAAAAAAAAATCATAATTTTTTGTTTGACCAGTCCCACACACCTTCTTCCAAGAAGACACGCCATCGCCCGCCATTGACGAAAAAACCATTTAATTTACACACATATTTATACACAAACTACCCCCTTAATTCATTATTCATCACAATCATTACCACCATGAACACCATCACCAGAACCACCACTCTCCGCCGTCTAAACCGCCGCTTCACCGCCTACGAACCCCTCGAAAAAACCACCAAACAGGGTCGTGGATGGCGAGCCTTTTCCACAAGAAGAACAACAGCTTTTGGTCAACTAAAAACACAAACCAACGATCAAGATCGAACAACCATGTCTCTGGTTTCCGACCGTCGTGATCGTGCTAGAAGTCGCCATATATTCCTTCAAGGATACAAGCTTTCCATGTATACAACTAAAGGGAAACTTAGGTCTGATCATATGAAGCTCAAGAAAGCCATGATTAAGGTCAAAACAATGGTGGTTTCTGTTCTTTCCTTCATGCGGGCTGCCTCGTTGAAAAGATGCAACTCTAAATCGGCCATTGCAGCTTCATCACCTAGCCGGATTCATCGGTGTTTTTGAGTTCACGTACATTAATTTCGATATTGGTCTATATATATATATATATGTATATATATAGGTGTTAAATCAAATGAGAACCACAAATATGTTACAAATCCATGAAAAATCATGATATTTTTTCATCAAATGCTAAGAGTTAAGATATTTTGTTTCATATATATTTGTTTTATAATATGATAGTTTATTTTTCATTTCACTAGGTGAATCAAAAACCGAATTCCACATGTAATATTTTCACAAGGTGAACACGAATATATATGAAACAGTATCTTAAATCATAGGTTCTGATAAAGAAAAATCATGTAAAAATATATTTTTATATTGGTTCTCACGGGTTTGTAACATGTTTGTGGTTCTCATTTGCTTATCGTCTTATATATATACATTTTCTGTATCTATAATTTGGCCGGGGATATTTTCGGGTGTTGAAGTAGCCGGAGGTAGCACGAGATACAACTTTAACTGCATAACGTACAAGTTGGATAACACAATATAGAAGCTACTAAAGCATTATTCTTTTTACAGTTGATTGTGACGATTTGAAACTTGTCAATACTGGTCCTTGAGGTTTAAATTTTACATTTGGTTCTTAAAGACGAAAACTCTTTTTACAGTTTGGTATCTCATTGTAACACCGTTAGAAACTCCAATTGCATGACACATTGGTTGTGTCAATGGGACCATGGGTATAATTGTCATTTTAAATGGAAAACCTTTTTCTTCATGTCCCATTTTATTTAGAGCATCTCCAAAAGCTCTGCTAAAGTTTTTCTAAAATAAAGTAAAAATGTAAAATCTCTAAAAAAAATTATCATGTAACAATGTTGTCACCATGTACACAAAAACACAACATTTGTTTATGGATGTGCAATCTATCAATCAAACGATACTTGTACACAATCACATGTGATCATATATAGATCAATACACAAAACAAGGATGTTATATTGTATAACGTATATTATCACCATACTAATATTATGATCATGTACCCAACCACATATTGCTCCAATATACAATATTATGAACATGTATATAGGGTGGTGCATGGTAACATGTGATTGTGTACAGTATGCAAAGACGACTCCAGATAATTTTCGAAGTGATTGCACCAATTATCATAGTATAAAATAAAATTTAATTAAGAATACGATTTTCTTTAAAACAATAAATTAGTTAGTAAAAAAATATAGAAAAATTAACCTCATTTATTAATAAATCATTCCTACTTTCAAGAAATCCATGTTTTTCTTTATAAAATTTCACACAAGTGCTTAAGGGGCGTTTGATACAGATACGACAGAACATGACAGAACAAAAATCACTATTTTATGTTTGGCAGGACTTCTATGTGGAACAAACATGTTCTACCCCACCCCATGAGACAAGCCGGAACAAAGTGAAACAGACTTATGTTTATACCAATTATAAGCTGAAAATGAAATCTGGTTCTTTTATAAAACATTAAGTACACCCTTTTTATATTTTATTCATTTTTTAAATTTTATTTATTGTATTTTATGATGTTTAAACTTTCAGTTTACTGTCCTCAAAATATTATTTTTATATGGTTTTTATGTAAGGTAAGTTCGAAGTTACACCTGGCTGGTGTAACCACAGATTTACAGGTACATGTATGTGCTTAGTTTACCTTGTTATTTGGGACTGTTGCCTTAAGATGTTTAAATTGTGTGATGTTTCAGTAAACAAGAATGTCAGAAAGGACTTTGAGAAGTAGGTTTGTGCAAGTCGTGGGTACAGTACCGGTTGAGGGAGAGATCTGCATGGAAGAAGTTCTGAAGGATGGATCAGTGGATCCTCCGAGGCAGGCGGCCACCCGTGGGAGGGGCGAAGGCCGTGGAAGGGGACGAGGAAGGGCACCCCGACGAGCTGCCAGCCATGCAGAAGAAACTGGTATGGTGACTCGAGGTAAGAAGAAGGCGTCGACTACCCGTCGGGCTAAGAGTGTAGGGGTACCTGAGGTGCGTGAGCCGTCCCAGCACGAGAGTACCGCCTCTGTGGGAGGAGGAAGTCAGTCAAAAAGTCCGAGGTAAAATCATAACCAAGCATTTGTGACAGAAGAAAAGTTCACTGCTGAGATGAGCAAACTGCAAGAGACACTATAAGCGTTGTTGAATCATCAGACTGGGTCTGCATCGAACGAACGGACCAAGAGTGGAAATGAGACAAGGACTGAAGTGTCTAGCTTGCCGCCAACTGAAGTGGTAGATCACTCGCAGTTGACCCCGTTTGTGGCTGGTGAATCATAGGCAGTGAAAGGGTGTACTTTTAAAACTTCCGCGTCGTGCAAGCCTCCATCTTTCAGTGGGGAGCGCAACACGGTCTTGGCTCTGAGATGGATTCATGAGATGGAACTGGCTTTCAACACAAGTAAGTGTGCTGAGGGAGATAAGGTATTGTTTGCTATGTCTATGCTGAAGGCAGATGTCATCTTCTGGTGGGATGTCGAGATTGGTGGTAAAGGTTCAGAGGTAGCCAAGACGACTACTTGGGAGAGTTCACTAAGAGGTTCAAAGCTCAGTTTTGCCCGTTGGCGTCAGTGAAGAAGTTGGAAGAGGAGTTTCTGGGGCTTGAACAAGGGTCGATGACAGTGTAAGAGTACACCTCTAAGTTCATCGAGAAGGCACGTTTTGCAGAGGTATACATGCCTACTGAGGAAAGACGTATTGAGAGGTATATTTGGGGGCTGAAGAGCAGTGTGAGGGAGCTAGTGCAAAACCGTGGCCCTGTGACCTTTCAGGCGGCGGTCGATGTGGTAGAGTTAACTAAGAAGGAGAATAATCGGCAAATGTTGAAAAGAAATGCAGATAAGAGAAAATGGGAAGGACCTGTGCGGGATGTGAAAAGGTCCAAGGTGTCTAAACCCGAGCTGCGGGTGGGACCAAGGTTCGGTGAGCGACAGTGTGGAAAATGCAACAGAGTGCATCATGGAGAGTGTTCTTTTGAACCTGATGGTTGTTTCAAGTGTGAAAAACTGGGGCACATAGCGCAAGAGTGTCCTAATCCGAGGGCTTGTTATTTGTGTGGTTCACCAGATCATATTAAGCCTGATTGCCCATAATTGAGAAAAGGGTCTTCGGGTGGTTTTGGTAGAAATCAAGGAGGAAGGGGTGGAGAAAGGAAGGTAGAGCCAGCGCGAGCAAAGGCAAGGGATTTTCACATGTCGGCGGAGGATTCGGTTGATGTACCAGATGTGGTGACAGGTACCTTTCTTGTTAATTTAAAATTTGCTAAAGTGTTATTTGACTCGGGTGCAAACCGTTCGTTTGTATCACCGATCTTTGCTCAGTGTCTGCATGTTAAGCCCAAGCGGTTAGAGTGTGGGTTCGATGTAGAGATTGCGGATGATAGTTGGGTGTTGGTGGGGGAGGTCTACAAGGGGTGTAGTATTGAAGTAGAGGGTCACTCTTTTCCCTTGCGGTTGTACCCAATGGGTATGGGGGAGTTTGACATTGTTGCGGGGATGGATTGGTTGGCTAGTAATAGTGCTAGCATCGTGTGCAATAAGACGATGATTAGTAACACATTGTCTGATAAGTCTGAGGTGGTAATCTATGGAGATAGGCATGAGCGTAAGTCCTGCCTTGTCTTGGTGATGAAGGCGAGGCATTGTTTAGAGAAGGGGTGTCAGGGGTTTCTAGTGTATGTGTTAGACGCTAAGAAATAGAAGAAAGGAATAGAGGATGTTCCTGTGGTGAGTGAGTTTCCGGAGGTATTTCCGGACGACTTGACGAGTTTACCCCCGGATCGTCAAGTCAAGTTTAGGATTGATTAGATGTCTGGAGCAACACCAATAGCGTGTGCACCGTACCGATTGGCATCGGCAGAGATGAAAGAGACGATGACACAACTGCAGGAGTTGGTAGATAAGGGATTTATACGCCCTAGTTCATCACCCTGGGGAACGCCGATACTTTTTGTCAATAAGAAAGATGGGTCTATGCGGATGTGCATAGATTACCGCGGGTTTAACAAGGTGACCGTCAAGAATAAGTACGCGCTTCCGAGGATCGAAGACTTGTTTGATCAGTTGCAAGGGGCGAGATTTTTTTCAAAGATAGATTTGAGATCCGGATATCACCAGTTGAAGGTGAGGGAAGAAGATGTGTCCAAGACGGTTTTTCGCACGAGATATGGACACTACGAGTTTCTAGTCATGCCCTTTGGACTGACTAATGCACCGACGATATTTATGGTCTTGATGAATCGGGTGTGTAGTGCGCTGTTAGACAAGTGTGTGATTGTGTTCATAGATGACATCCTCGTCTATTCTCGATCTCAGGGTGAGCACGAAGAGCATCTTCGTTTAGTGTTGGATCTGTTGCGATTAGAAAAGTTGTTTGCTAAATTCTCCAAGTGTGAGTTTTGGCTTAGAGAAGTCCAATGTTTGGGGCATGTGGTGTCGGGAGAAGGTATCAAGGTGGACCCGACCGAGGTGGAAGCCATTAGAGGATGGGAGCCACCGAGGTCACCATCGGAGGTGAGGAGTTTCCTTGGCTTAGCTGGCTACTATCGGAAGTTCATTCACGACTTTTCTCGAATAGCTACGCCTTTGACCACTTTGACCAAGAAGAGTGCTAAGTTCGAGTGGACGGAGGCTCAAGAAGCAGCATTCAGTAAGTTGAAAGACAAACTGAGTAGCGCGTCGATTTTATCTTTGCCTAGTGGAACAGAAGGATTTGTAATCTACAGCGATGCATCCAAGTTGGGGTTAGGGTGCGTACTGATGCAGGGTGGGAAGGTGATTGCTTATGCATCCTGTCAGTTAAAGGAGCATGAAAAGAATTACCATACTCATGATATGGAGTTAGCGGTGGTGGTTTTCGCACTGAAGATATAGAGACACTATCTTTATGGAGTTAAGTGTTAGATCTACTCCGATCATAAGAGTCTCAAGCACTTATTCGATCAGAAGGAGCTGAACATGAGGCAGCGGTGTTGGGTGGAAGTGCTAAGTGACTATGATTGTGAGATCCTTTACCATCCGGGTAAAGCGAACGTCGTGGCCGACGCTTTGAGCCGGAAGGAAAGAAGAGAGCCAACCAAAGTATTAGCATTTCGAGTTGATGCAACTTCTAATCTCTAGAAGAAATTAAGAAGTTCCAAGGTGAAGCCCTTGAAGAAGAAAGATTGAAAAGTGAGAGGATCGTCGGTTATAGGGCTTCCTTGGAGTGTAATAGCAGTGGTGTGAAATGTTTGGGGAACCGAGTGTGGGTTCCTAAGTTGGGAGATTTGCGGACAAGGGCGGAGCTACCCTTGGCCTAGGATGAGCAAATGACCACCCTCAAGTTTATGCAAAAAAATTATATAGCTAATTTGTAACTTGGTTTCTTTCTCTCCCTCATTTCATATTCATTTAGTTTAAATTATAAACAAAAAATGCCTCGAGACTAGGAAGAACAATGGCCATTTTAATCAATATTGCCCTACATTTAATTAATATTTTTTTTCAGTTTGGTTGGCTTTTTTTCAATTTACTGTTTTTGGTTTATCCAATTTATGTTGAATTGAGGATGTTTATTTGAGGACGGCCAAGATTAGAGAAATAGGGTTGGGTTTTTAGGATTTAAGAGTTTAAGGGGTGTTTGGTTGGGGGTATTGAGGGATAATGAGAATGATAATGAAAAATGTGGTTTGGTTTGATATAATATGATGGTTCATTACCCCAAACCCATTACTTTCCATTTCAGACCAAATTTGGGGGAATGAAAATCTTATTCCCGCTCGGTCATGTTTTCTTGTGCGTCTCTTTATCTCTCGATGTTGAATGAAAAATATTTTTATTTTTATGTTGGACGTTGTATATTTGTATTAAAAATATTATATAAAACATTTTTTATTGATTATAATGGTTTAATCAAACAACATCAATGCAATGCTCATTCCTATTCCATTCTCCTACATTCCATCCCATTTCCATCCTCATTCCTTAAATGAACCAAACGCCCTGTATGTTTGGATAATGTATTTTTTATGTTTTTTAAAATATAATCTATAAAATTGAACCAAATTACACTTTTTAGTTGACTAATTAGTATAACTATTTAAGAGGAGCACCCTGAATCCAAATCTTGGCTCCGCCCTTGTTTGCGGGAACGTATTTTGGAGGAGACGCATAAGTCGCGATATTCGGTACATCCGAGAACCAATAAGATGTATCGAGACCTGAGGCAAATGTATTGGTGGTCGGGATTGAAGAAGGACGTTGCTTATTTCATATAGCGGTGTATGTCCTATTTGAAAGTCAAGGCGGAGCATCAAAGACCCTATGGGGAAATGCAACCCTTAGAGATACCGGTATGGAAGTGGGACAGTATCACGATGGACTTTGTCACGAAGCTACCAAGGACCCCAAAGGGGTATGACGCCATATGGGTGATAGTGGATCGTCTCACCAATTCGGCTCACTTTCTACCTATCCGGGAGAATGATTCGCTAGAGAAATTGGCGAGGTTGTGCGTCAACGAAATAGTGACCAGGCATGGAGAGCCGTCGTCCATAGTCTCTGATCTAGACAGTCGTTTCACGTCGTCTTTCTAGAGGAGCCTTCAAAGAGAGTTAGGTACGCAACTTTTGATGAGTACCACCTACCATCCTCAAACAGGTGGGCAGAGTGAGAGAACTATCCAGACATTAGAAGATATGTTGTGTGCTTGTGTGATAGACTTCAAAGGCTCTTGGGAGTCCCATCTGTCGTTGATCAAATTCTCGTATAACAATAGTTATCATGCCAGTCTTCAAGCAGCACCTTATGAGGCGTTGTATGGGCGTAAGTTTAGAACGCCGTTGTGTTGGAACGAAGTGGGGGAGAAGCATTTGGCAGGACCATAAATCGTGCAGTTGACCGCTGATAAGATTGGTGTGATTAGGGAGAAGTTGAGGGTGGCTCATGATCGCCAAAAGATGTATGCAAACAAAAGAAGGAAACCGATTGAATTCATGGTTGGGGATAAAGTGATGCTTAAGGTATCGTCGTGGAAAGGCGTCATGCGTTTTGGAAGGAAAGGAAAGCTGAGGCCTAGATACGTTGGGCCATTTGCCATCACCGAACGTGTGGGTGAAGTGGCGTATAAGTTGGAGTTGCCCGAGGAACTTCGGGGAGTTCATTCGACCTTTCACGTGTCGAATCTAAGGAAGTGTTTGGCCGAGGAAAGCATGGCAGTGCCATTGAAAGACATTCGCGTGGACGAAAAGTTGAATTATGTTGAGGAGTCGATGACGATCGTGGATCACAAGATCGGAAAGTTGAGATCTAAAGAAATATCTCTGGTGAAGGTTCAGTGGCGCTTCCATAAGGGTCAGGAGGCAACTTGGGAAGTGGAGTCGGACATGAGGTCCTGATACCCTCATTTGTTCGGAGATGGAATTCTGGGGACGGAATTCTTTTGAGGGGAGGATGTTGTAATAACCAGGTTCATTCTTGAAATATTTAATAAAATGGTGTGTAAGTTGTGAGGGTTGAAAAAGTTTGGTGGCCTTGGTGTAAATATGGAGATAGGGTTAAAACCCCAAAACCCTCATTTCTATTCCTCATTTTTGGAAGAGCGACGGAGGGTTTTGTGTGTGAAGAACATTGCAATTGGAAAGAAAAGCTTGGGATTGGGAGCCACAAGGTGTGAATCATCGTCATCAAGGTAATATCCTTCTCCTTAATCCCTTAAGTTTTGTGTGATATATGGGAGCTTATTTGTTGTTGAGATTTTGATGGTGAGACTACTTTGATCAGTATCCCTCAAGAAGAAGGGAAATGTGGTCTGTGTGATAACCTAATTTATTCAGTATGGAAATTTGTTGGGGTTGATTGGCTTAATCACTTATAGATGCAATCATATCTCTATTTGTTAATAAAAAGGATTATAGGGGTTTTTGGGTTATACGTGGTTGCGCGTATTCGGGAGTCGCCATAAGGGTTTTCCGAATCAGAGGAATCCGGAAGTCATTACCGGATGATCCATCCGGAAACCTTTGGGAATCCGGAAGTCAGTACTGGAAACCGGTACCGGAGAAAGTGAGAATCGGGGAGAGTCCGAATCATTTATGTCCGGAAAGGGGGGGGGGGGGGCGGATCCGGACTGTCGGTGTCTGGGACTCGGTGTTGCCAGAGTGTTTTAGGAGGTGTTTAGTGAGTTTTGGCTCTGAGTGAATTGTGGAGTGGCTCATTCACTCTTGTGTGTCGTGTGATTATGTAGGTGTGCGGTTAGACTCCAGGTGAGTCTTTCTAAACCGAAGTTTTGGCGATACTTGATTTATTTACTTGATCATATATATATATATATTGAACTGCATGTCTTTACGTGGATTATTTACGCATGCTAAAGAGGTAATATTATGATTGATATGGGGAGTGTGTCCCATACGAAATGAATGAATAAGTTATGTATAATTATTAAGGGCGGGTGTGTGCCCTAACACGATGTCACAAGTGTGTACGTGACCAAAGTGTGGAACATTAGCACACGTGTGTTTGTTTAAACTGATAAGGGCGTAATTATTCGTTATTTCATTTAAACTCTCTTTAATTGATATGTGTGGTGCGAGGTTGTTATCTTAAGGGATCTCACTAGATCTCATGGTCTGACCCTCACTTTTCAAAAAATGTAAAACCCCTTTTCAGGTAAACAGGTGGTAGAGGGCTCGAGTAAGGGCAGAGACAGGATGTGAGCTGGAGCTTGCGTCTAGATGGATCTAGAGGACCTTCCATTTTTCTTATATAGTTATAAATACAATTTCTCAACTGTAATAGGGTTATTTTCCGCGAACCCAATCTGATTTTATTCATTCTCTAAATTTTATTTATTGTATTTTATGTTGTTTAAACTTTCAGTTTACTGTCCTCAAAATATTATTTTTATATGGCTTTTATGTTTTGATTAATTTATGTACATTATTAAATATTAATAATAAAAAGAAATATAGAAATTGTTAGAAAATATAAATTGGAAACCGCATAAACCTTTTATTTTGATATCAATTTAATCATCTTGAAAAACTTTCTAATAACGTATTTTTTAATAAAAAATATTTATTTCATTATAATTTAATAAATTACATAATTAATCAACATATTTATATATATAAACAACTTATTAAAATAAATTGGTCATCTTTCTAGTTCTGCCTTATCAAACGCTGAACAACTATTCTGATTCATTCTGTCTTGTTCTATGTTGTCTACATATCAAAATTACATACATACTTTAAACAGTTAATAGTTATGTTTGCACAAAATGTACCAAACACTTCATATGGACTTGTCTATGATGGTATGGCACTATTGTTGCGTGTATATCCATTTTGTTTGTCTGAAACCATAAATTTATTGAGCCTTAAATCTATATGGTGACTTAATTTTATTTAAGTATATGATATTCATACACGGCAAATACAACAATTAAACTCACATATCTTCCTCACCTTTGGTGAAGTTTGAATTCATGATCTCCTACGAGGGCAAAGACTCTCATACCACTAGGCCAAAGACCCTTTGGTATGGTGACTTAAACTTCATCACTTTGAATTTTCTTTTGCGGGTTCATTGTATATAATTCAAGGTTCTAAATGGCGTGAGGCGTGACATGGCGCGAGGCCAAGCCTCAAGCCTTAGAAGCCACGACGTGCCATAGTGTTTATCAATGCGTGACTTATGGCGGCAAATCTCTCTATCATAAATACTATTATATATAAAAACATATGTTTTGTATTATTAATCGATGAGTCAATGACAATAACCAAGTTAAATTAGGTTATATATTAAAAATTAGCAAATAAGACATTAAAAATGTAAAGAAAAATCAAATATGGCGTTATAAAAGACCGCACATTAGGCCATGGCGTGCCACACGCATAACGTGACGTGAGACACAAGCCTTAAGCCACGGCGCGCCATGGCGGCTGTCGTGGAGAGCCTTTTAGAACAGTGATATAATTCGAGAGTTAAACTCATACTTTATTCTAGTAATTAAATAATAACAACAGCCATTCCCCAAAAAAAAATAACAACTAATAAAATATAATAATAAAACAATTCAACCATAATTCTAGTTATAAAAAAACTGAAATTACCAATTTATCTTTTACTTTCTTAGCTAAACGAACATTAAAATGTTCGTATTATTGAGGACGGTTTTTACTTAGTTGGTGCTAAATTCTCCGTTAACCCTAGTCCTTAGACCTTTCAGGTTACCGTCCATGTAGGAAACATATATACCTGATGATTCATCGAGAGACGTTAGATTATATATTAGGGGTGAGTAAAACTGGGTACCTAGCTAAATTTCATGGAACCGGAACTGTAAACGGAACCGGTGTTGGTGATTTTAGTGAAATCATCGGTCCATTTTGTGTAGTTGGATTCACAAAAGTAATAATGGGGTTGGTAGCTAAGCTATAACATGAGTTAGGAGGTGTGGAGTGCACACTCGTGTAAGCTAACTAGAACCCGGGATTGTTGGACGGTTAAAATCGACAAGTTACAAAGTGGTTTCTTGAGCTGGGCGTCGGGGCCACTTGTGGCGCTACTTATCTAGCGCGGGAAGTAGCCCCAAGCTCTGGAATGTTGCCCGCGCTCCTTTTGGGGCTACTTATCTAGCGCGGGAAGTAGCGCCGGGCTCTGGAATGTTGCACGCGCTCCTTTTGGGGCTACTTATCTAGCACGGGAAGTAGCGCCGGCGTCAGGGATGTTTTCTCACTTTGTAACTCCCATTTTTTGTAACCGACGTCATTAAGTCCACAATCAAATCTCATTAAATGAGAGATTATTTCCTGGTTCAATACAATGTAGGTTACGATTCTCTAAAGGTGTATAAGTATGAATCGATTAGTGCCTTAATCGATACACCGAAACAAAGAGATTATCCCCTATAGAATTTCGTGATACCCAGGCATATAGGGTCGAAATATCTCTTACGGAAAGCAAGCTCTCACGCGATCTCTGCGTTTATCCAAGTTATTCTACATCTATTTCTCTCCCCAATTTTCGAATTCCTCCAACAATCGTAAGAGATATTTGCTTATCGCGAGAGAGATGGCGAATGATCAGTCCGTGAGAGACATGACTTCCAAGTTCACTAAACTTGAGAAGTTTGAAGGCGTTGATTTCCGTAGATGGCAAAAGAAGATGCACTTCTTGCTGACGACGTTGAAGGTCGTATACGTGATGAGCACCCCAATGCCGGAGGTGATGGAGAACGAGACATTGGAGGTGACCCGGCGTCGCGGCAAATGGAAGAACGACGACTACATTTGTCATGGCCACATTTTAAACGGTATGTGTGACTCCCTCTTTGATATCTATCAAAATGTTGAATCCGCCAAAGAGCTATGGGACCCTCTCGAGTCCAAATACATGGCGGAGGATGCTTCTAGTAAGAAGTTCCTGGTTTGTAATTTCAACAATTACAAGATGGTGGACTCAAGGCCGGTGATGGAGCAATACAATGATCTCCTTCGCATTTTAGGCCAATATGCTCAACACAATATGAAGATGGACGAATCCATCTCCGTATCGAGCATAATTGATAAATTGCCTCCCTCTTGGAAAGACTTTAAACACATGTTGAAACATAAGAAGGAAGAGTCGTCTCTTGTGCAACTCGGTAGTCACTTGCGCATAGAGGAATCTCTTCGGGCGCAAGAGGCTGAGAAACCTAAAGTAAAGGAGGTTTCTGCACCTTCGGTGAACATGGTGGAAGAGGGAAACACTAATAATTTCAAGGGAAAACAAAAGTTCAACGAAGCCAAGAAAGGGTCCAACAAGAAGGTTAAATTAACCTGTTGGACATGTGGGATGACCGGCCGTCTCAAGCGGGATTGTCGGGTTGTCAAGAATAAAGGTGGAACAAGCACAAGTGGTGTTGGGCAAGGATTCAAGGATCAAAACCCACGGCAAGGTCAGTTTCTTGACTTTGGTTTGTAATTCAAATTTGAATTATGTACCACTAATATCCTAATCTGTTTATGTGCAGGATGATGATGTTGCTTGGTGAATCGACTCGGGTGTAACAAGTCGTGTGTTCAAAGATCGCCGTTGGTTCGCCTAAATGGAACTGGTTGAAGACGGATTAATGATACACATGGGGAACGAGTCGAGTGCTACCATTCTTGGAAGAGGCTTAGTTAGGCTAGAATCTAGTTCTAGCAAAATAGTTGAATTTTTAATGTTTTGTATGTACCACGAATTCGAAAGAATTTGGTTTCCGGTAACATCTTGAATAAGTTAGGATATAGGCAAGTTTGTGAGTCGGACAAGTTTATCTTGTCAAAGGATGGCTCTTGTATAGGATTTGATTTTATGTTGAATAACATGCTTGAATTAAATTTGAATGAAAGAATGTTGTTTCAAATTTTGTGTATGATACAAATGAATTTTGTGTTTAAAATTCTGGTTATGTTGCAATTGAATTTTGTCTAAATTCTGTTTATGTTACTTATGAATTTTTTGTTTAAAATTCGGTTTATGTCGCATATGAATTTTTGGTTTAAAATTCTGTTTATGTTGCATATGAATTTTTGTTTAAAATTTTGTTTATATTGCAAATGAATTTTGTTTAAAATTATGCTAATGTTGCAAATGAATCTTGTTTAATATTCTGTTTATGTTGCATATCATGTGAATTTTTGTTTACAATTCTGTTCATGTTGCATGTGAATTCTGTTTTAAAATTCTGTTTATGCTACTTTATGAATTGCTTGATGGATTTTGGGGTGAAGCCATGTTAACGGCTTGTTTCTTGTTGAATCGAGTTCCCAATAAAAGGAACAAGATTACCCCGTATGAACTTTGGTTCAAAGGCCTAACTTGAGTTTTATTCAAGTTTGGGAGTGACGAGCGGTTGTTCGATCACCCGAACCCATAAGGAAGACTTTGGGTGATGCATATTTGTTGGATATGCCGAGCATTCCAAAGCATATAGGTTCTATGTTATTGAACCTAATGATTCTATAGCGACTCACACCGTTATAGAATCGAGAGATGCGATATTTGATGAGACTAGATTCTCTTCAATGCTGAGGCCTAAGGACATAGTTCCAAATACTAGTGAAACTAGTGAGGTTGATGAACAAGCAATTGTTCCAACCGAATCTCCGATGCTTCGAATGAGCAAAAGAGGAAGGATTGGAAAATCCTTTGGTCCCGATTTCCAAGTGTATTTGGTAGAGGGATCAAGAGATGAGATTGGATCCCAATTCCTTACTGTTATAGTGTTGAGGAGGATCCAAAATCATTTGATGAGGCTATTAAGTCTCAAGATGTTGCTTTCTGGAAAGAAGCAATACATGATGAGATGGACTCCATCATGGGGAATAATACTTGGGTATTATCGGACTTGCCACCGGGTTGCAAACCTTTGGGTTGCAAGTGGATCTTCAAAAGGAAGATGAAAGCGGATGGGTCAATCGACAAGTTCAAGGCTCGATTAGTGATCCAAGGCTTTAGGCAACGGGAAGACATAGATTATTTTGTTACTTATGCCCCGGTTGCAAGAATCTCCATGATTAAATTGTTGATAGCTTTAGGTGCTATTCACAATTTAGTGATTCACCAAATGGATGTCAAAACGACATTCTTGAATGGTGATTTGGAGGAGGAAGTTTACATGAAACAACCGGAAGGTTTTGTTATGCCCGGGATGGAGCATAAGGCATGTAAAACTTGGAATGCCATATGTCGGGTTTCCTTCAATTTTGGAAGGATATTCGGATGCAAGTTGGATTACCAATTTGGAAGACCACTCTTCTACGAGTGGTTGGGTGTACTTGCTTAGGGGAGGTGCCATCTCATGGGCTTCCAAGAATCAAACTTGCATCACGAGTTCGACTATGGAGTCGGAATTTGTGGCGTTAGCCGCTGCCGGTAAAGAGGCGGAATGGCTAAGAAATTTTGGTCCATGAAATTCCATTATGGCCGAAACCAATATCACCAATTTCTATCCGTCGTGATAGTGAGGCTACTTTGGCTAAAGCTTATAGCCAAATGTATAATGGCAAGTCTATACACTTAGGTGTTAGACATAGCATGATTCGTGAGGTAATCACGAATGGGGTGATTTCGGTTGAGTTTGTTCGGTCGCAACAAAATCTAGCGGACCACTTGACGAAGGGGTTAGCTAGGGACTTGGTTCACAAGTCGGTAATAGGGATGGGATTAAAGTCCATCTAAATCTCTAACGGTGAGATACCCAATTCCCTTCTAATACAACGTTAGAAGCTGAATTCAATGGGAAAGCTCACCCTAAGAGATTGGAGCACAAGACGGTCATCCCAAGGTGTGTGCTCGGTACTGCAAGTGAAGGAGGTAATTGTTCTTTTGTAAAAATGCATGTGCAGGTGCATGAGGAAAAGAACTACCTATATGAGTGTGAAGTGTGGCCGCTTCAAAAAGCTTGGACTTGGCTTTGATACACTCACGAATGGATAAGGACACATGGCCTGCATAGTGTCAAGTTTATACGTTAGAGAGTCTTTTAAATTCATGTGTATGTTATCTTCTGGTACTCAAATGGGTTGACGGGTTCAATCCATAGGACACCCGGATTCTCGAGTATTTGAAATGTGTAATGTACTAAGATGGAAATTCAATCTTTTAGATATTTTCATTTATGCATGAGTTTGTTTACCTGTATTGTAATTTTATTTTGTGAATCAAGGATTGCACTAAAATGGGGGAGGAATGTTGGTGATTTTAGTGAAATCATCGGTCCATTTTGTGTAGTTGGATTCACAAAAGTAATAATGGGGTTGGTAGCTAAGCTATAACATGAGTTAGGAGGTGTGGAGTGCACACTCGTGTAAGCTAACTAGAACCCGGGATTGTTGGACGGTTAAAATCGACAAGTTACAAAGTGGTTTCTTGAGCTGGGCGTCGGGGCCACTTGTGGCGCTACTTATCTAGCGCGGGAAGTAGCCCCAAGCTCTGGAATGTTGCCCGCGCTCCTTTTGGGGCTACTTATCTAGCGCGGGAAGTAGCGCCGGGCTCTGGAATGTTGCCCGCGCTCCTTTTGGGGCTACTTATCTAGCACGGGAAGTAGCGCCGGCGTCAGGGATGTTTTCTCACTTTGTAACTCCCATTTTTTGTAACCGACGTCATTAAGTCCACAATCAAATCTCATTAAATGAGAGATTATTTCCTGGTTCAATACAATGTAGGTTACGATTCTCTAAAGGTGTATAAGTATGAATCGATTAGTGCCTTAATCGATACACCGAAACAAAGAGATTATCCCCTAGAGAATTTCGTGATACCCAGGCATATAGGGTCGAAATATCTCTTACGGAAAGCGAGCTCTCACGCGATCTCTGCGTTTATCCAAGTTATTCTACATCTATTTCTCTCCCCAATTTTCGAATTCCTCCAACAACCGGCGGTTCCTAGAATTAAGGAACCGGAACCACTTATGTCAGTTCTCTATATTTTAGAACCGGTCCCGGAACCGCCGGTTCCGATTTTGGTTCCGGATACCCGGTGTCAATTTGTTTTCTTTTTAATTTTAGCATTTTATGTAATAAAAATGTAATTTTAAGTTTTTTTGCAAATCAGTAACAAACATATTAGAACTTTTTACTTAAATTTTTTGTTGTATTTAAAAGATCTTTGAATTGGTAAATCTATTAATTCAATTTTAGTTTTATTAAATATTTACATCTAATAAATTTATAAATATTTTTTATTAAAAATAGAGGGTACCCATCGGTTCCGGCTCTGGGCACCCAGCGGACCTGTCCCGGCGGGTAACGGTTCAAAAGAAAATGAGAACAAGAACTAGAACCGGAACCAGTCTTAATCGATTCCGTATTTTAGGAACCGGAACCAGTAGTTCTGGAGCGATTCCAGTTCCAAAGGCACCTGTACCCGGTTCCGATGTTCACCCTTATTAAATATACACCGCCGAAGACATCTTCAATGTCGTCCAAGGTACCAGACATACAAGGATAATTGGGTTTTCTAGCCTTTAGGAGAGCCATGTCATCAACCTTGGTTTTTGTTTTAATATATATATTGATTACAAGAATTGAAGGTCTTCTTCATAACAAGCCTTTTCTATGAAATTATGTTGTAGAATATTTGAACTTAATCCTATCTAACAACAATCTAAACGTAACCTAATTAACTCTAAAAAGGGTATAAACAACAATTCCTTATACAAAGTTGCATCACATCCGACTCGTATCGGATGGCGGGTACCTATTTGTAACTCGTTTATCAGTATTTTATATTATTGATAAACAAATAAACTGTTAAAATCGGGTTTTTAGGTTATTTATTAGTGTTACGATGACCGCTCACTGTAACAAAATTGATTTTATAGGATGCCTAAAATAAATAAGCGTCCTAATAGGGCGTTTTATTGGACCAAACAAAAAATGTACCATTTAAAAGTGTTACAAAAACTTTATATCGTAACAAGTTTTTTAAAACATTTTTCAAATAAAGCATCCTAATAACTATCTTATAAAACACTATTTGAAAAAATGTCCTATAAACACAAGTGTCTTCTAAAAAGATTGGTTTATAGGACACTTTTCAAAAGCGTCATATAAAATTAGCTAATACGATACTTTATTTTGAAAATGTCCTAAAAACCCTTTACGACGTTCAGAAGCGTCGTATAAACTTATCGTAACACTTTTAGAAATGACGATTTTTTTTGTTTGGTCCTATAAGCTAATGTTCTATAAAACGCCCTATTAGGACGCTTATTTATTTTAGGCGTCCTATAAACTCAAATTTGTTGTAGTGGTTCTTTAATCCTCCGCCAACCATCAACGGTTCAACACATAAAACTTTAATTCATATTCTCACACGATCCTTCGTCTATGGTATGTATAATAATATATATTATATATATTAATCCCTATCTTTAAAAAATTCAACATCTGGTTCACATTCATTCTTCAATACCTTGGTCTTCTTCCCTTTTTCCAAATCATCCACCACCAAATCACATGTGATAAATGCCCTAAACTCTTTGAGTTCAACCTTTCCCACATAAATCTTCATGGGAATTTCAACATTCACAACCAACGGAATCCCGCCGTCTTCTTTACTACTTTTCACGTCATCTAGAAAGCTTCCGGATTCGTTCGGGCTCGTACCTTCCAACGAGATCTTTACCACCGTCGTGTTTAAAGGATCTTGCTTGAACTCCGGAAGGTTTCCGGAAGATATTATATCATCGTTGTAAAGCACGAAGACTTTGCTATTGGAACCGTAAATGAATCCAATGTCTTTGTTCAGATTTTTGGTTTTAACTTCAATGGAAAACTCGGTTTTGACGCTTTTATCGGATTGAAGATCAAGGTTTTTGACGATAAAGGATTGGAGATCGTAGGTGGGTGGTTTGGGCTTGTCGATGTTGTAGAAGTGATAAGCGACGAAAATTACGATTGCTATTAGAAGGAAGAGGAGGCAATAACAACAACAAATACAACGTAAGCAACGACCGGAGCCTTTTTCTTCGTAATCTCCGCTCATGGTGGCGGGTGGTGGTGGTGGTGGTGAATCAAAACGTGGAATAAGAAATGGGGTTTGATTGTTTTAGATATGGGTGGCCGAGAAAGTTGATGTTGGTTGGTGATGGAGAAATGGCTCCATTGTTTTTGGCCATTGTTGCATTTGAATGGCCATATTTAGATTCCTAAATCAATGGCCTATTTCTTTGGTATATATGTATGTATTTGTTTTATGCATGTATGCATGTATGTATGTATGTATGTATGTATGTATGTATGTATGTATGTATGTGTTTGTATGTATGTTTGTATGTATATATGTATGTATGTATGTGTATGTGTGTATGTATGTGTGTATATATGTATGTATGTATGTGTGTGTGTGTGTATGTATGTGTGTGTGTGTATATATGTGTATATATATTATATTTATTTCATTTTATGTTTCTTACTAAAGTTTGGTTCTACATAATAATAATTGTTACTTTCACATGATATCTGTAAACTTTCTCGATAAAATGTTTAATGTTTCGATTGTTTTCTATGTATGTTTATATAGGTCATATGTAATAAATAAATGTTACTTTCACAAGAAATAACTCACAACAAAATAAAGAGGTTCGATCACTGATAAATTTTTCTGTCGATGATTTTCGACGGATTTGTGGCAGAATACTTGCAATCGATGATTGAAAATTGGTTGTTAAGTACGATCACCGGCCACATTTTCTCCAACGATGAGATCCGTCGGTGACGGCACATTCCGGTGGATTACCGACGTATTTTCCATATGTAAACCCCTTTTGTTTTGCCGTGATTGTTCCTTTATAATAAAATTTATGTTGTTGTCAATTATCTATTTCATGCTAATTATTTTTCCGTGAGTGGTAAAACTATTGAAATCGCTCGTTGTTCATTATTTCAAGATCTTCTGTATAATTTCAAGAACATAGTAGGCACTACGGGGCATGGCTTGTTACAAAGAAAATTCTCTCTTACAATATGGGCTTTGACAAAACAACCATTTGCTAATCCGAGGTCATAAGAAGTTGCAGCTTCAGTGGTGGAGGGGTCAGAGTTGAGGCTATCTGAGCATAACTTTGGATCCGAAGTTTTGGCACAAACTTTATTTACTAAACTTGATCGTCTTTTAACAACAAAGGATAGTTGAATATTAAAAGTACGCCCACTGTTAGACGTGAAAATCGAAATGTAAAAAACTTTGAGGAAAAGGAAACATTGGATTGTTCTTCTTAGTTCTTACTAACTTGAGAGTGAAAGTTGAATTGCTATATTTATCAAAAGTAAACGTTCAAAACGTATTTTCTCTCATTTATTTACAAAATTTAATGCACATATTTGTTTTACGTTACAAATATTGTTTGACGCATTTATATAAACTAGAAGTCTACTCGCGCAATGCAGCGCGGTATATCTTTATAGAAAAGAAAAGGACAAAAAAGCTATTTAAATAAACCAAAATAGATAAAAATACTAAAATGACTAAAATAACCCTAAGCTAATAGATGAGTTTTAATAGAATTAGTCTTAAGATCAAAATGGCAACAAATTACAAACCACAGGGATGAAAAAAGCAAATTTGAAACCACAGGGACGAAAAAAGCAATTCTGAAACCATAGGGACAAAACTGGCAATATTCAACAAAACACAAGGATGAAAATCGTAATTTACTCTTGTTTTTATTTTAAAACATATGGATTCTTCTAATTCGACCAGACATTAATAATAGAGTGAATTGCATTGTTGGTCCTTGTGGATGTATGATTTGTAATAACCGGGATCCTAATTATAAAGAAGTGGAATGTTTAGTAAAAATGGGAGAAAAGTTTAAACTAAAGGGGCTGAAGTGTAACTGTCAAAAAGGTGTAAAAACCCTAAACCTCTCTAGCCTAATTCATTTTCTTTCCCATTTGAGGCGGCTAGAGGAATGCAGAGAAGTGGGGGATTTCAAATTGAGGAGAAGATTGAGAGAGATTGCAAGTTGGAAGAGATTCTTCATTAAGCTCCAAAGGTAACATTCAACTACCGATATTTATTGATTTTGGGTTGTTCATAAGGAAGGGTTTGATGCTTTTGTGAAAGATTATTCCAGCCAATGGTTTGGGATCTTTGGGATTGAGATTATTGAGCTAATCGGTTGTTATGGGAGTTTAGGTATATTTCTATTGATTGTTTGACCTTATAGCAATGGGGGTTTTGGTTGGGACCGACTCCGGTTAAATGCCACACTCGATGAAAACCTGCAGTGTCCGGACTCGCCCAAGTCTGGGTGATGTTTTCTGGATACGACTTGGGTTCCGGGATAGAGGAGTCCGGTAGTGGATTCCGGATAGAGGAGACCGGAAGTTGGTTTCCGGATAAGAGGAGTCCGGGAGTTTGTTTCCGGTAGTGGTGTCCGGACCTGGAGTCCGGATAGGAATGTTTCCGGATCACGTCTGGATAGTGTGTGTGTGTCGAGTAGCTTGTTTCTGGACAAGGAGAGGGTAACCGGTTGGTCAGCCTGTTGTGTTTTGCGGACATTTTGGGAAGGTCGAGACGAGTGACTTACCACTCTCGTTTTCTGCATTTTGACTAGGTGTTCGGCTTAAGGATTGAGGTGTAAATGAGAAGTAGCAAGCAAGGACGGGTGAGTCTTTCTAACTGAAAATGTGATGATTTATGTATTACTTAAAATGCATGAGATATGATGAAACTGCATGTTTTATCCTTATATGAAACTGCATGTTTTACTTTGTTTGAGAAGGTTAAGATATTATGCATGCATACATTTGGAAGTGGGCATGTTTTGGCTAAGTCGGGGGTGTGGCCCGCCAGTGCTCGTACCGGGGGGTGTCCCGTTTATGCCATGGGAGGTGTGACCCAATACGACAGTGTGAGACTGACACGTTGTCACACGTGTGTGTGACTTCAGTGTGCCATTTACATGTGTAGTTCTTGTGTTTTAAAGTTTGAATGTTTTAAAGTTGAGAATTGTTTACAAATGCTTATAAACTGTTTAAAATGTTTATGTTGCACGGATGTTTATTTTTGGAGGGAACTCACTAGACCTCACGGTCTAACCCTCGCTTTTCAAAAACTAAACCATTTTCAGGTAAGCGTTTAGTAGAAGGCTTAAGTAAGGGCAAGGATAAGGCGTGAGCGTGAAGTTTTGGACTAGAAGGAAGTCATTTTATTTAACATGTCAAGCATAGTTCTTTAGTGATCTCAGCTGTGTAATAGGTTGTTTCCGCGAACCTCGTCTTGTACTGGTTGTTTATGTTATTTTTGGATCTGGGTTGTTACAGTTGGTATCAGAGCCATAGTTTAAGGGATTTAGGGGACCGGATGGGCCTAAACTTAAACTGTGGAGTAGAGGGGAGCACAACTGAGATATAGGATGCTTTAGGAAAGATCACTTTAGGTGCGTTAGTGATAGAGTAGCGAGAACCGTCATGTAAGGTAAATTTGAAATTACATCTGGCCAATGTAATCGCGAATTTACAGGTACATGAGTGTGCTCAAATGCTCCTGTTGAGAAGATCGATGGGCGTAAAAGTATGTAGTGAGTTTTGACTTTGCTATGAAGACAAAGGGTTGAGGTATCGTGATAGATCGCGTATGATATAATGTTTATATCTTCTAGAAGAAGTGTTGTTTGGAATGTTACGAGCCGTCAAGTGGAAGAACTTTTTGGGTTCGAAAAGAACGAACGACTAATTAAAGGTAAAACTCCTGGTTTCTAGTGGGCCCCCGTTCTCGAAATTGTTGTGTAGATCAGTTGGGTTGGTAAGGAAAGACGGTGTCAGAATCTTGAAAGCTTCAATTCAAGAGCGAGCAGAGGATTGGACCATGACTCTTAGTCAATCTTTTCAGTGGCAGAAACAATGAAGAGAAGATATCAGTGTTGGATTGAAACACGTGTAGGGGTAGAATGTGAAGTAATTGGGAAAGACAAAACTGTATGGGATGGTTGAACATGTAGGCTATGAAACACATGTACATCAGTTTATTGGAAGGACGAGAGAGCGACCGTTGGTTAAGGGTGGAGTGCCAATGATAAGTTGTGTGGGTACAATGGTTGAACTTGTTAGAGTGAATAGCTTTCAATTGCAAGTTGAGTTTCATGCATTGTGTCCTTATATGTGTTACATGAGCTTTTTCATGATTAAAAGTAAATGCGTAAATAATGAATTTTTGTTTGGAAATGAGTCGGCGTGTGCAAGCGTGTGTTTAAAGAAAAAAACAATCCTATTTACGCCGCACAATAAAATTTTGAACTTAGTGATTTGCAAAATATATCGCCCTTTTTCATGATAAGATAAGTTTCGTTGCAAAAGTCAAGAAAATGGTTGGCTGCAAAGCTTTTATCACCAAAATGAGTATTGGCACGTTGATACATAAATGAGTGTGGGAGCCGATGGATTTACTTCGTGTAAGTGATTTCGTTCATAATTTTTCTAGTCGTATAGGAAAGGTTTCATTCATTATGTTTTTGATGCAACGAAATCGTTTTGGTTGGTTAAGGTTGTGTTTTACTGAAAGGTTGCGCGTGAACGATTCTCGAGATCGTTGTGCAGGGCGTTGAAGTTATGAGAGTGTTGGGTCATGTGTACTCAAGTTGTTTTTGAGTGTTGTACTTTTTAAATGTTCAAATGTGTGAAATGATTTGAATTATCGTGTCGTCATGCATGAAGGCTATGAACTCATTAGGTCGTGGAGATTATTGCATTTACAGATAAGGAAAGGTTTCGAGAGTGGTGATGTGCCGGTCACACCGGTTGCGAGTGTTTTGTGATCTTGGTATTCACATTAAGGAAGAGAGGTGAATGGTGGAAAGGTCAGAAATGGACTTTGGTATTGTTTATATTAAGGTAGCTTATACTCTTGTTCGGTAACTTGAAGTGCGGTTGTCGGTGGACGGTTGTGTCCGGGGGAAGGACGTGAAGTCATCAAGGTATTGGTATTAGCAACTCGTTATGAGTAGTGTTGAGATGCAGAAATGAAATGTTATCGGCGCCGAGCCAGAGTTTTGGGGGTGGTCTCGTAATATTGACCTTGCATAAAGTAAGTCTTGAAATGCCTCCTTCAATTGAGGACGGCGGGGTATAAAGTTTATTATGATACGTTGGAAGAAGTATGTTATGATAGGAACCCTTGTTGTCGAGAAGGTTATGGAAGCATCATCATGTGGTTTATGGATGTTGAAGTCAGCAATTGTCTAAGATATTTGAGGTTGAAGGCGTTGTCAAGAGGTTGGGAATTTGAGAGAATCACCCTGGTGTGTGTAGATGTAGGAGGTCGTTCAGGAAAGATGTATATTTGATGATGGACCACCTCGTATGGACGTTATGATTGTGGAAGATTGCTATTAGGATGAGTGTTTTCCTTACGAGGTTTGGACGGTTCGTAAAGAGATAAGGCAATTTGCACAACTGAAGTGGGTGCATCGATTATATCGATATGTAAGGGAATGTACATTGTCAATCGTAATGGTTCCTTAGAGATCGCAATGAACCAGCAAGAAACGAATATCTTTGAGTAATTTGGGAAATCGTGAGTTGTGGCTCATCTAGTTTCGGGGAAAGACAAAGTCGTGAGATAGACTTGGTTATATGCAGCTGAATATGATGGCAAGATTGATTATGTGTGCAAATGACTGTGAGAACCTGGTATGCGGTGTGATGTTGTGGGTGGAGAATGTATGGATAAGTTAGTGGAACCTTTTGCCAAGGTAGATGTGCAAGCCGGTAATATGGTAATGTGTTGTTAGAGAAGGATAAGCATAGATGGAAACCTTTTCGGAGATTTCGCATGAGTTATACAAAGTGTTAAGCATGATATTGGGACACATCGATTGTAAGTTGACATTATGATATGGCTATTTTCGGAATAGAAGGAGGTGGAGCGGTAGTTGGTGGTTATCCAAAAGAGGAACCATGTGCTTTTTGGTTACAGGAGTCGTTGAGAGAGTATATTTTGAGATCATTGGGTGACTGATGAAGATGTTGGATTGGATGGTTTACGATGTGGTGTAGTAGATGCAGAATCTTTAAGGAATGTGAATTGTTTTCTGTTATACGAAGGAATCCTCTGAGAAGGTAACAACTTGGGAAACAAGGAGTGTGTGGTGGCTTCGAACACTAATGTCATTTTGGGATGACTTGGTTGGATACCTCAAGTCAGAAACTTTGGTGAAACCGTTTGGTTATGTATAGTAATGAAGATGCGTTATCAGCACATGTAGAAGGGTCGGAAGAAGGGGCAAGTAATGTTTGGTGGGCGGTGCTCCATGCTAATTTGAGGAGGTAAAGATAATATGTCGGAATAAGTGAGTAGCTTGGAAGTAGGAAGTTTGGCAAGTGACACCGAAAGTGTGGAGTAGTGTGTATAAATTGTCATTGATGGGTATATGAACTCCTGGTAAGAGTATGAGAAAGAGGAATTGTGTGTGTTATGGTTCAAGGACGGTGGGAAACCAACTTATGCAACTGGTCGGAAGCATGCACTTTCTAGCGAGCCGTTTGCTGGAAGCATGTTCTATGTTTTGAGAAGGAAGAGGAAAAAGGTAGTTGGATGTGGTACTCGGAATGAAGGACCATTGGATTTGACTTGGTGTTATTGTGAGAAATGTTTCAAGTAAACTTGTCGTTCAGTGCTAAGCTAATGGGAGTAGTTTCGGGTGAGCATGGTCGCTCCTCGTTGAGCGAGTAGAACTTGAATTCATTTCGTGTATGGTTGGATGATTGTTGGATGCAACGAAAGTTTGAATGTGTGTCTTCAGGATTTGGTTCATCCCGGATTGGTGGATACGTCGGATGGTGGATTGTGGAGATTTTCTACTATTAGCTATGTATAGGTATGGGGTAATGAAGTGGTGAGAAAGTATGAGTTGGTTAACGTTAATGAATTGTAATCGATGCGATTCGAGGAAGAAGATAACATCTGCGTTGCACGTATGTCGGTTGGGAGAAGTAATCTAGAATTGCATGTTATCCAATGGGGGAACTCTTGACTATGAGTTTATTGGGATATCTGAGGTTGGCCTTGTGCCAAGTTGGCAAGCTGAGTGGTTATTTTTGGTAAAAGATTCACATTATTGTGGCATGGAATTCCGCAAAGTTCTTTCTTTAAAGGAAAAGGAGTTATTCGAGAAAACCATGTTTAGACGCATTTAAAAACCGTGAGTCCAAGTGTGTGGACAAAGCGGACAATATCTGGTACGGTTGGTCTGAGATGTTGGATGGTATAGTCAATCTGAAAGGTTGCAAGTATGTCATACGAGGTGACCTGTCATAAGAAATGGTGAGTAATTGAGGGGCGTTGGCGAAGGATTGGGTACGGCTATGATTTTAATTATAATGGTTTGGGCAGCTGAGTGGAGCTAAGTTGATTTGGTACAAAAACATAAGATTTCTGAGCCTTGAGTCGGAGGAGGGGGCAGTTGATGTGGAAGGCGTCCCTATAGGATGGGATGGAGTGTTCAAGTGAAAGGTGGAATTGTTCCATGTTTTCTTTGGATTCGTCGAAAATTAGGGGAAGAGTTGGAGATATATGGTATGATCTGGTTGTACTCGATGAGACATTCGGAAATTCATTGTGTTTCACTCCTCTATTATAGAGAACAATTGTTGGAAGTTGGGATGACGATAGCTCTACAAGAAATGCAGGTGATAAGCAGGTGATCATCGACCTTAGAGTCAAGGAGTTGAGGACCAAGAGGCTTGACCTTGTGGAAGTATCCTGGTGTTATCACCAAAGGACCAGAAGCAGCTTGTGAGTTGGAGGCGGTCATGAGGTCAAAATACCCGAGCTTGTTCGACGAAGGAATTCCGGGGACGGAATTCTTTTGAGGGGGAGGTATTGTAATAACCGGGATCCTAATTATAAAAAAGTGGAATGTTTAGTGAAAATGGGAGAAAAGTTTAAAGTAAAGGAGCTGAAGTGTAACTGTCAAAAAGGGGTAAAAACCCTAAACCTCTCTAGCCTAATTCATTTTCTTTCCCATTTGAGGCGGCTAGAGGAATGCAGAGAAGTGGGGGATTTCAATTTGAGGAGAAGATTGAGAGAGATTTCAAGTTAGAGGAGATTCTTCATTAAGCTCCAAAGGTAACATTCAACTACAGATATTTATTGATTTTGGGTTGTTCATAAGGAAGGGTTTGATGCTTTTGTGAACCCTTTTCTTTTGTGAAATATTATTCCAACCAATGGTTTGGGATCTTTTGGATTGAGATTATTGAGCTAATCGGTTGTTATGGGAGTTTATGTAACACCCTCGAATTGGGAAAGAGCAACTAATTAAATTTTTTGATAATTCCATCGAAATAATAAGATTTCTTCCTATAATCAAATAGGTAAAATACCTCAAATTACAAACTAAAATGACTTGTGTAGGTTCCCAATTTAAAGATAAGAATCAACCCGTTTTCATCATTTGAAGATATCGACTAAAATATAATGAGGGAACCTCAAATTGGGGTAGGCATGCAAGCTTGTAACACTTTCCTAGTGGTTTTCTTGAAATGAGATAACATGCACCAAATAGTTCCCGTCAAAATTTCATAAGGTGAAATTCTTTAAATCAATTTCCAAAATTTTCCTCATCCGGTCATATAATGACACACGAGTAAAATGTTTCTGACAAGGTTTTCACACAACAACGTGTTTTCCCAAAATTTAGGAGAAAATGAGTACTTGTAATTTGTTGACACCAAAAAGGGTTCAAATCAACTTTCGACCTTAAATCATACAAACAGTGCGCATTAATGTTCAAAACATAATCAATTCCACGCACTCTAGGTTTAGGCAATTGATTTTTCCAAAATCTCCATTACGGAGCATTTACATCAAAAGTTTCACATTCGAAATATAAGACGTTAAAACGTCAATGCCTAAAAGCTTATTTGTTATAAAAATACTTAAACGACACATTTTCTCCAAAACCAAAAAGGTTTACAATTTTTTCCAAAATGGTCCTCGAACCAAAGTTGACCAAATGTCAACGACTCACACATTTGTGTTTTCAAAATGTAGTGTATTGTGAACTATGCATGATCTCTACAACACTAACGCATATTTTGACCAAATGGTCTTCATTTGTGCAATGAGTTAATAAAACATTTTCATGCACAACTCGTTTATCAAAGTGTTGAGAATCAATGGTTACCAAGCTATGCATACCCCTAGTCGACATAATGCATTTACATGAAAATGAAAATAAAACATTTGACTGACCGAAAGCGCATTAAGAAAATTGTTATGAAGCACTATAAAAGTGTTCTTTCATGCATTACTTACGTCACATATAAATCAATCCACATACCGAACAAGTTGCAACAAGTTGTGCTAGCACAAATCTTTGAAAGAGAAATTACGCGACACTAAAGTTCCAAAACTTATCTCTTTGGTCGCCTTATGGCATAAAATTAATATTTCTCAACAAAGCTCGAGTGGGACAAAATGGCCAACATAACTCATAAAATTTTCACGTAAGTAAATGGAGCATGCACATTGTGAAATTACACTCACACGACTCAATACGTCGTAAAACAAAACTCCATGAAATTCAATGAGTTCAATGACCTCAACTCAACAAAATGGCACCAAACATTGTGATTCCAAAAAGTCAAACTGCAATAAGCAAAATCATGACTAAAACGACAAAATCCCAAATTCCATTCTTGTTGTAATACTTATACAAACAATATTGATCACGAACTTGTATAAAACAAAGACCCCAAAATAGCTTTACGTAGACATCCTAGAAGATAACTTTCCGTCCAAACTCTAACATATGTGGAGGAGATCCAATGTTAAAGTCGTAAGCCGTAGTTACTTACCCAACATCTTAAACATCATAAAATATGCATATCACTGTATCCGAAAGTAACGTTGGACAATAATAAAATTGAACAAGTTTCGACGGGGCTTGCGACTCCCGTAATAAAATAATTTCATGCAGGTTCAAAACCCATGATTTAAAATCTTGCGTGTGTGCTAAACATTTCCCAAAATTGTAACACAATCCATATATGGATTTGCAACACAAGAAATAATTAATGCAATTTATTTTCAAAATAAATTTTGTGCATAATTTAGTCGGCATTCAACGTCTCAACTCATACTCCTCCGAATCCCTCCGGTCCACTATTGTCATCCGGATATTCAAACCTCTTAAGGTAGAGTTGGGAATTACATCAATTAACCTTACGGTTTTTCCTCGAATCAAAGTCGGTTCAATACTTCTATGGTTCTAATCCAACCATCAATCTCGACCCGAAACGGTCCACTTAAAGCAAATATCATGCTTATCGTCACTCTAAGTGACTAATGCTAGAATCGGCCATCTATTCCAACGACTACTAGCTTAGAAATTTCTGTTGGATATAGTGTCCAGAGTCATTAACTATTGGTAATATTTCTAATAATAACAGGGTCCTTTTGGGTTGCCCTTAAGACCCAAAATAAACAATCAGAAGAATTAAAGGGAGTTAAAGCAATTAGTTCAATTGATGATAAGCTACAATATAATTAATTAGATTAATTATATAAAGTGCAGGGACTGATTGGTTAAAATAGTTTTAACAAGCTTATCGGTTCAAGGGGCTAAGTGTAAAATAGAGGGTTATAAATAAACTGCTAGGGGTTAAACCCTAAGGAGTTTTTTCCACCTCTCTTGTAGCCGTGACCTCCCCTCTCCCTCTCCTAAAATCGTAAACCCTAATTTAGGGTTTAGTGATTAAGCATCTTCCTGTTGTTGGTATTTTGGTGTTCTTAAGTGTGAGCCACTAGTGGGATTCATACTATTGGTCCTTGACATCCAAGAAGCGAGATCAAAGGTTTGATTCATCATTGTGGTTTTCGACAATCGCAATAAACAGGTAAGTGTTCTTGATTCAATCTTTTGTAGTTAATTATCTAGAACGCATGTATTCATATAGGTTGATAGTTTGTATAACCATTGATGATAAAAAATTAAAATATACTTCTGTTGCCTATATCATGTGGTTGTATGTTTACTCAAAACCTTACAGTGGTATCAGAGCCATTGTTCTTAGATATTATCTCAAAAGTGTTTCAATTTGATTTGCAAAACTGTTTATGTTGGATTAGGGTTTTTGAAATTTAGGGTTTTGAGGCTACAAAATCGATTTCAATTTTTTGTGGCCATTGGATTGCTTAATCCCTAAGTTAGGGTTTCATGGTCATAACCTCAAAACATAATTTTTGGAAACTAATTTTTACTTGCATAAAAAGTTTATATTATTAGCGATTAAGTTTTATCGAAATCCCTAAAGGGTATAGGGTAGTCATTTTTTTATGCAATGTTATACCCTAATTGGTTTAGGCTAGTTTCCTAACTTGCCTAAAACACAACAATAAACAATTTTGGCAAATATTGAATAGATAATCTTATTTATTATCTTATCTTATATAAATATATTTAGGTTGAATAAGATTGTAAGATAAACATTAACATTATTTATATAGTGAATATAAATTGTATGTCAAATATTTATATTAATTATTAAATGTGCCCTCACATGGTTAATTGGAATTAATTAGATAATCATAATTTTAAATTGTTTAAAATTCCATTCAATCTTATTTTATATAAATATATTTAAGTTGAATAATATTATAAGATAAACATTAACATTATTTATATATAGTGAATATAAATTGTATGTCAAATATTTATATTAATTATTAGCATGTGTCCTCACATGTTTAATTAGAATTAATTATGGAAACGATTATATTAATTATTAAATGTGCCCTCACATGGTTAATCAGAATTAATTAGATAATCATAATTTTAAATTGTTTAAAATTCCATTCGATTGATTTATATGAAAACGATTATATTAATTATTAAATGTGTCCTCACATGGTTAATTAGAATTAATTAGATAATCATAATTTTAAATTGTTTAAAATTCCATTCAATTTATTTATATATATATTAGACCTTAATTATATATATAAAATTAAATTATACATTGATAGTCAAACCGAGACTAGGCGTACTCACTATAAGCACTCTAAGGGGGTTTAAGGAGGTTACCTATAATATGGTTGCCGAATGAGTCAATGGTTTTTAAAACGCCCTGCGTTACCATACTCACCGCCTCTTGTGTGGACTAGTGGAATTACCGAAAAGGTTTGATAGGTCAATGTGACAAGTTAAAAGTATTAACTATGAAGTATAAAAACAAAATCCCGTTTTAGATATACTAAGAAATGTGAAAGTCTTATGCTACCCATGAAAAGAACACACATATTCTTATAGTTTGTTAACGGAGCGTGTGCGGTTTGCCGGCACGTTAATGTGAAACTATAGTCGAAAATGATGTGGCGCTCGTGATTCTCAAGCGTACTTGAGCCGAGGGGTCCATGTGTTCTTGCATGGTCGATTCACCATCTAGTTTGTGATCCTCGGCATCCTAGTCACAAATAGAATATAAGTATAGTCGAGATTAACATGCCATTGACATAAGTCGGTGAATCTCAAAAGAACTAGGAGTTTCATAGTGAATGAAATTAACAAATAGCATTTGTTTACCTAAATAAATTTGTGATGTGATTACGGCATCCCTTTTCACATCATAGAGTAAAATATGGATCCTAGCCTTGTTAAATAATTTTGGATAATTGTTTTTAAAGGTTAAATTTCAAACTGACTAAAATAAAACTATATCTACAGATGGCTGAAAATATTCCTCCTCCTCCTCCTACTCACTCAACATCCAACCTTACGTTACTCTCTATCCTAAGTAAAGATAAGCTGACTGGGCCAAATTACTTGGATTGGATTCGTGCCTGGAGAATTGCCTTGAGGTACGAAGACAAAGAGTATTTGCTCGACGAGGATCTTCCTATACTTAATGATGATGCAAGCCCTGAAGCAGTAACTGAATACAATAAGCAATTCGCGGAATCCACAAAAGTCGCATGTCTCATGTTGGCGTCCATGTCCCCGGAACTTCAAAAGAGTTTCGAGAACATGGGGGCGTTTGAACTAAATGAGCAGCTTCGTGAAATGTTTCAGGAGCAAGCGAGGCAAGAAAGGTTCCAAGTCGTAAAATCGCTTATGGAATGTAAGCAACAGGACGGTGCCCCTGTATGTGCGCATGTGCAAAAGATGAAAGCGTACATTGACAGGTTAGGCAATCTAGGTGTCGATTTCCCAAGAGAGCTTGCCATTGATATGGTGCTAAACTCTCTTAGTGGGGCATATAAACAGTTCATAGTGAACTTCAATATGAACAATATGGAAAAGACCTTGATGGAACTTCATGGCATGTTGAGATCTGCTGAAGCAAGTATGGGTAAGACCCAAATTGCTCACTCAACTGCTCCCGTCCTGGCCATTAGGGAAGGTGGCTGTAAGAAGAAGAAAGTTTCTCATCCCAAAGGGAAGGGAAAGGCTAAAGTTGTTCCTCGCAACAAAGGCCTTAAGAGAAAAACTGATTCTTCTGACATACCACCCATAAGTGACCTTAAAGAGGCCATATGCTTTTACTGTCAAGAAAGGGGCCATTGGAAGAGAAGCTGCCCAAAATATCTGGAGGACTTGAAAATGAACAAGGTCAAAGGGTGTGGCACCTCAGGTGTTTTTACAATTGAACTCCATAGTACTTCGATTTCTAACTCTTGGGTCCTTGATACAGGATGTGGTACTCACATTTGCTCTAATTTCCAGGGACTAAAGGGAAGTAGAACGTTGAAGCATGGGGAGCTGAATCTGATCATGGGAAACAGGATGACTGCCGCTGTTACCAAGATTGGAGATTTTGAGCTCATGCTTAGTAGTGGTTTTTCAATAAAGTTATTAGATTGTTGCTACTCGCCAGAAATGGATCGAAACATATTTCTTTTCATGCATTGTACAAGGATGGTTTTGAATTTCAATTTGATAATAATAATAATGGTTGCATTTTGGTTTATAAACATGGTTGTTTTATTTTAAAGCCTCTCCTTGTAATGGTGTGTATGAAAGTGTGATTTGTGTTGGTAGAAATAATAATAACTTAACTCTAAATGTTGGTTCCTCCAATAGTGAATTGGATAAATCGTTGTTATGGCATCATCGTCTTGGCCACATAAACAAGAAACGCATCGCCAAGCTCCAATCGGATGGGATCTTGGAACCATTTGGCTTAAATTCGGATGGAGAATGCGAGTCTTGCTTACTTGGCAAGATGACAAAAGCACATTTCAAAGAAAAAATGGAAAGGGGTAAGGATCTGTTGGACTTAATCCACACAGATGTATGTGGACCGTTCAGATCTGCCACGAGAAACGGTGAGAGATACTTTGTTACCTTTACTGACGATTTCAGTAGATATGGGTTTATCTATTTGATGAAAAACAAGTCGGACACCTTTGAAGTGTTCAAAGGATTCAAAAACGAAGTAGAAAACCAACTGGGCAAGAAGATCAAGATGCTCCGGTCCGACAGGGGTGGAGAATACTTGAGTCATGAATTCTACGACTATCTAAGGTATTGTGGAATAGTTCCACAATTATCTCCTCCCAAAACACCACAACTCAATGGTGTTGCTGAGAGAAGAAATCGAACGCTACTTGATATGGTTCGGTCCATGATGAGTCGTGCTACACTTCCAATATCGTTCTGGGGCTATGCCTTAGAAACTGCAGCTCATATCTTAAACCTCGTTCCAACTAAGAAGGTTGCAAAGACACCCTCTGAAATGTGGACTGGGACTCGTCCCTCATTAGCACATATAAAGGTCTGGGGTTGTGAAGTCTTCGTTCGGCGCAAAACTAACGACAAGCTAGAACCTAGAGCAAAGAAGTTTCGGTTCATTGGTTATCCCTACAAATCCTTTGGATACATATTTTACAAACCTTCTGAGAACAAAGTGTTTGTAGTTAGAAGGGGAGTCTTCCAAGAAAGGGAGCTCATTTCCAAAGAGGATAGTGGGAGCAATATTGATCTTGAAGAAATTCAAGAAACAACCAATGATGAACCTATAGTTGACACTAGCCCTCAACATGAGGTTGAACCACCTGTTGAGGAAACTGACATACCTCCACCACCTCTTCGCAGAACTAGTAGAGATAGTAGAGCTAATCAATCTCCTGATTTTTATTATGGTTTTCATATTACAAAGGAAGGAGATACACTAGTCAATGATAAAACATTTGATAGTGCGGATGAGCCATCCAACTACAAGGAAGCGATGGCAGGCCCTGAGGCTACCAAGTGGAAAGAGGCCATGGAGAGCGAGATTCAATCTATGTACGATAACCAAGTTTGGAAATTGGTTGATCATGCACCAGGTCGCAAGACAGTTGGGTGTAAGTGGATCTTCAAAAAGAAGACCGACATGGATGGGAATGTGCACACATTCAAGGCTAGACTGGTTGCGAAAGGTTACACTCAAACTCAAGGGATTGATTATGATGAAACCTTCTCACCAGTAGCAAAGATTAAGTCTATCAGGATATTACTTGCCATAGCTGCATTTCATGACTATGAAATATGGCAAATGGATGTAAAAACCGCTTTCCTCAATGGGAAACTTGATGAGGATGTGTATATGGAACAACCTGAAGGTTTTGTACATACCGAGTATCCAGATAAGGTGTGTAAGCTTGAAAGATCCATTTATGGACTTAAACAAGCGTCTCGTAGCTGGAATCTTTGTTTTCATGAAAAGGTCAAGGAGTTTGGATTTTCTCGAAGCGAAGATGAGTCCTGCGTATATGTTAAGGCTAGTGGGAGTAATGTTGTATTTCTAGTCTTGTATGTTGATGACATACTACTCATAGGAAACGATATTCCGATGTTGCAAGATGTAAAGGTCTGGCTCGGAAAATGTTTCGCTATGAAAGATTTGGGAAATGCAGCATACATACTTGGAATAAGAATTTATCGAGATAGAACCAAGCGTTTAATTGGACTTAGTCAAAGTTCATACTTGGATAAGATATTGAAGAAATTCAATATGAGTGAATCCAAGAAAGGGTATTTGCCCATGCAACATGGCATAAGATTGAGTAAAGATCAATGTCCCAGCACTAGTAAAGAACTGGACAGAATGAGTCGAATTCCATATGCATCTGCTATAGGATCGATCATGTATGCCATGACATGTACTAGACCTGATGTCTCATTTGCTTTAAGCGTGGTGAGTAGAGTGCCGACTGAAGAGAATCCGGCGGATCTTTTCCCGAAAGCGTTAACTCGACCCAAACATGAGTATGATATTGAAGCCATAGGTGTTAGAATTATCAATATACCTTGAATGTTTTAGTCGTTAGTTTGATGTATTGAAAACGTAATAATTTGATTTGGAGATTATTATATGGAGATTATAATATATGCTGGATTGCGTCCATTTACATTTAATTTATTATCGTGTTTTGTTTTGCATGTTTAGAACCAACTTCCTGAGTATTAGTTTACTTAAACCTCCACAGTCAGTCATACTCCTGGAAGTAAGTAGTGATTCAAGACTGTCATGGAGTGTTAGAAGCATAGAGAATGCAACTAACGCTCATGAGTACTTAATCGTGATTTAGGTATTGGAACAACCCGCACTCAAAAGTTTACTTCATGGATAAAGTCAGAGTAATTTTGAGATGATAATATTTTATGTTCTTCAAACGGAGATACATAGAGTTTTGCTCTAGGATTCTGTTATGCTTTGGTGTGCTCCAACGCTGACCGTAACTGGCAGCTATACAGGGTATGTCCATGTATAATATGATGAGTAGAAATGAACTGTGTAGTCAAAGTTTATTTGTTCCTTCTGCCTAAACAGGAGAAGCGATATCCATGGGCCCCTCGATGATTTGGTGTTGACATTAAGTGTTTGGCCAAACCCTGACTAGAATTGATGTGTTCAATTGAGTAGTCTGATGAATTCAACACATATCGGAAATCGGGAAACATAATCTTGATCCATGAGATAGACATTTATCCATGTCTCAGGTTCATATGATATCTTGTAGAACAAAGGAACATTAAATCACTTATCTTAGGACCGAATCTTTATCAGAGTTCGGCAGCTGCATTGGATGGCTTGCTCTCTGCTGATTATTGAAAGTGTTAAAACCAAATAGAGTTAATAACTTGTCCAAGTGGGAGACTGTTGGATATAGTGTCCAGAGTCATTAACTATTGGTAATATTTCTAATAATAGCAAGGTCCTTTTGGGTTGCCCTTAAGACCCAAAATAAACAATCAGAAGAATTAAAGGGAGTTAAAGTAATTAGTTCAATTGATGATAAGCTGCAATATAATTAATTAGATTAATTATATAAAGTGCAGGGACTGATTGGTTAAAATAGTTTTAACAAGTTTATCGGTTCAAGGGGGCTAAGTGTAAAATAGAGGGTTATAAATAAACTGCTAGGGGTTAAACCCTAAGGAGTTTTTTCCACCTCTCTTGTAGCCGTGACCTCCCCTCTCCCTCTCCCAAAATCGTAAACCCTAATTTAGGGTTTAGTGATTAAGCATCTTCCTGTTGTTGATATTCTGGTGTTCTTAAGTGTGAGCCACTAGAGGGATTCATACTATTGGTCCTTGACATCCAAGAAGCGAGATCAAAGGTTTGATTCATCATTGTGGTTTTCGACAATGGCAATAAACAGGTAAGTGTTCTTGATTCAATCTTTTGTAGTTAATTATCTAAAACGCATGTATTCATATAGGTTGATAGTTTGTATAACCATTGATGATAAAAATTAAAATATGCTTCCGTTGCCTATATCATGTGGTTGTATGTTTACTCAAAACCTTACAATTTCTTCACTACCCCAACGATCATCACATTAAAGTAGTTCAAGTATGCACATGTACTAGTAGATTCACCATGACACTGGCCAGGTGTCACTATGAACGTACCGTACATGATTACCCTTGCTACTCTAGACGTGATTCCCGTTTCTAATAACTCTTATTGACCTCAAAACATCCTATCTTAATGTGCCTAATGGTGAATTTCACTCTCATTTACTTAAAAGAACGCTAGTTTGAGTCTAGGTATCCACAATCAACACCTAATTCTCTCAAACTTATGCTCTGATACCAACTTGTAACACCCTCGAATTGGGAAAGAGAAACTAATTAAATTTTTTGAAAATACATCCGAAATAATAGGATTTCTTTCTATAATCATATAGGTAAAATACCTCAAATTACAAACTATGATTATCCTCAAACAATACATATAAAAAGCAAGTCTTATTACCAAGACTAAACTCACTTCTGGTATTACTTAATCCAAACACAAGTGCTACTCCCAAGGGTAAATGCAGAAACATCACTTAAGCTATTCACCTCTCGAGCACATTACTAGCACACGACCTTTCCCACGTATCACTAGAACTACTCCCAACCTGAGACCTGTTGCACATGCCGACAAATAAAAAGGGTTAGGCTAACGCCTAGTGAGTTCAAGAGTTTATAACATGATTTAAATATTTTCTTTAAATGAAAGTTTGCAATATCGTTTATGATTTCCAAAAGAGTTTACAAAAAGGATATAAATGACTCATTTTCCAACGCACCCAAAATCTATGAGAAATATTCCCAAAAGGGTAATAAACGTTTTTTCCAAAATGAATACCAATCCAAAACTCACTCAATACGTGAATAAATCCTTATTATGCAAAATCTTCAAAGACGGTTGACAACAAAATACTCAACCCGTAAAGCATGGAAAATCATCCATTTAGTTATAATACTTCATGGAAAACATAATACGAAGCAATACTCACGCGAACGTAAAATGCAATGAAGTCCCAATACCATAAATATGGAAATGACCTGCTTAATTAAACTTCAATATACATGGAGGGGAAATCCAATATTGAAATCATCCAATCGCAGTCAAAAGTATAAGACCAACAATAATAATATAACGGGGACAATATAAAACCCCAAATAAGTTGGCCAACGATGGGGGAGACCCGTATCTGAGAGTGGATGAATACAAAAGTACGCCACTCATACAATGTTAGTCGTACGACACTTCACTGCATAAAAGCCCAAGTGTCCCATACGACGCCTTACTAGTCAAACCCGAAGAGACAGCTGACCTTAGTGACGTATCAATACACATGGCATTGCCCCGACATGGCGAAGGTCATATTCGCCCAAAGTGCTCCAACCATGACTCAGCCCTCCTAGTGGATCCTTGAAGGTAAAGGTCGTCAAACATGGGGTCGGTCTAATCCCGCAACACCCAGTAGACCATCAAATAAAGACTGACTCACGTGCCCATGGATCCAATGCAACACAGTCTATAATAATAAGCCCATCCTGGAATGACTAACGCACCCGGGCATGTAAATATTAATAATGCGCAATAAATGCGATATGATGCAATATATGCAATATGGTGCAACAAAAGCAAACCATAAATAAGACTCCACATTGAGCCATTAAAATCGGACAAATGTCCCCAAGACTATCTCAAAGTCGAAACCGAGCAAAATGCTCAAACTCATTAGACCCATAAATAACGGTCATCATAGCATAAAAATGCATTTAAATATCAATTGGGTAAACGAGTACCACAAAATCATTATTAACCCAAAACTCAACACGGGTTAAACAAAAGGGTTTTCTTAAAAGGACTCACACCCTTATAATTCTCAAAATGACCATTGACACTAAAATGTGCATTTTCTCAAATGGTTTATAAAATCATTTTCACTAATATGATCAAACCATCAAATAGACATCATTTTGAATAATAAATCTTTTGAAGACGTATTATGATTTCTACATATCAAAATATCCAAAAGTCCCAACTATGGGTGTTTTACAACATTTATGAAGATAAATACTTCAAAGAGTTAAACTTATCAAATAACTCAACAATTTATAATTCCAAGTAAAACATACAAATATTTGGAAAATAACATTTTTGGTATGTACAAAGTTTTCACAAAGCAACTTGAACTCACCTTGCTAGATTTAGGCTAAATCTAGAATTTCTCCAAACGTAAGCTCCTTTGATGAAGCTTGAATCTTCAAGTCAAAACCTCAAAAACCTAGATCCAAGAGTTCCAACCACAAATATTTAGATCTATCCATAAGGAATCATCCTCCAACCATTTTACACCAAAAACACCCACTTATAACAAAACCCTAACTTCATAAATGAAGAGGAGAGAAGATTACCTTAACCATACATGAATCCACCAACCAAAGTATCTCTAGAACCACCAAGATGAGCCACAAACTCCTAATCTTCCAATGGAGTGAAAAGGGTTGGGTAAAAACCCTAGAAATTGATGGATAAGATGAAGTGAAAGGTTTCTTGAATGGGTTAAGGTTTTCCAACAATGGTGATGGTTAGATTTAGGGAAGAAGATGAAGAGGGGAAGGGATTTAGGGTTTTTAGGGAGAGAAACCAATTTTTAGAGAGAGAGTTGAGAAATGAGAATGGGGAAGAATGAGGGGAAAAAGAGAGAGAAAGGTCTTAAGAGAAACAAGATATTTCATCAGACCTCTCGCGGACGTCCACAGGGTCCTTTGCGGACGTCCGACTCACTTTGGCCGAAATCCCTCAAAATCCTCTGTTGCTTCCGCGGATGACACGCGGACTTCCGCGCATCGCGGACGTCCGGCATGCACCTTGCGGACGTCCGTGGCCTCAACATTGGTTCTCCAATTTTCGGGGTGTTACAGTCTAGGTATATTTCTATTGATTGTTTGACCTTATAGCAATGGGGGTTTTGGTTGGGACCGACTCCGGTTAAATGCCACACTCGATGAAAACCTGCAGTGTCCGGACTCGCCCAAGTTTGGGTGATGTTTTCCGGATACGACTTGGGTTCCGGGATAGAGGAGTCCGATAGTGGATTCCGGAAGTTGATTCCGGATAGAGGAGTACGTAAGTTGGTTTCCGGATAAGAGGAGTCCGGGAGTTTGTTTCCGGTAGTGGTGTCCCGACCTGGAGTCCGGATAGGAATGTTTCCGGATCACATCCGTATAGTGTGTGTGTGTTGGGTAGCTTGTTTCCGGACAAGGAGAGGGCAACCGGTACCTGTTGTGTTATGCGGACATTTCGGGAAGGTCGAGACGAGTGACTTACCACTCTCGTTTTCTGCATTTTGACTAGGTGTTCGGCTTAAGGATTGAGGTGTAAGTGAGAAGTAGCAAGCAAGGACAGGTGAGTCTTTCTAACTGAAAATGTGATGATTTATGTATTACTTAAAATGCATGAGATATGATGAAACTGCATGTTTTATCCTTTATATGAAACTGCATATTTTACTTTGTTTGAGAAGGTTAAGATATTATGTATGCATATATTTGGAAGTGGGCATGTTTTGGCTAAGTCGGGGGGTGTGGCCCGCCGGTGCTCATACCGGGGGGGGGGGTCCCGTTTATGCCATGGAAGGTGTGACCCAATACGAAAGTGTGAGACTGACACGTTGTCACACGTGTGTGTGACTTCAGTGTGCCATTTACATGTGTAGTTCTTGCGTTTGAAAGTTTGAATGTTTTAAAGTTGAGAATTGTTTACAAATGCTTATAAACTGTTTAAAATGTTTATGTTGCACAAATGTTTATTTCTGGAGGGAACTCACTAGACCTCACGGTCTAACCCTCGCTTTTCAAAAACTAAACCATTTTCAGGTAAGCGTTTAGTAGAAGGCTTAAGTAAGGGCAAGGAGAAGGCGTGAGCGTGAAGTTTTGGACTAGAAGGAAGTCGTTTTATTTAGCATGTCAAGCATAGTTCTTTAGTGATCTCAGCTGTGTAATAGGCTGTTTTCGCGAACCTCATCTTGTACTGGTTGTTTATTGTTATTTCTGGATCTGGGTTGTTACATGATTTCTTTGAAAGAGGGACCTAAACTTCAATATCTCAAAGAGTGGTCCCTGAGTTTTCAAATTTACTCCAAATAGAGGACCTGGTCACTAACCCCGTCTATTTAGTCCGTTAGTGCCAGGGGTATTTTCGTCCAACCTTGTTTTATCCTTCCTTTTGCACTATTTTTTGTTTTTTCATATTTTTGTTAAAACCATAAACTTAGAGGGACCTGTTACGCGTAAACCAATATTGGGATATTGCTCCAAATGCGCCGTCCTTATCATTGCTTCAGTATTTCTACGCGTAAAAAATCCTAAGCTCCGATTAAGCTCTGCATCGATTCACAATTTCCAATACGATCAAAATTCAACATCTCTAAACATCACGATCTCTGCGGAGGCGAAAATCGATAACAAAAACTTCGGCCGGTACGTGTTTGAGAACTGCATCGCTGTTGTTCTGTACGGAAACTCTACAATTGGAGCAGGAGAGATCTCCGACGGCCGTGTAGGAGCTAGGAATATCCAATCGATTGATGTTGTGATGCAATTGAGATCTGAGAATTTGAATTTTAGCAGCGGTGGTAGTGGTAGAACTAGGAATAGTGGCAACAAATTGGACCATTTTTTCTTGGAATTCAAAATGTTGTTACTGGATCCATGATATTCTTCTTGGGTGCCTCTTGATACTCTTTGATTAGGGGTTATCCAAATAAGTAGGAGGATGAGAATTTTGGGTAAAAATTAAATGGTGAAGGGTGTTGCACGTGTGGGTTTTCATGCGGGGGAAGGGTGATGCCGGAAATAATGGAGGCGGACGAGGGGGTCGCCGGAAATGATGGAGGCGGGGAAGTATTGGTTTGGCCCTGTGTTGTGGTTGTTGGAAAACCGGCCAGGCCTAGTCCCGTTATTAAATAAAATTTTGGAAATTCATTTATTAAATTTCATCTTCTTCGCACCTGCAAAAATGGCGGACTCCCCTTTATTTCTAACCCTTCTTCTCTTTTTCTTCATAAAACCCATGGCTTCTGTATAATCATACGACCCAACACCCTGCGATTTTTCAAAGTACCTAAACCCACTTTGAAACTCTCCTTGGTTACTGTAATATTATCCATGATCCTTCCTCCTTACCATTTGCAGGTTAATCGGAGATGGGGGGACAATGTATATGGGTGGGTGTGCTTTGTTACATTATCCCTCGTGCAAATACGATAATGATACATGGAGGGGACGATTAGGGTACCAATCAAATACAAACCATGTATCTGTTGCACCCCTTACAAACCAATTTGCACATATGCATAATCTAAGATGCATATATGCATTATCCCATACGAATGTATGTCTATTATATGTATATTCTTGCACGTATGCATATGCACATTGTTCATATATGCACACTGGTTCTGCACATATACACACCGTGGTTTGTAAGGTGTGCAACAAATGCAAGGTTTGCATTTTACGGAGCATCTATCTATATATATATATAATATTACAAGTTGGCCCCTATAATTTAACTTTTTTACAAAAACAACGAAAAGCAAAAAGAATTGTAAAGTTATATAGAAAACCTGGTTGGACGAAAATGCTACCGACTCTAACTGAGTTTTTTAATGGAGTTAGTGTTCAGGTCCTTCATTTGGAGCAAATTTGAAAACTAAGGGACCACTTCTTGAGATATTGAAGTTTTAGGCCCCTCTTTCAAAGAAATTATATAATCACAAGGACCAAAAATGCAATTCACTCTTAATAATATATATAACTGTTTGATTTTTTCTTTCTAAAACGTCGTCTGATTTGATAAGTGAGTGGTAATAAAATCCCTTAAAACCTCTTTTATATCGTAATTTACTCATTGTTTTTTATTTAAAAACATCTGAATTCTTCTGATTCGATCAGACATTAATAATATATATAACTGTTTGATTTTTTCTTTCTAAAACGTAGTCTGATTTGATAAGTGGTAATAAAATCCCTTATAACCTCTTTTATATCGTATAAACATCCAGATCTCGCCTCGATCGATCTCTGAAGCCCTACTGCCAAAATCGATCTCCAAAAGCCAAACCCATCAAGGTATATCGTTTTTTACATCTCCAGATTTCATACTTGTTGTGTCTATCATCTCTGCATCTCCAGATTCCAAACTAGGGTTACTTGTTTGTATTCTGATCATCGCTGCATCATCTTCGATCTTCTTTCTTCCTACTATTAACTTATTCATATAGATAAAATGCCATTAGATCTTTTGGGTTGAATCTTGTGTTGTACATTAATGCAAAATGAATTGAGTTGGAGGGTACCTACTGCCAATGGTTCATCATTGAATTGAGTTGGGTTTTTTGAAGCTACCTACTGTATGTTGTCCCTAATCGCTTGATTCACAAACACACACAAGAATTTACTGAAATAATAATCGTATTTGAGATATATTCAATCTGTTTACATGACACTTTTATTTATACAAACCGAACCATTGTGACTATTCACCAACAGTCATGTCTATTCCAATGGTCGTGTCTATTCCTAACTAACTTCCCAACCGCTATTCAGTTGTTAATTTTATTATTGACACACTAAGCCCTTAGGCTATACAAATATTTACATAATATAATGGTAACCGAGCACTGAGCGGGATTAGGTCCACATTCTCCCCCTTAATCTCGATCATTGCTTCGTCCTAGATCTTGAACCCCGAGCATCTGCCGCATAGTGACAAACTTCAGCCTTGGCAAGGCTTTAGTCAATATGTCTGCCCTTTGTAGTTCGCCACTGACGTGTTCCACATTGATGTGTCCATTCTCTACACATTCACGAATGAAATGGTAACGAATGTCGATGTGCTTACTTCTTCCATGAAAAACTGGGTTCTTGACGAGTGCTATTGCTGAAACGTTATCAACCTTCAGTGTTATTCTTTCCTCCTTCCAACCCATTATTTCACTAAGTAGCCGCTTTAACCATAAAGCCTGACAAGCTGCTCCAGTAGCTGCCATGAATTCTGATTCACATGATGAGAGTGCTACTGTTGGTTGCTTCTGAGTGCACCAGGTAATAGGTGATTCTCCAAAATAGAATACTATTCTAGTAGTTCCTTTTCCTTGATCAGTATTGATTCCATAACTACTGTCGCTATAACCTGTTATCTTGCAGCCGCCATCTCTTTTGTATATAATACCATGCTCTTTGGTTCCTTTAATGTATCGGATTACTTGTTTTATCGCCTTTAAATGGTGATCCTTTGGTTCTTGCATGAATCTGCTGAGTAATCCGACCGAGTAACTTAGATCTGGTCTAGTGTGTAGCAGATACCTGAGACATCCAATTAAACTTCTGTAATAAGTTGCATCCACTGGATTTCCGTCTTCTGTCTTGACCAACTTTGTTCCCGGGTCCATCGGTATCTTTGTGTCATTACTATCCATCATACTTGCATCTTTCAAGATCTTGTTGATGTAACCTGATTGCTTGATTTTAATCTCTCCTCCTGTCTGAGAAACTTCGATCCCGAGGTAATAAGCCAGCAATCCTAGATCGCTCATTTCAAATTTGTCTTCCATCTGGGATTTGAACAAGTCTATTTCCTTCCTTGGAGTGCCCGTGACTATCAAGTCATCCACATAAACTCCAACTATTAGTGTGGAAGTCTTACTTCTCTTTGTGTAAACCGCTTGTTCGAGATTACATTTCTTAAAGTCCAGTGACCTTAAGGTTTGATCAAGTTTCATATTCCAAGCTCGTGGTGCTTGCCTTAAGCCATACAATGCTTTTGCGAGTTTGTAAACTTTCCCTGTACTTCCTGGTCGTACATAACCTTCAGGTTGTGCAACGTAGACTTCTTCCTTTAATTCTCCATGTAAAAATGCTGATTTGACATCCAAATGATGTACTTGCCATTCATGGTATGCAGCCAGTGCTAAAATCAAACGAACTGTCTCAATGCGTGCAACTGGTGCAAATACTTCGTCGAAGTCTATTCCTTGTTCCTGCACATATCCTTTTGCTACTAACCTTGCTTTGTATTTGATGATTTTTCCTTTTGCATCCTTCTTGGTCTTGAATACCCACTTGAGTCCTATTGCCTTATGATTTGTAGGCAAAGTAGTAAGAGTCCATGTGTTATTCCTGTTAATTGAATCCAGTTCAGCTTCCATGGCCTCGATCCATTTCTTATCTGTTGATGCCTCCCTGTAGTTACGTGGTTCTTCTTCCGTAAGTAGCAGACTTTCAGTTTCAACTACACGTGCATTTGCATATACTGCATTCAAGTCTTTAAAACCTCGTACTGGTGTATCATCAAATCTTTCTTCTGAGTTTCTCAATGAACTAATAGTAGCTTGTTCTTCCTCTGAGTGTGGGTCGTAAGTATATGTCTGTGGGGTAACTGGAGAGTCTGGAGCAGTAATTGGTTCCTGTTCCTGATAAGCATCTTTATTGCTTTCCGAGTTGATTGATGTAGTATTTCCATCATCGATTCCTCCTACCACAAAACTTGTCCATTCCGAGCCTTGTGTCCTTGTTTCCTCTCTGTTGTTATCCCATTTCCATGGTTTTGTTTCCATAAACTTAACATCCCTACTTACATGTTTCCTGTTCTTCTCTGGATCATATAATCTGTATGCTTTTGATCCTTCCTCTACACCTAAGTAAATCATGGGAATGCTTCTATCATCTAGCTTCTGTAAATGAGGTATTGTTACCTTGGCATAAGCTGTGCACCCAAATATCCTTAGATTTTCCAGATTTGGTTTTCTGTTGTAGAGTGCCTCATATGGAGTCTTATCCACCAGGGCTCTTGTAGGTACCCTGTTCAGTATGTATACGGCGTGTCTGACTGCTTCCGCCCAAAAGTTATGTGGCAACTTCATTGCTTTCATCATACTTCTAGTAGTAGATAACACTGTTCTATTTCTTCTTTCCACGACTCCGTTTTGTTGTGGTGAGTAAGGTGCTGTCAATTGCCGTGCTATTCCGTTTTCCTTGCAGTACTTTGTGAATTCATTTGATGTGAACTCACCTCCTCTGTCTGTTCTCAGCATCCTTAATTTTGTCCTCATTTCCGTTTCAATCTTCTGTCTGAATTCCTTGAAAGTGTCAAAAGCCTGATCCTTCGATGTCAGAAAGTAGGCCCACATGAAACGTGTACAGTCGTCTACTAAAAAGAAAATGTTCAGCTTCCCGGAGTGTGTGGTTGGGCTTATGGGGCCACAGAGATCTCCATATACTAGATCCAGAGGTTTCTTTGATCTGAACTTAGCTTGACTTGGGAATGGAGCTCTACTGTGTTTTCCTAATAAGCAGGCATCACAAATCTGTCCTGCGTGATTTATCCTTGGTATTCCTTCCACTAGATTCTTTCTTGTCATATTCCCGATATCCTCAAAGTTTAGATGACCTAATCTAGCGTGCCATAACCATGCTTGGCTATCTACATTTGCTAGGAGACATATGGGTGTTCCAATTTTCAGTTTGATGCTGTAAAGTCTATTCTTTGATCTCTCAATCTTCATCAGCAGCTTCTTATTCTTGTCATGTAAAGTCAGTTGTTTTCCTTCCATGATGTCATGTAAAGTTTACACTCAATCTCCGTGAGTTGTCCTAAACTCAGTATGTTGCTCTTGAGGTTTGGGATGTAGTATACTTCCGATATAATCTTCTGTTCATGATTCCTACATCCTAATAATACAGAACCTCTTCCTCTGATTTCTACATACGATCCGTCTCCAAAACGTACACGTCCTATTATCTTTTCATCAATATCCGTGAAGTGACTCACCATTATCTAAATACCAGATGCTTTCATCTGTTGTAGCATACTTTCCGGGTTGAGATTGCCCTTCATTTAACAGTACCTCTTCGTGTTCGGTTTTGTGTATTGCCATTAACAATGATGGCTATTCGTCTTCTTGGATAAGGTTTGATTGTTCCTGCGTTGTTGGCAGTTGATTGCAGTCCTTTCTGTAATGTCCAAATTTCCTACATCTGTGACATTGTACTTTGCTCATGTCCCTCACTTGCTTATTCCACTTTGTGTTTGTTCTTGGCTTGTGAGTTGAGCCTTCCTCTTTCGAGTCGTGTTTATTTCTGTTGCTTTGCCAGTTTCCTCGTGAAGAGTTGGATCTACCACGTCCGCGATTGCCGAATCGTCTTCCTCTTCCAGAGTGTTCGCCTTGTGCAAATAATAAGTTTTCCTGGCTTTCTCTACGTCCGTCTTTCCTGAGTTTTATTCTTTCTTCATAGGCTTTCAACTTTCCAATAATCTCATCTAAAATGACTTCGTCTAGATCACAATTTTGTTCTATGGATGCCACAATTTGGATGAACCGATCTGGCATGGCGTCCAAAAGTTTTCGTACCAGTAATGATTGATCCAAAGTCTTTCCTAATTCTTTTGCCTTGGTGGCGTAGGTATTTAGTTTTGCCGTAAACGCATCCAACGTGTCGTCCTCCTTCATTTGGAGTGTTTGAAATTCAAACATCAAGGATTGTAGGCGTGCCTTCTGCACTTTATCTGCTCCGACATGTCTTTTCTTTAACGCCTCCCAGACTTCTTTTGCAGTCTTATATCCCGCAATTTGTAGTATTACATCTTCGGTCAATGCTTGGTACAGATAGGCAATCGTTGCCTTATCCTTTTTCTCATCCAGTTGCGTATTGACCTTTGGTTCTATCATCTCCCATAATCCGTTTGCTTCAAGTATGATTTTAATTTGGATTGCCCAAACCGTGTAATTTCCCGGTTTCAAGATAGGACATTGATAAAGGGAGATTGGTGCAGCGGGTTTTTGTGTTTTTGAGGCGTTGTTCGCATTTTCACCAGTCATGGTTTCTATTCGTATGATTTTCACTTTCTACAATTTTGGGGCTTTCCTAATAGTATAGACAATAAATTTATACTACCAGTATACTAGAAATCCAAAGATAATTCAGATTTCAAACCTGAGTGTATTTCCTTTTAAAAAAAAACTGTTTCCAAGTAGAAGCGTCCTCCCCTTGTCAGCCCAATAAAAGTGTTGTAAATGCCCAAATTTGTAGAGTGTGTTTTCTTTTAAAGAAAAACTGGTTCTAAATAGAAGCCCAATTAAATCGTCTCCTCGTCGGTCCAAGTAGATCCGGTTGTTACTAATAAAAGCCCAAAACCGTTTGGTTTTTCCTTTTGTGTCGGTCCTTTACGTATGCCGCTCTCACAAAAGTCTCCTCCTTGTTCTTGCCCAAAGAAGCCCAAAGAGTGTTAATCACCACCGTCGCCGGCGTTCTTCCGATCTTATTTCAAGTAAGTTCTTCTTCTTCCTGTTACCGTATCCCACCACTGTATTATTTACGGTTGGTGTTTCTTCTTCCTTTTCCGGTCACAGTTTTGGAATCAAGGAGCCTTCCCTCTGATACCAATTGTTGTCCCTAATCGCTTGATTCACAAACACACACAAGAATTTACTGAAATAATAATCGTATTTGAGATATATTCAATCTGTTTACATGACACTTTTATTTATACATACCGAACCATTGTGACTATTCACCAACAGTCATGTCTATTCCAATGGTCGTGTCTATTCCTAACTAACTTCCCAACCGCTATTCAGTTGTTAACTTTATTATTGACACACTAAGCCCTTAGGCTATACAAATATTTACATAATATAATGGTAACCGAGCACTGAGCGGGATTAGGTCCACACTGTATCTATATGAATATGGGGTATATAAATGTTTCAATGCCTGTTTTGGATTAGTGATTGACGCTTGAATGCTCTGTTAAAGCTTATAAGCCAATATGATCTTGTGTTGTAATATTCTTACTTGTGTTTACATTCATTCTAGTTCACAAATTACACAAATTTGCTTTCTTAATTCTCTCCCATATTTGACTCAAATGCTTTGATGCTTGGTTTGTTGCTTGTATTAATTAATGATCTCTTATGCAAAAATCCTTCTTTTTATTGAATGGGTTATAAATGACACAATCTTTGAAAGATTGGAATTTAGATTCAGATGTTTCAATTTACAAACAAACAGCTTTATGATTCAGATTCAGACTTCAAACGTTACAAAAATAAACAGTCTTATTGATTCAAATTTCAGACTTCAACACTACCTCTTATTAATCAGAATTGAAATAAGACTTGAGACTTCAGATCTCTTAATAAAACAAACGCCACCAAATACTCCAACCCCCTGCTCTTTGTTGCTCGGCCTCTCCCCTTTCGGTTATAGTTTCTTGTTAATCTTGCTTTTCTATTTACAACAATCACGTCTAGTTGTTATTAAATCCCTTGTGGAAGAATTGATATCGATTTACCCCTCTTTCTTTGTTTTTTGTTTTTAATTTGTAATATTTGGTTTTGAGGGAGGGACTATCCTTCTTGTTTAGGTTTCAAAATGGTGTTCAACTCATCCTATCACTGCTACTTATACTCTTGTGCAGAATGTTTAATTTCTTTTGCTTCATTATCACTGTTACTTGGACTAAAAACTTGATGGGTTAAAGTATTTCTTGAATCTTCAACATTTGTTCTTCAATCTTTAGGCTAACCATTTAGTATTGTAGTTCAATGTTCCTTAGTTCTTAATACTTTAGGCTACAATTTAGGCATTAGCAAGTACTTGGAATAATTGAATCAAGTCTTATTACAATTGGGATTTGGAGTCACCTGTTTACTTTATATCATAAGTTAGGAGAAAATTGTGTAAGATTTCAAAGTTGCAAAAGGTTTCACATTTTTAAAGACTTCACATTGTTTTTGTTAATCTATCGTCTTCTTTTCTACAGATGTAAATGTACTGTATACACTCCATATTGCATTCAAATCTTTTATTTCTATACCTTGGTATCTAGCCTTATGATTTGAAACTTACTTTTGCTACCCCTGGTTGTTCAGCCTTCTTTTAAACAAATCGTTGTTAGCCCTCACTGTTCATCTTGCTACCTTGTATCGCACTTTTGCTTTCAGACCTTCAAACATTCTGCTCCAAATCTTGCTTCATCTTTTTCCCCCGAGAAATTGTTTTTTGGGTTACATACATATATTTGATTTTTTTTTGTGAAATGTGGGTATACATATGCTGATCTCAGTCTAGTGATTGTGTGCTACAATCAGATCTTATAAATTTACATTTGCTGATTTTGGCTGATTGTGGTTTGTATGAGTTTGTTTTCTTTGCTTAGATCTGCTTCGTTTCATGCGCTTGCTTTGGGTTTATTACAGTAGGCTTCTATCAGTTTGTTTTCATTAAATGGCACCTTCGTATTTAACTCTTGATCTTCTTGTTACTAAACAATAAGGTTGTTTAGCCTAGTTTTTCTACATTTTGGGTTTATCCAAATAGATACTACTAGTTGACAAAGATATAAACCATTATAGCATTTTGGATTTTTAAGTGATTTGCTCCAATTTGGAAAGGTAATCGGTGGAATTTGCTTCGACTAAGCCAAGTGAAGTTTAAGCCTTTTTGTTGTAAGCAATCATGTCAATGGCAAATAGATTTATTTATTTATTTATTTGGTTGTTGTTTCTTTCTATTCACTCACAGGTTTACATAAAGATGTCTGGGCAGGGGCAGCGTCTGAATGTAGTTCCAACTGTTACAGTCCTTGGAGTTATCAAGGCTCGTCTGGTTGGCGCAACCAGAGGCCATGCTCTTCTGAAGAAGAAGAGTGATGCTTTAACAGTTCAATTCCGAGCCATTCTCAAAAAGATTGTGTCAACAAAAGAATCAATGGGAACCATTATGAAATCATCATCTTTCGCTTTAACCGAGGCAAAATACGTGGCTGGTGACAACATTAAGTACACCGTTCTTGAAAACGTCAAGACTGCATCTCTGAGGGTCAGATCACGTACAGAAAACGTTGCAGGTGTCAAGCTCCCCAAGTTTGACTATTTCACAGACGAAGCAGAAACAAAGAACAACGACTTAACTGGCTTAGCAAGAGGTGGCCAGCAAGTGCAAGGCTGTAAGGTTGCGTATGTGAAAGCAATCGAGGTTCTGGTGGAGCTTGCGTCTCTTCAGACGTCGTTCTTAACACTTGATGAGGCAATTAAGACTACGAATCGTAGGGTGAATGCATTAGAGAGCGTTGTGAAACCAAGGTTAGAGAATACGATAAGTTACATAAAAGGGGAGCTGGATGAATTGGAGAGGGAAGATTTCTTTAGGTTGAAGAAGATACAAGCTTTCAAGAAGAAAGGGTTGGATAAGCAGATGATTGCTGCTAAGCAGTTTGCTGAAGACCAAGTTGCTGAGAACCTTTCTCTACAGGAAGGAATCTCTATGAATGCTGCACATAACTTGCTAGCCAAAGATGAGGACATCATTTTCTGAATCATTAAGCTTCATGTGTGAATTATTGTATTTAATTAGATCTCAAGTGTGTGTGGTTTTACACTTTTACTGAATAAAAGCTTGCTTTAGCTATGTATTTTAAAAAATATGGAGTTTTTTCATTTATTTGTAATGGGTTTCAAGTGTGTGTGGTTTTATTGAATTTGTTGTCTCTCTATTAGGGGTGTGCATCGGGCGGGTTCGGGTGGACAAACCGAAAACCCGATCGGATTTCAGATATGAAAATCAAGACCCGAACTTTAGGTTTCGGATTTCGGATTTCTTCGGATTCGGGTTGGTCGGGTTTCGGGTTAACGTCGGTCGGGTTTGGGTATTATTATAATACAAAAGGTATATATAAATTCAAGCGATTTTAAGGATTTATTCAATCAAACGAGAAATTGATGAAATCGATAATAAGTTTAAAAATTAAAAACATTTCTACCAACTATAATTTACGATTTTCTAAAGATAATTAGATAAATAAATATATTTATATAATATTTAAAATATATATGTATATTATTCCGGGTTTTCGGACGGGTCGGGTGGTCAAAAATCAAACCCAACCCGAACCCAAATATTCCCCCAAAAGTCGGGTTTCGGATTTCGGGTATTGCAAAAATACTTTATTTTCGGTTCGGGTTCGGATTTCAGATTATTCGGGTTTTGCACACCCCTAGTCTCTGTGGTGGGTTGGTACTACTTCCTAAATTAGTAAAGCCAGGCTTATTGCTAGCATTGTTGTGTAAAATTGTTAGAAAACTAGTTAAATTTTAAGCTTTATCCTTAGAAAAAGTTTAGAAATATATTTTGCTATAAAAACCTATATCATAGTATAGTTTGGAATTTGAACTCCATTCCAGTAATCTATGTCACTTAATGTTAATGTTTTCATCATCATTTTAAGCTTTTAGGGTTAAAACAAACTTTTAATTAGTTATAATTTGAGATCTTATTCTTGTTTTAGAAATAAGATGGTACTTAAGTTCATGCACTAAATATTAGGTAATAAGAAGTCAATAATGTATCAAACAACAAAGATAGTTTTGAAATCCTAAATATAAATATAATTTGAATAGTCTCATATGGTTGGTAAATTTTTTTAAATGTAAGGAGTTTTCTTAGTTAATAAAAAGAAATCTACTATATTCTAATACAAAAACAAAATTCAAATGGATAAAATAATCAAAAAAGTCGGTGGGAAAATATCAAGCTTTCCTAGGCGAGAGAGTTTTAGATTCTAATACCAAAAAAAAAACTTAAAGAAATAATAAGTAAAGAATCAATACTATAAAAATAATCAATTAACTTTTTATCTATTTCCCTTTCTAATGTAATCTATTAATACATCTTTGGTCCTTAATATAATGCTAAATTCTTTTTGGATCATATTAAATAATAAAAACAATTATGTCTCTTTTACTTACTAACCGTTTTGGACTACTACTATATACCATATAATATATACTAAAAAAAACTGGGCCGTTACTTTTTCGGGCGTGCACCTGGCCCGCCATCCCCTAGGAACTAGAGGTGGCCAAAAGTCGGGTTCGAGCCGGGCCGGGTCGGGGGGGGGGGGATAACCCGGTTCTGCACAGTAACCGTGCGAACCGGGTCAGGTGAGAACCGGGTCGGGTCGGGCCGGGTTTAAACCAAAATCCCCTGACCCGTTTACTTGTATGTAGAACCGGTTTCGGGAAAACCGGGCCGGGCCGGGCCAAGAACCGGGTCGGAGTAGGGCCGGGGATTTTTTTGTTTTTTAACTGCTTTCTTTGTATAATAATTAATTACTAAACTTTAACAAAGAAAAATTGGATTGGAATCATTGGATAAGTAAAATACACTTTAAAAATACGTTTTATTTATAATATATATCACTAAAATACACTTTTACGTTTTATAATTTATATATAATTTTAAGTTACAAACTTACAAGTTACAAGTTACAATACATAAGTTCTAAACATTCGAAGGTCCCGCTCCCGAACTTCCACTCCCATCACCCGGTCCCGGATAGTAATTGAATGGATTATAGTTGAATGGATTGTATGGAGCGTAGTATGGATTCTGATCTGGATTGTAGTCTTCAAGAGTATTGTACTGCATCAGTCGTGTAATAGCCGTTTGATCGTCAAGGCGGTCGGTGTCTACATCTTCGTCATCTACGAGACTACCAACATCAGAAGTATCGGTTACGGACGACGTACTTAGTAGTTCATCCGTGTCGTTTTCGAATAAGTTTTCTTCCACGCCTTCTATATCATCCTCCAGGTTCGTTCGATTTTGAATGCGGTCTTCTCCATCCAAGTAATCCTTCAGACATACGCAGCACTCCACCGATTTTGGGGTTAATTTTGTCCGACGCTCCGATATGATCCTGCCACTAAGAGAAAAGGCCGACTCCGAAGCTACAGTACTAGCTTGGATTGTTAGTATATCAAGTGCAATAGTGGCCATAATTGGGAAACTTGATTGTTTACTTTTCCACCATTCTAATAAATCTAGGGATTCAACATCTACGACGTTTGTGAAGGATGCCGTTATAAAATTAGTACGTACGTATTGATTGAATTCACCCAAATTATCCCCATCATATCTAGCTTTTTTAGAAGATTCCATGACAACCGATTGCATTAAAGTTTGCATTAAGTCTTCTCGGTTTCGGCCACGACTGCTACTAGAACTCGGTGAAAACATTTGAGGTGTAGGGGTTTGTTGGCTTCCTCCCCCATAATTAACTCTATAAATCTCATATAATTGATGAAAATCAGTATTAAATTGTTGTATGCGTTTCCTTGAAAAGCTAGAATTTGTAAGAGAATCCAAACCAAACGATACACATATTGCTTGTATTAAAACTTCGACACCCGTAACATTTAAAAACGGGTTTAATGCCGCGGCACAAAGAAAAGTGAAGGGGATCTTTTTAAAATATTTTACCAATTTTTCTTTCATTGGTTTCACCACGTCGTGAAAGTGCAAATCCTGTTCGTATTGAGCAATTTTACTTGCCAAAATATAAAGTTGATTTAAAAGTAAAGGGCTCGTTGGATAATAAACACCGGATAACAAAGTTGTTGCAGTTTTGAAATCGCCCAAAATATCGTGAAAGCGATGAATCATTGTCCAATCATCCTGAGTTATCGTGTTATCCGGGTAATGAATGTTATAAAATGCTTGAATATATTGTTGTTGTCTTAATAAATTATCCATCATTTTCCAAGTCGAATTCCATCGAACCGGCATATCGTGCGCCGGTCCCAAAGCTTTAAAACCGACTTGTTTGCAATAATCTCTATATAAGTTTTGCGTTTTTTTATTTCTTGTGAAAATTCGGCGTAACATAAGCCTAAACTTAGTTAAAGGCTCATTAAGTTTACTTAAGCTGTCTTGAACGGCTAAGTTTATTATGTGTGCGCAACAACGTGTATGAAATAATTTTCCCTCTAAAATAGGGGATAAAGCCAAACGTAATCGGTCTACGCATGCCGTATTATTACTAGCATTATCAAACGAAATACTAATAACTTTATTTTTTAAATTATAATATTGAAGACATCTCATAATTATAGAAAACTGACGCTCACCCGAATGTGGCGAACCAAAGAGCTCAAACGTGATTACACGTTTGCATAATTGCCACGATCCCGGCACAATCCAATGTGCCGTTATGCATATATAAGAATCTGGCAATCCGCATGGTGCGCTCCATACATCACAAGTTAAAAAAACTTTGTTGGGTAAATTTAAAAACATTTCTCGCATAATTTTTTGAACCTTATTCCAATATTTTAAAGCATCACGTTTAAGAGTTTGACGACTTACCAAACCATTGTAGCGTGGTTGGAACCCATTTTTGATCATGTTTGTAATGTGAGGATTGTCGAAATGTCCGAACGGCAACGCCATTTGAATGACACATTTCATTTGCATTTCTCGGGCGAGATCATTATCATACGACCATACTTGACCGGAATTGTCAAGTATGGGTTGAGTTGGATCGTCACCCGATTTCAACCTCTTGCATCTTTCCTCGAAGTGGCGCTTTAACGTGCTATTTGATTCGGGTTTTAGGAAATCTCTACACCGTTTGCATTGCGCTTTTTTTGTACCGTCGGGAAATTTTACCAAGTTGAAATTCTCCCAAACCGCTGCTTTTCGTGAATGATCGGCAACAACGGTGTAATTTTGTTCGGCCATTTTTTTGATAGTAGATAGAGTAGAGACTAGAGAAATGTATGCGTTTTTTGCGAGAAACGAATATAGCGAGAGCCGAGAAATGAGAATTGTATGCGTTTTTTGCGAGAAACGAATATAACGAGAGCCGAGAAATGAGAATTGTAAGCGTTTTTTGCGTTTTGTAAGCAATTGTAAGGTGGTGATCACTCCATAACACCCCTAGTATTTATATGGGGTTGGAGGGGAGTTTTTTGGGGTGAAAAACGGTCAAAAGAGGCTTCCCAACGGTCATAAACGGTCACATAACGGCTATAATTTTTTTGAAAAAATCGGGTCGGGCCAGGTCGGGTCACGAACCGGTCCCGGGTCGGGTCGGGCCGAGGAAAATCCTATATACGCGAACCGGTCCCGGCTCTCGGGCTTGAAACCGGTTCTTGACCGGGTCGGGCCAGAACCGGTTCTTGGCCGGTTTCAGTTCGGGTCAGCCCGTTGGGTCGGGTCGATTTGGCCACCTCTACTAGGAACGACCCTCATGATGTTGACACTCATTCTTCAAAATCTTCACCGTCTCCCCTTTTTCAAGATCATCCACCACCAAATCCACCAAATCACATTTGACAAATGCCTTAAACCCAACGAGATATTTTTCCCCTTATTGTGATATGTTCTTTTTTCTAAAGAGCCGTCACCGGAACTTCCACATTCAATACCAACGGAATTCCGCTGTTGCGATATGCTTTTTTCAAATCATCTTGAAGGTTGCCCGAATAGTTCGTGCTCATACCTTCCAATAAGATCGTTACCACCCTTGTGTTTGAGGGATCCAGCTCGAACTTCGGAAGTTTGCCAGAAGATATGATAACATTGTTGTAAAGCAGAGAGACATTGTTATCGTCTCTGTAATGGAATCTAAGTCCTCCGTTTGGATAGCCAAGTTGGCCATGCATGGAGTTTAGAGGAGGCATGAACGTGCCTCAAATCGTGTACGGCTTGTGTGGGTTGAATAAGGATGTCATTCTCTCGAAACGAACTTCAGACAGCAGCCGTGGGTAAGCCGACGACTATGCCCGACGACTATGACTGGGGCATAGTCGCGATGGTCAATGTCACGGATAAGTACCGAAATCGAACAGAAGGTGGCTTGGTGGCTGCGACTATGCCCGACGATAATGCCCGGGGCATAGTCGCGATGGGCAATGTCGCGAGCAGGGCACAAACCTGCACCATATGTCGGTTTTTTTAGGGTTTTAGCCCCAATTCTCATTTCCAGCTTAAGGACACACACACACACACTCTCTCTCTCTCTCTCTCTCTCTCTCTCTCTCTCCTTTTGGGCGATTTTCTCCCAAGTCTCCTTCCTCCCTCCTCATTTAATGTTTCTAGGGTTTCAATCTACAACTCCACCAACTAAATCTTAGTTAATGCAAAGAAGAAGGAGATCCTAGGTGTGTAAGAGCTTAACTTGATCAAGTATTCCATATTTAAAGTTCACCATTTCTAGGGTTTTTGAAAGAAACTAGGTTTTCACTCTACAAACCTTCTAAGGTGAGTTCATCAACTTTTATCAAACTCTATACATGTTAAATGAGTATATTTGACTTCTAAACATCTCCTTTATTACACCTTTAATGATTTAGATGATCAAAACCTCACTTTGGGAGATTTTAGGGTTTTTACTTGGATGAAGTTTGTTGTACAAATAATGATGACCATATTTGTGCTTCCTTGTGGTCTACATGATTTTAAAATGTGTTCTTCCAAATTTATGGAGTTGAACATTTATGGAGCAGAAACTAGGGTTATGGCATTTTGATGAATGTGAATAATACACTTGAAAGAATGAACTTCTATTGGTAAAATTATGTTGAAAAGGGGGTTTTGGAACTATGTAGAATAATGAGACTCCATGGAAGGATTTAGTATATGTCATTATGATGGAATTTGTTTATGGGAATTTTGTCGTGATCTAATCCCTTTATGATCCTAATATATATACGTATATATGTAGAGGATTGGAAATTGTTGTGGTTTGGTATTGAGTGTAATGGATCCATAAACACTAGAGTCATTATGTCCGATGTTGGAACGCTAGTTTTCCACATTGAGGCACGGTTAGGCATCGACGGTATGGTATAAGTCCTACGTGCTATTACGTTCTTGGATGTTGGCATTTTATGGGTGTGTGTTTTAAGTAGCCACACTCGGCATCCTATGTATGTTCTATTATGTATTTGGCTTTACTAACATGTCAAGTGGCTTACTATCGTGTTCCGTCACTCGTGTTGGTAAGCGGGACTCCCCCGTTAACCCAAGAGGTATTTGTATATTTGAGAAGTACGTTTATAATTATGGTATTCTATTAATTGCCGTTTTACATCAAAGATTTCTATTTATTCAATTATAAATGATCGTTCTCACTAGGCTTTAGCCTGACACTCTTTCTTAAAATGACATGTATAGCAGGTCATTCTAGCGGTGGGACTCCTCGGGTATGTACGGAGAGTTTTAAAGGGATGTTAGCGTTTTTGGATCGACATAGAGGCAGACATTTTGAGTATAGATTGGTATACTTTTGGGAGCGAGATAGCAACACCCGTCTATAATCTGAACTTTAATAGTCTAGATTAGTAGGTTGTTGAGTTTCATCTCGCTTGGTTATTTGTAATGTAACGCCATACTATTACTTCCCCTTTTCTTTGGGTGATTTGTCTATGTCAGTTTAGCTTTATTCGGCATTTATTCAAGTTTAAATTCACTCTGATTTTTAGGGTGTTACAAGTTGGTATCAGAGCAGTAGTTTAAGTGAACTAGGTGTGCTGATAAGATGCCTAGACTTAAACTGGAACGATTAAGTGTCGATTGGTGAGCTTTGGGTAGAACTCCTAAGATAGGATGGTCTTAGAGTCGACGAAAATACATAAGTTGAAAGTTGTGACTATGGCAACGAGAATTCTTATGTGAAGTATATGCAGTATGAAAACCTAGACCGAAAAAAGAAATCTTTTTGCTGGGTGATTGGAGAGAAGAAAACTGCAAATTTGAGAAATTGCAGTGCGGTTGGAGATGCTCTTAGAGATGGGTGGTCTGTGAAATTTGATAGAGAAACGGTTCCACTATTTTAGACCATTGTTGCATCTGTACGGGCATATTTAGACTGCTAAATCATTGGCCTATTTCTTTGGTATGTATGTATATATCTATATATACAACATTGTTTTTGTGAGAATCGTACCTTAACTAAAAATAATTTTCACCCTTTAAATCAAATCTAATAAAATACAATTAAATGAAGCTTAGTTTTTTTTTCTTCCGAAAAACAAAGTAAATTCAATAATGAGATTTCAAAAGACAAACGTTAGTCCTAAAATAAGTCAGGAAACTCGGAAAATCAAAGTAAGAGTGTTAGGAATATTTCATATAGATTTGATGTGTCAAAACTTCAACTTACAAGGGTTCGAATTGTAATATGTTTATTTTATAGTTATCCTTGTAAATTCTAGTTTATCTAGGATTCCTAGTTTATCTAGGATTGGTATTTATCTAGTTTCTAGTTTATCTAGGTTTCTAGTATATAAAGAAACCTAGAGATATAGAATTAGACGTTCTTGAAACCCACGTTTAAACAAAAACGTGTAGATGTGTGTGTATGAGCCCCAAGGTTCTTAATCCTAATACTTGAGAAGAAGTATTCGTTTGTTGATAACTTAGGTCAACAAATTGGGGCGTGAGTATGTAATCAGTATGTTTAAATTAATGAACCTTGTTAGCTATACAAATCTGTCGTTTAATTCCGCTGTTCATGTTGTGATTTGTATATGTTTATTCCATGATCTAGAACTAATCATTCTTGAGCTTAAAGATCCGGTTTAGGGTTTATATAAATCCTATCAAAGAGATAGGACCAGATGTTAAACAACGTGCGAGCCATTTCGTTAGTTTGTCACCTTGTGAAACAGACAAATTAGGAGTCATGTCGGCGAAGCAGCGTGCGCCACCTTGAGATAATATCACCAAATTTTGTATCGTCATCATCAAGTGAGTTAATGGCTTTGACGACTTGTTGGGCACCGAGCGCGAATATAATGCGTTGGAATCCAAGTTCAATTGCCCAATTAAGACACCGCTTCAAGAATCACAAAAGCATCACATTCCTTGACTAGTGGCGTCTCGCCAAGATTAGATATTTGAGCAGCCATGAAGCTCCCGTTGTCATCTCACATTCTTTGACTAGTTGCATGACACATAACACACACACACACACACGTATATATATATATATATATATATATATATATATGAAGAGGGAGGTTCAAGGGAAAACCTCAAATAATTAGAAAACTAAGGAACACCCTTATAGGCATAGGATTAGATAAATCAAGGGTTAATATACTCAATGGCAATTTTGTAAATAAAAGCAAAGTGAAGGACATATGAGTATATTACAAAAGGTGCAATGAGGGTAAAATTGGCAAAAAGAAATTAAAAGGTTTAGATACAAATAACAAACCCTAGGTCATTTTCACACAAAACCCTAACTTCTCTTCTATCTTCTCTCTGCCACAGCCACCACCGCCACCCACCGCCGCCGCCAGCCGCCGCCACCCACCGCCACCGCCGGCCGTTTTCTTAGATCTAAAATGGAGGTTTTCGCTCTGTTTCTTCTAATCATCTTCTTTATTTCCTGCATCTGTTTCTTCTCCTCCAAAATGGAGGTTTTCGCTCTGTTTCTTCTAATCATCTTCTTTATTTCCTGCATCTGTTTCTTCTCCTCCAAAATGGAGGTTTTCGCTCTCTGCCACCGCCACCACCGCCACCCACCGCCGCCGCCGGCCGCCGCCAGCCACCGCCACCGCCAGCCGTTTTCTTAGATCTAAAATGGAGGTTTTCGCTCTGTTTCTTCTAATCATCTTCTTTATTTCCTGCATCTGTTTCTTCTCCTCCAAAATGGAGGTTTTCGCTCCCTTTTTTCTTAGATCTACCTCGTTTCGTTCAATGTCTTACAGTTATCGTTGTATAATCCGATGGATCGGTCGCAGATCTACGATTTGGTTATGATCTCACCATGTGATATTGAATCCGTCACCGACGACTTTTTGCTCATCGGAGGCGAAGATTCAGACCAATCCAGATGAGGTTTATTCTATACATCATATTTAAACGAGTTATTTTGTTTTTGAAATTGTGAATCTATGGAGATCTGTTCGTTTATTGTCTGCTTGTGTTTTGATCGGAGGTTTATGTTTATGATATGTAGGTCGTGCTCCTGGTGTTCCTTGTAGTCTATCTATGCCGATTGTTGTATATTCGAGACAAGTGTCTTCTACGAGATGACTTTTTACAAGATCATGAACGGTAAGGTCATGAACGCCGGCGGCCGTGGAGGCATCAGCGGTAATATGCACAAGTGCATAATATGCACAAGTGCATATATATGCATTTGTGCATATCTATATTTCTATTAAGTTATCCAGATTATGAGTTTTTTTCTGCAATTTCTAGATCTGTGCATATATATATATGCACAGGTGCATAATATGCACAGGTGCATAATATGCACAGGTGCATAATATGCACAGGTGCATAATATGCATTTGTGCATATAGACTTGTTGTTTATCGTTTTTCTTTTATATACTTGTTTGTTTTTAATTTTGGATCAGATTGCAAGTTTTAGAATTGAAAACCACTAAGTAATATGTGATTTCTTGAAGTTTGGGAGTCGACGGCAAGCATCGCCGGAAAACCGTGAATTTGTCGGAATCTGCAGTTTTTGCTGGACGCCGAAATCTACAAGTTTTCGTCGGACGCCGGAATCTACAAATTTTCGCCTGACGCCGGAATCTGCAAGTGTTCGCCGGAATCTGCAAGTGTTCGCCGGAGAACCGTCAACTCGCCGGAATCTGCAAGTGTTTGCCGGAAAACTGTGATCTCCATAAGGAAACGATTTATGCCTTTGTTTTATTTTCCATATATGATATAGTGCTCAAATTACCTTTGTACCCTTTTACTTAATTCTAATTAGTTTAATTGTTATTATTAATACCCTTTGGATCATGTTGAATCAATGCCTATAAAGGTGTTCTTTAGTTTTCTAGTTATTTGAGGTTTTCCCTTGAACCTAACCCTATATATATATATGACTTTATTTTCTAATCTAAAGTCATGATCATAATGAATGAACATTATCATCTTCCATATATATCTCAATCATAATTAATGAATCATGATAATTGTCTATAATGAATCATGATAATTGTCTATAAATATCTATATAATTTGTAAATGAAATAAATATAATCTTGATTTTGATATTTTACCGGGTCTTCCAGTTATGGATTTTTTCGATGGATTACCTACATATTTTTCGTCTGTAAATCCTCTTTGTTTGCAGTGTTCATGTATAATAAAAGTTATGTTGTTACCAATTATAGATTTCATCCTAATTATTTCTGCACAGGTAATCAAACTATTAAATTATGTGGTTTTTTCGACCATTCCTTTGTAACTAATAATATATGTCAGTTAATGGGTTGTGTTCCGGCTAGAATGGAAGTTAGGGTGCGTTTGGTACACTGGACTGAACAGAACAGAACAGGACAGACAGGAACAGAGTGATTCACTGTCATATGTTTGGCAGAACTTTTATGTGGAACAGACAGGAACATAGTAGAACAAGCTGAAACAGGCCTGTTCCACCCCCATCCCATGGAACAAGGGTGAACAGACTTATGTTTTACTAATATAACCTCAAAATAAAATCTAATTTTCTTCTAAAACATCAAATACATGTTCTATTTTATATTTTATTCATTCTTTAAATTGTATTTATTGTATTTTATCTAATGTTATATGTTATGTTATGTCCAGTTCTGTCTATCAAACGCTGAACAACTGTTCTGTCATGTCCCATCTTGTTCTGTTCTATCATGTTTGTGTACCAAACGCACCCTTACGGTGAGAAGGGTAACAAGGAATCTCCATCTTTTGATTAATTCTAATTGAAGATCAACACTAATAAGACATCCCAGATAATTTCCCGTGAGAAGCACAATTCATATAGTGGAGATAAGATTAAAAGTGATCAAGAATCCAATTATCTTTTAATGTTTTTCACCTTAACTATCATTCTCACACGATCCTTCATCCACCCCCCTATAATAAACATCCAAGACTAACAGTACAATTTTGGGCCTTAAAATCTCACAGACTCACACTACTTTGCTCATAGTATTTTGGGCCTTTCCAAGCTGTTATGTATTTTTCTTCCAAAAATCAACAGCATATTTTAAAACTAAAACACCATATCATCTTTGGTAAAAGGATGAGGTTAAAGTTAGGGGCCGTTTACAAAATGCTTACTCGGGTAAGCGCTTACCAAGTCACATTACCTTACCAGATGAATATGACAAGGACCAAAAATCTTACCCGGTAAGAGCTAAGGCAAGGACCGAGAGTATTACTCGGTAAGAGATGGCGAAGACTCTTAACATGGTTAGCGCTTACCGGAAAAATTGTTACATACGATATCGTTTTGGTGGACAAAAATCTTATCCAGTAAGTAAGTGATAGCTTTGAATTTTACCGGTAAGCGCTTACCCGGGTAAGCAGTTGGTAAACGGCCCCTTAAACATGTTGGGTAATAAATCAAAAATTAATCGGTTCATTTTATGTATATAATTTTAAATAATATTTAAATTAAATTCATGCCTTTCATATCTATCGAAAAAATAATAACTTTAAACTCGAGAAAAGATCATGAATTTTATTAAAATCTCAATTAAAGGTATATATATATATATATATGGAGAGGTTCAAAAGAGAAATGCAAATTTTTTGAGAAATAGAGAAGTGATATTGGCCATGCATTCGGTCAACATCGGCGGCTTTGACCGAGAAGCAGAGGATAATTCCTCGCGTGGTCTGCGCGTGGTCTGCACAAGATAGAGGGGTAGTTTCGTAAAAAATACGCGGGGCATGTTCATATATGAATTTGTGTGATTCATATATGAACCTTTGTAATTCACATATAAAATACAAATTTAATATATATTAAAATATATAAATCAAAACGTATATGATATATATTAAAATATATAAATCAAAAAAATTTAATATTGGGCTCATTTCGAACGTATCGAAGAGACGATTATAATGGTGTAACTTGTTAAAATTAAAACGTATTTTTTAACGTATTTTAATTAATAAACGATTATATGTGTTAAATGTAAAATTAAATTATGAAAGTAAAAGGTATAAAGTAAAGTAAGAAAATAAGTATAAGGGTTGAAAGTGTAAATTGCAAATTCAATTCACAATTTAGTTTGAGGTACGCATTTGTCAACTGTGGTCCGCACTTGCGAAGCCATGGCTATTTGGTAAAATGGGAGAGAAAATGGCTATTTTCTCACTTTTGGTTTTTGACATGGCTATTTGTGTCAATTTCCCAAGATTTCATCTTATTCTCTTTCCTTTTAATAATTATTTTTATTTACTTTTTAATTTGATTCCTAATTCGATTAGGATTATTATTAAGGGAAATTAATTAAAATGCCACAAGTTTGAAGTTGACTTACCAAAATACCCTAAATTTTGAAAAGTTTACCAAAATGCCATAAATTCCGGCGGTGGAGTCCCGCGATCGCGGGCAGGGACCATTTTTGAAATTTTATGTGCAGATTATTTACACTTTCAGTCCCTGCCCGCGGCGGAGTCCCGCGATCGCGGCCCGCGGTGGGGACTGAAAGTGTAAATAATCTTGCAAAATTTTTCACATTTGGTCCCTGCCTGCTATAGAGGGCTCCCACCGCGGGAATTTATGGCATTTTGGTAAACTTTTCAAAATTTGGGGTATTTTGGTAAGTCACTTTCAAATTTGTGGCATTTTAATTAATTTCTGTTGTAGGATAAATGTGCCATCGTCTAAAGGATATGACGATAGAGATAGGGATAGAGATAGATTAGAATTGAAATATCTAATAGTTATCTACTTGTAACTCATCCCTATATAAAAGGCTTATGATTAATGAGAATAATGATTCTTTCTCTCTACTCATTGTTGTTCTATTTCTCTTTTACTTTAACACGTTATCAGCACGTATGTTCATATTTCATTGTTATGGTCGTTTGCCGCTAAACAAGTATGTTGTCTGTTCCCCAACGTTCTTGAACGAATCGCTTCTCGTTGCTTCAATTCAAGTAAGCATCTTTACTTCTTCATCTTTATATTTATAATATTGATACGTTGCTTGTTGCTTGTGTTATCCATCGTTCTTTGCTACGTTTGTCATAAATTTAAGTATCGTTCTATCAGCTTGGTTATATATGAGTGATTTAAGATCATGTTAAAATAACAATATAGTTTATTTATGATTTAATCTATAAAAATCATTTTATTATATTTTTGTTGTTAAAACCGAATAGGGTTCATAATTATCTATTTTTAATTGAAATAAAAAAAATAGATGAAAAAAAAGAACATTTACACTTAGAAAAAAAAGGAGATACTTTTTAAATTCACATTGGATTTCATAGTTATTTCAATGTAACTATTTAAATTAAACAATTATAATTCTATTTTTTTCTTTTAGCCGTAAAAGGGAACTAGAAAAATCAAATCAAATTTTTGGTAGATCACAGGATATATTCTTTCGTAATTGGTCTTGTTGTTTGATATATTCATAAAAAATATTTTATAGGAAGAGAAAAATGATATAATATTCACAAAAATCACAAGATCAATAGAGTTTTTTTTAATTTCATTACTGGTATATATCTTGAATTAGTTATTAATGTTGAATCATTCTCTCTTATTCTTAAGTTAATTTATATTAAATATTTTTTTATGCATGGTTAATTAGTTTATGATATTTACATGTTTATCTGGCTAATATAATTATGTCAATGTTATTTACTTATTTCATACACTAATTTGATTTAAACTATTTAAATATATTGTTCTTGAATATGATAATTGTTGTATTCAAATGTTTATTTAGCTTCTTAAATCGATCTTTTCACATAATATTTAAATGCTTATCCTATTAATGTTTATCTTGATTGTGACCTAAAATTAGTCATTATCTATCGCATCGTTATTATTTTAATTGTTTTAGTTTTGTTTTTTTTAAAGCAAATTGTTTTAGTTGATTAATATGTTTTTATATGATGTTTATTTTAGCATGTTATTATTGATGATATACATTGAACGGATAACTTAATTTTTATTTCTTTAAATCAATTGTTTTAGCTTGTATTAAAATATGTAGTAAATCCTTTATAGATTTAGTTTTAGAAATTGTCATATCCATATCATATTCAAATGCTTTATCTTAATTATAAGTTCCTACTTATAATTCTTATAATTAGTTTTTGGAAGTTACACTTCCAACCCTCATAATTTTTGGTATGTTGCCAAAAGCTTCAAAAATAGCATAAAAATGTTATATTTTCAAATACTTATCTTGATCATGAGTTCCTACTCATTAATTCCAATCTTATTAATAAAAAGTAAAAAATAAAATTGGAAGTTACACTTCCAACCCCCCTTATATTTTGTATTTTACGTAAAGATCCATAAATATTATTAAGATGTTAAAATTTTGAATTTGACTATGTCAAAACTAATATTTATTTGTCTAATGACAAAATCTCCTAAAATACTATTATGGTTTTAAAAATTAAAATTGGCTTCATATGCCAAACCCATATTCTTTTCGGCCTCCTGCCGAAAACTCTATAATTAACAATGTTCAAATTAATTAAATCGCAAGATATCGATTTGGATTTTGTCAAACGGGTGTAAATAGCCCTAAGGTTTGTAGCGACTTAAGCAATCCATGTGATTCCCCTACTACCCGGAGATCTAATAGATTGAGTGGTTTCTCTTCCTAAATTGATGAAGTATTATCAACAAAATGTAAGCATACAAAAATTCAATACTATTATGATAATGAAATTTCATGCATAACATAATAAGTATAAACCATAATTCACTATTTTAGAAAATAATATGTTCTTCATTTTCTACGACATCTTTGAATCAAAAGTACTTGATTACCATAAGATAGGTTCGGAAAAACACAAGAAAATACGCAAAAGTCATCGAACCATTTTGACCCTAAAGAAAAAAACACTAGATGTTAAGATACAATTAAATACTTTAAAATTTTTGAGACGATACATCAGTCACAACCTTTAGAGAGAATAACTAGAAACCCCCAAGAACCATGGGTAGTCCCAAAAAGGAAATTCGGGAATATTCAGTACCATATACTTCTCAAACTAATCATACAGTGGAAAGAAATCTACTTACTTGATTACAAGAAGGTAACTGATTTTGACAAAGAAATGTCATGTCTCAAAATGCATCTCAATCTTTGTGGCAAGGAACTCACAAAAGATTATGCGAATCATAACATCTTTTCATCTTTTCTATATCCCAAATCATACTAATGAAACAGTATAATCTGCAATATAGCCTTTAACAAACTCATTAACTTAATGCAAGTGGTTAAGAGTTGTAGAAATGTATTTTTTAACAACGCTAGACATACCTGGATAAAGAAAATTCTTGGGGTTAATAAGGCAAGCGTTGGAGGTGGAAAGAACTCCAAAGGATAGTGAGTTGAACATATTAATCCACACACATATGCTAAATATGTATCATATGGACAAGGTTGTGGAAAGGGTCAAATTCATGGCAAGAGTCGGAAACGAACTCCTAATAGAAAATATGACAAGTTATAAATGAACTATGTCATATCTAACATTGGTTAAGTACAAGTTTATTTGAATACACTTTAACTATCAAATTAATTGCATTTGTGTATATATACACCTGAGTTTATAACCATTAGAGATGTAAATGACCACATCAAAAACAAATGCAAAACTCTCAACGTTCTTCGTTCCATGTAGGAATGTATCGAGGAGAACTTGATTATTTTTGTGGCATCTCATATAATCCTAAGAAATAGATTATTTTCTCTTTAATTCCCCTAAACACTTAGACGATGGACTGTCACTTGTTGCTAGAGCACTATATCAATATGAACCTTGTTAAAATATTCGTACCAATCATATTATTAGAATGGAAATGGGTATATGTACATCAACTCTAATGATATGAAAGCAAAATATATTAGAGAAATTAATGTATCAGATTAATGGATTATCTATGTTAGTAAATCATATTTTGTCACCAATAAAGAACTTTGGAACAATGACACATATATGTTTCGGCATGACCACGTGGGACACCATGGTCATGACATAGTGATCTATGTATTGCAAAATACACTTAGATACATTCTCTTTCGAGTGAAAGATAAAACGAGGGAATTAACCAAATTGTAACGGTTGACTTCTACTGCACAAGAAGCAACACCACTATCATAACATGCCCTCTCTAACACCTAGAACTTTTATATACCCTGATCCTTAGCCAAATCAGGAATGAGACCATCCTAAAGCTAAGGACATAATATAAAAATATTTCATTCTTACAACGAATACAAGGTGATATTTATGGACATAAACATCCAGAATGCGGGCCATTAAAGTACTTTATGGTTCTGGTTTTTGACACGATGAACACGTGTAATATTATTGTCCACATGAAATGTTGCACTCCTAGCACCAGTTATATGTTTAAGGACTAACCACCCTGATTTTCTCATCAAGTCTGCATGACTTAGAATGCTGGAGAATTTACATCATAAGGATTTGATGATTATTGCATATGTATAGAGATTAATGTAGAGTTTCCTATACCGCATGTGTATATATAAAATGGTCTCGTAGAATGATAAAAGTCGTCATCAAAAGAATATAGATGGTAGCTAGGACATTGGTTATGCGCACCAATTTATCCAGATCTACATGGGGTTATGCAATATTACATGCAACTTTACTTATTCGTGTTTAGACCCACAACCAACCAACCAATCTTATGCGTACCAGTTGGTAACTGGATATAAGCCTGATGTTTTACATTTACGTATGTTTGGTTGTGTTGTATATGTGCCAATTACGCCCCCACAGCGTACCAAAATGGGTCTTAAAGACGATTCATCAAATGTTGGATATGAATTCCCAACAATTATCCAGTGATCACTTTACCGCTAGATTTGCGGGTTGTCACTTTGATGAGACAACCTTCCTGTCGTTAGGGGGAGATAGGAAAAAGGATTTTCCATGAGAACGACAGGAAGTGTCATTGAATATTTCAATTGTGTCTCATTTTGATCCCCAAAAACTTCACAACGTAAAGTTGAAGTCAAACGAATCAGACTCGATACCTAATACGTTTAATATTATCTAGAGTGACAAGATCACATATACGAGCTGCAAATATACTCGCAAGGTCAAAATTCCCCAAACAAGGGCACAACGTCGCTGGAAGTACGTTGCAATCACACATGGTGGAGGTGTGGTTGAGGTCGTAGCTCCCAAAAGGAAATGGGGGAAGCTACTTGGTTCGATAGATACTCATCTAAAGGAAGAGAAGAGTAAGGCACAACTATATATCATCAATACATGAGATTATCTCTGATTAAATCTATGTCTATGAATCATTACTGGAGGACGCTCCGAAGTTATACTGATTCCAGAGATCAAAGAAATCTCAAATGAATATGAGTCGATGGACAGATCATAAATACTAAATGATGATATATTTGCATATATCGTTGATTATGAGATAATAGAGCACGATGTCATCGAACCATGCTCAATTGAAGAATGTCAATAAAGAGCAAATTGACCTAAATGAAAAGAAGCAATCCAGGATAATTATTTGACAAATGAACAGGTATTTGGTTCGGTAGTGCTAACCGACCAAGTGTAAAGCCTGTAGGACATAGATAAATCATTTGTCAGGGAAGCGTAGTGAGAATAATTAAGTCATAATATATAAGGCTCTTCTTTGGCGCAAGGTTTTTCACAACACACTGGATTGACCACAATAAGACTTACTCTCTCGTGATGGAGAACGTTCTGCTAATTAATTAGCCAAGTAGTTTCCGAAGGACTGGAAATTGCAGCTCAATCATGTAGTTACTACATATCTCTATGGGGATCTAAATTCAGAGATATATAAAAGTTCTTGATGGCATTATACCAATATCAAGTAACTCTAAACCATGAAATGCGTTTACAATAAAATTGAAACACTCACTTTATAGATTAAAGCAATCTATGCGGATGTGGTATACCCGCCTGAGTGAATACTTGATTGGGAAACAATAAATAAGAACGATGAACTGTGCCTTGGGTATTTATATAAGAAAACAAGTCCCAGATTTTCATAGTAGCTCTATATGTCGATGTTATGAATATAATAGACACTCTTGATGAAATAAGAGAAAACACAAGCTACTTGAAATCTGAATTTGAGATGAAAGATCGTGGGAAAACTTGGTTTTGTCTAGATACTTGAGCTACGACACCGAGTTTGTGGAATATTAATCCACCGATCCGCATATGTCTAGAAAATGATCAGGCGACCTAATATGGACAAAGCGCATCCGATTAGCACTCCCATGATCGGTCAAAGTGATGGATATAAGTAAAGATCCATTTCGTCTAAAGGATGAGGACGAAGAGGTGTTAGGAGCTGGAATTCCATACCTAAGTACAATAGGCGCATTATTGTACTCAACATAATACACTTGACCGTATATTGTACTTCTCACTGAACTTGTCAGCTAGATTTAGCTCAGCGCCAACGCAACGTCATTGGAATGATTTCAAATTAACCTTTTGGCACCATTGACGCGGGCTTATAATTTCCATACGGAGATAAATGGATTGATAATGAAACTTCAATACCTACTTAGATTGTGAGCGGCAAAAGTACTGACTCTTATAGAAAAATACCAAACAATGACTTGGTATATATTTGTTGACATTAGGTATATGTCCAACTCATATAAAGGTTGTTCCCAAACTGGATAAGGAATTATCATATGGAACATGCCGATTGCTTGGAAGTAAACTAAGCAAACCCTTAATAGCTATCTTCTATATTATCAGTAATCTTACTCTCCATGAGACTATTCAAGAGTGTATATGGTTAAGGACTATCATTACACATATAAGAGGAGCTAGTAATTTTGATTTTGATCACTATACAACTTGCATATATGGAAATAATGCATCATGTATCGAAGAAATGAAAGTAAGATATATCAAGGGTTATAACACGAAGCATACTTTGCTTAAGTTTTTATATAATCAATTCTCCTCAAGATTCAAGTGAACCGAATAAGATGCGAGGAAAATGTGACATGTTTGTTTACCAAATCAATACGTAAAACCATATTTGGGAAACATGTAGAAAGTATTAACTTGGAAATGTTTTAAACCTCCTTTGATTAATGCACGAATCAGGGGAGTGGTAGACAAAAGGGGGAGTCTACTATATATGTAATATTGGTATGTTGTGCTCTTTCCTTCAACCAAAGTTTTATTTTTCCCATTGGGTTTTGTTCCTTGGTGTAAGGTTTTAGTGAGGCAACATTTTATATACCATCATGCTTTCTTAACTCTCACGATTAATGTACGAATCTAAGAGAAAACTAGACTAAAGGAAAAGTCTACGTGTTGCAAAGAAAGTAGCGCGTTGTACTCTTTCCTTCGTCATATTTTTGTTTTTTCCCACTGGGTTTTTATTTTGGCAATTGTGCACCTTCACTCCTTTGACTCGGCACAAGGGGGAGTGTTGTAGGATAAATGTGCCATCGTCTAAAGGATATGACGATAGAGATAGGGATAGAGATAGATTAGAATTGAAATATCTAATAGTTATCTACTTGTAACTCATCCCTATATAAAAGGCTTATGATTAATGAGAATAATGATTCTTTCTCTCTACTCATTGTTGTTCTATTTCTCTTTTACTTTAACAATTTCCCTATTATTAATTTCGTTTTTAATTATTATTTAAATACTTTACTAGTTGGTTTAGAATTATTTTAATTTAAATTTCATAGCTATCTCTAATTTTACTTTAGCCTATAAACAAGATCTTTGTAAACATTAGGAAATCCGTTTTGAAGTTCATATAAATTTATTGATTGTTATTGAGTTTGAGTTTATCTCAAATTCGGGTGTATTCCTCATCATTTCTGTGAGTTTTACGCTTGTAAACATATATTCGTGTCGGTCGCACATTCAGCATAATGTTCGGACTCATGTGCCTTCTAGAACCAGTGGTCTTCGAACCTGCTGCGTACGATTAGCCAGGTTAAAGTTTTGACGTTTATCGATTCTTTTCGTATTTCCACCACACATCAATAGGTAACTAATATATGAAATATGTAAACAAAATACATTAAAACAATGATTTAATTTTTAATAAAGTTATTAAGATTTTGTAAAAAGTCGAATATACTTTGAACCACTTTTAAATTGCTTGGCTCATCTCTTTAGCTAACATTCTCAATTTCTTACCATAAAGATAAGACGACAAGTTATAATAAAAATGAAATTTGTAACACCCTCAAATTTGGAAAGAGCAATTAAATAAAATTTTCGATAAAACATCTAAAATAATAGGATTTCTCCCTGTAATCCAATACGGGAAATACCTCGAATTAAAATCTATGATTAACCTCAAACAATATACAACTCAAGTCTCATTACAAAGGCTAAGTTCACATCGGTGTTACTTAACTCGAATACAAGCTGTTATTCCCAAAATAAACGCGGAAGACTTAACTAAGCACTTCACTCCTCGAGCACACTACTAGCACTCATCTCTTCACAATGTCACTAGAATTAACCCCAACCTGAACCTGTTGCACATGCCGACAAATAAAAAGGTTAGGCTAACGCCTAGTGAGTTCAAGAGTTTATAACATGATTTATATAATTCGTTGAATGAAAGTTTGCGACATAAATCACGATTTCAAAAAGAGTTTATGAAAGGATGTAAACGACTCATTTTCCAACACACACAAAGTCTATGAGAAAAGTTCCCAAAATGTATAAAGCGTTTTCCAAAATGAATTCCAATCCCAACTCACTCAAAACGTGCTTTGACGTTAAATATCCCCAGTAATTATACACGTGAACAAAACTCCAATATTTAAAACATCCAATAAGGATGAGGCATAGAACTCCACCAATAAACCCTGAAAGACATCTCATATAAATAAAACGTGTCACCGAAAATATGGATAAAAGTAAATACCAAAAAATAACACCTTTCGGTGACGGGGGAGACCCGATTCCATCGAAAGTGACGGGCACACAAAGTTAGGTCACTTATAATGTTACTGGATTACACCTCAAGTCCCGGTTTTAGTTCCCATGCCATAAAGACATCACAACCTCAAACCTTTCCCATGCCTTTATTGCCTACTCCATCGAGTTACACCTCAAGGACTTATGGGACCACATTGCCTATCCAGTATAGACGAGTTACACCTCAAGGACTTCAATGTCCCCCATTGCCTACTCGCTAGTGGCCCCGACCGGCCTACCACATATATCCATGCGTTCCAATAGTCCACTCCTCGTGCACAAAGAGATAGACCATCAAATAAAGACTGACTTATGTGCCTATCGATCCAATGCAACACAGTCTACAATAACATGCCCATCCCGGAATGACAAAAGCACCCGAACATGTAAATAACAATAATATGCAATAAAATGCATCAAGTTGCAATAAATGCAAACCATAAACAAGACTCCATATTGAGCCATCAAACTCGGACAAAATGTCCCCAAGACTTCCTTAAAGTCAAAACCGAGCAAAATGGTCAAAACTCATTAGACCCATAAATAACGGACCTCATAGCATAAAATGCATTTAAACATCGCTTAGGTACACATATACCACAAAATCATCATTTACCCAAAACTCGACACGGGTTAAAACAAAGGGTTTCCCCAAATTGACTCAAACCCTTATAATTCTCAAAATGACTCATGACACTAAATTGTGCATTTTCCCAAATGGTTTATAAAATCAATTACACTAACACGATTAAACCATTGAATAAGCTCCATTTGAGCAATAAATCATTTAAGAACATATTTATGATTCTACACATCAAAATATCCAAGAATCCCAAATATGAGTGTTTTACAAACTTTGTAAAGTTAAACACTTAAAAGAGTCAAATTCATCAAATAACTCAATAGTTGATAATTATAAGTAAAACACGCAAATACTTGGAAAATAACGTTTTTGGCATGTACAACGTTTTCGCAAATCAACTTGAACTCACCTTGCTAGTTTAGGCTAAATCTAGATTTTCCCCAAATTGAGCTCCTTTAAAGAAACTTGAATCTTCAAGCCAAATACTCCAAAAAACCTAGGTCCATAAGTTTCCAACCATCAAAAACCATATTCAACCATACAAAATCATTCCCCAAACATTTTCATCAATAATCTCAACTTATACCTAAAACCCTAATTTCCATAGATGAAGATATGAGAAGATTACCTTAACCATAACTTGAATCCACCAACCAAAACACCTCTAGATCACCAACAAAACACCATAAGCTCCAACTCTTCAAAATGGACAAAAAGGTTGAATGAAACCCTAGAAATCTTTGGGTGAAGAAGATGAAGTGAAAGGGTTTCAAGATTTGTTTCCCAAAACCATGGTAGGTGAAGAAATCACTTCCAAATTTCGAATCTTGTGGCTAAATGACTCAAAATCGACTTTGGGGGCTTAGGGTTTCGGCTTGGGAGAGAAAGGGTTGAAGGAGAAGAAATGGGAAATGAAAAATGGGTTGAAATGGTGAAAATCACGTTTTTATGCTCCAGGTACCCGACGGCTAAAGTGACGTGCGAGAGTGACACAGGTGTCACTTTCGCTGGACACTCTCGCCGTGGTCAAATGGCTCTCGGTACAAAACCGGCGAGAGTGACACAAGTGTCACTTTCGCTAGTCACTTTAGCCGAGATTGTACCGAAAGTTGTTTTGGCCATAACTTCTTCGTTTTAGCTCCGTTTTCGCTCCGGAAAGGCCCGTTGGACTTGTATTTGAATTCTCCATCCAACAAGACTATAAAATATAGGATTTAATCCAAAATCCTATTATTCATAGTTATCTTAAAAGTTTCAAAAATCGGGATGTTACAATCCTCCTAACCTTAAAGGAGATTTCGTCCTCGAAATCTAGTTGCCTTACAACCAATGTCCACCCAGATACGTTACCCCTACTGTAATAACCTGGGTAAGTTCGTTAGTTAAATTCTCTTTCCGTTAAATTTATTTAACTTTAAAATTGGATGTTTAGGGTAAGTTTGGGTTAGTTTATAAGTTTAAGGATGTTTTAGTCATTCTTGTATACTTCAAGCCAAAGATGTAAATTGGGTTTGATATAACCCTTTTTGTTTGCTGATATTTCATAAGTTAAAAAAATCAGTGAGTGTGTGTGTGTGTGTGTGTGTGTGTTTTGGGAAGAAAAGAAGAGGAAGAAGAAGCAAGGTTAGGGATTCAAATTGGATTCGTTGGAAGTGAAATTGAGGTATGTTTCTTTTATGTTTTGTGTTTGTAATCGATAGTACTAGATTCCTATCGGTTTAGATTTGTCAATTTTGCGATTTGTAATAGTTTCAATCGATTCTAGGTTAAAATTAGAACCGACTGAGTTCAGAGGTTTCCGGACGTAGGGAGGTTTCCGGAACTAAGGTTCCCGGAAGTATGAGGTTTCCGGTAAGTTTTGTTTATTATGTATTATCCGGAAAGTTGTAATGCCCGGAAAGCTATGTTGTCCGGATCGATTATGTTGTCCGGAAAGTATGGTGTCCGGAAAGTTGTTTTATCCGGACAGGTCTAGTGTTCGGTAGTTTGAGATGCCGGTAAGTATGATGTATCCGGTAAGTTATGATGTCCGGACAGTTTTATGGTATCCGGAAACTTTGGTTGATTGGTCACTTTTGAGGATAAGAGTTAGATAGATTTATCTAGATTTCTTAGCCTACTAGTAAGTCTTATATGCTTAATTGGTAAGGAGATAATTGTATTTAAATTATTTCAGATTCTGTGAATTTTGGGTGAAAGACTGAATCTTTTGGGAAAAGCTTGGAAGCGTTTTGATAAGCAAACAGGTGAGTTTTACTTTAAAATGTTTTCAAACTGGAATACATATATGTGGATTGAGAATGTGATAAGTAGTGTAATAATGTGCATATATATGAAGTATGATATATTAAGGTGTATATTATATTTATACTAGTATTACACTACACGAGTGCACGTTGGCCGGGCTTAGGACCGGTGGGGTTTGGCTGTACGGAGGGACAACGGAGTTGGCTGTATATTAGTGCAGCGGAGTAAACTGATTAGTTGGCTCGCAACCAACTAATATGGCCATGGGAATGAGACAGGAAAGTACACACATAATTGGTATTCATATTTGTGTTATGTATATGGTGTTTGTGCAAATGAATTTAAGCTGACAGGGATTTTTCACTTAGACCACTAGGTCTAACCCTCATTTTGTTTTAAAAATATGTATTCCAGGTCGTGGATCAAGTAAGAGCAAGTGAAAAGGGTAATCTGTGACTGGCTTTTGGAAGACTTATGTTTTTGAAGATCATGACGTGTTTTGCACTTATAACTTCGTTATTAGATATAATGTAAATTAATTGGCAAAACAAAAAGGGTTGTAATGAAATACTTATTATGATTGTAAAGACTAAGGGACCGTACTTGTTATATGATGTATCTATTGTTATGAAACAATGTAATGTAAAATATGTTATTTGTTGTATGAAATGGGAACCGGGTCATTACAGATGGTATCAGAGCCCTAGTTTAAGGGATTTAGGTATTCGGATCCATACCTAGACTTAAACTGAATGTGAAGTAGGATGTCCCTATTATTTAAAACCTTGGGATGCTAAATATAAAAGGTAGATGGAACATCATGTAAGGTAATTTCAAATTACATTTGGCCAGTATAATCATGAACTTACAGGTACATGTTTGAACTGAAAAACCTTATTATATGGGGTATGTGCTTACGTGTATATTAACCTTGTTGAAATATACAGAATGGCAAGTGGTACTCGACGTACGAATAGAGAGGAAGAAGGAAATCCTAGTAGAACAAATCCAACAATCGGGACAAGGGGAAGGGGTGGAGAACGAGGTAGGGGCGGAACTGGGGGTAGATTTCAATCTCAAGGCACGGAATTTGTTACAAGGGACGATCTCACCGCTGAAATGGGAAGACTGCAAGCAAATATACAAGTTATGTTTAACCGAACTCGTCACACTAAAACTAAAGTACCAGATCCTAGTCTGGAAGACGAGATGCCCATTACATCTACTGTCATACCGGTGCCAAAGAAGTGTGATTATAAGATGTTTCTAAGTTGCAAACCTCCGACTTACTCAGGAGAAAGAGACCCAATAAAGGCTATGAGGTGGCTAAAAGAGATAAAAGCTATCTTCAAAACTAGCAAATGTGCCGAGGAAGATAGAGTGTTATATGGAACCGCGATGCTGAAATCCGATGCTCTATATTGGTGGGAAGCTCTTATTACCTCTAAAGGACCAGAAGTGTATTCTACTTTTTCTTGGGAAGACTTCGCCATAGCTTTCAAAAGGCAGTTTTGTCCTCAAGTTGCCGTTAGACAACTGGAAGAAGAGTTCATGAATTTGCAACAAGGAAGTTTATCAGTCCGTGATTATACTGCTCGCTTTCTGGAGAAGTCTCGCTTTGCTGAATATTATGAAGCCACAGAGGCCCTCAAGATGGAAAGATTCACCTTCAGATTAAAATCAGAGATCAGAGGTTTGGTAATTGCAAAAGGACCAGATACATTCTCAGCTGCAGTGGATGCTGTAGAAAATGTTGAAAGAGATAAAGGAAGAGATGTTAATGATAAAAGTTTTGGGAAAAGAAAATTGGAGGAAATAACGTACGATTCGAAGGAATACGAATCCCCGAGGTTTGATAGTCATCCACCTTTCAGACCAATTGGAAGGCCATGTCCTAAATGTAACCGCGTTCATCAAGGAAACTGCTATGTTGATTCCCGAATTTGCTACAAGTGTGGAAAGTCGGGTCATATCGCTAAGGATTGTCGGGTGACTCAATTTTGTTTTCATTGTAATTCCCCAGATCATGTTCAGTTTGATTGCCCACAGTGGAGAGCTCAACAGGGTAATATGTCAATAAGACCACAGAGTATTAGGCCGGGAGGAGTACAAATGCCTGAACTACCAAGAGCCCAAGGTCGTGTTTTTCAAATGACAGAACAAGAGGTAGAAGAAAGTCCTGATGTTGTTACAGGTATAATTCTAATAAACCTTACACGTGCTAAAGTGCTAATTGACTCCGGTGCAATCGATTAATTGTGTCTCCTTATTTGCCGTTTATCTGCATTAGAAAGGTATTTGATAGTTGTGTTATAAACATAGATGGGTGTGGAGTGCCTATTAAGTTATTTTTCTATGGTCTTGTTGGAATTCGATGTAGTAGTGAGAACTAAGTAACCGTACCTTTTCGCTTGATCGAATTCCGGGACGGAATTCTTTTAAGGGGGAGATGATGTAATAACCCGGGTAAGTTCGTTAGTTAAATTCTCTTTGCGTTAAATTTATTTAACTTTAAAATTGGATGTTTAGGGTAAGTTTGGGTTAGTTTATAAGTTTAAGGATGTTTTAGTCATTCTTGTATAGTTCAAGCCAAAGATGTAAATTGGGTTTGATATAACCCTTTTTGTTTCTTGATATTTCATAAGTTAGAAAAATCAGTGAGTGTGTGTGTGTGTTTTGGGAAGAAAAGAAAAGGAAGAAGAAGCAAGGTTAAGGCTTCAAATTGGATTCGTTGGAAGTGAAATTGAGGTATGTTTCTTTTATGTTTTGTGTTTGTAATCGATAGTACTAGATTCCTATCGGTTTAGATTTGTCAATTTTGTGATTTGTAATAGTTTCAATCGATTCTGGGTTAAAATTAGAACCGACTGAGTTTAGAGGTTTCCGGACGTAGGGAGGTTTCCGGACGTGAGGTTTCCGGAACTAAGGTTCCCGGAAGTATGAGGTTTCCGGTAAGTTTTGTTTATTATGTATTATCCGGAAAGTTGTAATGCCCGGAAAGCTATGTTGTCCGGATCGATTATGTTGTCCGGAAAGTATGGTGTCCGGAAAGTTGTGTTATCCGGACAGGTCTAGTGTTCGGTAGTTTGAGATGCCGGTAAGTATGATGTATCCGGTAAGTTATGATGTCCGGACAGTTTTATGGTATCCGGAAACTTTGGTTGATTGGTCACTTTTGAGGATAAGAGTTAGATAGATTTATCTAGATTTCTTAGCCTACTAGTAAGTCTTATATGTTTAATTGGTAAGGAGATAATTGTATTTAAATTATTTCAGATTCTGTGAATTCTGGGTGAAAGACTGAATCTTTTGGGAAAAGCTTGGAAGCATTTTGATAAGCAAACAGGTGAGTTTTACTTTAAAATGTTTTCAAACTGGAATACATATATGTGGATTGAGAATGTGATAAGTAGTGTAATAATGTGCATATGTATGAAGTATGATATATTGAGGTGTATATTATATTTATACGAGTATTACACTACACGAGTGCACGTTGGCCGGGCTTAGGACCGGTGGGGTTTGGCTGTACGGAGGGACAGCGGAGTTGGCTGTATATTAGTGCAGCGGAGTAAACTGATTAGTTGGCTCGCAACCAACTAATATGGCCTTGGGAATGAGACAGGAAAGTACACAATGCATGAGTCATAATTGGTATTCATATTTGTGTTATGTATATGGTGTTTGTGCAAATGAATTTATTCTGACAGTGATTTTCTCACTTAGACCACTAGGTCTAACCCTCATTTTGTTTTAAAAATATGTATTCCAGGTCGTGGATCAAGTAAGAGCAAGTGAAAAGGGTAATCTGTGACTGGCTTTTGGAAGACTTATGTTTTTGAAGATCATGACGTGTTTTGCACTTATAACTTCGTTATTAGATATAATGTACATTAATTGGCAAAACAAAAAGGTTTGTAATGAAATACTTATTATGATTGTAAAGACTAAGGGACCGTACTTGTTATATGATGTATCTATTGTTATGAAACAATGTTATGTAAAATATGTTATTTGTTGTATGAAATGGGAACCGGGACGTTACACCTACATCCGAATGACTGTTCAACTTGCTAGAGTAGTTTCTAACCCCATGACTTCGGTTGCCTCCCAACCTTACGTGTTCCATGCTTCCCCAACGACAGATCCTGACTCTAAATCAGTCCAAGGTTGATCACTCCGAAACCAAAAAAATCCCCAAATCCAATTATCTTCGCTGTTGAACTGTCACTTAATTCTACCGAGTTCCATTAGACTCCAAATCAGACGGTCGCCACCGACCCATCGATTATACAACTCCAAGAATGCGTCCAATTACCTATCATCCGATTGACATATTCTTTTACCCTTCAAGGAAGGTCATTCAACTACCGCCACTCATCACAATTCAAATTTCTTAAGACCACTACGGGCGGTACAATTATCCCTTAAGATTGGACTACCACACTCCATCATACACTAATAGTTCTTAGCTCTGAAATCCAAAAGTTGCCACCTAGTTACCCCACCAAGATTCAAATTACTACAAAACCTCATACATGAATTTTGTCCATCAAGACTAACCACCAAACAAGGTTGTCGAAACGAACAATTTACCACAAGCATTCACAGAATATACCGCGAGCCTCACCTATCAGATACAAAAGCACATCGACTCTGCAACCGATACCGTTCGGCCTGCAATAATATCACGCATCGGAACACCCAAACTTCCACTGTCGAGGTTTTACGCACTTACTCTTAACCGGGGTTACTTAACCTTTCCAAGGTTCTAATGAGTTCAAGGTTTTTCAAGTGAAGTACTTTAACAAATATGCCAATCAAAAACCTTTATAGAAATTTTCAACACGAAGGTTTTCACATCGATTTAATCGTATGCATAAAATCTACTACTACCTACTCGGTAATTGTGCAAAAAATGGACACACTCATCCCACATATGAAAATCATCTTGAAAACCATTTCATCACAATTCAAGTTACTAACAAAACGCAAAAGCATGCTCAACAACTTTTGAAATGAACAACTACGGTCCTAGCATGGATTGATTTATGTCACATACGTAAAGTAATTTCTTGCATTAAGATAATGTGCAACAACATGCTGGTACAATGTTTTCGAAAAAGAACTTAAACGACGTCAAACTCCAAAAATTCTTTCTTTTAACTATAAATGACGTGAAGTAAAATTTACCAACAAAATTCGCAACGTGTGAGTTTATTTCACAAAACCGGTGAAACGATCAACAAATACACTTTGGTTAAGATATAAAATGATTTGCGGCAATTCTAAGTTTAAAGACAAAAATCAATACGTTTTCATCATTCGAAGATATCGGCTAAAATATCGTGAAGAAATTTCAATTTGGAATATGCATGCAAACTTGTAACATTTTCTTAGTGATTTTCCGGAAATAAAGTTACATGCAACAGGTAGTCCATACTAAAATTCTTTCAAAGTAGAAAATTTCATTAAATCAAATTTCGAAGTTTTCTCATTTGATCAGAAGTTGGGAAAAGATGATCCACTTGAAGTTAAAGTTGATGCATTTTATAGTACAGATGAGTCAGATGATCCAGACAGGAAGCAAAAGCTTTAGAAAACTAAGAAAAGAGCATGCAAATGATGGAGGGAATGTAAACTTTTATGTTAGGGAATGTGTAACATCCTAAATTTCGTTATTAATAAGAATTGGGATGTATTTGTATTTGTTGTAACCTTAGGATTGTATGGAAATTTTATAGTCCAATTTAAGGGTGAAAGGCAAAAGATGAAAGTTTAGTGTAACTTTTGGGAAAGATTAAACTTGAGTGATAGTTTAGTCATTTCCTTTTTATTGTTGGATAAAACATCTGAGGGAAGTAAAATATCTCATCCTTGTTATGTTGAGTCGGACTTTTAAGCAGAAAAAAGGAATAGAGAGAAGAAAGGAAAGAAAGCAGAATTGTCATCAAATTGGTAAGAAATCGTTGTTGGTTTTGGAGAGATTGGTTGTTTTTACTCAGATGATGAACGAATCTGTATTTTGGGATTGAATTGCAGAATCATAAACAGAAAAATTGAAGTTCTTATTTGTGCAGAAGTCGATTTCGCAGCCTAAGGTGAGTTCATTCCATTCGTTGTACAAATCAGTGTTTTTCAGTTGTAATAATCTTAATATAACTGTATAGATTGATTGAGGACTGAATGGAATGCATAGATTGAACTGATTTTAAAAGTTAAGTCGATTTGTGGACTTATTGAAATAAATTGTACGTAGTCCCGGTACATGAAAGCCCGGTACTTAGGAGTCCCGGTAGTGGCTGTCCCGGTAGTGGTAAGTCCCGGTACAGGTAAGACCCGGTACAGGCGAGTCCCGGTACGAGTGAGTTCCGGTACAGGTGAGTCCCAGTACGAGTGAGTTCCGGTACAGGTAAGTCCCGGTACTTATGGGTCCTGGTGAAGTCCCGGTACATTGTTGACTACCGAGAGTTGGGAATACCGGGAGTTGGCAGTATACTGTAACAGTAGTAATTCTGATAGTTAAGACATTCTGAGGTCTTGGATTATTTATACTCTTCTGATTGTTTTGGAGACTACAGTTCGGTAAATCGTGAAAAGATACGATTAGGCATTGTCATATAACTTATGTAGTTCGGACATACGTACATTCTTGTATAGTATGTTAGGTTTATAAACTGCGCTAGTATGATGCTAGGCAGGATTATATTGAGTGTAATGGATCCATAGACACTAAAGTTCGGTAATCACATGGAATGGGCGTGTGGTATTACTTGTTTAATCGTTATTCCAGTGTGTGTGGGAAATCATGGAATAGGTGTGTGGTATTAATCGTTATTCCTGATTTCTAAGGAAGAGAGTGAGGTTGACATAAGTACTTGTAATCTCTGCTTCCTTACTGATAAATGGGCGTGTGTAATCGCGATTTATTGGTGGAGAGCATTGATCTAGAATCTTTGAAGATTCGTAGTGTGGCTCTAGGGTATGATATGCTGATGGATTTGTTGTCAGTCATAGTCATGGGAATGGATAAAATTGTGTAAGGGAATAGAGTTATACAGGTGGTAAGAAAAGGAGTAACCAGGTTTGTTATAATTTGTTTACATTGATTTTGCAAATGTCATTATTGAAATGAATGTTCTCACTAGGCGTTGGCCTAATCGTTTCATATAATGTTTTCTTACCAGGTTCAGGCTCGGGCAAATAAAGGGTTGTGGGACGAGTGTTTTTGGAGTAGCAGAAGTGGCATTTACCAAAGAGGAGATTTTTGAAGGATAGCTTAGATAACTCAATTAATCTGATTGTAGTGACATGATTAGATTGATAGGTTGTTCGAAAGTATCCTGTTTTGTAAATACACTCTTGATGGTTAATTCCTTGCTATCTATATAAGTTGTAGTTTTATTTCCATAACCTGTTGTAACTTGAGGTTTAAATTGGCCCGGATTTTGGGGCGTTACAATATGGTATCAGAGCATTAGTTTAAGCGAACTAAGTATGCTGAGGAGGTACTTAGACTTAAGCTGTGATGAATTAAGTTATGATTCGTGAGAATGGGTAGGAATACTAAGACGGGATAGTCTTAGAGGTGACGGAATTACGTGAAATTAGTACTGTAATGATGGTAACGAGGATTCTCCTGTATAATATATTCACAATTTCAATTAGCTACTGTTATTTATGAATATATTGTTACATAAGCATGCTTGTTTCTAATTGGTACAGTGACTGATTAGCGGTAAATTACGTTTTTGTATGTCTAGTTATGTATAAACCATTACTGATGGGTATTCTTTTGTGCTTATCCAGAACAATGGTAAATACTCCGCCGAGGTCTCCTAATTCTTCTATAAATAGGAATTGGTTAGATGATACGGGAGAAAGACAAACTGGAGTAGGCGGAATTCATGAGACGCCACCAGATTTTCTTTCTTTAGGAGGAGTACGTAATCCAGCACGCAGAGTGGGTACCAGTACTGTCGATCAAACACCATCGGAAGCAAGTATGGAAGGACACATTATGGATAATGTTACAAGATTGATGAATGCATCAATGGAACGACAAGCTGAAATGATGAGCACCACCATGGGAAGACAAGCAGAAATGTTCATGAAATTGTTTAACGATCGAAATGCGGAACCAAGACGGACAAGAGTTGATACTAGTGTGATAAATCCAACTGGCAACCCAGGGCCGAAGGCTGAAAGAAGGGTTGAAAGAAACTGCTCCTACAAAACTTTCTTGAGCTGTAAACCACCAGAATTCAAAGGAGAAGATAGTCCAATAGCTTGTATGAATTGGCTAAGGGAAATTGAACAAGCTTTTCGAGCTTGTGAGTGTTATGATGAAAAGTCTAAAGTGGGATTTAGATCACAGATATTACGCGGTAACGCGTTATCTTGGTGGAATATGCTATCAGCTTCTGTGACAGCTTCTGTTTTGAATGCTATGACTTGGGAGCAGTTCAAAGCAAAGATTCTAGAGGAGTACTGTAACGAAACTGAAATGGATCGAATCGAGGAAGAGTTCAGGAACCTCAAGAAAGGCAATATGTCTGTGAGAAAGTATACAGAATCCTTCATGGAGAACCCGAACCTGGTGGGGCATGTAGCTCCAAATGAAAAAGATAAAGTTAAAGCTTATTTGAAGGGTTTACCGGCGGATATGATGACGAGGGTCCGAAGTTCGAAAGCTGCTACTTTAAGGGAGACAATTGAAGAAGCGAAAGTAATAGAAGAGATGTATGCCAAAGACAAAGAAGAGAAAGCACAAGTGGGGGAAAAGAGAAAATGGGAAGGTCGTTCGGAATCTTCTCAGAAAACCAAGTTGTTTGGCAAGAATATTCGTTACGACTCTCGCAGGGAACCAAGCTGGTGTTCTAAATGTAAAAGCAAACATTTTGGGCCGTGTCGGGTGACAGCCTTGGAATGTTTCAAGTGTGGTAAAAGTGGGCATATGATGAATAATTGTCCGGTACAAGGAATTACATGTTATGAGTGTAAGCAACCGGGTCACTTTCGTCGGGAGTGCCCAAGGCTGAAAAAGAGCGGTGATCAGAGTAAGAAACCAGTTATCCCGAAGCCAATGGGCAAAGATTTTCAAATGACCGCTGATGAAGCTAAGGAATCAAGGGACGTTGTCTCAGGTACATTCCTTGTTAATTCTTGTCCTGCGCATATTTTGTTTGATTGTGGAGCAAATTTGTCATTTGTGTCCAAATCATTCTATCCTAAATTAGCTACGCCTATTACTACTTTAGAGGATGCTTTAGTAGTAGAGGTAGCTAATGGGGGTCAAGCTTTGGTTCGAGAAAGGCTTGATAGTTGTACTATTATGATAGAAGAGGCGAAATTTTCGATCAACTTGTTGTTGATGGAAATTAGAGGGTTTGACATAGTTGTGGGTATGGATTGGCTGACGGCCAATCAAGCAGAAATATTTTGCACTAAGAAGTTAATTAGGATTCCATTGACCGATAAGGATGACGTATTCATCTTCGGGGAAAAGCAAAAGGGGGAAATTCCGTTAATCTCTGTTGTGAAGGCGCGGAAGTGTTTAATAAAAGGATGTATGTCCTATCTGGCATATGTCTTAGATGGAAGGTTGGAAAAGAAACAATTGGAAGATATCAAGGTGGTACGTGAGTTTCCTGACATATTTCCTGATGATCTTCCTGGTCTACCTACTGAAAGGCAGGTGGAGTTTAGAATTGATCTCATTCCAGGTTCGTCTCCGATAGCGCGGGCACCTTACCGTCTAGCGCCGTCTGAAATGAAAGAGATGATGACTCAACTCCAGGAGTTATTAGATAAAGGTTTTGTCAGACCGAGTTCTTCGCCTTGGGGAGCTCCGGTCCTGTTTGTTAAGAAGAAAGACGGTACTATGAGAATGTGTATAGATTACCACGAGCTGAATAAGGTGACGATTAAGAATAAATATCCGCTTCCAAGAATCGATGATCTATTTGATCAACTTCAAGCGGCAGGATGTTTTTCTAAGATTGATTTGAGGTCAGGGTATCACCAAGTGCGGGTTAGAAATGAAGATATTCCTAAGACAGCTTTTAGAACCAGATACGGGCATTATGAGTTTCTAGTAATGCCATTCGGGTTGACAAATGCTCCAGCTGTCTTCATGGATCTGATGAACAGAGTGTGCCGACCTTTCTTGGATAAGTTTGTTATTGTCTTTATTGATGACATACTTGTGTATTCAAAGACTGAAACAGATCATGAACAACACCTACGTGAAGTCTTAGAAGTTTTAAGAAGAGAGAAATTGTACGTGAAGTTTTAAAAATGTGAATTTTGGTTAGAAGAAGTACAGTTTCTAGGACACGTGATCACTTCAGAAGGAGTCATGGTAGACCCAGCTAAGATTGAAGCTATGGCAAATTGGGAGACACCTAGAAGTGCGTCTGAAATAAGAAGTTTCTTGGGTTTAGCAGGTTATTACAGAAGGTTTATTAAAGACTTTTCTAAGATTGCATCTGCCTTGACTATTCTGACTAGAAAGAATGTGAAGTTTGTCTGGACGGAGAAACAAGAATCAGCTTTCAGAACTTTACGTCAAAAGTTGTGTGATGCTCCGGTTCTTGCTTTACCAGAAGGAACAGAAGATTTAGTGGTGTACAGTGATGCTTCAAAGATGGGTCTAGGGTGCGTATTGATGCAACGAGGCAAAGTGATTGCTTATGCGTCAAGACAACTTAAAGAACACGAGAAGAACTACCCGACACATGATTTGGAGTTAGCGGCTGTCGTTTTTGCTTTAAAGCTGTGGAGGCACTACTTGTATGGAACCAAATGTACTCTTTTTACTGACCATAAAAGTTTGCAGCATGTTTTTGATCAGAAAGAGTTAAATATGAGACAGCGAAGATGGTTAGAATTACTTAAAGATTATGATTGCGAATTGCATTACCATCCTGGTAAAGCAAATGCCGTGGCCGATGCTTTAAGTAGGAAAGAGTATAGTGGATGTTTGAAATCGATCAATGCTAGAATTGATGTGACATCGAGTTTGATGGAAAAGATAAAAGAGGCACAAGCGGAGGCTTTACGGGAAGTAAACCTAAAAGGAGAAGTGATGGGCAAGCAACACCTTCAGTTGACTGAAGATGGCCGTGGAATAAAGCTGTTCCAAGGTCGTGTCTGGGTACCAAAGATTGGAGGAAATCGAGAGTTGATTCTCGAAGATGCTCATAGATCTAAGTATTCCATACATCCTGGGAATACAAAGATGTATCGAGATCTGAAATTGCATTATTGGTGGCCGGCTATGAAAGTAGATGTGGCCCGGAAAGTAGAAACATGTAGAACATGTTCGTTGGTGAAACCAGAACATCAGAAACCTTACGGAAGTTTCCAATCTTTGGAAATTCCGGAATGGAAATGGGAGAAGATCACCATGGACTTTGTGACGAAGTTACCCAAGACGCAAAAGGGTAACGACACAATATGGGTAATCGTGGATAGATTAACTAAGAGTGCTCATTTTCTGGCTATGAAAGAAACATCACCAATTGAGAAGTTGGCGAAGCTGTATATTGATGAGGTGGTGTCAAGACATGGTATACCGGTGTCGATTGTGTCAGATCGTGATAGTCGGTTTACCTCAAGGTTTTGGCGATCACTACAAGAGGAGTTGGGTACGAAAGTTAATTTGAGCACTGCTTTTCATCCACAGACTGATGGACAGAGTGAAAGGACTATACAAACTTTAGAAGATATGCTCAGGTCATGTGTATTAGATTTTGGAGGTAACTGGGATACGCATCTACCGTTAGTAGAATTTGCGTATAATAACAGTTATCATTCCAGTATCGGAAGAGCGCCATTCGAAGCCTTGTATGGTCGAAAATGTAGAACTCTGGTATGTTGGTTAGAAGCCGGAGAGAAACAGTTTGCTGGTCTAGAATTGGTACAACAAACAGCTGATAAGGTGAAAGAAATTCGGCAGCATATGAAAGCAGCTCAGGACCGACAGAAGAGTTATGCTGACCCAAAAAGGAGACCAAAAGAATTCCAAGTTGGGGAGCGCGTGATGCTTAAAGTGTCCCCATGGAAGGGTGTGATAAGGTTTGGTAAACGCGGGAAGTTAAGTCCTCGTTTTCTAGGACCTTTCACTATTACTAAAAGGATTGGTTTACAAGCATATCAGTTGGATCTTCCACCAGAATTGGAAGGGGTTCATAATACCTTTCATGTTTGTTATCTTCGAAAGTGTTTAGCCGAAGAGGAGGATGTGATACCACTCACGGATGTGAGAGTAGATGAAAAGAGTCGCTGTGTAGAAGAACCAGAGGCAATTTTGGAAAGATCAGTTAGAAAGCTACGTAGTGGTAAGGAAGTAGTTATGTTGAAAGTACAGTGGAAACACCATCGAGGTACTAATGTGACCTTAGAGTCGGAAGAGAGTATGAAAGATAAGTATCCTCATTTGTTCACCTGATTCTGATTTCGGGGACGAAATCATTTTCAAGTTGGGGAGTATTGTAACATCATAAATTTCGTTATTAATAAGAATTGGGATGTATTTGTATTTGTTGTAACCTTAGGATTGTATGGAAATTTTATAGTCCAATTTAAGGGTGAAAGGAAAAAGATGAAAGTTTAGTGTAACTTTTGGGAAAGATTAAACTTGAGTGATAGTTTAGTCATTTCCTTTTTATTGTTGGATAAAACATCTGAGGGAAGTAAAATATCTCATCCTTGTTATGTTGAGTCGGTCTTTTAAGCAGAAAAAAGGAATAGAGAGAAGAAAGGAAAGAAAGCAGAATTGTCATCAAATTGGTAAGAAATCGTTGTTGGTTTTGGAGAGATTGGTTGTTTTTACTCAGATGATGAACGAATCTGTATTTTGGGATTGAATTGCAGAATCATAAACAGAAAAATTGAAGTTCTTATTTGTGCAGAAGTCGGTTTCGCAGCCTAAGGTGAGTTCATTCGATTCGTTGTACAAATCAGTGTTTTTAAGTTGTAATAATCTTAATATAACTGTATAAATTGATTGAGGACTGAATGGAATGCATAGATTGAACTGATTTTACAAGTTAAGTCGATTTGTGGACTTATTGAAATAAATTGTACGTAGTCCCGGTACATGAAAGCCCGGTACTTAGGAGTCCCGGTAGTGACTGTTCCGGTAGTGGTAAGTCCCGGTACAGGTAAGACCCGGTACAGGTGAGTCCCGGTATGAGTGAGTTCCGGTACAGGTGAGTCCCGGTACAGGTGAGTCCCGGTACGAGTGAGTTCCGGTACAGGTAAGTCCCGGTACTTATGGGTCCCGGTGAAGTCCCGGTACATTGTTGACTACCGGGAGTTGGCAGTATACTGTAACAGTAGTAATTCTGATAGTTAAGACATTCTGAGGTCTTGGATTATTTATACTCTTCTGATTGTTTTGGAGACTACAATTCGGTAAATCGTGAAAAGATACGATTAGGCATTGTCATATAACTTATGTAGTTCGGACATACGTACATTCTTGTATAGTATGTTAGGTTTATAAACTGCGCTAGTGTGATGCTAGGCAGGATTATATTGAGTGTAATGGATCCATAGACACTAAAGTTCGGTAATCACATGGAATGGGCGTGTGGTATTACTTGTTTAATCGTTATTCCAGTGTGTGTGGGAAATCATGGAATAGGTGTGTGGTATTAATCGTTATTCCTGATTTCTAAGGAAGAGAGTGAGGTTGACATAAGTACTTGTAATCTCTGCTTCCTTACTGATAAATGGGCGTGTGTAATCGCGATTTATTGGTGGAGAGCATTGATCTAGAATCTTTGAAGATTCGTAGTGTGGCTCTGGGGTATGATATGCTGATGGATTTGTTGTCAGTCATAGTCATGGGAATGGATAAAATTGTGTAAGGGAATAGAGTTATACGGGTGGTAAGAAAAGGAGTAACCAAGTTTGTTATAACTTGTTTACATTGATTTTGCAAATGTCATTATTGAAATGAATGTTCTCACTAGGCGTTGGCCTAATCGTTTCATATAATGTTTTCTTACCAGGTTCAGGCTCGGGCAAATAAATGGTTGTGGGACGAGTGTTTTTGGAGTAGCAGAAGTGGCATTTACCAAAGAGGAGATTTTTGAAGGATAGCTTAGATAACTCAATTAATCTGATTGTAGTGACATGATTAGATTGATAGGTTGTTCGAAAGTATCCTGTTTTGTAAATACACTCTTGATGGTTAATTCCTTGCTATCTATATAAGTTGTAGTTTTATTTCCATAACCTGTTGTAACTTGAGGTTTAAATTGGCCCGGATTTTGGGGCGTTACAGAATGTTTTGGCAATAAAAAGGAGATTAAAGAGAGGATTGCCAAACATTCCATTGAAACAAGGAAAGATCTTTCAATACTGAAGAATGACAGTGTAAGGGTAAGGGTTGTGTGCAGGGGTAAGGTTCCAACATGCAATGAAGAAGTGGGTGGGAGTAGCAATGCAGAGTCAACACAGTCAAAGTCAACACAGTCAAAAATTGATGGGCCTACCTGCCCTTGGGTATTGCACATCTCTACCAGTGGTGAAGACAAAACATGGGTAGTAAAAACCTACAATGATGTGCATAAATGTCTTCAATGCAGAAAAGTTAGACAATGCACATCATCCTTTCTCTTATCACAAATAGAGGGAACAATCCTCCCTAACCCAACTATTCCTATTGCAACCCTAAAAGACCAACTGCAATACAAGCTTCAATTGCAACATTCAAGGCAGAAAGGTGTTTAGGGCAAAAGGAAAAGCTTTGGATAAAATGCAGGGGACTTACAGTGCACAATACAGTTTGTTGAGAGACTACATCATGGAACTACAGAAGACAAATCCAGGGACAACAGTGAAGCTGGAGGTTGAAAGTGAACCAAACATGGAATACTCAAGCACTAGGCAATTTAAGAGGATTTATGTCTGTCTTGGTGCCCTAAAGAAAGGATTCAAAGCCTGTGACAAGGAGTTGTTGGGACTAGATGGGGCTTTCATGAAAGGTCCCTTTCCTGGTCAGATCTTAACTGTTGTAGGAGTTGATCCAAACCATGGGACTTATCCACTAGCTTATGCCATTGTAGAGGCTGAAAACACAGATTCCTGGTCTTGGTTTTTGGAATATTTGGGAGATGATCTAGAGTTGGATAGAAACTCTAACTTCGCATTCATTAGTGACAGTCAGAAGGTAAATTGTATTCTGTTTATGTAGTTTGTTTGTTCAATCTGTTTTTGTATGCCAATTAACATCTGCTTTTACAGGGTATTATACCAGCATTAGCAAGGATCTTTCCAAGTGCAAAGCATAGGTTTTGCTTGAGGCACTTACATGAGAACATGAAGAAAACCTGAAAAGGCAAGGAATACAAGGATCTATTGTGGAAGTGTGCTACTGCAACTACTGTTAACCAATTTGGGAGATGTATGGAAGACCTGAAAAAACTGAACAAAGTTGCACATGATTACTTAAAAGATATTCCACCACAGAGCTGGAGCAGATCTCATTTTACAATGACAGAACCTTTAAACATAAGCTAGTAACACCTTTAAGTTTGTTCTTGTAAATTAATACCCAATTATGGTATGCACAGGTAGAGCTTATTGTGATGTTGTACTGAACAACATGTGTGAGGTCTTTACTAGACAACTCATTGATGGGAGAGACAAGCTGTAACACCCCAAAACAGGGGTTAACAAAAACTTCCATAAAACGGAAGAGTGGTACACATTACTAAAGTAAAAGTATACCTAATTAACATTACATAACCATTAATACAAGATTTAGTTAGTTATAACTACTATTGGACCACTAGCTTGCCTGATCTCCACTATGGAAATCATATTACAAAAAGTGTCGGGAAGTTCTACTTTAAATCTTCAAATCTTTAACTCTCCAACAATGATCCCATGCTCACAACCCCAGTCTAAACCTTCTTGTGTCCGGAACCACTAATATCTGTAACACATAAAACACATAACAAGTGTTAGGCTTTTAAAGCCTAAGTGAGGTTTACACATAGCACATAGAGCATAATCATAGCATGTAGGAATAACAATTCGATACATTCACAAATTGAATTCCATGGAGAAGGTCCATATCGCTACCCAGTTACATCATAATTGAAGATATACCTTGATCGATACCCCACGGTATTGTCACAAGGCATAACACAACGGAAAACCCCACGGTATCCGAAGGTATGAATCAATTACACTTACCCCACAGTGTGTAAGAATATATCCTCCAATGCCTACTAGGTGCTCCTCCAATTATGTGAATACCAAAAATGTTAATCCAAATAATATTCAAGTACATTCAACGCATAACAATGGTCCAACCATTTAACATGATCAATACTACTTCCATGTAGTTCATATACATACATATGTAATAAATCATATTCTAAATAATATCAAGCATATTTAGCACTTTAACAATGGTCCAACCATTTATCATAAACAATACCACTTCCATGTAGTTCACATACATCCACATGTATTAATTCACTTTCTATATGATTTCAATAATAAACCACCATGTTTACAATTCAAGAATAAGTCCATTTTGACTATTAAGCCATCAATTCTTCATTAAGACATCTATTAAGCCATCATCCCAATATCACATACCATTGATATATAATCATAGTCAAACCTTTAACACCAACATTTAACATAGTATACTAAGAAATAAACACAAATTATCCACATAACTTACTTGAACTCTTCTTGTTTCCTTCTCAACCATTAAGAGCTTATTCATCAAGATTTCTCATTAACCATACCAAAAATCAAGATAAAGAATGGTAGATAAGTATAATACAATCAATTAGATACAAGTTACTCACCTCAACTCTTCAATTGGTGTAACCCTAACTTGAAGACTTGAACTTAATTTCTCCAACAAGAAGATAAATAATGCAAGCCCTAATTGAAGTTTAGTTGATAAGATTCATATAACACTTACTTGAATTAGACTAGGATTAAGAGATGAAATTACCTTAGATTAGATGAAGGAAATTCGTCTGAGAAATATGGAGCAGAAGTGAAATTCGGTTTTGAGAGTTCTAATAAGAAAAGATAGATGACTAAGGGTAAAGAGGTGGGTTTAACCCCCTTTTGGCACGTCAGGTATTCGGCGCCGATCACCCGCGCCGATGCATCGGCGCCAAACCATCGGCGCCGGGTTCTGTTTGCTACACTTCTCAACTTCCACTGATCTAGCCGTAACTTCTTCGTTAGAACTCCGTTTTTGCTCCGGAAAGAACCGTTGGACTCGTATTCAAATTACCCATCCCACTAATCCATAAAATCTAATTTTTAACTTTATCGTCTATTTTTCATTTATTTCCTTAAGGAATAAACTTACTGATTTCTATCGGAAGTTCTCAAATAATAAGTGACAATCACGGAAATTACTTAGGAACTCAATTATAATCTAAGAAGTCAAAATATAAAGAAATATTAGGACTATTTTTACGCACAAGGATTTTCCGGGTGTTACACAAGCCTATAATCATGGCCCTAGAGTATATTAGGGAGTACTTGATGAAAAGGATTGCCAATGTAAGGAAGTTGATTGACAGGTCAGAAGGATTCCTTACTCCCACATCAACAAGGCTCATGAATGAAATCAAGACACAAGCTTCACAATACACTGTGCTATGGAGTGGGGGGCAGAAGTATCAGGTTACTGGCCCCTGGATAGAACAATGTGTTGTAGATCCTACTGAGAAGGTTTGCACTTGCAGGAAATGGGAACTAACAGGCATACCCTGTAAGCATGTTGTGGCTTGTATATGGTTCATGCAAGCAAATGGAGAGGATGTTGAGATACCAGAGAAGTGGGTTCATCCTAGTTACAACTTCAATACTTGGAAATATGTTTATGCATTCAACATTGAACCAATAAGTGGTAGAGAGCATTGGCCTAAATCAGATTGCACTCTCACTCTCACTGCACCAAAGCATCATACTCTTGTTGGGAGGCCCAAAAAGAAAAGAAGAAAGACTGTAGAAGAGTTGAGCCAACCCATTGTGAAAGGTGCAAAGCTTATTAGGAGGGGGAAGACAGTTACATGTAACAAGTGCTTCAAGAAAGGTCACAATTCCAGGACCTGCAAAGGGCAAGAAGATAGGGCATCATGAGGTTGTTTGGTTTGATCAAATAGGATGATTTGGTATCTTTTGTTTTGGTTGATGTTTTGGTATGTTTTGGTTTTTAGAACAATTATGGTAACTTATCAATTACGTAGAACAATTATGGTAACTTGTCTTTTGTTTTGGTTGATCAAATAGGATGATTAATTCCATTGTTTTTATCTTTAATTCCACTGTTTTGGGCAAATGTTGGTTATTGATGTTTTTTGATCTTCAATTCCCCTGTTTTAAATATGAGTTTTATGTTGTTGATTATGTACAACTTGCAACAATTTGTCAAAAGTGAAACAATTTCCATTAGCAATTGCAACCATTTCCATTAACATAGATTGGTCATTACAAAAACCACAAAAACCATTACAAAAGCCATTACAGGTTGCCATTACAAAAGCCATTACAGGTTGCCATTACAAAAACCACAACAAACAACTAAACTAGAATAAGTACCTAAACATCATCCATGTTCTAACAGAAATAAAGATAGACAAACAAAACCCAACTGATAATCAACAAAAGTTTCCAATTTCTTGCTTCAATTGTCTTCTCATGCAACTGTTGATCAACAATGTTTTTGCTCCTTATCAACCCAGGAATCACTTGCATGGCACGTGGACACATTGGTCTGTCAAGCCATCTTACAAACCCACAATTTGTAGCCTGTCAAACAAAAAAAGCAGAAATTTTTAGGAAGAATTTAGGGTTTTTGAAAAGGTTTGAGAGCACACCACTTACTGGGTTTGAACAACAATAGAACCTGCGTCCAGGATTGTTGTTTGTCCACGAGGTTCGCAAGTTAGCAGGGTAGCCACACACGCAGATCACCATTATTGCTTGAGAAGAGAGCAGAGGTATTGATTGAGAGAGAGCAAAGGTCGGTTTGGATTTGGTGGAAAAAAACTAGAGTGGGAAAGAACCTTATTAAATAAAGGGGTAAAGGGGTTTAAAGATAAAATGACCTTTTTGCCCTCGTGTGGAAGTCACGTGGTTGCCCCTAACGGCACTCAATGGACGGACGTTGGTCAGAGGGACCAAATCCGGACCAAATGGCTAATTACAGTGGCTAAAGTGTAATTTTTAAATTGTAGGGACCAAATGTGTTATAAACAATAAATCACAGGGACCAAAAGTGAAGTTTACTCCAAAAAATAACGATAACAACTAATATATCGAAAAGAAGAAAATGATAATTGACCATTTTCGTCACAAAGTTTTGATATTTTTTCATCAACAAAAACACTTAATTTTTTTGAAAAAGTAAAGAAACCGTGTACATACAAATTCAGCTAAAATTAAGTGCAACTTTAATCATCATTTATTTAATTAATTAAGTAGTTAATCATCCAATTCTATCCATTAATAGGTGGATTACCACAAAATCAAAATGCTTTGAAGTGTCATCAAAACATAAACCATGAGTTGACTTTTTTTTTTTAATTTTAATCTTTATATTAAATTGATCCACATTGACTTTTGATAATGAAAGTTTTCATTAGTTTATAAGTTCTCAACTTATAATATGGTTATGGTTTGATGGTGGACTATGTTTCAATGAGTTGGCCAATGGCACCTTACCATCTCATATGCATTTTTTTTAACGGCAATGCGGCATCGAACCCACGAACGACTACCACGCACACACGCACCCACACCGTCCCGGCGGTATCGGGCATCCAAGGGCAGCCCACTAATCCGCCGCGTCCGCAGCCCAGCTTACGCTTGGGCCTATTCCCAACCACATTGGGCTGGGGCGATAGCCACTGGACCACCTAAGGACGGCCCAACCAGAGGTTAGACGGGTATCTCAGACATGCTTACCACGGAGTTCGAACCCTGGTAGTCAGAGATACCATCCACTGACCCCCCAAGGATGTTACCTTACCACTGGGCTACACATTCATTTGTTTATATGTTTTTAAATAGATACAACATTTAATTTGATATATTATAAATAAAAAAACAAATTGAAGGAGCTACGAGAACCCTTAAATTTTGGTTATTTAGTTCAATTGTTATTTCTGTAAGAAGGTATTTAGGAAAGATGTGCAAGAGCATTCGCATCCATCTTGCTAGAAACCTTGCAAGATGACATTGTTTGCCATGTGGATAATAAGGCCTTACAAGATACTTTTACACTTGCTAAATTAGCAAGATCTTGCAAGATGTGGGACCCACTAAATTTAATTAATTAATACTATTATTTTTTAATATTGGTTTATTATATATTTTCGTTTAATTAGTTTATTACATTATATTGTAATATTGGCAGTGGGGACCACTTTAGAAAGAAGTTTGGTCTCGCATTGATGTAGTAGATGTTGAACTGACGTGTCACTTTAGAAAAGACTTTGATCTTGCACTGATGCGGATGGTCTAAGAGTCTGTAATTTAAAAAAAAATCTATTCATGGTTATATAATTTTGAAACTATGCACATTTTCTAAATTACTGACTCTTAAATATGTCTTTTTAAAATATGTTTCTGAAATAACAAATGAATGAAATTACACTATATGTTTTGTTTATCTTTGTAGGTGTTTGTTTTTCTTTATGCATCTTTTAAAGTATACCTTATTAAACAGAAAGTAGGCTTTTGTTGCGTATATATATTGTAATTAATAGACGATTTATTAAAGAAGAGTGAATTACACCGGTGGTCCATATGGTTTATCCAAAATTTGGATTTGGTCTCTAAAGTACACTAGACGGTGTTGGTCTTTGACTTTTTGTATTCATGGTTTGTCTTTGTTAAACATGAGAGGACCATGAGTGAAAGTAAATTAAACATAGAAGGACCATGAGTGAAAGTAAATTAAAAAGTTAGGGACCACCACTGTAGATAGTGTATTTTAAGAACCAAATCAGAAATTTAGGTAAACCACATGGACCACCGGTGTAATTCACTCGTTAAAGAATTATTGGTAGGGCGAGTTCTCGAATAGTAATCATTAATTAAGTCTCTTAGTGACTACACATTATATCTTAGTGATAAATTCTTGTTAGATTATATTTGAACCATGGTGGAGCACATATTGTCTTAAAGATACCTTCTAAAATTCCTTTCACAACTACAAAAAGAGAATGAATATTTCTAGCCAGAACGAAATCAACCCTCCTCTAACTAGTACTTTCACATTTTTCCACTATGTGTAAACTTTGGATTTCATAGGTTTTCTTAATGAAATTGTTTTATGAAATTGTTTATTTTGATGAAAGTGTTTCATATCACTCATTTTTTGAGGAAATTGTTTCATATATTTGTGTTTTTTATGTAAAAACGAAAAAGTTTCATCAAACTGCGAAAATATATGAAACAGTTTCATAGGAATGCAAAAAAAATATATATGAAACTACATAAAAACACAAATATATGAAACAATTTTCATCAAGAAATGAATGATATGAAACAATTTCGTAAAACAATTTCGTGAAACAATTTCATCAAGAAAACCTATGAATACCAAAGTTTACACGATTTTTTTTTACAAAATAGTGGACTGTATGTATATATGCATATAAATACAAATGTTATAACCTGGAAACTATAATAAATTATGTAAAACAAAATATGTCGATTTTCAGGAAAAACTCCTATAAAAAGAAGACAATATTATTAACTACTTGGCATTTTAAGGATAAAAACTTCATCTAATGGTATATAGTTTAAAATAAATTTTGTTAAAAAATTGTAGAGTAAATTACACGATTGGTCCCTGTGGTTTACACAAAATTGCACTGTTGGTCCCTAAAATGAAATAATTACGTGTTTGGTCCCTGTGGTTTACATTTTCTCACCCCTTTGGTCCTTCTGTCCTAACTCCATTAACATGACTTTGTTAATTAGGTTAACTAAAAGGGCAATTTAGTCATTTCATAAGTTTTTTTTATTTTCTATTAAAAATACAAGGACTAGGGATGTTAATTGTAATACATAAATATTGTGGGTCCACTCTTTCACTCTTTGATCTTTATATACACAACACATATGCATATATATATATATAGGGGTGGTATTTTTTGCAAACCAACCATTTCGTAGAAACTATAGAAACCACTTTATAGTCAATCAATTTAAATATTTTCAGATTATTATTATTATTTTTTAATTAAACCCAGAAGGGCTTAAATGTCATTATGTAACTAATTTAATTAACCTTTTTTTATTACCTCTTAAGTTTAGCAACTAAGCACAATTATAGGGATTAAGATCATCATCGAAAATCACGTTTTTTGTTTATCTTGATCCTCCAAACAATTGTGAATATCGAATCAAAAATAACGATTTTGTTCTTGTTTATAAAATACAAAAATCATGAATACAAAAATGGATTCGAAAATCATGAATCCAAAAATCGTGAACCTTTAAGAGATATCCCATGGTGTTCAAGAAGATCATGAAGAAAAACTAAACCATAAACATGAATCCATATAAATTCATTAACCCAGAATCATGAATACAAACTAACCCAGAAAATCATGAAGACAAACTAACCCAGAAAAACTAACCCAAAATCATGAAGACAAACTAATCCAGAATCATGAATACAAGCATGAATACAAACTAACCCAGAAAATCATGAAGACAAACTGAGTGAACATGAATCCATATAAATTCATTAACCCAGAATCATGAATACAAACTAACCCAAAAAATCATGAAGACAAACTAACCCAGAATCATGAATACAAGCATGAATACAAACTAACCCAGAAAATCATGAAGACAAACTAAGTGAGTGAGAGTGCGTGTGAGAGTCTAAACATCTGAGAGAAGTGACCGGAGCCAGCGGACGGCGGTGAGGGGCTTCTAGGCGATGGCAGAGGCAGAAGGTGAAAGGACGAGGGCTCTGCTAGTCGGTGCTGGTCACGGCGGTAGAGTTGGTGGTGGTTGCTGGTGGTGACGAGAGAGAGGGAGACGGATGGAGGCGCCGGTGGTGATGGGTGGCGTAGGGTTTTGGTGATGGGTGGCGCCGGTGGTGAAGGGTTTCAGGAGAGATAATCAAAAACTAGGTTGGGGATGATTTTGGTAGAGAAGAGTCTTGGCATCCGGGATTTATGGAGAGAGAGAGAGAAAGTGATTACTTTTGACATAAATGAACAGAAGGTTGTTTGACCAATATACCCTTGCACTTGGGGTTTTGTTACGAAATAAATTCATTAATCATCACTAATTACCATAATTGCCACTAGATGAATCTAGACCGTTGATCAAAATAATGGATGGTGATTAAGGTAGTTCTAGAGTTTCTAAGAAATGGTTGGTTTGCAAAAGAAACCTCCCCTATATATATATATACACACACACACAAAAACATGCTACACGGAGATAGACTTGAAACTTCCTCCGATTATAACAAAACCCACCCCAAAAAACAGACAAACCTCACTTTCCGGCAAAAAAGTCAGCCAAACTCCGACGAGAAAATCAGTCATCGGAGTTAAACTGAGACTCAATTCTCCAAAACTAGCAGTAAGCAAGAGAATTGTTCAAAAATATTCTGCACAGAAAAAGACGGAAAGCTTTGCAATTGTGAAATCATCTTTGGTTGGGAGGTGGTATAGGGATGATGGGGTTCATGTGACTATATATATATATATATATATAGAGGAAAGTTCAAATGAAAACTCAAATTCAATTGTAAACATGAGGAAAAATCTCGTCCATTGATCGCAGCCATATTTAAGCCATTCCTAAAATTCAGCTTTAGGGGTATTTTCGTCAAATTAGAATCAGCGCCTTGAATTTTTATTTTCTTTTTTAATTAAAAAACTTTTACCCCCTTAAATTTTAAAATAAATTATCTCAAAAATTACTAACATTTTAATCAAACAAATTACATCAAAAAAACGAGAATTTCGTGCTCTTCGATATTACATCCATCATGATATAGTTTTTTTTTCGATTTAACCGTTTTTTACGTGAAATCGTGTATATGTGTTATATTCAGTCTGAATATATGGAATTATTCAGTCTGAATATAACACATATTCAGACCGAATATAACACATATTCAGTCTGAATATAACACATATTCAGACTGAATATAACACATATTCAGACTGAATATAACACATATTCAGACTGAATATAACACATAAAACCATGCGATAAACACGGCCAATAATTGTGTGGTAAAACCTAATATGTGGTATATGATATCACGTGATGATCAAGTTCTTCAAACCGAGATGTAGCTGAAAAATACGAGGCTAGCGGTAGTTGAACAATAACCAAATCAAAAAAATTCATGCGATGTATTGATATGTATGTCACCAAGAAAACCAAAGATGGATAATAACATCAACAATATTCGATGAACAACACAGATGGTTAAGGGAGAATGGCCTTAGTATGCATGCGTGGCATGTATATGCAATGTGAAAGAATGCATCAATAGATGTGAACAAAAGAAGACGTGAGTGATGAATATGTGTTATATTCAGTCTGAATATGTGTTATATTCAGACTGAATATGTGTTATATTCAGACTGAATATGTGTTATATTCAGACTGAATATGTGTTATATTCAGTCTGAATATGTGTTATATCCAGTCTGAATATAACACATATACACGATTTTACGTAAAAAACGGTTAAATCGAAAAAAAACTATATCATGATGGATGTCATATCGAAGAGCACGAAATTCTCGTTTTTTTGATGTAATTTGTTTGATTAAAATGTTAGTAATTTTTGAGATAATTTATTTTAAAATTTAAGGGGGTAAAAATTTTTTAATTAAAAAAGAAAATAAAAATTCAACAAAAATAGGCGCTGATTCTAATCTTTCCAATTTTACCCCTGCACGCTAAATATTCACCAAGTCATGGACAGAGTTTTCAACTTATTTACAAAATTGCCACCGTGTTTTTTTGCCATTGATCTCTTCACCAGATTATTAATCAACGGCTGTGGTTTGTCCTCACGTTTACAATTGAATTTGAGTTTTCATTTGAACCCACCCCTATATATATAGATACCCAGCCTATATATATATATATATATATATATATATATATATATATGCATGTGTTGTGTATACAAAGACCAGATAGTAAAAGACTAAAAGAGTGGACCACAATATTTATATATTACATCCCTAATCCTTGTATTTTTAATTGGAAATATAAAATTATGAAATGACTAAATTGCCCTTTTAGTTAACATAATTAACAAAGTCATGTTAATGGAGTTAAGACAGAATGACCAAAGGGGTGAGAAAATGTAAACCACAGGCACCAAACACGTAATTATTTCATTTTAGGGACCAACAGTGCAATTTTATGTAAACCACAGGGACCAATCATGTAATTTACTCAAAAATGTATTTTAAATTATAAACTATTAAGCAAAAAAATTCTAACTATACTCTTTTTTTTCTTAAACTATACTCTTATATATAAAATGTATACTCGGTGTGTGCTCGCACGATACAACACGGGTGAATCATAATTGTGAAACAATAACGTAGTGTCCTCAATCTTGTTTCTCCATTTCTTTCGATTTTTCACGAGTTTGTGTGATTTATTTACAGGTCAATTAATAAATAAAATTGAAGGTTAGTATGGTATATTAGCAATATATCTTAGAAAAATAATTGTATGAGTATTGAGTTTTCAAACCAATATATATATAAGGAAAAATAACCAGAAAGTGCAATTGTTTGGAATAAAAATCGGGCAAATCACACTGTGGGTGTATATATATATATATATATATATATATATATATATATAGACATGTGATCATGTGAGAAGTGTCATTTTTGGTGAGAAGTGTGAGAAACTTTTAAACCGTCGATCACTTTTAATCAAATACCTTCCAATGAATTGTGGCTTAAAAGAGAATTGATCCAGTACATCTCGGTACATCTTATTTCGATGCATCTCATTCTAACGTTCTTCCATCTCTCATCCAGCGGTTGATAACCACTTCTCACGCTTCTCACCAAATTTGGCATTTCTCACCGGAACCCAACCAACCCTATACACACACACGTGTATATATATAGAGAGAGGGGATCAAACGAGAACGGTAACTGTTTAAAAGAACATGAGAATGAACAAAAGCATTAGTGATTTTACATTAACGCGCAAAAAAGCCATGCGGACCTGAAGCCACGGCCAAAGTCTTTTTTTGTGCGTTTATGTAAAATCACTAATTATTTTGTTCATTCTCGTGCTCTTTTAAATAAGTATTGTTCTCGTTTGAACCCTACTCTCTCTATATATATACGTGGTATGCAATTAACACGAACCTATTGCTAGAGTATTTTTTTGATCATTAAGTCATGTTTTTATGAAATAGTAATAGGATTATAGTTTGTTTATGGCAACTGTAAATCTTGTGTTTTGAAATTTTACAGAATTGGAAAACACAAGATCACACGTCATCATAACATGTGGAAGTGTCACGTGCGAAATGTGTGTTTTAATCGCAGTGGGTTGCAAACTGTCCACAGTGGGAAGTGCAAGTGTACACTGTCCACTATGATCGTCACAGCAAGTAATAGTTGGTAAAATACCAGAATCGAATCCACAGGGACTGGACAATCAAGACAATATGGTTCTCATAAGCTCCTTTTACAAGTTTCAATTAGAGAAGAAAATAATACTTTGGTTTGATTGGTGAAATAGCTACTTTAACGATTTTACTAAGATTTAAAAGGAGGAATGTAGGTTAGATTTTCCCTAGATTTTATACCAAATACTCGGTCCTAAAAATGATCCTTGTATTCGAGGTAGGCATTTTCGCTAGAAAAGCCCGGTTACAAAATACTCACACCGTTAGATAAAAATCTCATACTTGTCGTATTTATTGTTTTGTCAATGGTAATCTCAAAAATGGACCTTTTCAGGTCTCGATGGAATGTGTAGAGACAAATACTCTTAAGTGTTTTTTAATACACAAATTAGCTTGCCTACTACTCCAGTGGGTTGAGATTTGCTCACTGTGCCGACCTCACTTTCGTAAGTGTCAAAAGAATTCTTTCGAATCCCCTAGCATCATTCAAGCTTGTGACACTGCGTTCTACGTATTTCTAAGTTGAGAACTAGACTTTAGATCCTTGCAAGTGATCGGCTTGTTCGCTTCCTTGGGTAAATATCGAGAATGAATGACCAAAACAACAAATATTCTAAGTACAAAGATTACTCAAGCATTTTTAATAAAATCCAGGTACTTCTCTTTCCTACATCCCAAGGGATATTTAGCCTTGCATTTCCGAAGTAAAGAAAACAAAAGATGAAGGTTTGCACATAATAAAACTGAAAGTGACTTGAATTAACTGCTCACAGTGGGGAACGAGAAGTCGTCCCTGCACTGTGTAGTTCGAATTACAATTAAACTAAAAAAATAAAATGCAGAAAATAAATGTTAACTACTGCAGAGAAATTAAAGAGCTAAAACTTAATGAAGTAAGAGAATTGCAAGGAGAAAATGTAGTTAAGGATCCTTGCAATAAATGAGACTAACACCCCTATTTATACTAAGGAGAGGTGTTGGTCTTTACACAAAAAGGGTTTCTTCAAGGTGTAAGGACTGCAGAATATTGTAAAAATTAGCTCAATGGTCCATACTTCAACCTTCCATGTAAATCTCTTTTACCCAATGGTCTTCTAGAAGTCAACTCTATTCAAGTACAAAGGTACAAGCTTTATGTCATCTTTAAGGAAACCTTTCAGCCACCACATTTCAGATTTTTCTGCCAAAGGATCCTTCCAACTCCAGGTTTTTATATTTCCAGCCCATGGTTTTCTTTTGTTTTCTGATCTGCTCGAAGAGTGGGGAACCGGAGTGGGCACAACAGTGGTCACTGCAGGATAAAACGTGAAAAACACCCAAATTCCACCAAATAATTCATTAAAGACTATGGTTCACTCCTTTTGCTCATTTTCGAGAATTATAACAAGAATGGGGGTTTTTAGAAGTGAAATGGCTAAATTTGACGAAATAAAATGAAAAATAAAAGGGAATAATAACTCTAAAAATAGAGTTATCACAACCTTAAACTTAAACCATTACTTGTCCCCAAGTAATAAAAAGAAAGAAATAAAATGAACAAAATGCACTAGAACTTTTAGGGACTTACATACTTCTTGACTTGAATGGGTGTTGATCTCCTTCCTTCGATACTTCCTGTGGTTCCAAACTTGAAAATTTCACTTTTGTGTTTTACGAAATCTTTCCCTTGTTTTCCATTAATCAATAGGGCTTTCTTGGGTTCGACGGGTTTATGGCTTTGAATATTTTCCCAAGGGTTTTTGGCAAGTAATTCTAAACATGGACCGAAAATCTCGCTTGGAGATTTTTATTTCAAGAAGTGGGTGTTTTGTATTTTGCAAGGGTAAACACGTACACTTTCAGGCTTTATTTGGGTATGGCTATTTTTTCTGATGGTCCAGAATAGGCACACCATCTTTTTCTGGGAGTGAGCACTTTGACGGTCCAGAAAAGGCACACCATCAATTTTTGCGTAGTGACACTCCGATTTTCTTCTGTTTTTGGGGTTTATGTTTTTTTTTGGAGGTGGGTATGGCTTACCCACCTCAAACTTAGACTTCACAGTGTCCCCACTGTGGGCAAACTGTAAGTTCCCACCTCAAACTTAAAATCTCGCAGTGTCCCCACTGTGACATTGAATTAACGAACAAAGGTGGTGGTTTGGGGTACAAAAAGGATCGTGTTTGGATGCGAAAAACGGCCTATATCATTTCATGGTATCAAGTTGAGATTCGTACTTACAAAAGGGACCTTTTTAAGTCGGAAGCCGAAAGTTGTACCTTAAGATGGAAACGAGATCAAACAAGCAATCAAACAACAAATACGTTAGTACCCAAAAGTACCTACCCAGTGGTAGGATTTTCATGCATCAAAACGCAAAAAAGAAATATGTAGCAAACATTGTCAAAGCCTAGCCATAGGCACAAAATATAAAACAAACCGAAATTTAAAATTGTTTTAGGAGCAAACGAGATAAACCATTGTTTTAACAAACCATTCAGTGGGTTGGGGTTGCATCTGGTGAACTGGCGGCGTCATCCTCTTCAAACTCGTCATCACTGGCATTGGTTGGGCAAATATCCTCAGGAAAATCTGGGAGCTGAGCAGCTAGCATCGGGTTGGCCTCTTTCATCATCAGGTCCGTCACCTCATCCCGTTCTCTTGTATACATCCAAAATTTCTGCGTGGCCCGGTTCTGATATCGTTGCTCACTTTCCAGCAACTCGATCCTGTATGTGAGCTTCTTCAAAGCTGCCAAAATCTCTCCCATTTGGTTGCTTGACGATCCGGCCTCGGTTGAATGGAGTGGTGTACGCGGCGTTCTCACAACATGCTCCTCAGCAATGGTCACAGTAGGGTGAACAGTCCCCACTGTGGGGATATCTTCTGCTGGTTCAGCTGAAGGAGTGGCGACGTACCTTCCCATCTTGCGGATGGTTTGTGCGCTGATGTTGCTCGTGGAGTCAAACCACTGATCCTCCACAGCCGAGGGTACACCTGCGTCTATCATTAGTAACGTAATGAGGCAAGGAAGGGGCAAGACTACCTTCTTTCTGTTCTGAGCTTGATCTATGGCCGCATGCATAACAATCCCGACGTTGATCTTTCTTCCAGTGAGGAGGCAGTACAACAAAGCACATTTATGCATAGACAATGTGGTATCGTGCGATGTTGGGGACACAGAGGCCCGGAGAAATTGGAACCAAACAGCGGCCTCGGTAGTGAGGGAGCTAGCGTTTAGGCACCTTCTCTGGCCGTCTTTATTCCACGGCTTCCCCTCGACTGCTATTTCGCGCAAGATAAGATCCTCGTCCGCCGGGGTCATTTTCTTTAAAAACTGGGCAAACTCACACACAGTCGGGCTCCTTCTTCCTAATACCCGGTTAATCGCTCCTGGAGTATAGCTTACTTGTTTACCCCGAACTACCACAGTGGGATCCTTTGCTTGAGAGGCCTCAGCGTAAAATTCACGCACTAACGAGGCATTCGCGCGTCGATTGGCTTCGGCCAAAATCAACCAGTCTTGCGCTACAATCCTATTCTTAACAAATGGGTTGGCCTCAACAAACTCAGGGTCGAAACCCCTCTCTAACTTCAGTTTCTGTGTAGCAATGCACTCATAGTGGGCAGCCACCTCCGGAGTGGTGAACTGCCTGGGCACCCCACTGGGGTCATGCACAGTGCCCACTGTGGATTGATGTGGGTTTTGGGTTTGAACTTGGTCATCCCCAACATCAATCTCAACAGAAGATGAACTTAAAGAGGGCTGAAGATTTGTACCTTTCTTTGACGGTTGTTTTGCCGGCCTTTTTGTCGGTTTTTTCAGAGCTTTGGTCACCGCAGACCGGGTGACCACGCCTTTCCTTCTTGTGGCCCGGAGAAATTGGTTCTCCCCACTATGGGCAGTCATCCTCACTGTCTCTCTTTCAACACTATCCCCAAGCTTGCGGTATTGTTCCTGATAGTCATCATCAACCTTCCTCTGAAACTCCACTTCTTCAGCAAAAATCTCTGCCTCAGCCCTTTTCCTTTCTTCCTCAAAAATCCTTTCCTTCTCAGCCTTCAGCCTTTCTTCTTCCATTCGTTTTTCTCTTCTTCCTTTCTGATTCTTTCTTCTTCCTCTCGACGCCTCCTCTCGACCTCTTCCTTTCTTTTTCTAATGGCTTCCATTTTCTGTTTGAACTCCTCTTCTAACCGCCTCTCTTCTTCTTCGGCTAGAAGTGTCTCGGTCTCGAAATGGGTAATACTGTTGTCTGAGACTTTCGAGGATGAAGTAGCCTTTGGGCTTTCGTGCTTTGAAGAACCCTCGTCGGCTGCACCGGAGATGATCGGGTTTTCGCCGGAGACCGGCGGCGGTTCGTTCAGGTCACCGGTGACGGGTTCCGGTGGTTGTTCCTCGGCGGTCCTGCGGCGGACGGCCGCACGTGTGAGTGCATCGGGGTTGGTGTTCATTCTCTTGGTTCTTGCCATTTTTAGGGTTTTAGGAAGGTTTCAGATTGGTGGGTTTTCTTGGAGAGAAATGGAGAAGAAAAAGTGTTTTTGAATGTTTTGGAAGTGAAAGTGGTTTTTGAGAGGTTAAGATGGTTTTTGGAATTTTTGGAAAAAGGTTTAGGGTAAACCGTCGGTTTCTAGGAGAGAGAGAGAAGGATTATGATGGTTTTTCTTGGAAAATGGTGAACTATGACAACATGGCATAAAGGTAGACTTGTTGTCAGAAAAAGGTGAAAGCTTGTCAGCCTTGGGCCCCAAAAATGGTCCCATCTTCCGTCAGATTTAAGAGTGGGGAGTGTAGTGACCTGCGCGTTCCCCACTGCGAAGCATTTTCCATGATTTTTCTTCAAAAAGTGGCACGTTCTTCTACACACATTAAAACAACTATCATGCAGACTTAAAAAGACCAGAAATAATAAAAAGACAGCAAATAACTGAAATAAAATATTTACAAGTGGTCCCGATGTTTCTTAATCATAGTGGGGTGGAGAGTGGGCAGGGATGTGGGCACTTTCATTCAGAAAGTGTTTCACCCTTTGCCCATTGACTTTGAAGATTTTTCCGGATTGAGGAGCCATTAAGTCCAAAGTTCCAAAAGGACTTACCTTGACCACAGTGTAAGGCTCTTTACATCGAGATTTTAATTTTTCCGGAAACATCTTTAACCATGAATTAAAAAGTAGCACTTTTTGTCCCTCCACAAACTCTCCATGAGTGATTTTTTGGTCAGGCCACCACTTGATCTTCTCCTTGTTGGTTTTTGCATTTATGTAGGAGTGATGACAGAGTTCTTCTAACTCATTGAGGTAGGCATATTTTAAATGGGAAGGCAATGGCTTCAAATTCAAGTCAGGGGGATTTTTGGATGGTAGTTTGACATGTCTATCTTTGAAATCTAGCTGCTCAAAAGCTGCCAAGATCTCGTTACACTCATCCTCAAAAGTGTTATCACTCTCAGATTCGGAGTGCTCACTCTCACTCCCCACTGTGGGCACTGTGTCAAGACGGTGGGTTCCATTAATCGAACTCAAAGCAAAACAGTCTTCGGTTTCCATATACTTAAGGGCCTTGAAGACATTGAATGTCACCTCTTGGTCATTAACTCTCATCGTGAGTTCTCCTTTGTGCACATCGATCAAGGTACGTCCGGTTGCAAGAAACGGACGCCCTAAGATGATTGGGATTTCTTTATCGGCCTCATAATCTAGAACTAGAAAATCAGCGGGGAAGATAAACTTATCCACTTGGACCAGAACGTCTTCTATTTTCCCTTTGGGGTAAGTAATGGACCGGTCGGCTAGTTGTAATGTCACGGTTGTGGGTCTAGCCTCTCCAATACCTAACTTGTTAAAAATGGATAGCGGCATCAAGTTGACACTAGCTCCTAGATCACAGAGTGCTTGACCTACTTCTTGTCCTCCTATTGTGCATGGAATGGTGAAACTACCTGGGTCTTTCAACTTAGGTGGAATCTTGCTAGTGAGGAGGGCGCTACATTCCTCGGTCAAAGCCACAGTTTCAAATTCACCCAATTTTCTCTTTTTGTTCAAAATATCCTTTAAAAATTTAACATAGGTTGGCATTTGCTCGAGAGCTTCTACCAAAGGTATGTTAATGTGAAGTTGTTTAAAAATGTCTAAGAATTTTTTAAATTGAACATCGACATTTTTAGGCTTCATTCTTTGAGGAAAAGGGATACTTCGTGGGTCAATTTGAGTTTGCTGAGGTATTGGCTTTGGAACAGTAGGCTTTGGAACAGGTCCAAAAGTGGGAAGGTCAGGGATGTCGGTCCTCACTGTGGGGACCACAGTGACTTGAGGAGTGCCCACTGTGGTGCTCACAGTGGGTTTTTGAGGCGAATCATTAGATTCAAAAATGATATCTTTCAGATCCTTTCCACTCCTCAGAGTTATGGACTTGACATGTTCTGGTCCTTTTCCTATCACCCTAGCTTGCTCGGTATCACTAGGTAACGTTCCTGGTGGTCTATTCTTAACTTCAACGACTAGTTGTCCTACTTGGGTCTCTATATTCCTAATGGCTGCTTGAGTTTGATTCGTAAAACCCTTGAGAATTGATTCAATCGATTGTTGAACCTCAGCTGGTTGGTTGGATCGTGGTTGGTATGGTTGTGAGGACTGCCCTTGGTGAAAGTTTTGTGGGTGCTGCCCACTGTGATGTGAGGATTGCCCACTGTGATGTGATTGGAATCCAGGGGGGTTGTGTGGTCTTTGCTGGAATGACTCGGCCCTTGGGGTTGGAGTCCTTGATTACCAGACCAAGAGAAATTTGGATGATTTCTCCAACCTGGATTATAAGTCTGCGAATAAGGGTTGTTCCTCGGGTTGGTCCCTATAACATTAACAGATTCGGGATTTGCTGGACAAAAATAAAAAACATGCTCCTCTCCACAGAGGGAGCAGTTTTCTGCGAGATGGGTTGCGGAATTAACTTGGCCTCTATTTTGGTTCAAAACGATTTTGGTCAAGGCCACTAACTGCGCATTCATGGTTTTAAGTGCTTCGGAATCGATGGTGTTGGTCTTTGGTACTACCGCTCTAGGATTGGACCACTCGGTATTGTTGTTGGACACTTTTTCTAAGATTTGATATCCTTCATTGTAGGTTTTACTCGTGAATGTTCCACCTGCTGTTGCATCTAAGATGATTTTGGCTGCATTGGCAAGACCATTGTAAAAGGTCTCCAATTGGATGCAATGTGGGATGCCATGATGTGGGCACTTTCGAAGTAAATCTTTAAATCGTTCCCATGCATCCGAAACAGCCTCATCTTCTTCTTGTCTAAACAGAATAATATCATTTCGAAATCTTACATTCCTCGTGGGAGGAAAGTATTTTTGCAAAAATTTATCAGCAAGTTCATCCCAAGTGGTTATCGAATGAGGTGCGTGTGAGTTCAGCCAAGTCTTCGCCTTATCCCTTAATGAAAAAGGAAAAAGTCTTAACCTTAATGCTTCCTCACTCACACCTTATAATTGAAAGGAATCAGTCATCTCTAAAAAAGATTTTAAGTGCGAGTGTGGATCCTCAGATGGTGATCCTCCAAACTGACCCATGGCTTGGATCATTTGAAACATCACCGGTTTGAGTTCAAAGTGATTTGCAACAATATTGGGTCTCAAAATCCCGGAGCTTAAATCACCAACTCCGGAAGTAGCATAGTCCCGTATTTTCGATCCTTGTTATCGGCAATCGTGATTGTGGTCTCCACTACGGGTGGCGGTACTGCTGCCATGTTTACAGTCATCGGAGTTAAACTGAGACTCAATTCTCCAAAACTAGCAGTAAGCAAGAGAATTGTTCAAAAATATTCTGCACAGAAAAAGACGGAAAGCTTTGCAATTGTGAAATCATCTTTGGTTGGGAGGTGGTATAGGGATGATGGGGTTCATGTGACTATATATATATATATATATATATATATATATATATATAGAGGAAAGTTCAAATGAAAACTCAAATTCAATTGTAAACATGAGGAAAAATCTCGTCCATTGATCGCAGCCATATTTAAGCCATTCCTAAAATTCAGCTTTAGGGGTATTTTCGTCAAATTAGAATCAGCGCCTTGAATTTTTATTTTCTTTTTTAATTAAAAAACTTTTACCCCCTTAAATTTTAAAATAAATTATCTCAAAAATTACTAACATTTTAATCAAACAAATTACATCAAAAAAACGAGAATTTCGTGCTCTTCGATATGACATCCATCATGATATAGTTTTTTTTCGATTTAACTGTTTTTTACGTGAAATCGGGTATATGTGTTATATTCAGTCTGAATATATGGAATTATTCAGTCTGAATATAACACATATTCAGACCGAATATAACACATATTCAGTCTGAATATAACACATATTCAGACTGAATATAACACATATTCAGACTGAATATAACACATATTCAGTCTGAATATAACACATATTCAGACTGAATATAACACATATTCAGACTGAATATAACACATAAAACCATGCGATAAACACGGCCAATAATTGTGTGGTAAAACCTAATATGTGGTATATGATATCACATGATGATCAAGTTCTTCAAACCGAGATGTAGCTGAAAAATACGAGGCTAGCGGTAGTTGAACAATAACCAAATCAAAAAAATTCATGCGATGTATTGATATGTATGTCACCAAGAAAACCAAAGATGGATAATAACATCAACAATATTCGATGAACAACACAGATGGTTAAGGGAGAATGGCCTTAGTATGCATGCGTGCATGTATATGCAATGTGAAAGAATGCATCAATAGATGTGAACAAAAGAAGACGTGAGTGATGAATATGTGTTATATTCAGTCTGAATATGTGTTATATTCAGTCTGAATATGTGTTATATTCAGTCTGAATATGTGTTATATTCAGTCTGAATATAACACATATACACGATTTCACGTAAAAAACAGTTAAATCGAAAAAAAACTATATCATGATGGATGTCATATCGAAGAGCACGAAATTATCGTTTTTTTGATGTAATTTGTTTGATTAAAATGTTAGTAATTTTTGAGATAATTTATTTTAAAATTTAAGGGGGTAAAATTTTTTTAATTAAAAAATAAAATAAAAATTCAACAAAAATAGGCGCTGATTCTAATCTTTCCAATTTTACCCCTGCACGCTAAATATTCACTAAGTCATGGACAGAGTTTTCAACTTATTTACAAAATTGCCACCGTGTTTTTTTGCCATTGATCTCTTCACCAGATTATTAATCAACGGCTGTGGTTTGTCCTCACGTTTACAATTGAATTTGAGTTTTCATTTGAACCCACCCCTATATATATATATATATATATATATATATATATGCATGTGTTGTGTATACAAAGACCAGATAGTAAAAGACTAAAAGAGTGGACCACAATATTTATATATTACATCCCTAATCCTTGTATTTTTAATTGGAAATATAAAATTATGAAATGACTAAATTGCCCTTTTAGTTAACATAATTAACAAAGTCATGTTAATGGAGTTAAGACAGAAGGACCAAAGGGGTGAGAAAATGTAAACCACAGGCACCAAACACGTAATTATTTCATTTTAGGGACCAACAGTGCAATTTTATGTAAACCACAGGGACCAATCATGTAATTTACTCAAAAATGTATTTTAAATTATAAACTATTAAGCAAAAAAATTCTAACTATACTCTTTTTTTTCTTAAACTATACTCTTATATATAAAATGTATACTCGGTGTGTGCTCGCACGATACAACACGGGTGAATCATAATTGTGAAACAATAACGTAGTGTCCTCAATCTTGTTTCTCCATTTCTTTCGATTTTTCACGAGTTTGTGTGATTTATTTAAAGGTCAATTAATAAATAAAATTGAAGGTTAGTATGGTATATTAGCAATATATCTTAGAAAAATAATTGTATGAGTATTGAGTTTTCAAACCAATATATATATAAGGAAAAATAACCAGAAAGTGCAATTGTTTGGAATAAAAATCGGGCAAATCACACTGTGGGTGTATATATATATATATATATACACATGTGATCATGTGAGAAGTGTCATTTTTGGTGAGAAGTGTGAGAAACCTTTAAACCGTCGATCACTTTTAATCAAATACCTTCCAATGAATTGTGGCTTAAAAGAGAATTGATCCAGTACATCTCGGTACATCTTATTTCGATGCATCTCATTCTAACGTTCTTCCATCTCTCATCCAGCGGTTGATAACCACTTCTCACGCTTCTCACCAAATTTGGCATTTCTCACCGGAACCCAACCAACCCTATACACACACACGTGTATATATATAGAGAGAGAGGGGATCAAACGAGAACGGTAACTGTTTAAAAGAACATGAGAATGAACAAAAGCATTAGTGATTTTACATTAACGCGCAAAAAAGCCATGCGGACCTGAAGCCGCGGCCAAAGTCTTTTTTTGTGCGTTTATGTAAAATCACTAATTATTTTGTTCATTCTCGTGCTCTTTTAAATAAGTATTGTTCTCGTTTGAACCCTACTCTCTCTATATATATACGTGGTATGCAATTAACACGAACCTATTGCTAGAGTATTTTTTTGATCATTAAGTCATGTTTTTATGAAATAGTAATAGGATTATAGTTTGTTTATGGCAACTGTAAATCTTGTGTTTTGAAATTTTACAGAATTGGAAAACACAAGATCACACGTCATCATAACATGTGGAAGTGTCACGTGCGAAATGTGTGTTTTAATCGCAGTGGGTTGCAAACTGTCCACAGTGGGAAGTGCAAGTGTACACTGTCCACTATGATCGTCACAGCAAGTAATAGTTGGTAAAATACCAGAATCGAATCCACAGGGACTGGACAATCAAGACAATATGGTTCTCATAAGCTCCTTTTACAAGTTTCAATTAGAGAAGAAAATAATACTTTGGTTTGATTGGTGAAATAGCTACTTTAACGATTTTACTAAGATTTAAAAGGAGGAATGTAGGTTAGATTTTCCCTAGATTTTATACCAAATACTCGGTCCTAAAAATGATCCTTGTATTCGAGGTAGGCATTTTCGCTAGAAAAGCCCGGTTACAAAATACTCACACCGTTAGATAAAAATCTCATACTTGTCGTATTTATTGTTTTGTCAATGGTAATCTCAAAAATGGACCTTTTCAGGTCTCGATAGAATGTGTAGAGACAAATACTCTTAAGTGTTTTTTAATACACAAATTAGCTTGCCTACTACTCCAGTGGGTTGAGATTAGCTCACTGTGCCGACCTCACTTTCGTAAGTGTCAAAAGAATTCTTTCGAATCCCCTAGCATCATTCAAGCTTGTGTCACTACGTTCTACTTATTTCTAAGTTGAGAACTAGACTTTAGATCCTTGCAAGTGATCGGCTTGTTCGCATCCTTGGGTAAATATCGAGAATGAATGACCAAAACAACAAATATTCTAAGTACAAAGATTACTCAAGCATTTTTAATAAAATCCAGGTACTTCTCTTTCCTACATCCCAAGGGATATTTAGCCTTGCATTTCCGAAGTAAAGAAAACAAAAGATGAAGGTTTGCACATAATAAAACTGAAAGTGACTTGAATTAACTGCTCACAGTGGGGAACGAGAAGTCGTCCATGCACTGTGTAGTTCGAATTACAATTAAACTAAGAAAATAAAATGCAGAAAATAAATGTTAACTACTGCAGAGAAATTAAAGAGCTAAAACTTAATGAAGTAAGAGAATTGCAAGGAGAAAATGTAGTTAAGGATCCTTGCAATAAATGAGACTAACACCCCTATTTATACTAAGGAGAGGTGTTGGTCTTTACACAAAAAGGGTTTCTTCAAGGTGTAAGGACTGCAGAATATTGTAAAAATCAGCTCAATGGTCCATACTTCAACCTTCCATGTAAAGCTCTTTTACCCAATGGTCTTCTAGAAGTCAACTCTATTCAAGTACAAAGGTACAAGCTTTATGTCATCTTTAAGGAAACCTTTCAGCCACCACATTTCAGATTTTTCTGCCAAAGGATCCTTCCAACTCCAGGTTTTTATATTTCCAGCCCATGGTTTTCTTTTGTTTTCTGATCTGCTCGAAGAGTGGGGAACCGGAGTGGGCACAACAGTGGTCACTGCAGGATAAAACGTGAAAAACACCCAAATTCCACCAAATAATTCATTAAAGACTATGGTTCACTCCTTTTGCTCATTTTCGAGAATTATAACAAGAATGGGGGTTTTTAGAAGTGAAATGGCTAAATTTGACGAAATAAAATGGAAAATAAAAGGGAATAATAACTCTAAAAATAGAGTTATCAGGAAGCTAGTTTCACAAAAAAGACACCATTTTTTGTTTTTTCTGTATGATTGGTGCCAAGAGCTCTCATGAGTTATTGTAGTTGGTTTAGAGTATCTGTTTAACATGAGTTTGTTTTAGTTGGTTTAGAGCGATCCTTAACCCATAGCACCAAAATACCAACTCTGAGATGATTGAAATCTTATACAGAACAGCTTCCACCAGAGAAATATATGTTAGGAAAAATTTATCGTGCCAAAATACGAGAAGCTCACAAATGATTTCTAAGGTCCCAAAACGAGTAGAAATCCAAGTGCACAATAAATCCAACAACAAATGCGGATAACAAAAATCTAGTTGTTGCACAATAATTCTCTAACGTAGAAAATAACCCACACGAGATATATATATATATATATAGAAAGAGCAAGATCACAACAAATAACACCGAGATTTAATGTGGTTCCACTATTGATGTGATAGTGTACGTCCACCAAAGAGAGAGCAAAAATATTATTACCAACCGGAAGAGATTACAACGTGTTATCGAGATTTTCTCGATCAACTAATCAGCTACCAAAATCTTCCTCGATATATATATATATATATATATATATATATATACATATATATATACGTATATATATATAGACACCACCGAGAGGAAGAAAAACAAGGAGGAAGAAGAGATGAAGTCTAAGATGACTTCACCCCTTTTTACAAGTACTTGAGAGGTTTAGTGTGTTGGTGTGGTGTGGTGCAATGTTTCCTCTTTGCAATGCATCTCCATTTATAGTAGAAATAAAGGGAATATTCCATGGAATATTCTTGTTAGTTGGCACTTAGTTGGCATTGGTTGGCAACTTGGTATGTATAGCATGTGGAACCATATTAATGCTATAGCATATGGTAACATGTCTTCTACTTGGAACCCAAGGAAAAATGTGACTCTAATTAATCCACATTTCTCATGCATCACAACTTGTACATCGTGCTTCGAGAATTGCACAACATCTTAAATGAAAAACTAATTTGTTTTTCAACACTCCACCATGATGTGCAAATCTCCTGATGAAAACAGAGCATGAACGATCTTGAACGAATAACTGATAGAGATTGCCACGAGGTAACCAAATGCATTTTGACCGTGACGAGCTTCGGCTCGGCCATCACCCGTCAACGCCAAAAGCAAAATCCTCAAGTGTGCAATCTTAGCGAAACAAATGAGTTCAACAACTCCAAGAACACGTTCCAAGTAATAACTCCCCAAAGATGTCGTTTTGTCACCTGTGGTAATATCTTCTCTCTCTGGCAAAGTGCCCAACGACACTTACACAAACGGAGCTGGATCAAGTTTAAGCAATGCTCAAACTTAGCTGGCGGTAGCGACTTAGTGAACATATCAGCGGCATTGTCATCTATCAGGACTTTCTTCAAATACACGACCTTCGCTTCATGTAACTTATCAAGATATGTATCACACATGAACCGCTTCAGAATTTTCTGAACATACGCCCGTTGTGTCAACCGAAGTGTCCGGGACTTTCTGTCCCGCACAATTCCAATGCCCAAAATCTTCTGCGCCACGCCGAGATCCTTCATTACAAAGTCTGACTTCAACTTGTCTTTCAGACGTTCGATCTTTGACCGGTCCTTGCAGGAAGCATGTCGTCTACATAAAGAAGTAAGTATGCGAAAATACCACCGCTTTGTCTATGATAGACACAAGCATCCTTTTCACTACGCTCAAATCCCAGAGTGAGCATAAACAAATCAAACTTCTTATACCACTAACGAGGCGATTGTTTAAGTCCATAGAGGGAATTCTGGAGCTTACATACATATTCTGGTTTGCTGTCGGAAACGAAACCATCAGGTTGTTTCATAAAGATAGTTTCCTCCAAGTCTCCGTATAGGAAGGCGGTCTTCACATCTAGCTGTTCTAGCTCCAAATCATGAATAGCCACGATCGCTAAAAGAACACGAATAGATGTATGTCTAACAACGGGAGCAAAAATATCGTCATAATCGATACCTTTCCGTTGTGCAAAGCCTTTACCAACGAGCGAGCCTTGTAACGATTGTCATCTTTGACTTTGAAAACCCACTTGCAACCAATAGCACGGCTGCCCTTCGGCAATGGACATAAGTCCCAAGTGCCGTTCTTCGAGAGAGCTTCCATCTCTTCTTGTGTGGCACCAAGCCATTTTGAACTGTGGGTTGAGGACAACGCCTCCTTTACATCAAGCGGCTCTTCTTGCCCTACATGCAAAGCAAACTCCAGCTGATATGTAAAACTCATGTTAGCAAAATCTCAATCTCCATACCTATTCGGCGGACGAATAGTCCTTTAACTATGCCTGGTAGGTGCAATAACTGGGATTGTATCGCCGTGGTCTCCACCATCATTCAGAATCTCTTCCTCAGAATCACTAGTAGAAGTCACTGGCGGAATGACTTCTTCAACAGTATCGGGTGATTCTGGCACAATATCGGGAACGGATGAACTGGGAATATTAGGACTGACTACTGGCTCCACATCATCGGCAGTAGGAGCAATAGTAGTGATGACTTCCGGATTTGGAGAGGACCGAGGATCCTGTGACTTTAACAGGATCGATTCATCAAACGTGACGTGTCGAGAATGAATCACCTTACGAGTCAAGGGGTTCTAGATTCGGTAACCCTTGATACCATCTGTATAGCGAGCAAGAATCCTTTGGTGGCTTTAGGATCCAACTTGTCCTGGCCTGAAACATGAACGTAAACAGGACAACCAAATACACGTATGTATTTCAAACAGGTGTTTCTTTTACCTCTCCAAACCTCTTCCGGAATCTTTCCCCCGATGGCCGAACAAGGTAACATGTTAACAATGTGCACCGCGGTGTAAAGTGCTTCGACCCAGAAAGATTTGGGGCATACATCGGACCTTTTCAAGCAAAGTCCTATTCATCCGTTCGGCTACCCCATTAGATTGAGGATCGCCCGGAGTGGTGTAGTGACGGTGGATGCCTTTACGCGAACAAAAGTCCTTGAGGTTACCACTAGTAAACTCTCCACCGTTGTCAGATCTGAGCACTTTCAACTTCTTGCCAGTCTCGACCTCTACTCGTGCCAACCAAGTCATGAACGTATCGAAGACATCTGACTTGAACTTTAACACATACACCCAAAGCTTATGTGAGAAATCATCAATAAACGAAACAAATTATTTACCTCCACTGAGGGACGGAGTACTGGATGGTCCCCAGACGTCTGTATGAACATAATCGAGCATTCTTTTAGTGTTGTGTTTTCCAACACCAAAAGAAACACGCGTCTGCTTTCCTTTGACACATTCAGAACAAAACTCTAGGCTAGCGGGAGCATAGACTTTAATGAGCTTTCGCTTGCGCAAAATCTCCAAGTTCTTCTCGGATGTGTGACCCAAACGAATATGCCATAAGCGAGCATCACCAAGATTCTGAGAAATATCGGCCACACACGATTCAGAAGAAATAGTCTCGCCAATCAAATGGAAAAGATTATTTTCCGCCCGTTCGCCTTTCATAATGATAATACTCCCTCTGGAGATGCGTAATCTCCCGTCATCGATTCGAATGTTGCAACCCAATTTGGACAGTTGTCCAACAGAGATCAAGGAACGAGTCATGGATGGAACAAATTTGACATTATTCAATGTCCGAATACACCCATCGAACATCTTGATCCGAACAGTACCGATACCCTGAGTGACACACGAAGTACTGTTTCCCATATAAATACTGTTACCTTCAACCCTTTTGAAGGTAGAGAAACAGTCCCGGAATGGTGTCATGTGGCAAGATGCCCCGGTATCTAACACCCATGGCCTGTCACCTTGCGGTGGTGTGACTGTGGCAGAGAAGCCTTCTTGCTCCTTTTCGGCTGCAACGGCTGAGGTGTCCGTGTTGTCTTTGTTTTTAAGACTCGGATAGTCCTTAACCCAATGACCTGGCTTGTGGCAATAATTACAGTTGCCACGCGCCTTTGATTTCCCCCGAGAACCAGGTCGGAGAGACGGAGAGCGCCCACGGTTTCTTCCTCTTGAAGAATGATGATCGTCTCGGCCTTTGTCAGCAAATAGGCCATGACTGTAGTTGTTCTCTATGGGATTGTTACCGATTCGCATCTGAATTCGCTGATCTTCAGAAATCATTCCTGTTTTCACATCAGACAAAGAAAGAGTTTCTCTTCCGTAAATAAAACTGTTAGTGAATTGGGAATATTTCTCGGGAAGTGAATACAATAGGATCATAGCAAGTGCTTCTTCATCTTTTGCAAGAAGCGCATCTGTTGCCTTCAACTTCATGATAATGTCTTCGAATTCGGTCATGTGCGCCTTGATTGTTGTTCCTTCCTTCATTTTGAAGAAGAGACACGACCGCATCAGTAACAATCAAGGTTCTAAATGACGTGAGGCGTGGCGTGGCGGCGAGGCCAAGCCTCAAGCCTTACAAGTTACTGCGAGGCCACAACGTTTTTCAAGGCGTGTCCTAAGGCGACATATATATATATATACTAGTCTTTGGATCGCCCGTTGCGCGACGATCAAATTGGTGTTTTAAGTTAATTATTTGATGTTTAATAGTTGTTGAATAATTTTGTGACACGTACAATAATTGATAAAAAGAAAACAAAAATTCCACAAATAGGGAATATTATCTTGAAGTTAAAAATATGTCTATTAAGTTTGATACCTATTATAAATATTGTTAATAAATGAATTTATCAAATGAATACACAATAATTGCATATTTATATTTTTTAAAAAGTTCGAACTCATAATCCAAAAGTCGGTTGATAAGTGATATCTTCTTTTTTCCAAATAATTAAATCTCTTATGATAATTCTAAGGGTGTTTCGTTGACAGAATAGAATTTGATAGATCGTAATTCGTCAAATGAATTCGACTTTGAAGTAAAAATTGATATGAAATTGCAAAAAGAAAATCACGACAATTTAGTGATTATTTGTATCAAATCCCATACTAATTTCAACAAATTCCATACTAATCATGACACATTAATTAAATCTCATATACACATTAATTCATATATATTTATGATATTTAATAATATAATAAATCCAAAAATATTCAATATTTGGCTCATTTCGAAGGTATTGACGAAACGATTACAATGGTATAATTTGTAAAAAATAGAAATGTTTTTTAATGCATTTTAGTTCATATACATTATTTATGTTTATATGATAAGAGTATAAAATGAAAAATAAAAAAGTAAGAGATTAAAAGTAAACTGCCTACATAGTTATAAGGGTACTAAATGTAATTTTATAAATTAAAAAAATTGAATTAAGGAGAGATTTAAGGAGGAGTAAATGTGGGTGTGCTAATTGAACTTATAATGTAAATTGCGTCCAGATACATGTTTAGACGGGAAAATACTGAAGTCGGCTCACCAGAAGACAACACGTGGCATGCTAGTTACTTATTTATTATATGTATAGATATATACACACATAGATACATACACTTGTGAGTTAGTGTATTGAATAATAACGCATAACGAAATAAACTCATTTAAAGTAATAAAAAAAGACAATTGATACCAAATCCATAGAGATTATAGAAAATTATATCAAAAGTATAAAATCGGGAGTAAATCTCTTCGTGTACAAGAGTGAAAGTAAGTATTTACCAGTTTATGGTTTTTAGTTTATATGTTTCATTTTTATGTGTATTTAAGTTTTATGTTGCATAAACAATTATCATTATTTATATATGAAAAATAATCTCACATCCTACAAAGTGATGTGTCGTAACGCGACATAACGCGTTACAATGCAAGCCAAGCTCTAAGGTGGAGCCACAGGGGTTAACGTGGCGGCGACCCCAAGCCTTGACGCCATAACGAGGATATAACGAGTTATTTAGAACCATGGTAACAATCTGTTGGTCAAAGTTTTCTTGAGATATAAATTCTCAAGCTTGCTCCAAATACCTGCAGCTGTCTTTTCAGACACAATTTCAGATATGACATTATCTCCCATAGCCATCTGCAAAGTAGTAAATGGCCATGCTTCCATTTCTTTAGCCTTAAGGTCAGACATATTAGGGTTTAACTCGTCTTTGGCAAATACTACGGGATGGACTCCATTTTTCCTAAGTGTTGCGGATGTTGTGAACTGCCATTTACCAAAGTCACCGTCACCATTCCAAGTCTGTATACGAATCCCAGCCTCGGACAAATTAAAGGTACCTTCTTGGTACGGTTTTTGGGACTGGTTTGAGGAACATGCTCCAAATGGGTTTTCTACTTCAGCCATAGAGAAAACAAAATGTGCAAACTAGTTTATGTATATTTTCTACACAAACCCAAATCTAGATCCGAAGCTCTGATACCAATTGTTAGGAAAAATTTATCGTGCCAAAATACGAGAAGTTCACAAATGATTTTTAAGGTCCCAAAACGAGTAGAAATCCAAGTGCACAATAAACCCAACAACAAATGCGGATAACAAAAATCTAGATGTTGCACAATAATTCTCTAACGTAGAAAATAACCCACACGAGATATATATATATACGTGTATATATATTGACGAAATATATATATATATATATATATATATATATATATATATATATACCAAAGTGATATATATATATATATAGAAAGAGCAAGATCACAACAAATAACATCGAGATTTAACGTGGTTCCACTATCGATGTGATAGTGTACGTCCACCAAAGAGAGAGAGCAAGAATATTATTACCAACCGGGAGAGATTACAACGTGTTATCGAGATTTTCTCGATCAACTAATCAACTACCAAAATCTTCCTCGATATATATATATATATATATATATACGTATATATATATATATATACACCACCGAGAGGAAGAAAAACAAGGAGGAAGAAGAGATGAAGTCTAAGATGACTTCACCCCTTTTTACAAGTGTTTGAGAGGTTTAGTGTGTTGGTGTGGTGTGGTGCAATGTTTCCTCTTTGCAATGCATCTCTATTTATAATAGAAATAAAGGGAATATTCCATGGAATATTCTTGTTAGTTGGCACTTAGTTGGCATTGGTTGGCAACTTGGTATGCTATAGCATGTGGAACCATATTAATGATATAGCATATGGTAGCATGTCTTCTACTTAAAGAAAAAATGTGGCTCTAATTAATCCACATTTCTCATGCATCACAACTTGTACATCGTGCTTCGAGAATTGCACAACATCTTAAATGAAAAACTAATTTGTTTTTCAACAATATAATCAAAGCTCTCAACAAACATAACATCCTTATATCTCTAAATCCAAAACAGATAATGATCAAAAAATAAACCTTCAGATTCCCCAACCAGCAACCAACAAATATTATGAACTCTAATCCAATAAGCATATACTTTCCCCACTCCAATCCAAAGAATTAACATATAAAAAATGGTATACGACCAACCCCAAAGAAATGAAACCAAGAGCGAAACCAAGAGCGTGATAAACTTTAAAAGTCATTTGAATCATCTTGGGTATGTGAATACCTTCTGGGAGAGGGAGGAGGAATAGATAGAGAGGTCTCAAATCTGAAGTCGAAGTAGTCATGAAGAGAAAAAGGAAAAAGCTATATGAACCCCCATTTTCTTCCGCTACAACAGCTTCTGTATTGGAAGATGAGGACCCATCTCCTCGCTCCTTTTAATGGGTCGATTCACATCTATAATGGAATCATGCATGCACACGAACATTAAACGGTCTTGGTATAGGAAAAAACCACAAAACTGATATCGTCTGTCAGTTTTCATTATGATCACAGAATACCCACAACTTGAAACAAAAGAAAACTATATGTAGAGTTAAAATTATGCCAAAATCCATATAAATTTAAAGCATATCATAAAAAAATCCACATCATGATATCATATGCCAATATGATTATAATAACTCGAGACAGATGCTCATAGAATCGTTGTTTAGTGTTTGCTATCAGAATCATACACTATTCCTTTGGTCATCTGAGAATTGCAATGCTTTATTTTAGGATTTGAGTTACTTGTGAGCTCCTTATATGTTCAAAGTTCTAGGCTATGAAATGGCGAATGCGGGATTTTTGTCTACTAGAGGCACCTTCAAGGTACATTAAAGGCCCGCAAATTCGACCGGTGTGTTTTTAGCCTAATTCCAATAAAGAGTTGCTACAACTTAAATACCTAGCAGAAAACTCTAACCAGCTACTTGCTTTGCTAAGAAAATCAGGTGTCGTCAGCTTGTGTTTGAGAATTTCCTATACTTTTAAAGTGCTACACCATGGTTTGCACATCATACCATTAAGATAGAAAATCTATGTATGGACTCCATTTTGCCCATAAGAAAGATAATCATACAAAGGTCATGAGATGTACCAAATTGCCCAGTTTTCTAACACAATCCTCAATGTACAAATACCTTTAAAACGCATACACATAAAATATTAGTCCCAAAAACAAACTTACAGGCTCAAAATTGAAACCCTCATTCCAGTCTTTCCATATGCAACTAGTTGTCATATCTAGGATGAGAGTTGGTCTATTAATTTTAACCCATTATTCAAGAATGTGATTAAATTTAAGTCACTAGTTCCTTTATGAAGACCAATTTGAAAAACCATATGACACCGGTACAGATCAGAAAATTAAAGGCTAGCCAGACAAAACTCATAAAGGAAGGCAACATCCAACCATAAACTAAAAGAGAAAACTAGACCAATGCATATCAGTTTGAGCATATGACTTAAACATTAAACCATATTTGGAAAATCAAGGAGCAGATGGTATCATGGTACAGTCTTCAAACTTATTTGTTTGTTAAATATCATACATCACATGATTAGTGTTATAACATTTTATGAGTGACAAAGCAAAAGCCTTAAATCTTTGAAGCAAACATTTAACAAAAGGTCAAACAAATCACAGTACAAAAACATGATAAACAGCAAAAATGCAGGCAACCTACCAAAAAAACTATTGGTAGTGTTTTAATTTCACCAAATACTTAGCATTAATGAATAAAAAGGGTCAATGAGAAGGACTTCCTCCCTTGTGGCTGTTGCTATTGGCCTGACTCTCCTTCCTTTTCTTGCCAGGTGTTCCTCACAAAATATCTCATAACACATGGTCTACTTTTATATACAAACCAATTTCAACTTCTTTTTTTCCATTTTTCAAATAAATCTAACAATTTATATACAATAAGAGCATCTCCAACAGTTTTTCCAAAATGAGGAAAATGGAGAAAATGGGGATTTTGGACTAAAAATGTGCTCCAACAGCTTCCCCAAAATGGAGAAAGTTGGAGAGAGAATGTTTTTTTCTCCAAAAATGATTACCAAGTGAGAGGGGCAATAAGAAACTTTGAAAATTAATATGTAGAGAGAGAAATAATATTTTAATAGATAAATGAAATATTTTAATATTTTAATTAATGTTGGATTCTCCAAAATGGGAAAACTGTTGAAGATGAATGTATATTTTTTTAGGGATTTTGGCTTTTAATTCTCCATTTTAGAGAAATTATGGGGAAGCTGTTGAAGATGCTCTAACAATTACTGTTAGATACCAATAGTTTTTTTTAATAGAATGTATCTTAAATATATAATTATTTAATATTAGATAAGCTAATACCCCTCAATAGATGTGGTATTATTTATGAGTTATCATTAATGTTGTCATAAATTAAATGAAAAATAAACTATACTTTTAGTTCAAATATATGGTTTGTCGATTGTAATGTTTTTATATTTGTACTTTCGAAATTATAGATTAGTTATTTGTGATCTGCAAAAAATATTCGGATTAAAAAAAGGGTATTTTAGTCTTTTATTATTATTATGTCATTTTCCTTCAATTTTTAATTTAAAAAACAAATTTTAATTATTTATATATATATATATATATCATTGTTCTAAAAAACTCGCCGCACAGCCGTCATGATGCGCCATGGCACCAAGGCTTGTGTCTCACGCCACGTTAAGCCCGTGGCATGCCATGACCTAATGCGCAGTTTTCGTGATGTGATATTTGATTCTTTACGTTTTTAATGTCTTATTTGCATGTTGTTAATATATAATATAACATAATTTAACTTATTTATTTACTATTGACTCATTGAGTAACACTACAAAACATACATTTTTATATATAATATTATATATGAATTAGAAATTTGACGCCATAAGTCGCGCCTTGAAAATGTCATGGCTTCGCCAACCGTCGTGGCTCCTAAGGCTTGAGGCTTGGCCTCGCAGCCACGCCACGTCTCACGCCATTTAGAACCTTGATATATATAGTCAAACTCAACACAGCTCTTATAGACATTGTCACTGACGTGAAATAACCATCACCTGCAACCTCGCTCCCCTTCCACTAAGAATCATTCACCCATAATCACATAAACAAAAGCAAATCTCGTATACTAAGCATTTAAACAAATTACAGCTCAAGATACAAAAGGCAAAATACAATAACAAAACGAGAAATCAACTACTTTTCAAAATTTTGAACAACAACAAGAACCCTAAATCAAAGATACAAACTCAAAAAAGAGTAAATCAAATTACACACTAAAAACCTAAATCAAAAGCTATGTACAATCAATGTCTAATGACCGGATCAAACTAAATCAAGGGGAGGAAGGTTTCAATCTACACAAGAGATTGAGGATGGGAGCGTTCATCGAAGGAGCCAAAGTTGAAGGGATGAGGGCACCAAAGTTACAGGGTTGAGAGGTACTGGAGTTGCAGATCTATTCGTCAAGAATGCGAGTAAAGGGAACCATTTGTTATCAATCTAGGACGGGTTTTTGTCAACTCTAGACATATGTATGTATTATTGTAATATGATTAATATACTAAATATAACATGTTATATATTATATAGTAGCATGTACATAAATATATACAATAATATAACTTTGTATTTTGTATTTGTATTTAAAAGTAAGAGAAAATGGATATTGTTACAATAGATAAACCACAAGGGTCAAAATTGTAGTTTACTTTAAAGAGACAAGCCAGAAGTTGTAATGGAGGAATGAGTGGCGAGTGGACCACCGACAAATGTTGAATTTTCACCTACTTTTCTTTGCAAAACGGCTTCTTCGTTGACTTTTATATTCCCTCTTCAGATATTTATTTAGGGGACACCCCAATTTTCGCTAAAGCCATCAGTACCCCATGGAGGGCATCTTTCAAAGATTCCACTCCACATCAGCACCACATCAGCTTTTCTTCTATCCCTCACTCGATCCCTCACGATCCCTAAACACCCTTACCCCATTCCCTCAAACCCTTTTGCCACCTCATTTATTTTAATTCTTTTATTTATACATTTAATTATTTAACAAAATAAAAATATTTATATATTTTTTAATAAATAAAAATAAGATAAATAATAAAAATAAAAATTCATATCATTCATTAAAAAATTAAAAATTACAAAATAAATTTAAAAATCTACTCGTCGTCATTGTTGGGAACTTGGATACGCCAAATATGTTCGACCAAATCCGACCGAAGGTTATTATGAGTGTCCCGGTTTATGACTTCTCGAACATTTGCCGCGCGTTGTGTCTCACTGATTTGGCTTTCGATATCATTCGTGAAAAAGTCGTTTTCCACGTCACCACAAATAGCATGGTTTTCGTCTTCGAGTATCATATTGTGTAATATGACACAAGCGTACATAATGTTTCTCAATATTTTCGGTTCCCATCCGCGTGCCAGGTTATGAAGTATATGCCAACGTTGTTTAAGCACGCCAAAAGCTCGTTCAACATCTTTACGTGCGGATTCTTGCGCGGACTTGAACTTTTGTTGTTTAAGGTCTTGTGGGCACGTAAATGATTTTACGAAAGTAGCCCATTCCGGATATATCCCATCCGTTAGATAATATCTGTGCTTGTAGGTGGCTCCATTCACCTCAAAAGGGCACTCGGGTGCTTTTCCATCATATACATCGTTGAAGATGGGCGACTGATTGAGAACATTGATGTCGTTGTTGGAACCGGCAACACCAAAGTATGCGTGCCAGATCCATAGATCTTGAGAGGCCACTGCTTCTAGCATGATTGTCGGGTGCTCATGATCACCTCTCATGAATTGACCTCGCCATGCATTCGGACAATTTGCCCACGCCCAATGAGTACAGTCTATGCTGCCGAGCATGCCGGGAAATCCGTGTTTAGCTTCATGTGCGGCGTACAACTTCTGAATATCAATAAAAGTAGGCTTGCGTAAATATTTTTGACCATACAGTTCAATAATACCTGTGCAGAATTTGTACAGACAATCTCGTGACGTTTTCTCTCCCATACGGATGTACTCGTCAAGTGCGTCAGCAACTACTCCATACGCCAATTGCCGAATAGCGGAAGTACACTTTTGTATCGGAGAAAAACCTTGTTTGCCTGACCCGTCAAACTGAAGTCTAAAATACGGATACCCTACTTCTAAATCTTCAACTGTTCGTTCGAATAGTTGTCTGCTCATCCTGAACCGCCGCCTAAACATATCCGGTGTATAAATCGGGTTGACGCCAAAGTAGTCCCGCATAAGCCGCTCGTTTGCAGTTACTCGACCTCTTTCAATGTTTGCGGCCCTCTCTCTTGTTGACGATGAGGCGGTGCTACCATACAGCGATTGTGCAGTATGTCGAAAAATTTCCCTTTGTAGATTCAACAACTCGTCGGTGTCTACGGATGATGATGATGCGGTTGGTGAACCGGGTTGTGGCGAATCCATATTGTTTAATATATAGAGGTTGAGAGAATTTGAGAGAGTTTGAGAGGTGTGAGAAATAAGAGGTTGAGAGAATAAGAGGTTGAGAGGTGTGAGAAATAAGAGGTTGAGAGGTGTGAGAAATAAGAGGTTGAGGGTTAAATATATAGTGGGATTAAATTGAGAAAAATAATTTTTTTAATAATAGAGTCGTTCAACGGTTATATATTTTTAAAAATTTAATTAATTTTTTTTTTAATAATCCTCGGGATGAATCGGGATCCCATCCCCGCATTCGATCCCTTCCCGCAAATGATCCCGCCCCGTACCCCATCCCCGCAGCCATCCCGCTGCCACATCACCCATCCCGCATGCTATCTTTCATGCGCTACGGATGGCCTAAGGGGTAGGCTAAATGCACCCATTGATTTGCTAAATGCACCTAAAAAGGTGAGTTGACACCCTTTTATTCCGTGCCCAATCATTTTTTATTTAAATATATATATATAATATAACATTTTTTATTTAAATATATATATATATATATAATATAATAATATATATATATATTATTTGATATATATTATTTATTTGTTTTATATGTATATATATTGTTATTCTTTTTATTTATATATATATATATATATATATATATTATTATTATTTTGTTATATATATATATATATATTATTATTTTGTTATATATATATTAGAAATATTATGTATATATATATTGTTATTCTTTTTATTTAAATATATATATATATATATATTATTTTGTTATATATATATATATATATATTAGAAATTACGTTCTTATCTATATTTATCTAATATACTCCTTTAAAAATAATTTTATTTACGTTTATTCTTGAATATTTAAGAAGTACAAATCTTAATACATCGTGTACAAGTTTTAAAGTTTTAAAACCTCCAACGTTCAACATGATAATTAAAAATTAAATTATTTTTTATTTTTAAATTACATTTTATACCATTATAATTAGTTATTTAATTTACTTTATCTCTTCTTCTTTCATTTTTATGTTACATCCTTATCATATCAACATATATAAACTAAAATAATTAGAAAAATAAAAATAAACATTGAGATTTTACATATAAATAAAGCATAACATAATGTTTATTACATTTTTACTTATTCTAAAATAACATTATCTGTAGTACAATTAACACGTAAAAGACGAGTGTACTTCTGTATTCGATCTGTATACAGGGTAGCCCATGCAGCAGCACACGAATAACTGTAACACGAATAACTAAAATAATTCGAAATGAGCCAAATATTGAATTTTTTTGATTTATATATTTTAAATATAAAAAATATTTTTTATGTAGTGTAAATGATATATATATATAAATATATAAATAAAAAATCAATATTTGGCTCATTACAACCGTATCGAATAGAATGAGGATCCTCGAATAACTATTTCAAAGCAGTGTTGTAGCCAGGATTTATCAAACTAGCAGAAAGATACCCGTTCCCTACTATTTGTACCACATTTTTATTGATATTAGAGTAAAGAGTAAATTACAGTTTTGGTCCCTAAGGTATGTCAAAAATAACGAAACTGATCTTTTAACTTCAAAAATTATCTTTTTGGTACATGTGGTATGCATTTCGTTACGAAATTGGTACGATTGGTATGGAAATTGATTGGTTTGTCTCGGTATAAAATTGACACCCCTATATATAAACAAAAAGAATAATAATATATATATTTCTAATATATATATATATTATATAAAACAAATAAATAATATATATATATTATATAAAACAAATAAATAAATAATATATATATATTATATAAAACAAATAAATAATATATATATATATATATTATATAAAACAAATAAATAAATAAATATTATATAAAACAAATAAATAATATATATTTTTATATTATATATTTAAATCAAATAATGATTGGTTCGGAATTAAATGCAATCAACACCCCTACTTTTTGGGTGCATTTAGTAATTTTGGGTGTAATTAGCACCCCCTTGGCTAATTGCACCCGATGATTAAAAATCATGATTTTGTTTTTTTTGTTTTTTGTTTTTTTGTTGTCTTTTTTTTATTTTATTTATTTATTTGTATTATATATTTTTATTTATTTGTATTATATAGTTTAAAAATGTTTTTTTCTTTTACTTTTTTTCTTTTATTTAAAAATAAATAAATATTTATAAATATAAATATTACTAATTTTTTATAGGGAAATTAATTAAAATACCCTAAGTTTGACCAAGTGTTATCAAAATACCACAAATCTCTCCCACTTTGCAAAAATACCCTTTTTCGCGATAGGAGCCCGCGATCGCGGGCCAGGGACCATTTCTGACACTTTTTTAAACTTGCAGGGACCATTTTTGAAAAATGGCATCCCGCGATGGGATTATTTTGTGACTTTTCAATTGCAAGGGACCATTTTTGAAAAATTCCAGGGACCATTTATGAAAAATTCAACCGCGTTTGACACTGTTCACCCGGCTTTCGTCCAATTTGATGAATTTGAATTGGAATGTTACACTTTCAACCCCTATACTTATTTACTAAATTTACTTTACACCTTTTACTTTCATTATTTTAATTTTACATTTAACACATATAATCGTTTATTAACTAAAATACATTAAAAAATACGTTTTAATTTTAACAAATTACACCATTATAATCGTCTCTTCGATACGTTCGAATTGAGCCCAATCTTGAATTTTTTTGGATTTATATATTTTAATATATATCATATACAGTTATACACTATATAAAAAAATATTTTTTATATTTAAAATTATACCCTTATAGTTAATTATTTAATTTATGGTACATCTCTTATTTTTTTTTCAATTTTGTTTTACACTCCTATCGCATTAACATAATAATCATATATTAACTAATTCATTAAATCGTTTTAAATTATTATTATTTGAATGTGTTTATAGATATCGTGAATGACAATAGGAGAAGGTTTCACGAAAAGAATATGAAATGAGGTTTTGACAAGTTGGTATCACTGGACTCATTTATGAATTGTGAAAATGTGTATTTGGCGAATGATGATTCATGTGTGTTTGGAGCTGAAGTATTTGTAGTTACAGAGTATGCACAAAATGATCGATGTATTTCCAACGTAACTTAGATTAAAATTATCTCCTTCAGTTCAGTCCCGTCCCGTCCCATCCAGTTCAGTCTCGTCCAGTTCCGTCCTGTCCCATCTAGTATGCGTACCAAACGCTACCTAAGAGTACCATAAATTAAATAATTAACTATAAGGGTATGAATTTTAAATATAAAATATTTTTGATGTAGTGTATATGATATATATTAAAATATATAAATCCAAAAAAATTCAAGATTGGACTCATTTCGAACGTATCGAAGAGACGATTATAATGGTGTAATTTGTTAAAATTAAAACGTATTTTTTTAACGTATTTTAGTTAATAAACGATTATATGTGTTAAATGTAAAATTAAAATAATGAAAGTAAAAGGTATAAAGTAAATTTAGTAAATAAGTATAGGGGTTGAAAGTGTAACATTCCAAATCAAAATCACAATTTCGAATTGAAATTTACACTTTCAACCCCTATACTTATTTACTAACTTTATTTTATACCTTTTACTTTCATCATTTAATTTTACATTTAACACATATAATCGTTTATCAATAAAAATACGTTAAAAAAATACGTTTTAATTTTAACAAGTTACACCATTATAATCGTCTCTTCGATACGTTCGAAATGAGCCCAATCTTGAATTTTTTTGATTTATATATTTTAATTTATATCATATACACTACATCAAAATATTTTTAATATTTACAATTTATACCTTTATAGTTAATTATTTAATTTACGGTACTCTTAGGTAGCGTTTGGTACGCATACTAGATGGGACGGGACGGAACTGGACGGGACTGAACTGGATGGGACGGGACGGGACTGAACTGAAGGAGATAATTTTAATCTAAGTTACGTTGGAAATACATCGATCATTTTGTGCATACTCTGTAACTGCAAATACTTCAGCTCCAAACACACATGAATCATCATTCGCCAAATACCCATTTTCACAATTCTTAAATGAGTCCAGTGATACCAACGTGTCAAAACCCCATTTAATATTTTTCTCGTGAAACCTTCTCCTATTGTCATTCACGATATCTATAAACACATTCAAATAATAATAATTTAAAACGATTTAATGAATTAGTTAATATATGATTATTATGTTAATGCGATAGGAGTGTAAAACAAAATTGAAAAAAAAAATAAGAGATGTACCATAAATTAAATAATTAACTATAAGGGTATGAATTTTAAATATAAAAAATATTTTTTTATGTAGTGTATAACTGTATATGATATATATTAAAATATATAAATATAAAAAAATTCAAGATTTGGCTCATTTCGAACGTATCGAAGAGACAATTATAATGGTGTAATTTGTTAAAATTAAAACGTATTTTTTTAACGTATTTTAGTTAATAAACGATTATATGTGTTAAATTTAAAATTAAAATAATGAAAGTAAAAGGTATAAAGTAAATTTAGTAAATAAGTATAGGGGTTGAAAGTGTAACATTCCAATTCAAATTCATCAAATTGGACGAAAGCGGGGTGAACAGTGTCAAACGCGGGTGAATTTTTCATAAATGGTCCCTGGAATTTTTCAAAAATGGTCCCTTGCAATTGAAAAGTCACAAAATAATCCCATCGCGGGATTCCTTCGCGATCGCGGGATGCCATTTTTCAAAAATGGTCCCTGCAAGTTTAAAAAAGTGTCAGAAATGGTCCCTGGCCCGCGATCGCGGGCTCCCATCGCGGAAAAAAGGGTATTTTTGCAAAGTGGGAGAGATTTGTGGTATTTTGGTAACACTTGGTTTGACTTAGGGTATTTTAATTAATTTCCCTTTTTTATAATTATATAATTATAAAAATAAAACATAAACATTGCGATTTAACATATAAATAGAACATAAAATAATCTATATTACATTCGATTATTCTAAAATAACATTATCCGTAGTACAATTAACACGTAAAAGTCGCTGGTACTTCTGTATTCGATCTGAATACGGGGTAGCCCATCCTGCAGCACACGGATAACGGTAGTGGAAAAAATGTTGAGTTATATTAGGGAACGGGTATCCTTCTGCCATATCTAATTTCACATAATGGTTACCATTAACGTATCCAATTGTAAAAGCAACATGTTGATACCACGCTGGCAGAGTGGACCTAAGCGGCAAGTACGTCATACAACCTACCATATTTATAACGTGTAATATCACATTATGCTTTGAAGCAATCAAGACACCTATTTCAGGCATTGTCATCCAGTGTTCAACTGGTGCACCTCGATCTGATTGAAAGAAGTTTAAAGCGTTGTACACAATATTCCAATATTGACCTCCAAAAGCGTTCCAGTATTCTGTCTTGTGTGTATTTAACTCTTCCATCAAGTTAAACCGAATTGTGGGCCATGCATCTTCATGAAGACCGAGACATACAGCTATTGCTCGGAATCCACAATTTCCATCACCTCTCACATCATGTACATGCGTAATGTAAGGGTGAAACATCTTTGGAAATTGATTAATGTATGGATGTGCATTATAGTTTTTTCCCATGAAAGAACTGTGTCTCGGTGGTTCCTGGTAACTCATTTTTTCCAAGTCAACAAATGTTGACGCGTTCGAACTACTACGTCTAAGGGGTCTTTCACTTGTAAAATACGGGTCAACATGAGTTGCAAATGAGGGATCAACATGAGTTTTTCTGGAAAACTCATCCTTCAACGAGGGCCGTCCACGAGTAGTCTTGTTAACAATAGGTTCACGAACCCATGTTTTTGATGCACTGGCTATCTCTTTTATCTTCCTCAGAAAACTGAACTTACCAGATCTCGATTGCTTGTTAAATTCCTCAGTAAACATTTGGACTTCAGCTTCACAACCTACGTCATCATCTTGTAAAGATTGGCACGGTGATAAATCAAGCGTCGTCCAAAATACATCAATTGAATCAATTGGGATAGGATGACCTTTGTTCAAGTATTGCATTTGTTCGTGCGCACATGGCAACCCATAACTTGTACGTAGTAGACAACTACAATTTTCAAAAAATAAGCCAACAGGTTGAGCTCGCTCATACTCTTGGAATATTATGTCTAATGCATAATGTGAAACGAAACCACACAATTGTTGGAAGTGTGATATGCGATGACGATGTTTCGTGACACTTTTGCTCACTTGAATACTTGCTTTAATTTATGTATCTTGTGACTGAATGATTTGATTGATCTTGCTCATAAATGTCGGTAGACTTGATTGCGCTGAATCCAAGTAAGTTTTCAACTTGGAATGTTGACTCTCCACTCTGTTACTTGTCTGATTTCCAAAGTGGAGAAATTTGTCAGTCTAAACAGATACAAACATTTCTTTATATGGTTTCAATCATGTGTCATTCAGATAAGCAAGAACACATGAAAATTAGAACAATTTAACTTTTTTTAGTAATTGTTAAACTTACATATAACATTTTACTTAAAATAATATATTAAGGTGTACCTGGATAGCTTCGTAATACTGCTTCAAGTTGTGAGAAATTAAACATGTAAGTTTCATCCGTTACCGAGTCAAGTAATGTCACCCATGCATTGTAAAAGGAACCCCAGTCACGATTTGATGTTATTACTGGTTTACAATTTCTCGTAATACTTTGGTAGATGTGACATCTACAAAGTAATCTTTTAGCATCAGGAAATACAATACTGCATGCTTTCACCAGTGCCAACTCTCTGTCTGTGACGATCACACATGGATAAAGACATCCCTCCATCAATGACTGTAGACAATTCAATGCCCAAGTATAATTGGATTCCTTTTCCCTGTGCATAAAGACAAATGCTACACATAATGTCTTATTAGTTGAAGTTACACCAACAATTTCAAGGAGAGGCATCTCAAACATGTTCGTTTTATAGGTGGCATCCATCAACAACACGTGTGGAAATGCACGCCATATCTCCAGTGATCTTGGATGAGCAAATAATAAATCTTCCAACTGATTAGTCGAGTTGTTTGCACGATCATAAAAAACGTAGACTTCTTCTTGTAAAAATGACATCACAACTTGCATTGGCGTTCTACCTGCATAATACAAATAAATAAAAATATATAATACAAATAAATAAAATAGAAAAAGAAAAGACAACAAAAAGACAAAAAACAAAAAAAAAACAAAAAAAATAATCATTGGAGTTCTACCTGCATTCTTCTGAAGTCGAATTTTCTGGCATTGATTGTATATAGTTTTTTTATAGACACATTATCTGGATATTGCTGCTTTATTGTTGATAAAATATTTCTAGGATTGACATTGTTTGTTGACAAATCTTCCACCAATCGAGCTTCATTTTCAGACAATCGTCTTGCATATGCATGTCCCTCCAAATGTAATGCAAAATCATGATTATGTGCATTACATATCATAGCTAAAGTCCAACAATCATTACCCAAATGATTCCCTACCAAGTGAAATGGACAATTTGTTTTTCTTGTGCCAGTATGTTTACTAGAGGGTTTCTTACTCCTGTACGTACCACCACAATCACATTGAAATTCTACTTTATCATCTTTGCATCTTTTAATAACAATAACGAAACTAAGTGAATAACTCATATTGCGTACCCAATCATCTAGATCTTTACGAGAATTAAACACCTGAAATTGACTTTTTTTGTTACAAACTACTAACTTTACCAGATAATTTAACAAGATAAAATGAAACATAAAGATACCATATCAGTAGAAAATGCGGATGGTTGAGGGATTTCACAAGCTTCAGTTGATTTGTTTGAATTAACATTATCATCCTACACAAACACATAAAAATATGAAACGGGATAACTATTTGGGTAAAAAATCACACCCTCGACATGACCCACGAACCACAATATCTACAAAAGACATACCCCCGGTCGACAAAGGTGGTACCCATTATTACTATATCCCCGACACACACTAATCGGGTATTAAAAGACATATTAGATCAATAGTCGTCTTACGTCTAATGATCGCATGTCACGTGTCGCACGTCGTAACCACGACCAAGGTAAGGAAACCCCTTGATCCTTTTTTCGCGACGAAGGTAAAATCGTAGTACTTTATCTCTTAATCGAAAGTCTTTTACCTTACGACACTCGACCTCGACGTCGCCCGCTCCGCACGACCGTCGCATAAGATCATGCGACCTCGGCTGACTGACATATAACATTACTGTTACATTTGTTTGATCTTTAATGCAGGAGTCAACACTCTTAATGAACAACGGCTATAACCGACGAAGCCATTAACAGCCATTAACAACATTAAAGAAGACGACGACCGTTACAACAAGCCATTAAAGCCTTTAATGAGCTAATTAAAGCTCCCAAAGACTATAAATATGAAGCTAAATCTTCATTCCAGGGGGGGACACAAAAGAATCACAAGACACACACCAATGTATCACTAAAACTCTGAAATCATACGGCGAACTCAAGAACACCCGAAGTGAAGAACTTTCTCCCGAAGAAGTCACTCTCAACGCACGACAACAGCCCTCGACCACCAGTTTACACTTTGTATTCACATACGACAAACACTTGTACTTTACATTTCGAAGCATTTCCTTCATTTGTATTGTAACCTTTGTACGATCGACACCAGTATCGAAGGACATCGCCCCTGATTGGCGACCATAGTGCAGCGACGACATCCCTTGTCGTCCGCAGGTTTTTTCCTCGATTGAGGTCTTTCCTGCGTCATCAAATCCCTTGTCTCTTTATTTTTATTCTCGTCGCACGTCTCGTCGAAAGATTCTTTCTTTAGTTGTTTAAGTCCACATCGACCTTAAGTTGTCCGTTTAGTGCGATTTTTGGCATTAACAGTTTGGCGACATCCGTGGGACCACATCTAGAGAAAATCCTCGACGAACGTGTTTTTCTATTAACGATCTTGCAAAGTTTTTGTTGCATTCAGGTACATGGCAAATCTTCAAGATCCCCCGATTCAACTTCAACCAGAATTGAATACGGCTCGAAGCCAGAATCAAGCCCTGATAAAAAAAATGCTCCATCAAAGTATCGCATGTATCGCATCATCCAAGGGACTCGGGGGCTCGGAACACCCGTCACAAAGTGAAAAAATACCACGTTTGGTTTTGAAAATATTCGGTAAAAGGCGTTTATCGACTCCATGTTACGGTAACTGTGACGTTTTACTTAGAACAAATCGATATATATATACTCTAAGTATATTTTCATCGTTTAATTATTTTGATATAATATATGATCATTGATTTAAGCATCAAAAGATCATTGGTCCAAACCAACGACCACCCCCAATTTTATATTGCAGGCTCGCAAGATCATATAAACACACATCTTACGATTTACATCGCGAGAAATAAATGTCTCTACGATTTAAATACATGTCTTACGATTTATATCGTAAGAAACAAAAGTACCTAGGACTTACATCGCATGTCCTACGATTTATGGTCGTCAGAAAAAGGCGACTTACGTTTTTTCTTATGATCGCCAGTCACAACGCAGGTTGAAATTCTCGGTCGCCAGAAAAAGCGACTCACATGTTGAAATTTCATGATCGCTAGTCATGACATATGTCGTCAATAAAGACAACTTGTACATTGAATCTCACAATCACCAGTCATGGTAAGACGCATGTCAAATCACAAAAGTCGCCAATAAGTGCGACTCGCACATTTTTATCTCATGATTGCCAATAAAGGCAAGTCGCAAGATTAACCGTATAATCACAAGCAAAAGTCTTTCAAGAAGGCGACTCTGTCCTCCGACGAGTGTTGCAAAGCACTCAAGAGCTTAATCCAGGTAAACTTTTTCGCCAAGTGGGAAGGCCCTTATCGTACCTCAGAAGTCGTAGATAAAGGTGCCTATCGGCTCCAAACCCTCGACGGACGAGATATCCAACGCAGCTGGAGTGCGACGCATCTGAAAAGGTATTTCTTCTAAATCCTTTTCCTTCTTTCATACAGTTTTTTCTCATCACGATGATTACTGACTTAAGCATCGGAGGGTCGTTGGTTAGCCAACGACCAACCTCTGACATTGTTTTATCGCAGGGTCGCACGACATTAGTTGCCGAGTCTACTATACGACTTTAGTCTCGCAGGATCGCACGATATATATTACTAAGTCTATCGTACGACTTTAGTACACTTTCACAGGATCGTACGACATAAACGATCAGGTCTATGACTTGATTATCCTTTCGCAGGAACACATGGTTCAAGTTCATCATATGATCAAATCACACGATCATAAGGTCTAAGTGACCCCACAGTCTAAGTTCTTTAACTAAGAATAAATTCATGTTCTGAATGAATGCTTTGATCGCATGCGCTTATGTTTGCTTGTACGAAAGTCTTATGACTTATGTTCTAATCGTCGTATTACAATGGATGCCCAAGTCGCACGACTCTTTGTACTTAAAGAATTTTTACAGTCGACATTACATATGTCCATGACATGTATGAGTCGAAATAATACTCAGGTTCAAAAGAAATGTAAACTTCTTACCGATTATCGCTAAAACAAAACTTACACAACGTAACATAGGTCTATAACGACCATATAGATGCTCACTATTTTGTAAACTTTTTTTCGTGTAAACTTTGGATTTCATAAGTTTTTTAATGAAATTTTTTCATGAAATTGTTTATTTTGATGAAATTGTTTCATATCATTCATTTCTTGATGAAATTGTTTCATATATTTGTGTTTTTTATGTAGTTTCATATATTTTTTTTCATTCCTATGAAACTTGATGAAACTTTTTCGTTTTACATAAAAAACACAAATATATGAAACAATTTCATTTAGAAATGAATGATACGAAACATTTTTATCAAAATAAACAATTTCATAAAATAATTTCATCAAGAAAACCTATGAAATCCAAAAGTTTACACACATTTAGCGGTTCACATGTGATTTTGTACATGGGCGGCCGTTCTCGTGTTCTCGTAAATAATTAGCGTTCTCGTTTGAACCCACCTCTCTCTCTCTCTCTCTATATATATATATATATATATATTATATAGAGGGTCCGTAAAATGCAAATCTTGCATTTGTTGCACACCTTACAAACCACAATGTGCATATGTGTAGAACCAGTGTGCATATATAAACAATGTGCATATGCATACGTGCAAGAATATACATATAATGGGCATACATTCATATGGCATAATGCATATATGCTTCTCAGATTGTGCATATATGCAAATTGGTTTGTAAGGGATGCAACAAATACATAGTTTGTATTTGATTTGTACTCTATATACATATCTATACATATAATAAATAAGTAACTAGCATGCCACGTGTAGACTTTTGGTGAGCCGACTTCAGTATTTTCCAGCTTAAACATGTATCTGGACACAGTTTACATTATAAGTTCAATTAGCACATCCACTTTCACTCCTCCTTAAATCTTTCCTTAATTCATTTTTTTAATTTATACGTTACATTTACTACCCTTATAATTAGGTATGTAGTTACTTTTAATCCCTTACTTTTTTATTTTTCATTTTAGACTCTTATCATATAAACATAAATAATGTATATGAACTAAAATGCATTAAAAATACATTTCTTTTTTACAAATTACACCATTGTAATCGTCTCGTCAATACCTTCGAAATGAGCCCAATTTTGAATATTTTAGGATTTAATCATATTATTAAATATCATGAACATGTACGAATTAATTTGTTTTATATCCCTTACATTATTCATTTTCATTTTACACCCTTATAATATTAAAAATACGTAATCATAGTTTAACTAAAACATATTAATAAATGCATTTTTTTACAAATTATATTATTACAATGTTCTCGTCAATAATTTCAAAATAAGTTTATTATTGAATATTTTTTTAACTTAATAATATTGTGAAATATCATAAATATGTATCAAGATTTTTAAAAAATGACGTACCGAGATGTTTTTTAAACTTGTACATTTTACGCTCTTATCTATATGAGGATACATTTGTTTAAAAAGAAATATCAATAATTTTGAATGTATTTAAATTTCATTTGAACTTTGAGTAGTTAATTATTATGTATTTGTGTGATAATTTTATTCATTTAGTAATGACATTTATAATATGTATCGAATTTAATAGACATATTTTTATCTTTAAGGTAATATTGATTTTTTATGGAATTTTTGTTTTCTTTTTATCAACTATTATACATGTATCAAAGTTATTCAACAACTATTAAACATTAAATAATTAACATAAAACATAAATTAATCGTCGCGCAACGGGCGAGCCAAAGACTAGTATATATTATATACATATATAGAATTAGTCAAGTTGAATTATAATGGATTTCTTTTGAAAAATTAGGTTAAAACGTGTTAAAACATTACAAGGAAACCAAGTTTTTACAATCTATAGATTACCTTTATTATATACTTTAGATCTGTTATCTTAGTAATAAGTTTTATAAATATATTTAATTTATTAATTGATTATAGATTTCAGAAAAAACGACAAACAAATTGATTGGTGGAGATCCTAGTTATATAAGGTATGAAGTCCAAGATAGTTTAGCATTAGTTAGAAGGTTACTGTGGTTCAATATGTTGTATTGATGCAACAATTGTTTGTAAAGTTGAAATTGAAGTAATATGTATTAGAAATTTGTATTTTATGCATTATAATATGTTTTTAAGATCTCTATCTAAATATTTTATAATATAGTATAGATATTTGTGATATTTGTAGGAAGTGGTTTTTAAGAAATTTAGAAAATGGGTGAATAATGGTAGATTTAGTTGAAAATTTAATCAAAATATTGGATCGATCCACTCTGGAACTGATCCAATCCAGTTCTCTGTTGGATTGCATTGAATCAATTGTCCAATGTTAATTGGACCAGATTAGATGACTAAATTCAACATTCAGTAGGTGATTGGATCAGATCCATCCAAATTAAATAAATGTGAAGAATAGGTTTGATTTACATGTCTTCAAAAAGGTTTGATTTACATGTAACGTGTTTCAAGTAGGGGCGAGCATTCGGTCGGGTCGGGGCCGAAAACCCACCACCCGATCGGGTTTTGGGGTGGGGTGAGACCACCCGAACCCCATCCGTTATAATCTTCGGATATCGGGGATGTTCGGGCCGGGGTCGGGTCGGTCGGGTAACTCGGGTTGGGCCTCACCTGTTTTGGGCTGTTTTTATCTGATTTTGGGCTGTTTTTCACCTGTTTTTTGGACTGTTTTTCACCTGATTTTGGTCTCACACTCTCACTAGTCACTTCCAGCTTAATATAAAGCATCAAAGCACAAACCCAAAAGCCAAAAGTCTGAAATTGTATTTGTAAAATCTATAAATTTATTAAAAAAAATATTTTTTAAAAATATCGGATATTCGGGTCGGTCGGGTGGCCTAAACCCAAACCCAACCCGATCTTTAAAAGGCAATCGGATATTCAGGTTCGGGGGTTCGGGTATCGGATATTTCGGGTGCGGGGATTTGGTGCAATTTTTGGGTCGGGTTCTTCGGGTCGGTCGTGTTTTGCTCACCCCTAGTTTCATTCCAACAACCGGAAATAAATGGTCATGGGGTACATAATGCAACATACATCAATAAGAGCATAAATGTCTTTTAACAATGCGAAAAGACTTGAATACCTAAAGATTCTCAAAACAATAGGTTTGACCTAATAGGTAGGACCTACTCAAAACCTTTAGCCCTGTCAACATAAATCGTTTCAAAAGAAATAAAATATATAAATAGAAATTAATTAAAATGCCACAGATTGATCGTTGACTTACTGAAATACCTAAACTCTCTCCAATTTCACGAAAATACCCAAAATATCCGTAAAAGGGTGCGTGATCACGGACTTCTTTTGTGAATTGGATTTTTGTCCGTAAAATTGATTATTAGTCCATGAAAATGGATTTTTTCCGTGAAATGCCACCATCTTATTTATCATTTATTGCATTTATTAATTAATTTGTCCGTGAAATGCCACACCTACCAAATTTCACGAAAAAAAATCAAACATTAAGTCATAGGTTGGCCATCATTTATTAATTTCTGTAAAATGCCACCACCTTCATAAATATTAATTACTTTTTTTCCCGTGAAATGCCACCACTACCAACCCCTTCCATCTACATCAAATGTGCTTCACTATTTCCAATGGTTTTCTATAAAAAGTTCGTGAATTGGAAAAAAATTTATCATTTCATGGATCAATAATCAATTTCACGGACAAAAATTCAATTCACAAAGGGAGTCCGTGTTTACGGACCCTTTCACGAAAATTTTGGGTATTTTCATGAAATTGAGGAGAGTTTAGACATTTCACTGAATCATTGGTTAACTTAGGGTATTTTAATTAATTTTCCTAAATAAATAAATCAATCCAAAACCAATATTATAGAGTTAGACCAGCATCTTTAGACTTTAAACTGAAAAAAAAAAATAAGTTATTAAATTTTCCTTGAGAACTTTAAATTTGAGTTTTTAAAAATATAATTTTAAAATATCAATAGATTTTTTAAAAGGATCTAATGTAGTTCCTAGATTATAAAATTATTACCAGTCATTATATTCTTCAATATTAATTGTAACAACACAAAATCTCAACTATCAATATTATAGGTAAAAATCTCAAAACGGGTCCCAATACATCACAATATAATTAGAGTTTACAATATTCACAGCAGCGGAAACACACTTCCACAGTCGAGATGTCTAAAGCTACGCATGCTACTATAGTGCTCTAGACCTGCTATCTCCCGCCTCTAAGCTTTCAAAGCTTCTCCTTCCCTTATGAAGTAACATCACAAATCCACTTTCCTGAAAACGGTTTTAGTTTTGAAAAACGAGGGTTAGACCATTAAGTCTAGTGAATTCCCTCTCAAAAACAGTTTAACACAGTCTCATCTTTAAATCACATAAATGTTACTATAATAAATTAAATAACAGTTAAGCATAAATAATCTCTACATACAAGGGTAATTGCACAATAGTCTACACGCCCATCACCTTCACGTGATGTCCTCACTCGGGGCCCCAAGTAGATCCCCACGGCCCCCCAGTAGATGCCATTACCGTGTACGCGAGAAACTGATTCAAGGCACACGGTTCAAACACACGCCAAAGATACTCGACGATCCAAGGTACCTGTTGGTGCAAGTGTACCACATCTCTATATATCTATATATATTTATTTTGATGATTACAAACACACCGTATTATTGTTTATCTAACAATCCTATCCAAGTGTACAGTTCTTGAAGAACACGAAGATTTTATCTGAAGAGTTCAAGACGGAAGATTTACGTTGTCATTAGTGTTTATAATTTATAATGATAAACACCCTAAAATAATATACCACTTGGATATTTCCAAAAAACCATAAATGATTTTAATTAAATAAGGTTTTTGAGAAACTGTCCTTTTCTGACGCAGGTATACCGCGAGGTTCAGCAGGTATACCGCGGCGGCTTACTGTAGATCTCTGATTGATTGGTCGTACTTTTGTCTGGGCGGTATACCGCGGTGTTTAGCAGGTATACCGCGGGTACAGTTGGGAGGTATACCGCGGTGTTTAGCAGGTATACCGCGGGTACAAGTTTACGTTTGTTTTGCAGGGTTGACTTTCTCTTCTGCAAAAGTACTTTTATTACTGCACGGTATACCGCGTGCTTTTGGCGGTATACCGCGGATGCATTGTTTCCGTTGGAAGAGTTGCTATATAATGCATGCGATGGTGGAGAAGAAAAATAGACAAGAGAACAACCAACAGCCATCTATTCTCCCAACTAATATTCCATACTACATATTATCACTACATATTTATTTTATAAAACGTTTTTATAAAATATCCAAGTGATAAATATTATACAAGAGTGATTACCATTGTGAGTTATACTCCTCTTGTAAGTATTTGAATAACGGGTGTGTGATCCTGTTTATCTCATAGCAGAGGCTTGAGAAACTATTGCAATTCCTTTGTATTTGGTTTGTGTTCTACCGTAAAGAATACATTTATTGGATCGTGTCGAGAAGTGTCTCGGCTGCTGGTTTATCACAGTTGGTGGTAAATCAGTAAATCTCCGTGTCAAGTATCTCTAACCTTTATCTCTTTATTTATTCCGCTGTGCATTTTAATTATATCTGTTTATATAATTGTTGTATATTTATTATTTCTATACTCTGATTTATTTATACTGTTTCTGTACTGTATTTATTTGTAAAAGAATTTTTGAAAGTAAAAGATTTTAAGTACAACCTTACCCCCCCCTAGGTTGTCTAACATTTGGTATCAGAGCGGGGCTTTCAAAAATCGTCTATTTTATTTTTTTTAAATCCGTTTTTGTTATGGCTCAACAAAATGCTTGGTTTTCTAAATCTCTTCTTATTGATTTCGAAAATTTTGATCTTTGGGCAAATTCTTTTGAACGTTATGTTCGTGGGATAAATCAAAATATTTGGGATATTATTATTAAAGGAAATTTCAAACCCACAAAATTTCAAAACAACAAAGTTGTTGAAAAACCTAGCTCGGAATGGTCCGAAGAAGATAAGGATAATTGTTGTTTAAATTATGAAGCCAAAAATTTTCTCTTTTCGGTTCTTACTAACGATGATATTGAGCGTGTTTATCTCTTTGAAACTGCTCGTGATATTTGGGAGAACTTGAACATCACCTATGGTGGAAACTCAAAAGAAAAGAGAGACGAAACCCGAGATCAAAGAAATGAAGAAACGTGTCTCATGGCCGACCATGATAATGAGGTATCTTCATCATGTCCTTTTAAAAATAATTGTGATAGTAATTATAGTGATAATTATTATAGTGACGATGAAAATAATCTTGACGAATTATATAAATCATTTCATGATATGGCCGCTCTCGCAAATAAATATAAAGATGAAATTTCTAATTTAAAAGAAACCATATCTGTATATAAAAAGGAAATAGATGACGGTAAACAAAAATCTGCTTATGATTTAGATGTTATCACTAAATTAGAAAATAAATTAAGTGAAAAAGATATTTGTAAATCTTGTGTTATTTTAAATGATAAAATTGCATGCTTAGAGAAAAGAACATGTGAAAATATTTTATGTACAAAATGCGAGATTCTTGAAAATGAAATTGCATGTTTAAATGCTAAATGTAAATCGCATGAGAAAAATGATTTATTAGCAAATGCTTTTAATAGTAGCAATGATAAAGTGCTTAAAATGCTTAATATATCAAATCGTATAAATTGCCGAAAAGGCATTGGTTCAAATACGTGTATTGAAAAATGTGATTGTATGCCAATTAAAAAGGTTTTTGAAAAACCTAAATTTGTTGTTAAAAATAAAACGCAAAAACCTCCGTATGTTCCTAAAATGAATTATGTGAATTATATGTCGAGAAAATCACATGCGTTTATGTATAATAATAAGTTTGCGAATCCTAAGAAAAATGTTAATCCGCATACTTCATTTTACGTCTATGATAAATACGATCGTAAAATTAAGATGGTTAGAAAATGGATTCCGAAAGGAATGTTTAATGTTGATAATCCCGGTGGGATGCGTTTGTGGTTTTAAACCATTTATATGGCTTTGTATGTTTGTCGTGTTTGTTTTATGTCGACAACATATTTTTTTTTGCAGTTTATGTTTTATACTAACTGTTAAAAGGACCCATAAGAAAAGGGTACCACGAAATATTTTCTTTGCCTTTTGTAGGTGTTTCCTGACGAGGTTATAATACGTGTTTCCTGACGAGGTTATAATACGTGGTTACCTGCCGAGGTTATAATACGTGGTTACCTGCCGAGGTTATAATACGTGGTTACCTGCCGAGGTTATAATACGTGGTTTCCTGACGAGGATATAATACGTGTTTCCTGACGAGGTTATAATACGTGTTTCCTGACGAGGTTATAATACGTGGTTACCTGCCGAGGTTATAATACGTGGTTACCTGCCGAGGTTATAATACGTGGTTACCTGCCGAGGTTATAATACGTGTTTCCTGACGAGGATATAATACGTGTTCCCTGACGAGGTCATAATACGTGGTTTTTTTTTGCTCACATAAAAATTAACCGAAAAATCGAAGCCTTAAGATCCTTTTTTGGTGCAAGTGTTTCTTTTTGGTTATTTTGTTTTATGTCTATTATATGCTTTTTATGCATATTTTATTGTCCCTCAAATTTTATAATTTGTTATTAATTTGAGGGGGAGCTTTTTATCTTTTACCTATGAGATTATGCTCTCTCAAATATATGCATATTTTGAGGGGGAGCATCTCTCGAGGGGAAGCATACCGTCTTTCTTGACCCTTTTTGTTTCGACAAACGGGGGAGAGAAACCGCATATGCTCATGCTTAGCGGTTGTGTTTGTCATCATCAAAAAGGGGGAGATTGTTGGTGCAAGTGTACCACATCTCTATATATCTATATATATTTATTTTGATGATTACAAACACACCGTATTATTGTTTATCTAACAATCCTATCCAAGTGTACAGTTCTTGAAGAACACGAAGATTTTATCTGAAGAGTTCAAGACGGAAGATTTACGTTGTCATTAGTGTTTATAATTTATAATGATAAACACCCTAAAATAATATACCACTTGGATATTTCCAAAAAACCATAAATGATTTTAATTAAATAAGGTTTTTGAGAAACTGTCCTTTTCTGACGCAGGTATACCGCGAGGTTCAGCAGGTATACCGCGGCGGCTTACTGTAGATCTCTGATTGATTGGTCGTACTTTTGTCTGGGCGGTATACCGCGGTGTTTAGCAGGTATACCGCGGGTACAGTTGGGAGGTATACCGCGGTGTTTAGCAGGTATACCGCGGGTACAAGTTTACGTTTGTTTTGCAGGGTTGACTTTCTCTTCTGCAAAAGTACTTTTATTACTGCACGGTATACCGCGTGCTTTTGGCGGTATACCGCGGATGCATTGTTTCCGTTGGAAGAGTTGCTATATAATGCATGCGATGGTGGAGAAGAAAAATAGACAAGAGAACAACCAACAGCCATCTATTCTCCCAACTAATATTCCATACTACATATTATCACTACATATTTATTTTATAAAACGTTTTTATAAAATATCCAAGTGATAAATATTATACAAGAGTGATTACCATTGTGAGTTATACTCCTCTTGTAAGTATTTGAATAACGGGTGTGTGATCCTGTTTATCTCATAGCAGAGGCTTGAGAAACTATTGCAATTCCTTTGTATTTGGTTTGTGTTCTACCGTAAAGAATACATTTATTGGATCGTGTCGAGAAGTGTCTCGGCTGCTGGTTTATCACAGTTGGTGGTAAATCAGTAAATCTCCGTGTCAAGTATCTCTAACCTTTATCTCTTTATTTATTCCGCTGTGCATTTTAATTATATCTGTTTATATAATTGTTGTATATTTATTATTTCTATACTCTGATTTATTTATACTGTTTCTGTACTGTATTTATTTGTAAAAGAATTTTTGAAAGTAAAAGATTTTAAGTACAACCTTACCCCCCCTAGGTTGTCTAACAGTACCATCAACCCCACTGTGCAAACCGACTCCACATAATAGTATATAATCATGAAAGCATATAATTCATGAAGATACGGTAAAACATGCTTGCCTTAATAAAACAACATAACTCATTTCGTGTGCGTATCAAAATCATGTAACCATCATCAGATATTGAAAACGAGTTCAATTTAATCATTCATAAAAGAGTACAAGGGAACTCACCTGGTTATCAAGATTAGAAGCACACACACCTCACTCCCAGCTAATCAATACGAATACCTAATTTTAGCAACAACAACAACCCAAGATCAGGACTCATGCCCGAAGGATTCGTAGCCTGAGGAAAAACTACCCGGGCACTTTTCCGAAAAACTCGCTTATCCGGACTCTCCTATCCGGAATCCGGTTTCCGGTTTCCGGTGTCCGGAACCCACTCCCGAAAATCTCATGCCCGGAACATTTATCCGGAAGTCACACCCAGAAAACCTCAGTTCGGGAAATCCGAGTTGTCCAGACCCGACAATTTCCAAAAGTTGCAAACTGCAAAACCTCAACATATCCTAAATCGACTGCACAACTGGTTTTCTTGCCTTAATCAAACTCAACCTTATGGGACTCATAACAACAAGTGTATACATTAAAATAGTCTTGATTGAAACACTTTATTAATCCAAAATCACCCAAACTCTTCTTATCAAACTATGAGGAAAAGAAACAGTGAAGAAATGAAGATTTTCCTTTAGTCTAACAGCCCAACCATAGAAACTGATTTAATACACAAAGAAGGAGAGAAATGATGAAATGATTACCTATTTATGAAGAATGTTTTGCTCTTCTCCTTCTCTTCTGAATAGCCGCAACCCCCAGAATGAATAAGAAATTAGGGATTTGATCCATTTATATACTTCTATCATTTTACATTTCAGACCCTCAAGTTACCACCTTTCATTCTTCGACAACACTTTATCTAGGTTTTTGCCAATTTAGATTTATGGTTATTACATTAAAGTTGGTAACAGAATAAGTATATAATGCTAACAAAGTTGAATAGTTTTCATTAACACATTTTGAAACTTGGATTGTTTTTATAGTAAACTTTCATAAATTGATTATTATTATACAACAATTTTAGAAGTTGGATTAATGTGCGGAGGTATTTTTAAAAATTGATTATTTTAGCAACATGCTCTTTAATTAGTTGAAATTTTGAGTAATGTCTAGATTAAATGTACAAAAATAACAAGCAAATTAAGGGTAATTTCAGTTTTTGTAATTTACTTTTTTACCCACAATAACAATGTATTTTATTTTGCCAAAGGGTCAATGACCTAGTAATTACGTAATAAACCCTAACATTTCATTTTCACCCGATGAAGATGGCTACGATTGATGAAATGTTATTGTGGGCAAAAACTCCTTTGATGGCAACGAGGACAATGAAGATGGCTACGATTGATGAAAATGAAATGTTAGGGTTTTTACCCACAATAACATTTCATTTTCACCTGATGAATACGATTGATCAACACTCTGGGATTTTTGCCTACCAAACTCCGTAATAAACCTCCCTAAACTCCAATTAACAACTTCGGGTTGCCCATCGGTGTGTGGATGATGGGAACTACTAAACTTCAATTTTGACCCCATTCTATTCCATAAGGTACGAGAAAAATGACTAGCAAATTTCACATCTCTATCAAAGGTGAACGATTTTGGGATACCATGCAACTTGACAATTTCAGAAAAGTATAATAAAGCAACATGGCTCGCATCGAAGGTTTTGGAACGTGGAACAAAGTGAGCCATTTTGGAGAAACGGTACAACCACCATAACTGAATCTTTATGGCGTTGAGTTCAGGGTAAACCAATCACGAAATCAAAACTAATATCTTATAATGGGGTTTTGGGTACGACTACGGGTGTATATAACCCGCCATTACTTCCATGGGTTTTGGCTATGTAACACGTACGACACATTTCGAGGATCCGGGTAACGTCTTTTCCCATTTTTGGCCAATGAAAATGCTCTTGAATGATCACCAACATTTTATCTCTTCCAAAGTGACCGGCGAGACCTCCGACATGACTTCCCAAAATAATGGCTTCGTGTAAAGAGCTCGCGAGAAAACATAACCGTGTACTTTTGAATAAATACCCGTCATTCTTTGAGAATTGTCGGAATGCTCCCGAAACACACTTGCCCTATATATCACGGAAATCTAGGTCATCCCAATAAAGATCTCGAAATTTGTCAAAGTCGTGAACCTGAATCTACATGGTAGAAAGTAAGGAGTGGCGCTTGCTAAGGGCGTCGACTACTTGATTTTGGGACTCGACCTTATGCTTAATGACAAAAGAAAAAGCCATTTAGTGTGTCTTGACATCAACTTGTGTTGGTCGTTGGTATACTTTGGTGGCTCATGAGACGAGAATAAAACGAATTCATTGGGAAGCAAATAATTGCACCAAGTATCCAACGCACGAATAATAGTATAGAACTCCTTATCGTAGGTGGAATACTTGCGACGTGTCTCATTTAATATTTCACTAAAAAACCTCCGATTTTAACTTAAAACGCCACCAATGCCTACTCCAAAAACGTCACTTTCTATCTGAAAAACATCACTAAAATCGGGCAAGGCCGAAAAATGACTACCCGAGGAATGTAACTTCTTTGACAAGGCCGAAAAACATGACCATCCATTCGATACAATCCATCGCCTGTCTTGAAGGTCGTCTTCCATCCGTCCCCGGGCCTCATTCGAATATAATGATAAGTGTTTATTAGACAAATTTTCGAGAAAAAAATGTGTCGCTATATTTTTGATCAAGTATACCTCTATATAAATAATTTATTATTAAGACAATTAAGGAGAAAAAAGACATAGTTATTTAGAGTTTGGTTCATGTGAGACCAACTTGTTTTGTGAGGTCGTGAGACCACAAAATAACACTAAAATTTCACAACGACTCATTGTGAAGGTATGAAAAACAGCTAACATTCACAACAAAAACACTGTGAATGTTTACCTTCACAGTCTTTTTCTGTGAAGGTTTACTGTTATTTTTGTGTTCTCACGGGTCTTACCAAAATAATTTATTCTCACATGATCTCAAGTCTACTTATATATTTTAAAAAATTGTTTCACGTTTTAACTTGTGCTCCAATTTTACACCACATGATATATGTCAGATGTCGAACGATTAATTGAAAGATTTGCTACAATTATAAATATTAAAAAATGGGTTACGATAATTTAAATAAACCATAAATGTCAGAGTTATGCGTTTATATGTAAATAAAAATAAAATTATGATAAGAATAAACACATTAAACAAAAAGATTGACTTGAAAATAGCCAAGTTCCAAGATCTTAGCACCCAATATATTACCATATTACAAGAGAATAAGAATATTTTGGAAAATGGTAATTAAAATAATATTAAAGATTGAAAAATCTATTAAAAATATTCTACCATAATTTGTACCAATGTTCTAAAAAACTCGCCGCACAGTCACCGTGGTGCGCCATGACACCAAGGCTTGTGTCTCACGCCACGTTAAGCTTGTGGTACGCCATGGTTTAATGCGCAATTTTCGTAATGCGATATTTGATTTTTCTTACCTTTTTAAAGTCTTATTTGCAAGTTTTTTTAATATATAACCTAATTTAACTTGTTTATTATCATTGAATCATTGAGTAACACTACAAAACATATGCTTTTATATATAATATTATATGTGAATTAGAAATTTGACGCCACAGTGCACACCTTGAAAACGTAATGGCTTCGTCGTGGCTCCTAAGGCTTGAGATTTGACCCCGTCGCCACGACACAACTCACGCCATTTAGAACCTTGACTTCTATTATTTACATAACAATTTTGTACATAATTTAATTTGTAGCAAGTTTCAATTTTTAGTTGTTTTATTTATGATAATTGTACCATCTAAATCAATTTATAAAATTTATGGGATGTATTTTTAAAATTTTCATTTACCAATTCCATATTTTGGAGATTTGAGCCTTGGCAAACTTTACCAATTCCATATTTTGGAGATTTGAGCCTTGGCAAACCCAATTGCTCCTCAATCAAATCCAAGGTTTTAAATAACTTGAGGCATAGCGTTCTTAAATCTTACGAGTTATGACGAGACTTCGATAATTTTCAGGACGTATCTTAAGACGGTATATATATACATTGGATGTGTTTTAATTGCAAACCAAGCAATTTAACAAATCGTACATGTTGGATTGGATTGGATTGAATTGAAATTTTGGTATATCATTTTACAATCTAGCTAAATGATTATACTTAAACGAAACAAAATCATACAAATAATGCTAACAAAATCAAAGAAGAAAGTTTAAGATTCACGCAAATAAGAAAATAAAATTACGATTAATTATGAATTGAGCTAATTACAGGGTAGTATAATGTAATATACATATATTAAATAAGAACTTAACAATCATATTAAACTAACAGTATAAAATGACATCGGGTTCATCAGGTTGGGTGGATTTAAATGATCCTAGCCTAATTCCAACCCAATATCTATCGCTTAATAATTTTACAACTTGACTAAGGGATTGTTTATTAAAGACATACCAAGTAAGCGTTTGCCGATATCATTTATCTTACATATTGAGCATGGCAAGGACCTGAAATCTTACCCGGTAAGAAACATGTCAAGGATCGAGAGTCTTAGCCGATAAGTGAGGGATAAAACTCCTAAAACGTCACCTTCTCTCTCCTAATTTCTCTATTTTGCAGATAGTTTTGGAGAAGTTGTCGGAGCAAAACTATAGCTCAAAATCCTTATATTCTCCATTTTGGAGAAGTTGTTGGAAATGCTTTTACGAAGTAAACATTTACCTTGTTAAGACGCTTACTAACAATTCATTTATTTTTTGAAAGGCAAACAAATTTTATTAGAACACGAGGAGGAATAAGATCCAACCAAGGAGAACTCACGAAAACAAATTCTGCAAGATACAACAATTCACTTTGAGTGTCGAAAATATTACATACGTGAGAGTAATTTCTCTTGTTGATAAACGCTTATCCTTTAAAATTTATAAACGTCCCCAAAGCATCTAATCCCTTCGAATTGAGTCGAAGTGAATTATTTCAGGTTGAGTTGACCGGGTTAGTCGGGTTAGAAAGATTGAAAGGTGGAGGAACAAGTCAACAAACCAGAGGAAAGGTTAGAGTGAAAGCAATGAAACTATGAAAGAAATAAAAGAATTAAAAAAACGTGTGGGTCCCAACACAAATCTTTATCTTCTCTCTTATAAACCCACCTCCTCCACCCTTCCCTAAAACACACACCACAACACACACACACACACACACACACACATACACACACTCTCCCATCACACCCAACAAAGTCCTCTGCTTTTTTCATGAGCTTCTTCTTCATCCCTCTGTTCCACTTCTTCTATTTAAGCTTCAATCACCAATCAACCAAACAATCATTCACAACAACAACAACAACAACAATCTTTTCCTTTTCCATTCTTCTTTTTTCTTTCTTTCTCTTTGATTTTAACAAAACAAATGGATAGTGTTTTTGCCATCCATGGTTTCTTGTTTTCTTGATTTTAACACCCAATTTTACTGAATTTTTATTTATGTTTTTGATGATTTAAGATCTGGGTTTTGCAATTTGGCAGTCTTTTTCAATTGGGTTCTTTTTAGATCTGGATTTAAAGCTTGTTTTTTGGTGCTTTGATTCAGTGATTGTTAACAAAAACCAATTTGTTCTGTTTTTCTTGTTGTGATTGTGAGTGTTTCTTGAATGGCTGCAGCTAGGCACAGTGGGAAATCCAAAAAATATATGGAAGAAACTCAGAATTTCAATCAGATGGACTTTGATCAAATGGGTTTTGATGACACCAGAGAATGGAAGCAAGTTTTTGATGAAGCTTCCATGGCCCACACACACACACATACAAACACACACACTAGACCTCTCAAGAAAATCAAAAGCCCTGAACATCATCAATCTAATTCTTCTTCTTCATCTTCATCTTCTTCAAGACTCTTCCCTTTCGCATTCGATGGAAATAACCTACACACAATCGAATCATTACAACAATTCCGATCGAATTCGAGTTCGAATTTGAATCCGAATCCGAATCCTTCATATCCACCACCACCACAAAACCCACAAATGATTTCTTTTGATCCCCAACAACATTACCACCACCCTCAACCACCAATGATCCACCACAATTTCGGGTTCCCGCCATATTTTTCAGGCGAGAACCCGGGGTTATCCCAACAGCAATTGCTCCAGTATTGGAGCGATGCGTTGAATTTGAGCCCGAGAGGGAGAATAATGATGATGAACAAAGTCCGTCCACCAATACAACCGCTTCACACCACGAAATTATATCGTGGGGTCAGGCAAAGGCATTGGGGGAAATGGGTGGCGGAAATTCGTCTCCCGCGTAACCGCACCCGTCTCTGGCTCGGCACATTCGACACGGCGGAGGACGCCGCCATGGCTTACGACCGTGAGGCGTTTAAGTTACGCGGCGAAAACGCCCGCTTGAATTTCCCGGAGAGATTCCTTGGGAAGACAAAGAATGAGTCGGTTTCCGCCGGCCAAAGTTCGTCTTCTTCGTCTCCTCCTCCGACGAAAGAAACCGCTACAGAAACGGTGAAATCGAAGGAATCTGAGGAAATCGTGACGGAGAATGAAGGTGTCGAAATGGGATTCCATGGCGACCAAGTTACCGGAGAAGGGAATTCCGATCCGGCGTGGGGGGAAATGGCGGAGGATTGGTACAATTCCGGTTGGGGTCCGGGGAGTGCGATGTGGGATTCTCTTGATTCGAACAACAATCTTATGTTTCCTTCTAATTTTAATCTCGAAAACCCGGAGCAGGAACAAGAACACGGGAATTACGATTTCTCTTCTTTTGAATCACAAATGAATCCCTTCTTTTGGACGGATGAAGCTTGATTTCTTTAATCAGGCGTACACAACAATTATTGCCGCTGAGGTTTAATCAGGGCTGATGTCTTAGGTTCATAATTTGCGCAGAAACTTGGCTGCATATTTGAAGCCTTGTTTCTGCAAGTATTATTAGATTATTATGATGATGATTTGAATTTGTAGTAAGAAAGGGGAAGAACACAAAGAGACAGTTTTGTGATCTCTTTGTTGTAGAGTGTCCTCAATCTTCATCAAGAGCAAGATCTGGTTTTTTGATCTGCAAATGATGAAAGATTTAGTTTTTTTTTTGTTTTTTTGGTAATTTTTGTAATTTTTTGTGTATAATATTTAGTTTTTATGTAGTAAAATTTATGTCATATTTTCTTTTAATATATTTTCATTTTTAGAACTCAAATTCTTGAATTTGGATTTAAGAAATATCAGTATATTTAATATCATGGTTAAAGCTAGTAAATTAATTTATATATTATTTTATAATAAAGTTGAACAATTTATTATATATGATAATATCTAGTCTGAAAATTTGTCATTGTCCATTACAATTAATTTGAATCATTGGAAGAAATCCTTTTTGTGTTATATTTGTCCAATAAATGAAATATTACTTTGTCAATTTCTGGAAATCTTATTTTTACCTATGGTCTGAGCCAGGAAGGATTTATATAAACCAATTATCTAATCATTCTCTTGACTTTCTGGGTTATCGTTCAAGTGTGCGACTAAAGCGTTCAATGGTCTTGTATGCCATCATTTTCAATTTACTATTAACTTTTTTTATGATAGAAAAGTTAAGACGCGTAGAAGAAAAGTTACATGGAAAAGAACTGATATTTTCGGAAATTGGTGTTGACAAAATTAAATACTTATTGTGATGTTGCTTGTATGCCATCATTTTCGAATCTTGAAACCAGATTGGAGATGCTTATCATGATGCTACTCGACCATGTGTATCAGATAGACCACATAAAAGCCAAATTAAAACAGAATGATGTGAAGTTACATTGGTTTCAAATCACGACCATATCAAAACAAGAAATGAAATCGCGGATTATATATAACTCGGTTCAGATTTTTTGGAAATTAAAAAAATACATAAGTTAATCCATTTTAAGTTGGTATTAAGATCTTGCAAATTTCAAACAAGAAAAAGGGAACAATTCTAAATAAATGTCTAACTTGCTTGGATATATAAGATGTTGAAATTGGAGTATTAGTTAACTTTTTTTTTTGTACAAAAAGGCTGATACCGGCAACCCCAACCGGCTCACAATCGGTTGTTTATCCATAATGTGGGGGGCATACCTGAATCACTCAGCGGTTGTGGCTATGGGGGTGTCTTGGGTTCTAACCCGAGACCTTCTGCTTTTTGTACAAAGATGCCCCTCACCCATTACCAACTGAGCTACACGTCATTGTCAGTATTAGTTAACTTTATCATTGGAAAAATGTTCTTGTGCAACATCTCTTTTATAATTAATCAGATTTAACAATCAATCGCTATCACAACTAGGGTCGGATCTACTAAGGACTGAGGGGGATCTCGGACACCTGTTTAACTCGCTTAATTTAAAGGTGTTATGAAATATTTTAAAACTAAATTTAGAAACGAAAAAGATAATTAGCATATTGGCTGTTGTGCTTTGACTTTGGAGCTCTTCATGGAGGAGGTTCATGGTTCTAGGTCCTAACACATATAGTTATTATTTAGAGTAAACTACAATTTTTGGCCCTATGGTTTGATGTTTATTACGATTTTCGTTCTTGATCTTTAAAACTGTTTTTTTGTCCCTGTAGTTTCCATTTTGCGTCTATTTTTGTCCCTCCATCTAACTTTGTTAAAATTAGTTGTTAATTTATTCAAAAGGTGATTGAGCAAATTACATATTTGGTCCGGGTGGTATACTATTTTTTATATTTTTATCCATAAATTAGATAGTTGAAACTATTCACTTTTTACTTTTTTTTTGTTTATTGTATTTTATCAAGAGATTTATTTTTCTATTAATTATATTATATATTTTTAAAGTTATTATAACTTAGTTATAAAAATAATCAAACAATTTCACTAAAATTATTGATAAGTACATGATATTTTTCAATGCTTTAGGTTGAAATCTTCTAGAGTTAATATTTTTTTTATTTGTTAATTTATTAAATCTTTTTATTTATTTTAAATTGCCATTGGAAGAAGATTAATAAAATTTGAGAAAAAATTAGTTTTATTTTATAACTTGTTTTTTTAAGGGTGTTCTAGGCTATGCCTAGACTAATCCCTTGGCAAATTATGACTGTAAAACATCAGCCATAATTAATTCTCAGTGGCCACAAGTTGGGTACGCCTGGATCCGAACCCTGGACAGATGGGATATTCCGCCATATCCCCCAAGGCTTTAACCAGTACGCCACAGCCCTTGTGGTTATAACTTGTTTTTGTCGAATAAGTAATAACATACGAAGCTTGATACCATTGCCATATATGTTTAAACTAGATAAAACTCCTCTCGGTAAATATTGGCGGTAGTAGTAATCTATAGATGTGAATGAGGTTTTTCTAATGCAAAAATTCACATATTACACCACTTTATACTTTATAATTGACAAATTTGTCCCTTTCGTTATACGGGTAAATTTATAAGTTATAAGAGTAGTTGATCATCTTGAGTATAAAGCGAGTCCTATAATATCAAATCAACTCTCCCGGGTGCAATTTCAAGAAATGTATCAAATGTCCAAGCATCGAAACAAAGCGGATTAACGATCACTTACATGAAACATCCATGGTGATAACGACGAACATTTGTGCTAGCCTCGACAACTCTATCAGGACAACAAGGTAAAAGACTCACTCGTTTACATGTTACAGACCCTTAGAAAATGTTTGGTATGGGAGACAAGACAAAACAAAAACTTGTTTTCTCACATTTAGCGTGACATTACATCGGCAGACATGACAAGATTGAGTGAAACATATATGCATCTTTTTCCTACCGAAATAGATGGAACATAAACTAGGAAGATAGAACATGATTGACAAATTACTAAATTACACATATCAAATTAAAACCCCAAACTTTTCACAATTACTTTACTGCCCTACTTCACTATGGTTCTTGTAGTCTACATACGAACTAATATATGCAAAACTTAGGGCCTGTTTATCAAACACTTATCAGGTAAACACTTATCAGCAAAGGTTATTGTGAATGCCAAAAATTACCCTTCAGAATAATTTATGGTCAGTGTGGAGCTTTAACAACTAAATACGGTATCCCTCGATTGACACACAACAAGGGCAAAAAAGAAAATGAACACCAAGATTTGGTGACGCGGAAAACACCAGTCGAGGATAAAAACCGCGGACAACAGCGAAGGTCGTCGTTGCACTATTGACGTCAAACAGGGACGCCGTCTTTTAGTAACAAGGATCGAGAGTACAGTTGATTACAATATGAAAATAAAAAAGAAGAAATCGTGAGTTTGAATGAACGTGTCGTGAGATTCCTCGAGAGAATTTGTTTGTACGTTGTCGTTGATCGATTGTGTTCTGATGTTCAACTCGTGTCCTTCCAGTGAACTAAGCTTCGCTTATATAGGTTTCTTGGTCGTGAATTTAACCTTTTACGAACTTTAATGTTCGCAACGATCTTTGTCTTTAATGTGCTTGATGTGGTCTTCAGTTATGACCAATGTTCTAAAAAACTCGTCGCACAGCCGCCATGGCGCGCCATGGCACAAGGCTTGTATCTCACGCCACGTTAAGTGCGTGGCACGCCATGGCCTAATGCGCAGTTTTCATAATGCGATCTTTGATTTTTCTTTACGTTTTAATGTCTTATTTGTAAGTTTTTTGACATATAACCTAATTTAACTTGCTTACTACTATTGGCTCATTGAGTAACACTACAAAACACATGTTTTTATATATAATATTATATATTAATTGAAAGTTTGACGCCATAAGTCACGTCTTAAAAATGCCATGGCTTCGCCGTGGCTCCTAAGGCTTGAGTCTTGGCCTCGCCGCCACACCACGTCTCACGCCATTTAGAACCTTGGTTATGATCGTTGATTATTAATAAGCGATGACCTGCATTAGAGGAACATAAAAACATGGTTTCATCGTGAGTTAGTAACGATAAGCATGCGTCGCTAGATATTGGCGATTGTCGTTACTTAGTGACGACTGAGGTTACGTATGTCTTTGGTCGTACGTCGTATGTCGAGGGTTACTTATGATCTTTTCCAGAAATGATGATCGTTAATCTTAGGTTTTTGGTCGTCAATACATGTCCTCAAGATATGCCTGGTCGTATGAATCTTGCATCGGTCGTGACTTTGATATTTTTTACCAGAACAGTTATCATCTTCACTTACCTTATTAGGTGATTTTCTTCGTATTCAAAATGGATTGTTGTCAAGTGTGTGCTTACCGAGTAATAGTCATATCCTTCACTTTACCGGGTAAGAATTTCGGTTCTTGCTAGCTCTTACTATGTAAGATTTTCAATACTGATCATGTACACTCGATAAAGTAAGTGACAGTTGATAAACGCTTATCGAGTAAGCGTTTGATAAACGATCCCTTGATAGCTTGGGTAACCGATGTGTTGATAAATAAAGTTGCAAGTTTCAAATATATAAATACAAATCTTATCTTTTATTATTTATTCATATATTAATTTATGTAGTTTTGTATGTTGATCCAATAATGATTAGAAAAGTTTGGAAAAATGAATCTAGGATTTTGATGTGTGTGCTTGTTACATTTTATCTTTCAAATGGCTTATTTTATGTGCATTGCAAATGTGGTCCTCCATTAAATGGAATGTTCCTTGATTATATATATATATATATGTATATATATAGGCCCTATATATAGAGGCTTTACAAAGTTTACAAATCAAGAAAATCAAAGATTACATATATTTAAAGGTTTACAAATTATTATCCATATATATATATATATTCATAATTTTTATATTTAATCTCATCTTAAGACTTCAATTATTGAGGGCTACAAAGAATATAAAAAAATGTGTAATAAATATTCAAAAGGTGTTTTAAGATATTTCAAATAAATGTATTGGTATTTTTAAATGATTAGTGCATTGTTAAATAATCACATATTCAAGTTAAATAATAGAAATTCAGAACTTTTTATATGACATATTGTTAATAATTTTGAGAAATGATTTACCATTATAGATAAATAATTTGTAGTTATATTTTTATCACTAAAAAAATATTGAAAATTGTTGTAGGATAAATGTGTCATCGTCAAAGTATAAGACGATAATGATAGAGATACAAACATTAGAGTTAGATTAGAACTTGGTATCTCATGATTATCTCTTTGTAAACCATCCATATTTAAAGGGCTTATGATTAATGAGAATTACGATTCATTCTCTCCATTCTATTGTATTGTATTCGGTTTTCTCTTCAACACGTTATCAGCACGAAACCATCGATACGTAACATGAACATAATCAAATTATTATGATACCGAACATAAAATAATCGAAATGTACCTTATTCAATTGATGGAGCAGTAGCACAAACGAGCATCGTGCTGATAACGTGTTGAAGAGAAAACCGAATACAATACAATAGAATGGAGGGAATGAATCATAATTCTCATTAATCATAAGCCCTTTAAATAGGGATGGTTTACAAAGAGATAATCATGAGATACCAAGTTCTAATATGTCTCTATCTCTATCATTATCGTCTTATACTTTGACGATGACACATTTATCCTACAACAATTTTCAATATTTTTTTAGTGATAAAAATATAACAACATATATACATGTTTTTTTTGCCATGTCCATGACATCTTTCTACTGCTATGTTTTCTTCTTGATGAATTACCTGAATATTATTATTGTTCCTATTATATTCAAATCTGTTAAAAGAAAGCATCAAAAAAAAAAACTCATCAAAGCTTTACAAGGAGAACAAAAGAAGTCTTTCAGATTTTCAAAAAAAAAATTCAAATTGGTATCGAAACATTAAAATTAGTTGAAAATAATAATAATATGTTACTCGGCAGTACAATCGTAACATATAAGTTATATCAGTATTTATCAGAGCTCATCTCTATTGTGCATAGTTTTTTTAATAGCATTTTTCCCTTACAATATCATTGGAAAACAATATGTTAGTAATAATGCTGCCAGAATGAATTGCGGTTTCAAAGTTTTTTCTTTAAATAAAAAAAAGGGAAAAATTATACTAATGGGTGGATCAAGATAGATAAGTAGCAGAAGCAGGCATGGTTTTTGTTATCTTTTGACGAAATTGTAGAAATGTCAACCTAAGCCCTTGAACTTTGGACTCTAGTTCGCCTTATATTTATCAGAATGGTTTAATTTGAGTTTTAATTATTTTAAACATGATCAATATTATTTATTGGCATTCTCTAAATTGGCATATATAGTCCCTAGACTTTGTATTTCTATTTTTTTTTAAATTTGGATTCAATTTAAATTTTGAGCATGATATTTTTTACATTGTTTATTTAGCTTTATTCATATTGACTTGTTGATCTTTGTTAGATTAGTTATAACTTTAGTATTTTGAATTGATTACTTTATCCAATATTAAAATGATTATCATATTTTGATAAATTTCCTATCATATTATTAATGTTTGAAAGTTATATTTTCAACTATAAATATGAAATTAAGGTAAAATCATTCTTATTTGAAGTATCCATTATATGTTTAAGTCTAAAATGCCGCCACATATTTACTTAAACTTATTTGGTAGGTTGATTTAATATTATGAATGGATAATCATATTTGAAGAATGAGATTATCTAAGTATTTGATTATTTTATATAAATGCTTATCTTATACAATCATTGTATTTTATTCAATTATTTATCTTAATTTATAATTGTTATAATTCAAATGTTAATCTTGACTATGAGTTCCTACTCATTAATTTCAATCTTATTAATAATTTTGGAAGTTACACTTCCATCCCACATAAATTTGGTGTTTTACCAAAAACTCCCAAAAATACTATTTTAATGACAAAATCTCTTAAAATAGTATTAAGGTATTGAAACATTGAAATTGGCTTCATAAGCCAAAGTCATATTCATTTTGGCTTCTTGCCAAAAGCTCTATAATTAACAATGTTATATTCAAATTAATTAAATCGCAATATATCGATTTGGATTTTGTCAAACGGGTGTAAATAGCCCTAAGGTTTATAGGGACTTAAGAAATCCACGTGATTCCCCTACTATCTGGAGATCCAATAGATTGAGTGATTTTTATTCGCAAATTGAAATATTGATGAAGTATTATCAATAAAATGTAAGAATACAAAAATCCAATATTATTATGATAATGAAATTTTATGCATAACATAATAAGTATAAACCATAATTCACTATTTTAGAAAATAATATGTTCTCCATTTTCTACGACATATTTGAATCAAAAGTACTTGATTACCATAAGATAGGTTCGGAAAAACACAAGAAAATACGCAAAAGTCATCGAACCATTTTGACCCTAAAGAAAAAAAAACACTAGATGTTAAGATACAGTTAAATACTTTAAATTTTTTGAGACGATACATCAGTCACAACCTTCAGAGAGAATAACTAGAAACCCCCAAGAACCGTGGGTAGTCCCAAAAAGGAAATTCGGGAATATTCAGTACCAAATATTTCTCAAACTAATCATACAGTGGAAAGAAACCTACTTACTTGATTACAATAATGTAACTGATTTTGACAAAGAAATGTCATGTCTCAAAATGCATCTCAATCTTTGTGGCAAGGAACTCACAAAAGATTATGTGAATCATAACATCTTTTCATCTTTCCTATATCACCAATCATACTAATGAAGCAGCAATATAACCTTTAACAAACTCATTAACTTAATGCAAGTGGTTAAGAGTTGTAGCAATTTTTTTAACAACGCTAGACATACCCGGATAAAGAAAATTCTTGGGGTTAATAAGGCAAACGTTGGAGGTGGAAAGAACTCCAAAGGATAGTGAGTTGAACATATTAATCCACACACATATGCTAAATATGTACCATATGGACAAGGTTGTGGAAAAGGTCAAATTCATGGCAAGAGTCAGGAACGAACTCCTAATAGAAAATGGGACAAGTTATAAATGAACTATGTCATATCTAAGATTGGTTAAGTATAAGTTTATTTGAATACACTTTAACTATCAAATTAATTGCATTTGTGTATATATACACCTGAGTTTATAACCATTAGAGATGTAAATGATCACATCTAAAACAAATGCAAAACTCTCAACGTTCTTCGTTCCATGTAGGAATGTATCGAGGAGAACTTGATTGTTTTTGTGGCATATCATACAATCATAAGAAATAGATTGTTATTCACTGAATTGATAATTTTTAATTCCTCCAAACACTTAGACGATGGACTGTCACTTGTTGCTTAATGACACAAGATCAATCACTAAAGCACTATATTAATAGGAACCTTGTCAAGATATTCATACCAATGAGAAATCATATTATAAGAATGGAAATGGGTATATGTACATCAACTCTAATGATATAAAAGCAACGTATATTAGAGAATTTAATGTATCAATTTAATGGATTATCTATGTCATTAAATCATATTTTGTCACCAATAAAGAACTTTGGGATAATGACACATATATGTTTCGGCATGACCACGTGGGACACCATGGTCATGACATAGTGATCTATGTATTGCAAAATACACTTAGATACATTCTCTTTCGAGTGAAAGATAAAACGAGGGAATTAACCAAATTGCAATTGTTGACTTCTACAGCACAAGAAGCAACACCACCATCATAACATAACCTCTCTAATACCTAGAACTTTTATATACCCTGATCCTTAGCAAAATCAGACCACCCTAAAGCTAAGGACATAATATAAAAAATATTTCATTCTTACAACGAATACAAGGTGATATTTATGGACATAAACATCCAGAATGCGGACCATTAAAGTACTTTATGGTTCTGGTTTTGACACGATGAATACGTGTCGTATTATAGTCCACATGAAATGTTGCACTCCTACATTAATTATACGTTTAAGGACTCACCGCCTATTTTTTTTCACCAACTCTACATGACTTAGAATGCTGGAGAATTTACATCATAAGGATTTGATGATTATTGCATTTGTACCGCATGCGTATATATAAAATGGTCTCGTAGAATGATAAAAGTTGTCATCAAAAGAATTTAGATGGTAGCTAGAGCATTGGTTATGCGCACCAATTTATCCACATCTGCATGGGGTAATGCAATATTACATGCAACTTTACTTATTCGTGTTCAGACCCACAACCAGCCAACCAATCTTGTGCGTACCAGTTGGTAACTGGATATAAGCCTGATGTTTTACATTTACGTATGTTTGGTTGTGTTGTATATGTGCCAATTACGCCCCCACAGCGTACCAAAATGGGTCTTAAAGACGAGTCATCAAATGTTGGATATGAATCCCCAACAATTATCCGCTAATTAGAACCCTTGACGAGTGATCTCTTTACCGCTAGATTTGCGGGTTGTCATTTTGATGAGACAACCTTCCTGTCGTTAGGGGGAGATAGGAAAAAATATTTCCATGGGAACGACAGGAAGTGCCATTGAATATTTCAATTGTGTCTCATTTTGATCCCCAAAAACTTCACAATGTAAAGTTGAAGTCAAACGAATCAGACTCGATACCTGATACGTTTAATATTATCTAGATTGACAAAATCACATATACGAGCTGCAAATATACTCGCAAGGTCAAAAGTCCCTAAACAAGGGCACAACGTCGCTGGAAGTACGTTGCAATCACACATGGTGGAGGTGTGGTTGAGGTCGTAGCTCCCAAAAGGAAATGGGGGAAGCTACTTGGTTCGATAGATACTCATCTAAAGGAAGAGAAGAGTAAGGCACAACTATATATCATCAATACATGAGATTATCTCTGATTAAATCTATGTCTATGAATCATAACTGGAGGATGCTCCGATGTTAATACTGATTCCAGTGATCAAAGAAATCTCAAATGAATATGAGTCGATAGACAGATCATACATACTCAATGATGATATATTTGCATATACCGTTGCTTATGAGATAACAGAGCACGATGTCATCGAACCATGCTCAGTTGAAGAATGTCAACAAAGAGCAAATTGACCTAAATGAAAAGAAGCAATCCAGGATAATTATTTGATAAATGAACAGGTATTTGGTTCGGTAGTGCTAACCGACCAGGTGTAAAGCCTGTAGGACATAGATAAATCATTTGTCAGGGAAGTGTAGTGAGAATAATTAAGTCAATATATAAGGCTCTCCTTTGGCGCAAGGTTTCTCACAACGCACTGGATTGACCACAATAAGACTTACTCTCTCGTGATGGAGAACGTTCTGCTAATTAATTAGCCAAGTAGTTTCCGAAGGACTGGAAATTGCAGCTCAACGATGTAGTTACTACATATCTCTATGGGGATCTAAATTCAGAGATATAAAAGTGCTTGATGGCATTATACCAATATCAAGTAACTTTAAACTATGAAATGCGATTACAATAAATATGAAACACTCACTTTATAGATTAAAGCAATCTATGCGGATATGGTATACCCGCCTGAGTGAATACTTGATTGGAAAACGATAAATAAGAACGATGAACTGTGCCCTTGCGTATTTATCTAAGAAAATAAGTCCCAGATTTTCATAGTAGCTCTATGTCGATGTTATGAACATAATAGACACTCTTGATGAAATAAGAGAAAACACAAGCTACTTGAAATCTGAATTTGAGATGAAAAATCGTGGGAAAACTTGGTTTTGTCTAAATACTTGAGCTACGACACCGAGTTTGTGGAATATTAATCCACCGATCCGCATATGTCTAGAAAATGATCAGGCGACCTAATATGGACAAAGCGCATCCGATTAGCACTTCCATGATCGGTCAAAGTGTTGGATATAAGGAAAGATCCATTTCGTCTAAAGGATGAGAACGAAGAGGTGTTAGGAGTTGGAATTCCATACCTAAGTACAATAGGCGCATTAGTGTACTCAACATAATACACTTGACCGTATATTGTACTTCTCACTGCACTTGTCAGCTAGATTTAGCTCAGCGCCAACGCAACGTCATTGGAATAATTTCAAATTAATCTTTTGGCACCATTGACGTGGGCTTAGAATTTCCCTACGGAGAAAATGGATTGATAATGAAACTTCAATACCTACTTAGATTGTGAGCGGGAAAAGTACTGGTTTATAGAAAAACACGAAACAATGCCTTAGTATATATTTACTGATATTAGGTATACGTTTGATTCATATAAAGATTATTCCCAAACTAGATAAGGAATTATCATATGGAACATGTCGATTGTTTGGAAGTAAACTAAGCAAACCCTTCATAGCTATCTTCTTATATTATCAACAATCTTACTCTCCATGAGACTATTCAAGGGTGTATATGGTTAAGAACTATCATTACACATATAAGAGGAGCTAGTAATTTCAAGTTTAACCACTATACAACTTGCATGTATGGAAATAGTGCATCATGTATCGAAGAAATGAAAGTAAAATATATCAAGGGTTATAACACAAAACATGTTTTTCTTAAGTTTTTATATAATCAATTCTCCTCAAGATTCAAGTGAATTGAATAAGATGTGAGGAAAATATGACATGTTTGTTTACCAAATCAATACTTAAAACCATATTTGGGAAACATGTAGAAAGTATTAAAATGGAAATGTTTTAAACCTCCTTTGATTAATGCACGAATCAGGGGGAGTGGTAGACGAAAGAGGGAGTCTACTATATATGTAATATTGGTATGTTGTTCTCTTTCCTTCAACCAATGTTTTATTTTTCCCATTGGGTTTTGTTCCTTGGTGTAAGGTTTTAGTGAGACAACAGTTTATATACCATCATGTTTTCTTACCTCTTATGATTAATGTACGAATCTAAGAGAAAATTAGACTAAAGTAAGAGTCTATGTGTTGCAAAGAAACTGGTGCGTTGTACTCTTTCCTTCGTCATGTTTTTATTTTTTCCCACTGTGTTTTTATTTGGGCGTAAGGTTTTAACGAGGCAACAATTGTGCACCTTCACTCCTTTGACTCGGCACAAGGGGGAGTGTTGTAGGATAAATGTGTCATCGTCAAAGTATAAGACGATAATGATAGAGATAGAGACATTAGAGTTAGATTAGAACTTGGTATCTCATGATTATCTCTTTGTAAACCATCTCTATTTAAAGGGCTTATGATTAATGAGAATTACGATTCATTCTCTCCATTCTATTGTATTGTATTCGGTTTTCTCTTCAACAAAAATAACTGTTTATAAGAGACACGTAATGTTTTGTTAAATTATTAAAACATCTTATTAATTAATATAATTAATACTGTAATCTTCAAAATAGAGAAGGCGTGGTAATTGAATGTAACTTTTTCCAAATATTTTGAATTTTGAATTTTAAAATTCTTATTTTAATTAAACTTTGTAGAATCTAATAGAGATGCAGAGGCAAAAAAATATTTCTAGTTTTATGCAATTTATCATTTAATTTAACAAAAATAATAAATTTAAGAGTGAATTACATTTTTGTTCCCTCTTCTATGGTCGTCTTTTGGTTTTTGTCTCTAAAATACATAAACTAGTCTCATCCACTAACACCGTTAAAATGATATTCGTTAACTCTATCATATGCCCCTCGCATGAAGGACAAATTCATCAATTTTTTTGATTTTCTTATTTTACTTAAGAAAATAAAGATAACTTAATGTTATATATTATAAATATAAAATAAAAATATTATTAATTTAAATAACAAGGCATACTAAATATTAAATCCCTTAGTGAACATGGTCTTATACATAGTAAAATTAGGGTTTTCTTCTTGAAGCATAAATATGTCATCCCTTCCCTTGGTTACGATGTCTCTCGACAATCATCGATCAGGAACAAACAATGAACTAGAAACTTGATCCGAAACTCAAACAACCAGTTTGGTATAAATAAAAATGAATAGTATTACACTATATTTGGTGTAACACTATTCATTTACACTACTTTTTCAATTACATTTTTGGTCCCTCAAGTTTTAGATTTATTATTTTTGTCTTTTAAAGTGTTAAAATTTAAATAGGTTTATTTTATATATATATTGTTTAATATAACTTTTATTGTTTAATAAAAAGTTTTGTTTTATGCATTAAAATAATTTAGTTCATAATTAATAAAAAATAAAAAAATAATAAGTTATGATCTAAATAAAAAATATGGGTATAAATTGTAAAGTTAATAAATATAAGGATATTATTGAAAGTTTAATAAATTAATATAAAAATGATTTGGTGTAAAAAATAGTGTTACCCATTAGAGAAGATTTACTATTAACACTAAATTTTACACTACTTTTGATGTTTGATGTAAAATATAGTGTGACCTATTGAAGATGCCCTAATTCACTCAAAATTTAATAAGAGTATCTCCAACAGCTTCCCCAAAATTTCTTCAAAATGGAGAACTAAAAACCAAAATCTTCAAAAAAAATTACGTTCATCTCCAACAGATTCCTCATTTTGGAGAGAAAAACCATTGAGTATAATATTACAATATTCCATTTATCTATTAAAATATTATTTCTCTCTGTACATATTTATTTTCAAAGTTTTTTATTGGTTCTCTCACTTGGTAATCATTTTGGAGTGATCTCTATATTTGGAGAAAAACTCATTTTCTCTCTTACTTTCTTCATTTTAAAGAAACTGTTGTAATAAAAGTAGAGCTCAAAATCCTCATATTCTCCAAAATAAAGAAGTGGTTGAAGAATTATCAAAATTAGATAGGTTAGTAAATCGACAAAAGGTGGGCCCAATCACCGGCCCATGAGATCACTGTTCCCTTTTCTTGATTTTGACGCCACCATGATAATTAATCGGTTTTGTCTGCTAAGATAAAGACTAATAATAATAATTATTATTATTATTATTATTATTATCTAATTTAAAGCCATTTTTTATTTCAAATATCTTAATAAAATACCTAAAAATAATGAATTATTTTTTTAGCATCCTTGTCTGACACAAAAAACTAGATTATGAAATTGAATTATTTAGACATATTTTTGACGTTTAGGAAAAATACTGATTATTCTACAAGAATATTTAAGATGACTTTCAGAACAATAAGATCATCTCCAACAACTATGTTAATTTTTTTTATAAATAGGAGTAAAAAAATTTCAAAACTTTTTAAAAAATTTGCATCCAACTCCTACAGTTATGTTATTTTAGCAACTCTAGTATTAGTTATCTTATTAAAATATTAAATATAGAAATTTAGAGATTTTTAGAGCATATCCGAGAGTTATGCTATATTTTTTATAAAATAGAGTATCAAAAGTTAAAATATCTAAACAAAATTGCTTCCAACTCCAATAGCTATTCTATTTTAGAGATTTAGTATTAATTAAATTACTAAGATAATCAATACATTAATAAAATATTATTTCTCTCTCCTTAACCTTTTAATTCAATGTCTCTTATTGATGAAAAGATTAAAATATTATTTCTCTTTCCTCATTTCTCTAATTTTAGCATACAAGAAAATTTCTCCAAATTTGGAAATTTTTACAATCTCACATTTTCTCTATTTTAGCATACGAGATAACATAGCTGTTGGAGCAAAAAATTGCTAAAATCCCTCTTTTTCTATTTTAGCATAGCTGTTGGAGATGCTCTTACAATCTCTCGCATCTTTTCTCGATTTTAGCATATAGAATATCATAACTGTTGGAGCAACAAAAATACTAAAAGTCACTTTTTTTCATTTTAGCATAGTTGTTAGAGATACTCAATGCAGTAAATATCTTAAAATATACCGGTTGGGTTAGGTACTTAGAGCATCTCCAATGGTTGAGAAAATGACTTGGAGAATGACTTGAACATGGGTTGATGATTAGAGTCATGACTTGATGATGGGTTTACTTATCAAAGGGTTGAGAAACCTCAAGTCGTTTGAAGAAGTGTTGTGAGAGGCAACTTCAAGTCTTTCAAGTCTTTGGTGGGACCCACTATTTTTTTAATATAATTTATTTTGATCAAGTCTTTGGAATGGGTTTACTGGATGCCCTTAGGCCATCAGTACCCCATGGAGGAATCTTTCAAATATTCCAGCTCCACATCAGCGTCACATCAGCTTTTCTCTCATCCCTCACTCCATTCCTAACAATCCCTAAACACCCGTACCCCATTCCCTCAAACCCTTTTGCCACCTCATTTATTTTAATTCTTTTATTTATACTTTTAATTATTTAACAAAATAAAAATATTTATATATTTTTAATAAATAAAAATAAGATAAATAATAAAAATAAAAATTCATACCATTCATTAAAAATAAAAATTACAAAATACAAAACACTACCAATCATGAAATTTTTGAATTTGCTCTTTTCTCGCTAAAGTAACCCTCAAAGCTTTTCCCGTAAGGTGATCATGTGGGGCCATGAAAAACTCGAAGTCTTTATCAAATCGGTTTGCGCGTTCGATTTCGCGTTCTTGATCCAACCTATGTCGTTCGAGTTTTGAGCGTTCGATTTCGAGATCGAGTTTTTTCATTTTGTATTCCATTGTATCATCAATCTTGTCGTTGAACGTCGTCAACAATTGAGTAACACTTTCGTCCGTATTCGCCCCGGACGTATTACTCGTTGATGATTTTTTTGCCTTGTTTCTCCCGATGGGTCGTTGAATTTGCTCGTCATCGTCATCATCGGAAGGTTGGGTACGTTTTGAACCCCGCGATGAAGTTGTCGTCATCGTTGGAACGGCTCCCCATTTTGGACATTTTTTAGGACGTCCCAAGCTTGTTCGTGAGTGAAAGCAACTTTATGGCGTGCTAGATACCGTTCGTGTGCCGTTCGGGATATATCGGCCTCACTCATCCCGCTTGATCTATTATTGAGCAAGTTGTTGTAGATGCCGCCAAACGAATTAACTCTTTTATTGAGGTCGTTGAACTTGCTATTGAGTTGATGGGTTGATCTATAACCTGGTTCACGACCCATGCGAGTAAAGAATACATGCCCGATTCGGCCCCAAAAATTTCCTACATTTATGTAAAATTAAGTATAAGAATAATAATAATAATAATAATAATAATAATAATAATAATAATAATAATAATAATAATAATAATAATAATAATAATAATAATAATAAAAATAATTACCACCGCTTTGTGCGTTACCGACCACGGGGTCCTCCGAAACGTCAACCCACGCCGACACTAACGCGAGTTCCTCGGCTTTACTCCACGTTTGTTTGGCGGCTTTCTTTGGTCTCGGATTTGATGGTTCCGGGTTAGATTGTTGTGTCGGGATAGATTGTGGTGTGTTCGGGGTAGAATGTTGGGTTTCCGGAACAATGTCGTCGTCGAGATTGAAGTTGGCCGGAGTAAAACCTTGTTCAATCAACCCGGGACGTGTAAATTGGTAAGGAATTTGTTGGTGAAATTGTTGGGGAAATTGTTGCGGATATTGTGGCGGATTTTGTTGCGACCATTGTGGCGGAATTTGTTGCGAAAATTGCGGATGATAACCTTGTTGTGTAAACGCTTGGAAACCAAGCTCTTGATCTTCTTGCGATTGTGGTGTATTCGGTCGGTTACGACGGGATGTAGGTGTTCTGTTTGAATTCATGATGAGAGATGTGTGAAAAATAAGAGGTTGAGAGAATTTGAGAGAGTTTGAGAGGTGTGAGAAATAAGAGGTTGAGAGAATTTGAGAGGTGTGAAAAATATGAGGTTGAGAGGTGTGAGAAATAAGAGGTTGAGAGGTGTGAGAAATAAGAGGTTGAGGGTTAAATATATAGTGGGATTAAGCCGTTCAACGGCATGAATTTTAAAATATTTAATTAAATTTTTTTTTAAAAACCCTTCGGGATGGATCGGGATCCCATCCCCGGATTCCATCCCTTACCGCCATCCCCGCAACCTCCGTAGCCCATCCTCGCATCCCCGCAGCCATCCCCGAGGGCCATCCCGCTTGGGGTACGGATGGCCTAAGTTGACACAACAAATCTTTTTCTTTTTCCATTTTTAATTTGGATAAATAGTTAAATTCATATAATTCTGAACAAACATATTTATTTTAGGTTTTTTATAATAGTTTTCAATATTTATGTAAAAAATTCATGTTATTCTTTATTATTTTTTGGTAAATTTAAAGAAATAAATAAATTTAACCTGTTAAAAAATGAGAGTGCAACTAAAAATCGAACAATTTCAAACGATTTGATCGAAATTGCCAATGCAGCAACAAAAGAAAATGTTTATGTATTTTGTAAAAAATTTACTGAACCAAAAGCTTAATTCTTCCATTCAACAAGAAGGGTATAAATACAAGAGATTACAACATAATTACCTAAAATAAAGGAAAAGATAAAAGGAAAATTACAAGGAAAAAGGCTAAAAGATAGGAAAAGATTGATACAAGGATTTATACAGGTGAGAGGAGATTAAGCAGATACGGTTTCCTTTACTCCCCCTCAAGTTGGAGCATGTAAGTCTCGAGTGCCCAACTTGCTAAGTAAGAAACGAAGTCGCTCCGTCCCTAAGGCTTTAGTGAATAAGTCAGCCACTTGTAGAGTTGTATCAATGTGGAGTGGCTGGATTTCTCGGGATTCAACTCGCTCTCGAACGAAATAGCAGTCCATTTCTACGTGTTTGGTACGTTCGTGAAAGACGGGATTATTCGCGATATGTCTAGCAACTTGGTTTTCGCAAAACAGGGGTGTAGGTCCAATAGGGGCTGCTTCCAAGTCCCGTAGCAACCATCGCATCCATAGAATCTCACTGACTGTAGTCGCCATAGCTCGGTATTCTGCTTCGGCCGAGGAGCGAGAGACAACCAATTGCTTCTTCGTTTTCCACGAGACCGGTGCTCCTCCCAAAAGAAGCAAGTACCCGGTTCGTGACCGCCTTGTAAACCCACACCCGAGCCAATCTGCATCACAATAAGTGACAAGATTCGTTCCACCAGCCTTCGGAAAGAAGATGCCTTGACCCGGTGTTGACTTGAGGTAGCGGAGTATCCGTGTGGCTGCATCCATGTGTTTCTGACGGGGATTAGAAACAAATTGACTCAACATGTTTACCGCGTAGGCAATGTCCGGCCTGGTTGCTTGGAGGTAGAGAAGCCTTCCAATGAGGCGACGATATTGATTAGCATTAATGCGTGAACTCTCGCTGCATTGGTCTAGTTTTAGATTTTGTTCCATGGGAAAGGAACTTGGTCTGCAGCCTTGTAGTCCGCTGTCCTCCAAGATGTCTAAAGTATACTTTCGTTGACTTAAGACGAGGCCATCCGGTGTGCGGGCCACTTCGATGCCCAGGAAGTATTTCAGTGGACCCAGGTCCTTAATACTGAACTTCTCATCAAGATAAGTTTTTGTCCCTTGTATCTTCGTCATGTCGTTTCCAGCAATGATCACATCGTCGACGTAGATAAGGGTTGCTACATAGGTAGAGTTTCTTTTGTAGATGAAGAGTGAATGATCCGCCTTCGACGGTTTGAAACCGAGATTCAATAAAGCCATCGTGAATTTTTGGTACCAATTGCGCGAAGCCTGCCATAGCCCGTAAAGAGACTTTCTTAATCTACAAACTCTCGTATCTCCTTCTTTCGAAAAGCCTTGTGGAATCTTCATGTACACCTCTTCTTCCAAATCCCCATGCAAGAAGGCGTTGTTTACGTCGAGTTGGTGGATGAACCAATCTTTTTTGGTTGCTATGGCGAGCAGACTTCGAACAGTGACAAGTTTTGCCACGGGTGCAAAGGTATCATGATAGTCAACTCCTTCCATCTGTGTGAACCCCTTCGCCACAAGGCGGACCTTGTATCTTTCAACTTCTCTATTAGGTCTGTACTTTATCTTGTAGACCCACTTTGAGTCAATGGCACGTTTTCCATCGGGCAAATTTTCAAGTGTCCACGTACCATTTTCCTCAAGAGCTTGTATTTCCTTTTGCATGGCTTCCCTCCATTTAACATCACGCACCGCCTGGTTGAAGTGTTTTGGCTCATCATTTGAGGTGATGGCCGATAAGAAGGCTTTATGTGAATCAGAAAACTTTTCGTAAGAAATAAAATGGGCAAAGGGATGTACCGTTGAGGACCTTTGATTGGGCGTGGTTTGTGCATGGTCTATCGATGGGGACAGCTTCACGACGAAATCATTTAAACGTTTCGGTTGGGACTTGTTTCTCTTTTCCCTAGGGATTTCGGTCGATCGTGCATCATCGACGTTTACGTTTTCTGATTCGTCCATAACTCTCGTATCCGCCCGTTGAGCCGACTCTTCATCCTCCACGTTTTGATCGGGCATATCCTCGGCCAAATCGTCTGTGGCACCTTGTTCCAAGTTGTTGGTTGGTTCTACATCGACCTCATGGTTCATTCCATTTTTCACATTTTCATCTTCTCTTTGGTCGGCATCATCAAAAAATTCCATGTCTTCCTTTTCATTACTGTCACCATGCAACTTGGTGGCAGCAAAAGGAAATACATGTTCCACGAACCTCACATCCCTTGAGACTATTATTTTGTTGTCATCGATATCATAAATTCGATATCCTTTCTTTCCTTGAGGATAACCCAGGAACACACCCGGTCTCCCCCTCACTTCGAACTTATCTCCCTTCGTCTCGGTATTCCTTGCGTATGCCAAACATCCAAAAACCCTCATGTGATTGTACTCTGGTTCTCATTTAAAAAGCAATTCGAAAGGAGTTTTGTGTTTGATAACCTTGGAAGGCAATCTATTTATGATGTATGTGGCTGTCAGAACGCACTCTCCCCAGAATTTTATAGGCAAGTTAGCTTCAAATCTTAATGCTCGAGCTATCTCGAGTATGTGTCGATGCTTTCGCTCGATGTAACAACCCGGTTTCCCAAACATACAACAAATAACATACAACGCATAACTTCATTACATTCATAATAAAAGATACATCACAAACCAAGTACGGTCTCAATAGTCTTGACATTACAAAATATATATAAGCTTCCTAATCAACATCCATCAAAAGCTTCCTACACTTCATCCTCTCCTGCCGATCCTTAACCTGGAAAACATATTTTTGAAAACAAAATGAGGGTTAGACCAAACGGGTCTAGTGAGTTAATCCCAGTCCTTTCCAAAATCATTATAAAACCTTTTATGTAAATCCTTTGTATCAAAATAGTTTAGATAAACCTTTGATAATCCTTTCGTAAAATATAAACATACCACACGTATTTAAATACCAATCCAGACTCGTGCATCGTGTACATCTCATTCACCTTATTCCTCCACAAATGGCCATATTAGTTGGTAGCAAGCCAACTAATAAATCAACAACCGGTCCGCTCACCGGAACCCGGCTACCTGTCGGTCCGCACACCGGAACCCGACTACTCACCGGTCCGCACACCGGAACCCGGCTACACACCGGTCCGCTCACCGAAACCCGGCAACAAGTGCACTTGTGTAGTGCAAATCTTATATAAATACAATATATATCTCATTACATCATATTGTCATTTATATACACATAATCATATTCCTGCCACATAATCATCTCATATATATATTTATACACATATGTATTCCAGTTCAAAACGTTTTACATCAAAACTCACCTTGAATGCTTAAAATACGCTTCCAAGCCTTTCTCCGAGCTATCCGATCCTTTATCCAAATACCTCAGAATCTGAAACCATTTACCAACCATTACAAACATAAATTGCAAAGAAAACATACCTTACTCTCTTCCAAGTACACCAAATGATGTCCTATTGCTTTCTTTTCTTCCTTTTCTTCTTTTCTCTCAAAACACACACACACACACACTAAAAATCTGATTTTGTGAAATATCTAAACACTAAAGAGATAATATCTAACTCAATTTTCCTTTTAGCCCTTAAACTATTCAACAATAACCCAAACACCCTTAACTTATAAACTTATCCAAACTTTCCCTAAATAGAAACTTTAAAGTTAAATAAACTTAACGGCATTAGATTTTTAACTAACGGATTTACCCGGGGTATTACATTATCTCCCTCTTAAAAGAATTCCGTCCCGGAATTCGGTTAAGCAATAAACGAGGGTAACTACTTATCACGTCCTATCCAATGGTCCTTCACTCTGATCATTACATTCGTCTACTTTCTCTCACTCTCTTCTCAACATAAAACACGTTTTCCCAAGGATAGCTCACTAGGAGGTACTCACTCTTAACGGATCCTATGAGCTAGCTTTCTTTGACCTCCAAACCAATTGCACGCACCCAATTTCAACAATTACCATACTTTACTAACAACTTCACCATACCTCATATCAGAAACTTAATCGAGTCAATCCAAAATCACACTCAATGCTCAATATAACTTCACATTTTCCATTTCTCAAACGGTAATACTCTATTCTTTAGCTAACCATCTACTGCCACTTCATTCTCTTATTCTTGAATAATACTACTACACATCACCTCGACATCCATGCCTCTCCACACATACTTTTGGGACATCTAAACAACTTATAAACAAAATCCCGAGCAGAGGTTTCCACTTATACTCACCCCATATCGTCACAAATTCACCACTTAATCATCACGAAATTCATTAATACTACACCTCGCACATTCACTAATTATAAACTGCCATCATCTTATCCACATTACCCCACACATTTAAACAATACCTTTCTTGATAGCGTCAACAATCACATTAAGTATAATCTTCACAACATACTAAACCGTCGCCTTCATGACAAGGTCAAGACTTCACACATTACCGTTACTCTCTACACATAATCGTCACGTTCCACATACTACTATTATTCTTTACACTCAAGCCATCACACTCCATACACTAACAAATTAAAACAACAATAATTAAACACACCCTTCTATACCTCTAACACAATTATCAAATATTTTTCTAACACAAATAATAAAATTGAAAACACAAAAAAAATCGGTTTGCACCCAAGTCAGATAACACCTTAGCACGTATAGAGTTTATAGAAATATACCTGTCTTCATATCTATCCATACGTCGAGTCTGATCTGCCACTCTGTTGATTTTTATAGAGTTAATATACACATAAGCACATACCCCATATAATAAGGTATTCCAGTCCAAACATGCACCTGTAAGATCACAATTACACTGGCCAGGTGTAATATGAAATTACCTTACATGATGTTCCTTCTACCTTTTATACTTCATCATCCCAAGGTTCTAATATATAGAGGACATCCTACTTCACATGCAGTTTAAGTCTAGGTACGGGTACAAATACCTAAATCCCTTAAACTAGGGCTCTGATACCATTTGTAACAACCCGGTTTCCCAAACATACAACAAATAACATACAACGCATAACTTCATTACATTCATAATAAAAGATACATCACAAACCAAGTACGGTCTCAATAGTCTTGACATTACAAAATATATATAAGCTTCCTAATCAACATCCATCAAAAGCTTCCTACACTTCATCCTCTCCTGCCGATCCTTAACCTGGAAAACATATTTTTGAAAACAAAATGAGGGTTAGACCAAACGGGTCTAGTGAGTTAATCCCGGTCCTTTCCAAAATCATTATAAAACCTTTTATGTAAATCCTTTGTATCAAAATAGTTTAGATAAACCTTTGATAATCCTTTCGTAAAATATAAACATACCACACGTATTTAAATACCAATCCAGACTCGTGCATCGTGTACATCTCATTCACCTTATTCCTCCACAAATGGCCATATTAGTTGGTAGCAAGCCAACTAATAAATCAACAACCGGTCCGCTCACCGGAACCCGGCTACCTGTCGGTCCGCACACCGGAACCCGACTACTCACCGGTCCGCACACCGGAACCCGGCAACAAGTGCACTCGTGTAGTGCAAATCTTATATAAATACAATATATATCTCATTACATCATATTGTCATTTATATACACATAATCATATTCCTACCACATAATCATCTCATATATATATTTATACACATATGTATTCCAGTTCAAAACGTTTTACATCAAAACTCACCTTGAATGCTTAAAATACGCTTCCAAGCCTTTCTCCGAGCTATCCGATCCTTTATCCAAATACCTCAGAATCTGAAACCATTTACCAACCATTACAAACATAAATTGCAAAGAAAACATACCTTAATCTCTTCCAAGTACACCAAATGATGTCCTATTGCTTTCTTTTCTTCCCTTTTTTTCTTTTCTCTCAAAACACACACACACACACACTAAAAATCTGATTTTGTGAAATATCTAAACACTAAAGAGATAATATCTAACTCAATTTTCCTTTTAGCCCTTAAACTATTCAACAATAACCCAAACACCCTTAACTTATAAACTTATCCAAACTTTCCCTAAATAGAAACTTTAAAGTTAAATAAACTTAACGGCATTAGATTTTTAACTAACGGATTTACCCGGGGTATTACACTCGACCACCCCGTTTTGCTGTGGTGTGTATGGGCAAGAGGTCTCTAGGATGATTCCTTCCTTTGCGTAGAAATCCATCATAGAGTTTGAAGTAAATTCGCCTCCATTATCACTCCTTATTTTCTTAATGTTTTTTCCGAATTGAGTTTTTACCATGTTGCAAAACTCGATCAGACAACCACTAGCTTCAAATTTGTGTTTGAGGAGAAAAACCCACACGGCTCTACTAAAGTCATCTACAATAGTTAAGAAATAACTTGCCCCCGAGAGAGAAGGAGTACGATACTTTCCCCACATATCACAATGCAATAAATCAAAGCAATCAATTGTTTTTATTGATCCATCCGGAAAAGGTAGCCTAGTATGTTTGGCTTTTACACAAGAATCGCAAACTTTATTCTTTAACTCGTACGAAAGACTTTCTAAAAACTTAACTTGGTGAAGTTTGGACTCGGAAGCGTGCCCCAACCTTTTATGCCAGACCGTAACATCAGTTGCTGCCATCATCGCCTTTCTTTCACTCGCCACCAAGCCCATTCGATATAGACCGCCCTTGCACTTACCCACGCCAATCAGGTTCCTCGAGTGTAAGCCCTGCATAATACAAAAATCAGGGAAGAAGGTTACTGAGCATCGGAGCTCTTTGGTCAATCGACTAACAGATAACAAATTGCAATTAAATTTCGGAATATGCAAGACTTTTTCAATTTTTATCCCATCTTGCAAAGTACAGTTTCCTTTTCCTTCAACAGGTACAGCCTCCCCATTAGGTATGGTGACTGGGGTTTCATGACTGCATTTTGTTACGTTCTCGAGCAAGTTGCGTTCACAAGTTATGTGCTCGGTGGCACCAGAATCAACGATCCATGCTTTATTAAAGTTAGTCTTACCAGCCATGTTGATCGTTGGAGGTGTGTCGTCTTGGGATGAGTTATCGTTCTCTGAAAAGTGCCTGAGTAGTTTTTGGTACTGTTCAGTCGTCAATCCCGGTATCGGGCTTGGTTCCGTATCCACGCAGGCTGCCTTAGGCTTGCCTCTATCCCGTTTCCCTTTGCCTGGCCACCATTCTGGGTAACCTATTCTTTTAAAGCAACATCTCTATTATGGCCACTTCTTCCACAAAAATTGCAATGCTCCGTCTCCTCCCCGTTAACGCGTCTTGGGTCCTTTTGCGTATTTCTCCCACGCTGGAGGTTGGAATCGGCTGGACTCTCTCGGCGATTTGGGACAAAGGTTTGGAAGGCAGCAGCTTCGGTCACCGGTTTCTTCACGGCAGAGATTGCTCTTTGTTGTTCATCCTCGGCGACTAAGTGATAAGCCGTTCCCAAGGTGGGTGTCGGCTTCATCGCAAGAATTTGTGTTCTTATGGTTGAGAAGTTGTTGTCCAGTCCCATCAAAAACTCATACAGCCTTTCTTTCTCCTTAGATTCGTTCAGCCTCTTTCCGACGCCACGTGTGCAATTTCCACACGTGCAACGGGGTGTGGGCGACACTGATTGGATTTCGTCCCACAAGCTTCGTAGTTTGGTGTAGTAGGCCGACACTGATGCTCCGTCTTGTTGCATGATCGTGAGGGATTGTTTTAGTTCATATGCTCGTGGAGCACTTTCTTTTCCGAATCTTTCTTCAAGGTTTGCCCAAATCTCTGCTGCTGTGTTTGCGTATTTGACGCTGGTTCTGATGTCTTTCTCCATCGCTGTGGTAAGCCATCCTTTTATCATAGCATCACAACGCATCCACATCATGTAGTTCGGGGACTTTTCTTCGGGTGTCTCGATCGTGCCATTGACAAATCCTATCTTGTTCTTTGCAAACAAGAAGTTCTTCATCTCTTGTGCCCAATCACCATAGTTGCTGTCGGTGAGGACGTCGTTTACGTGCATCTGCCTCGGGTAATCGGAGGCGTGGATGTAGTAAGGGGAGTTGGAGTCGAGGAGACATCCGTCGTTCTTTGGATCAGCGGTGCTCGATTTGTCTCCAACCATCGTGCCGCCGTTGATAAGGTTTTGATTGGGGTCCTATAGGACCCGCTCTGATACCATAAAAATTTTACTGAACCAAAAGCTTAATTCTTCCATTCAACAAGAAGGGTATAAATACAAGAGATTACAACATAATTACCTAAAATAAAGGAAAAGATAAAAGGAAAATTACAAGGAAAAAGGCTAAAAGATAGGATAAGATTGATACAAGGATTTATACAGGTGAGAGGAGATTAAGCAGATACGATTTCCTTTATTTTGAATGCTTAATCTATACTATACAAGGTTTTAAATAGCGCGAGGCATGGCGTGGCGGTGAGGCCAAGCCTTAAGGAGCCACGACGAGGCCACAACGTTTATCAAGGCGTGAATTATGGCGGCAAATCTCTATATCATATATAATATTGTATATAAAAGTATTTGTTTTGTACTATTACTCGACGAGTTAATGATAATAAACAAGTTTAATTAGGTTATATATTAAAAACTAGAAAATAAGACATTAAAAACGTTAAGAAAAAACAAATATCACGTCACAAAAGACCGCACATTAGGCCATGGTGTGCCACAGGCATAGCGTGACGTGAGACCCAAGCCTTAAGTCACGACGTGTCATGGCGGTTGTTACGGCGAGCCTTTTAGAACAGTGATACTATATTATAAAGCATTTATAAAAAGCTCTTAAAAACAACCCCTAAAGCTTCATGTACCGCTATTTAATCCTAATTACTTAAAATCTATTAAAAACAACTAATAAAGCTTTATGTACCAATTTTAATGTTAATTATTTGATTAATAGTTATCTCTAACAACCTTCAAATCCTTAAATCGTGGACTCTTATTAATAAATCTTTATCCTTAACCACTTTAAAATCTTCAAATCATGAACTCCTTAAAAAACGCCATTCTTTAAACAAATTTATAAAAAAATGGATGTTTTCTCAAAACTACACATTAAAATAAATTAGAACATTAAAATCGAGATATATAGTGTTGAATCTTCTAATATATTCCAAAACAGTTAACTTTTTGGTTTGTCAAGAAAATATATTTGGATCATTATTTTATTGTAAATAATTTTATTTGGATTAAAAATTTCTTCAATTAGTTAGCACAAGATAAGTATAGGTTATGTCATTGGTGATTTTATTAAGTTGTTTGGAATTTACTAATACTTAACTTCAAATGATTAAAGTATTGAAAATGATGCTTGTGGGTGATGAATTAGGATTTAATTATTTCATTTTAAAATGCATTTAATAAAAGTTAATTCCTCTTTTAATAAAATATTTGAAGTTTTGATGATGATTATTTAAATTTTAGGATAAATACAAAAAAGTTATTTACATGTGGCTTTAGTAGAAGTGATCAATAAGGGTGTGTTTGGTACGCAGACAGGACAGGACAGGACAGAACAGGACAGGACGGGACAGAACAGGACAGGACAACTGTTCAACGTTTGGTAAGACATGAATGGGACAGGACAGTACAGGACAGAACCAGTTAAATGACCAATTTACCTCTAGTTGGACCAAGATCAAATTTGCAAAGTACAAAGATGAAAATGCAGAAAACACAGGTAATTCAACAATCTTGTATCTCGATGAAACTGAGAAGACTAGATCAAATTTGCAAAGTACACATAGATGAAAATTGCAAAGAACAAAACAATCTATGAGCAGATAGAAAATTGCAAAGAACAAAAAACCAGATACAAAATTGCAAAAACAAAACAATCTATGAGCAGATACAAAATCATATGAGCAGATACAAAATTGCAAAAACAAAACAATCTATGAGCAGATACAAAATTGCAAAAACAAAACAATCTATGAGCATATACAAAATCATATGAGCAGATACAAAATTGCAAAGAACAAAAATCAGATAGAAATCGCGAAGAACAAAAAACCAGATACAAAAATCAAATACATGATTGAGGATGGAGCAGATACAAAATCATACCAAAAATCGTTCGAAGCAGGGTCGGGAAAGAAGATACATCGAAGATCTAGGGTTTCAAAGAGGCGATTTCGACTTCTGTAGGAGAGGGTCAAAGGAGGGTCGAGAAAGAAGCAACATCGAAGATCTAGGGTTTCAGAGAAGGGCGATTTGATGAGAGAATCACTGATCGATTCCAGCTTTTGTTTTAGAAGGAGAAGATTTCGATTTCAAGAGAAGATTTCGATTTTCATGAGGGTTGTGAAAGAGATGACTTCGATCAGAGGCTGAAAGAGTGACGGGTATGAGGGGTACAATGGTCCATGAGTTCTTGTTCTACTTAGTTCCAGTGGGTAAGGAGGGGACAACCTTGTTCCACATTTGTCCAAGTTAGTTCCACTTAGTTCCACATATGGTCACACCAAACATGGGACAAGTGTGTTCTGTCATGTCCTGTCCCATCCTGCCCACCATACCAAACGCACCCTAAAAGCCTACAATGAATAAATAGGGATGTTTGGGATTGCTTATTTTTTTTGACTTATTTGTTTATAGTTTTTCCTCATCGCAAATAAACTATTTCTAGTGTGTGGATTGAAAAAAAAATGTTTATGACTTTTCCTCACCGCAAATAAGTTGTTATTGATAACTTACTCCATACTAACTTATTTACTACTCCTTATCAACTTATTTATCCAAATTACATTTTTACCCTAACTTTTTTTAAACCTACACAAGACATACTAGAAGAATGCTCTTTTTGGTCATTTTACGTATATAAGCAAAATTTACCAAACACTAAAAAAACTCCTTATTTGCTTATCACGTTTCCGCACCACAATAAGCTAATTCAAACACTTTTTAGAAAACTCATTTTCTTCACCACATAAGTTAATAAGCACTTTTAAAAATAAGAATAAGTCAAAAAAATAAACAATTCCAAACACCCTCTTAGCTTATTTGTTTTAAGTCATTGACAATTTGATTGACAATTTAATTCGAAGAGAAACAAAGATTTATCAATCTTATGATAATTAAATATAGTTTTTACCGTAAAACTTGACTTAAATAATGATGTGTAAGTGGAAAACTTTTTCGATTATCAAGATTTGTAATGATTCTTTTATGGGTTGAATCTTTGGGAAGACGAAAATGGGTCGGTCTATTTTATTGAGAGCATCTCCAACAACTATGCTAAAGTTTTTCTAAAATAAAGTAAAAAAAACTAAAAATGTCTATAAAAAATGCATCCAACTCCAACAGCTATGCTATTTTAGCAACTCTTGTATTAATTATCTTATTAAAATGTTCAATTTATTTAATTATATTATTAAAATATTCAATATATAAAAAATTGGGAGGAAAAAGTTGGTTTTTTGGGGTAATGATTAGTTTTGGGGGGAAACCATCTATTTAGAGATTTTTCTAAATTTAGAGATTTTTACAATCTCTCATATCTTTTCTTTATTTTAGCATAGATGATAGAATAGCTAATGGAGCAACAAAAATGCTAAAATTTTACTTTTTTCCATTTTAGCATAGTTGTTGGAGATGCTCTGAGTCACTTGAAGAGGCGGAGTTAAATAAAATTTATTAATTTGTGTTATTTTTGTTAATTATGCTATTTCTATATTTATATTTCTTCATATTTCTATTTTTTTATTATTTTAGATAGAGATTTGCAGAAACTGAAATATATTTTTATAAGAAAAATGAATGGAAAACATACTAATAACCATTAATTTATACGATATGTAGATATGTATATAAGTAATTTGTAAGTAATTTTTTCGGTGTAAACCATAAAGCATCATCAATTACGTGAAAGCAAATGTACATATCGTACAAATGAACAACTAATAAAGTGTTTCTTAGTTTTTCATTATTATTTTTAGGTTTCCCATAAAATCTCACATTATATGTATGTATATGCTTATGCATTTTAACAAACTTTTTATCTATGTTTTTTAACAGTCGTTCTAATTTGACTATAAATATCAAGTATATGTCTAGACTCTAGAGTACGGCATGAGTTTATTCATCAACACTGACATTCAACTATTATCTGCTTCGTATTTTGGTCAGTTCTTGGTCTCTTTTCTTAAATAAATATATGTTGGTATGGCATGGGATGATCAATAAAGATGAAAATAACAATAAAATTTAAATCATAAAGACGAAAAAGATGATCAATTATAAATTATAGAGATGAAAATCGTAATTTAGAAATCTTAAGAACGAAAATAGAAATTTTCAACAAACCACAGGGACTAAAAATGTAATTTACTCTTAAAAGAATGGGTTAAATTCTTGTGCATGACCAAATAGATATTTTGGGGAAATTGACGAAAATAGCCATACCAACAAACCATATTAAGAAAATAGCAATTCCCTCTCCCAGATTGCAAAAATAGCCACGGGTCCGCACTCGAATTCAATGCGGACCGCACTCGAACCCAAAACGACGTCGTTTAAAGGCTTAAATGATTTTTTTTTAAATTTGGATGCGGCGCCGCTAGGGGTATAAATGATGCGAGTCGAGCTCGAGTATCAGTATACTCGACTCGAACTCGAAAACCAATACTCGAGCTCGAACTCGACTCGACTCGAAAACTCGCGAGTAGTAAAAATCTAAACTCGAACTCGACTCGAAAGCCAATTTCCGAGCTCGAACTCGAACTCGCTTCAAGCTCGTTTCATGCTCGAATCAAGCTCGAACCAAGCTCGAACTCGAGCTCGAACCAAGCTCGAACTTTTTAATATATAACATTATTAGAAGTTCGAAATAAATCCAAATTACCAACTAAAAAAATCCAGAAAATTTAAAGTTTACAATCAAATACAAAATAAAGCCGAAACTAGTCGTAACTTGCGACCAAAAGCAAAACGAAGTCGAAAATTACAATATTAAAACCAAAGTACATTATAAATCCATCAAAAAGCAAAATACGATTTAATTTCAATTCAATAGTTGGGTTCCTTGAACGGTACTTTCGGGTTCCTTGAACGGTACTTGAATGAAGATTTCTTTTGGTTGTTCTTCACTCCCCTACAATAAAAACAAAAACAAATTAGTATAATTAATAAAAGTGAAGATAATTAACTAAACATATTTAAATATTTACCTTGTTCTTCCTTTTCACTCCATGAAGGGATCTACACCAATCACCCGTGCACATCAACATTTGCACCGTTTCCGGAGCAAGAGAAGCTCTATAAGTATCTAATACACGACCACTGGCACTAAAAGTTGCCTCCGAAGCCACGGTAGTGATAGGAACCGCCAAGATATTTACGGTCATTCTAGACAAAATTCGAAACTTGTTTGATTTTTCCTTCCACCAAGCTAAGACATCAAATTTGTAGTCTTGACTAAAGAAACACCCCATTTGATCCTTCATCAACATTAAAGGGGGGGGGGGGGTTCACAAGGTTCTTCATTAACCTCTATGAAGACATCCTCATTTAATCCTTCATCAACATTAAAAACACAAATTGGCGTGGACGATACTTGTGGTCCACTAGACATCTCTAGAATAGAAATAAATTAAAAACATTCAAATTCCAACTAAAACATACTCAAATCAGATTATATATGTAAGAAATTAAATGTAAATCAAAGAGGATCTCCAATCAGATTAATAAGCAAAGTAATATAAAATAATCCTTGCATTGCACATGTGGTTGATGTATAAACTATCCATATCTAAGCAGATTAACCAAAAAAAAACTAAAAATCAATCAAGCTATAACATACTGAGAGAGAGAAAGAGAAAGAGAGTTCTCTGGTCGCTGTTCGTCGGCTTTGGTCGGCGTCGGCGTCGGCGGCGGTAGCGTGTGAGATAGAGAGGAAGGAGGAGGCGTCGTCGGTCGTCGGCGGTAGCGTGTGAGAGAGAGAGGAAGGAGGAGGCTTCGTCGGCGGCAGCGTGTGAGAGAGAGAGAGAAAGGAGGAGGCTTCGTCGGCGGCAGCGTGTGAGAGAGAGAGGAAGGAGGAGGCGTCGGTCGTCGGCGACAGCGTGTGAGAGACTGAGAGAGACAAACTCAAGATGGAAATGGTTGAAAAGTTTTTAGGGTTTCTTTAAGTCTTTTACATAACTAAATTTTAATCAAAAATAAAAATAATTTGTTTTAAAAGAATCCCTCCTTTAGGAGGGTTACATTACATTTCAGATTTCATTTTAAATTTAAATTTGATTTTTCTATTAATTATAATTAATAAATATAATAAGTAATTATATATACTTTATTATATATAAAATTAATTTGAGTATCTCACGAGCTTATCGAGTCGAGTATCAGGTAGCTCGACTCGACTCGTTAGTAGGTCGAGTCGAGCTCGAGTTCGAGTCGAACACATTCGAGTCGAGTGTTGACTGAGTTTTGACCGAGTCGATCTCGAGTAGCTCGCGAGTTGTCTCGTCTCATTTACACCCCTAGACACCGCACTTGCGGAGGCGGCACCGCACTTGCGGAGAAAGAGAAGTGTCGAATTGGGATTTTAATTTGCAATTTACATTTTTAACCCTTATACTTATTTACTTACTTTACTTTACACCTTTTAGTTTCATAATTTAATTTTACATTTAACACATATAATCGTTTATTAACTAAAATACGTTAAAAAATACGTTTTAATTTTAACAAGTTATACCATTGTAATCGTCTCTTCGATATGTTCGAAATGAGCCAAATATTGAATTTTTTTGATTTATATATTTTAATATATCATATACACTACATAAAAAATAAGTTTTAAAAAATAATTTTTAACAAATAATTTTAATAAAAAATATTTTAATATATATCATATATGATTATTATGTTAATGCGTAAAACAAAATTGAAAATATGTTAAAAATGAATTTTAAATATAAAAAATATTTTATATGTAGTGTATATGATATATACTAAAATATATAAATCAAAAAAATTCAACATTGGGCTCATTTCGAGCGTATCGAAGAGACGATTATAATGGTGTAACTTGTTAAAATTAAAACGTATTTTTTTAACGTATTTCAGTTAATAAACGATTATATGTGTTAAATGTAAAATTAAATTATGAAACTAAAAGATATAAAGTAAAGTAAGTAAATAAGTATAATAGTTGAAAGTGTAAATTGAAAATTCAATTCACAATTTGAGGAAGAGGTCCGCATCCGCAAGTGAAGAGCCGCATCCGCAAGTGATGAGCCATGGCTATTTGTGTAAAATGGAAGAGAGAATGACTATTTTCTCAAAGTCGTTTTTTAGTATGGCTATTTTCGTCAATTTCGCGATATTTTGCCACTTGAGTAAGAACCAGACTCAGCCAGTGGGCTTACAACTGCTACGTGGCACATGCAGCTGTTTCACAAGTGCTCCAATGGGCTTCCAACAACTAGCACTGCTACATGGCACATGTATTCGGTGACACGTGGTCCACTAAGCATGCGGTTGTTGTTTTGTGTTTTATATGTCAAAGCACCAAAGTGGACTTTTTGGTAATTTAATAAACGTTTTCCATTTATTTTTAAAGTATTTTTTTTTTGTATTTTCAACTTTTTGGTCTGTTTAAGGATCATTTTAATTATACACGATTAGCTTCAAAATAGAACAGTTGCTTTTCATTATTAATTATCATATATTTGCAGACAAACTTTATGATAAAATTGTTGAATAACTCCGTAGTGGTTGATTAAAGATTTTTTTTGGTGGATATTTTTAAGATAGCTTAAATACCTGTAAAATTGTTAGATGTATTTTTAGCCTAAATTCAACGTTTCAAATGTTTTTTAAAGTTGATTTTAAGGGATTCTTAAGTTTTTTTTTCGATTTCAAGAGACATTTTTGGTCTTTTAGTCGAGTTCAAGAGTTAATTTTGGTTTTTTGGTTGAATTCAAGATACTTTTTTTAATGATGGGGTCTCGGACGAAAATTTACTGGAGGGACATTAAGGAAAAAAAGCTATGTGCATCCGCCCATGAACTCCTTACATCTCAAATGTTTAAATTTTATTTATGTTTGTTTTAATATATTGATTAATATTAAAAATATATATAAGTAATTGATATGATTAATAATAAATTTAAATAATTAAAAATTAACATTCATATATAATTAAAATTTAATTTATAAAATTTTAATTTATAAAATTAATATTTATTAACTAATAATAACTAATTTTTTCAAAAATGAATTTCTTGTGGATTTATCGTCATCCCAACTTCCAACAATTGCTCTCTATAATAGAGGCGTGAAACACGATGAATTCCCCAAAAGTCTCATCGAGCACAACCAGATCATACCTTATTTCTCCAACTCTTTCCATAATTTTCGACGGATCCAAAGAAAACGTGGACCAGTTCCACCTTTCACTCGAACACCCCATCTCATCCTATAGGGACGTCTTCCGCATCAACTCCCCCCTCCTCAAACTCAAGGCTAAGAAATCACATGTTTTTGTACCGAATCAACTTAGCTCCACCCAGCTGCCCCAAACCATTCAGATCAAAATCATAGTCGTACATGATCCTTCGACAACGTCCCTCATTTACTCACCATTTCTTATGAAATGTCACCTCGTATGACATACTTGCAACCTCTCCGATTGACTATACCATCCGTAACATCCCAGGCCAACCGTACCAGATATTGTCCGATTTGTCCACACACCTGGACTCACGATTTTAAAACGCGCCTAAACATGGTTTTCTCGAACAACTCCACTTCCTTAAAAGAAGGAACTTTGCTGAATTCCATGCTACAATAACGTAAATCTTTTACCAAAGAAATAACCACTCAACTTGCCCACTTGGCACAGGGCTAACCTCGCATATCCCAATAATCTCACAGTTAAGAGTTCTCTCATCGGATAACATGCAATTCTAGATTACTTCTCCCAACCGACATACGTATAACGCAGATAGTACCTTCTTCCTCGAATCACATCGATTACAATTCATTAATGTTAACTGTAACACCCCGAAAATCCTAACTCAGTCTATAAACGAAGTTATTTGGAATTATTAAAGGATAAGGTTTTGCCTTGGAGTGTGGAACACGTGATGCTTTTTGGGTCGCATAAGAAATCGGGCAAGATTGGGCTCGGTACCTGGGCCGCGAGAGTGCCTGGCGATTGTGACCTGGTCACTATCGCCAAGGCACTATCGCCCAATATGTACCGAGAGGTGGGGAGAGACCAGCGAGTGTGACACTCGCGTTAGTGACATGGTCACTTTCGCAGTGTCACTATCGCCTCATATGTACCGAGAGTTTTGGGGTAGCGGGCGAGTATGCCCGGCGATAGTGACAGTGTCACTATCGCGGTGTCACTATCGCCGACGGGTCCTGAGGGTTTTAAACCCACGCCTTTCAGCCTTCTTTCATTTCTATTCCATCTCCCCCTCTCTAAACTCTCCCAAACGAACCCCTTTTCCCCATTTCAGTTTTTGAAGCCTCTAAGGCTCCGATTTTGGAGGTCTAAGTGATTCCTTGCATCTTGAAGAAGATTTGGAAGCAAAGGTATGGGTTCATCTTCCTCATCTCTTTTGTTGGTTCAAATCTTTTAGAGTTCACCTAACCCTCTTTCACACCCTTTCATCCTTCTTGAAGAAATGAAGTTTGAAGCTCACTTTGGTAACACTAGAAGTGTTTAGTTGGTGGTTTCACTTGATGGTTGAGGTAATCTTCTATTCTCTTCATTTTGGAAATTAGGTTTTTGATCTATTGGCGATTTTGGGTGTAATATGTTGGGGGAAATGATTCTAAGTGTTTGGGGATAAATATTTATGGTTCGAAACTTATGGATTTAGGTTTTGGAAGATTTGGACTTGAAGATACGGACTTCTTCAAAGGAGCATACGTATGGGAAAATCTAGATTTAGCTTAATCTAGCGAGGTGAGTTCAAGTTGCTTTGTGAAAACTTTGTACATGCCAAAATATGTGTTTTAAAGTATTGGTGTGCTTTATGTGAAATTATTCCTTGTTGAATTATTTGGTGGGTTTTGATTTAATCAAAGTGTTGAGTTTTACAAATCTTATAAAACACCCATATTTGGGAATTTTGAGTGATTGATGAATAAATCACGAGTGAAAGAGGTTTTGATAATCTATTGCTTAAGTGAAGAGGATTTGGTCAAACTACACTTTAGTGTTTTTGTGATTATGTGATAACTATGATATGACGTATTTTAAAGTGTGAACGTGTGGGTTGGGGATTTTGGTAAATCCGACCATGTGAGTGTTTTAAGAGTTGTAAGCACTTATTTTGGGGCCGATGGCCAATTGAGGAATTACAAAGGTAAAGATTTTGGATAACGATGCATTTCGGTTTACCTAACCGTGTGAGTGATACGTATTTAACCAAACGTTTATTTTGGCCTTAAAGGCTTGATTATTACTCAAATGAGTCTTTTGAGTATTTGCCGGTTTTGGTGACTCGAGGTGGAGTCTTGGGTGTGTTATATGCTTAATTGCATTTTATTTGAATACGTGCCGGTTTAAGTGTTGGTCTTGTGTGTGAAGACCGTCTGAGGATTTTGTATTCTTAGTACCTTTGGGACTAATGAACCTTGGTGAGTTATATGCATTGTTGGGTTATGAAAGAGTCACATATACATGTACATGTAGATGCACATATGATTTGACTTCATTGGGAAGGTGGCAATGAAGGGGTTGTGAGATTATCACGCCTCAGAGCGTGTGTTGCATGATGTGAGTTAGATGCATTTTATTTGCATGAGTTGATGTTGATAAACGATCGTTAGATCTTTGAGCAGAGGGCTCGGTTTTGGACTCGGTTGAGTCTTAATGGCATTCGCCCGGTTTTTAATAAGCTTGACGTGGGCTTGGGGTTTGCATTGCATGAGTTGCATTATATTTGAGATTTACATGATTTGAATGCATTAGTTATTCTTTTGGGGTCATGTATTTATATTTGAGTCGAGTAAGCTTGTTTCGGATGGTGGGTTTTCCCAAGGTAAAGATCCAGTAGGATTGAACTTGATGGCTTGGACTAAAGACCTAGTATGGTTGATGTCTAAGAAGGGCTAAAGACCTAGTATGGTTGATGCCGAGGATGGGCTAAAGACCTAGTATGGTTGATGTCGTAGATGGACTAAAGACCTAGTATGGTTGATGTCTAAGATGGACTAAAGACCTAGTATGGTTGATGTCTAATATGGGCTAAAGATCTAGTATGATTGATGCCGAGGATTGACAAAAGACCTAGTATGGTTGATGTCATCTGTTTTCCACATCCAAGAAGCTTACTTGCATTTATTTAATCGTGGTTTAATTTATGTGTTTGCCACATTCGATGAGATCGGGTCTCCCCCGTCACCGAAGGGTGTTGATTTCGGGTATTTTATTTATTTGTATTGTTGAGGTTATATTATATGCATGCGGATTGTTTTCCATGATTGATGAACGGATTTATGTCACATCCTTGTTGGATGTTTTAACTATCGGAGTTTTATTCGCAATGGAGATTATTTGAGAAATTATTATTATTAATTAACTCTTGATGTGAGTTTTGGATTTGAGTCCTTTGCAGAGAAACGATTTTCATTGGGAGCTTTCCTCTCAGAAGTTGTGTGCGTTTGGAAAATGGGTTGTCGATGTCTTTTATACATACCCTTTTAGAAAATCATTTATTAAGTTGAAGCTGTTGAATTATCAAATGATTTGCTCATGATGTAAACTCTTGAACTCACTAGGCGTTAGCCTAACCTTTTTATTTGTCGGCATGTGCAACAGGTTCAGGTTGGGAATAGCTTTAGCTACACTGTGAAGTGATGAGTGCTAGTAGAGTGCACGAGGAGTGAGATGCTTAGCGAAGTCTTCCGCACTTGTTGGGATTAGCAACTTGTATTTGGGTTAAGTAACACCCGCCTTGAGTTGTTAGTTGTTTAATTCGTGAGGTTTAAACTTTGAGGTATTGTTAAGGATGATTTGTAGAAGTCATTTTATCATCTTTTAGTTTAATTTATTGAAATTAAAGTTAGTTGCTCATTCCAATTTTGAGGGTGTACTTATACATAGCTAATAGTAGAAAATCTCCACAATCCACCATCCGACGTGTCCACCAATCCGAGATGAACCAAATCCTGAAGACACACATTCAACTTTCGTTGCATCCAACTATCGTCCAACCATAAACGAAATGAATTCAAGTTTCACTCGCTCAACGAGGAGCGACCATGTTCACATAGAACTACTCCCATTAGCTTAGCACTGAAATACAGGTTTTCTTGAAACATTTCTCACAATAACACCAAGTCAAATCCAATGGTCCTTCATTCCGAGTACTACATTCAACTACCTTTTCCCCTTCCTTCTCGAAACATAAAACATGCTTTCAACGAACGACTCACTAGAAGGTGCACTCTTTCGACCAGTCGCACAAGTTAGTTTTCCACCGCCCTTGAACCATAACACACACAAATCCCCTTCCTCATACTCCTACCAGGAGTTCATATACCCACCAATGATAATCTGTACACACTAATCCACATTTTCGGTGTCACTTTCCAAACTTCCTACTTCCAACCTACGCACTTATTCCGACATATTATCTTCACCTCCTCACGTTAGCATGGAGCACTGCCCACCAAACATTACTTGCTTCCCCCTTTTTCCGACCTTTCTACATGCACCGACAACACCTCTTCATTACTATACATAACCAAACGATTTTACCAAAATTCTAGCTTGAGGTATCCAACCAAGTCATCCCAAAATGACACCAGAGATAGAAGCCACCACACACTTCCTATTCCCCAAGCTGTTAACTTCTTAGAGAATTCCTTCGTACTCAAGGAACAATTCACATTCCTTAAAGATTTTGTATCTACTACACCACATCGTAAACTAACCAATCCAACATCTTCATCAACCTTCCAGCCAAAATATACTCACTCAACGACTCTCCTAACCAAAAAGCACATGGTTCCTCTTTTGGGTAACCACCAACTACCGCTCCACCCCTTCTAATCCGAAAATAGCCATATCATAACGCCACTTACAATCGATGCGTCCCAATAACATGCTTAACACTTTGTATAACTCATGTGAAATCTCCGAAAAGAGCTTCTCTCTCTGCTTATCCTTCTCTAACAACACATTACCATATGACCAGCTTGCACATCTACCTTGGCAAAGATGCCACTAACTTATCCATACGTTCTCCACCCACAACATCACACCGCAGACCAGGTCCTCACAGTCATTTGTACACGTAATCAATCTTGCCTTCATAATCACAAGCATATAAACAAGTCTATCTCATGACTTTGTCTTTCCCGAAACTAGATGAACCACAACTCACGATTTCCCAATTTACTCAAACATATTTGTTTCTTGTTGGTTCATTGTTATCTCCAAGAAACCATTACAAATGAAAAGCCACATTCCCTTACAGATCGATATAATCGATGCACCCTCTTCGGTTCTGCTAATTACCTCATCCTTTTACGAATCGTCCAAACCTCGTAAGGAAAACACTCATCTAATTAGCAATCTTCTACAATCATAACGTCTACACGAGGTGGTCCATCGTCAAGTATACATCTTTCCTGAACGACCTCCTACATCTACACACACCAGGGTGATTCTCTCAATGTCCAACCTCTTGATAGCGCCTTCAGCTTCAGACATCTTAAACAGTTGTTGACTTCAACATCAATAAACGACATGATGATGCTTCCATAACCTTCCCGACAACAAGGGTTCCAAACGGAACCTACTTCTTCCAACGTATCATAATCAACTTTATACTCCGTCGTCCTCACTTGGAGGAAAAATTGCAAGACTTGCTTTGTGCGAGGTCAATATTATAAGACCACCCCCAAAAATCAGGCTCGACGCCGATAACATTTCATTTCTGCATCTCAACACTACTCATAACGAGTTACTAATACCAATACCTTGATGACTTCACGTCCTTCCGTCGGACACAACCGTCCACCGACAACCGCACTTCAAGTTACCGAAGAAGAGTACAAGCTACCTTAATATAAACAATGCCAAAGTCCATTTCTAACTTTTCCACCATTCACCTCTCTTCCTTAATGTGAATACCAAGATCACAAAACACTCGCAACCGGTGTGACCGGTACATCTCCACTCTCGAAACCCCTCCTTATCTTTACATTCAATAACCTCTAGGACCTAGTGAGTTCATAGCCTTCATGCATGACGACACAATAATTTAAATCATTTCACAAGTTTGAAAAAAAATTAAAAATACAACACCTGAAAACGACTTGAGTACACATGACTCAACACTCTCACTTCTTCAAAGCCAAGTGTAACAATCTCAAAGATCGTTCACACGCAACAGTACGATAAAACACAACCTTTGACCAACCAAACGATGTCGTTACCACAGGAACATATTGAATGAGATATTTCCTATTCGACTAGAAAGTTCTGAACAAAATCGTTTACACGAAACATATCAGTCGGCTCCTACACTCGTTTATATGATAACAACGTGTCAACGCTCCTTTTGGTTATAAAAATTTTACAGTTAAACATTTTCATGATTTTCGCAACGAAGTTCATCTCAACATGAAAAAAGTGATATAATTCGCAATCACTAAGTTCCAAATCTTTATCACGTAACGAAAATAGGTTTGTCTTTTTCTTTAAACACACACATTGCACGCGTCGACTTATTTTCAAATCAAGAAATTTGTTATGTACGCATCTACTTTTAATTATAAAAGGTCTCATAACACCTTTAAAAACACAATGCATGAAACTAAACTTGCAATTGAAGGCTATTCACTCTAACAAAGTCAACCTTTGTACCCACACAACTTATCCTTGGCATTCTACTTATGACCAACGGTCGCCCTCTCGTCCTTGTAACAACTTGTTGTACAGATGCTTCACACCCTACCTGCTCAACCATCCCATACAGTTTTCGTCTTGACCAATTATTTCACATTCATCCCCTATGTGTATTTCAATCCAACACTGATATCTTCCCTTCATTATTCTTGTTACTGAAAAGCTTGACTAAAGAGCCAGGGTTCAAATCCTCCACTCGCTCTTGAATTGAAGCTTTCAAGATTCCAACACCGTCCTGCCTTACCATCCCAACTGATCTACACAACACTTTCGAGAACGGTGACCCCCTAGAAACTAGGAGTTTTATCCTTAATCAGTTGTTCATTCTTTTCAAACCCAAGAAGTTCTTCCTCTAGATGGCTCATAACATTCCAAACAACACTTCTTCTAGAAGATATAAACATTATATCATACGCGATTTCTCACGATACCTCAACCCTTTGCTATCATTTCAATGTCAAAACTCACTACATACTACCACACCCATCGATCTTCTTAACAAGAGCAGTTGAGCACACCCATGTACCTGTAAATTCGCGATTACATTGGTCAGATGTAATTTCAAATTTACCTTACATGACAGTCCTCACTACCCTGTCATTATCGCACTCATGGTGACCTTTTCTAAAAGCCTCATATATCTCAGTTGTGTTCTCTTCCACTCCACAGTTTAAGTTTAGGCCCATCCGGTCACCTAAATCCCTTAAACTATGGTGTAACACCTCAATTTTTATAAAGTGTTATGATTAGTTTTATTGATGAATGTTTATTTGATAGATTAATTTTAGAGTTTATCCCCGAGAAAGTTTCGTTATTTATTTTATTTGAATTATAAGTCAAGGGGTAAGCTTTGATTTTAATATATGAGTTGGAGGGTTAAACTTGCCAATTGATGAATGTATAGGGTTAGTTTGGTTAGAGTGATAAAATTTAATCTCATCTCCACTGCCTCACTTTCTTAAAATCAGATATTTTGCACTTTGCTTTTGAGAAAAAGAAATACTTTTGGTCCTTGGGTGTGTCTGGTACGAAAGAATCAAGAGAGAAAAGAGAGAGAGTCGATAGAGTGAAGAAAGAAAACAGAGAAATAAAGGAAGAAGAAGGAGCTGAAATTCTGCAGTAATTTAAGAGTGGAACTGAAAGATTGAAGGTATGTTTCTACATATAATTATGTTTATATATACATAGAAATGATTGTTATTGGGTTAGAATTGGGTTTTGAAGTTTTTGAAAGATATGGAAAATCGGAGTTTATGAGTCTCTTCTACCAGTAATCTTAAGAATATCTGCAAGTTTATAGATTCAGACATGGCTTAAAAGTATCAGTTTTGGCTTAATTACGATTACTGTTAGTTGAGACAAGTATGAACATCGCACCATGATAGTTGCGATAAGGACGATTGTCACAACAGTTGGATGCGATAAAGTGAGCATATTGCAAGCAGTTAGTTGCGATAAGTTTGTATGTCGCAACAGTTGGTTGCGATAAAAGGTTGTGTCGCAACAAGTTGGTTGCGATAAAGGGGTACATCGCAACAGTTGGTTGCGATAAGTATGATTGTCGCAAGAAGGGGGTTGCGACAAGGGTTGTCGCAAACAGTAGGTTGCGACAAGTGAAAATGCATTTCCTTTGGGTTGCGATAAGTGACGAGATTTTGGGTTATTTAGGAATTTTAGTCTTTTAAGAGTCCTATTCAGTAAATTGATACAAGTACAATATGTATTTGGATATTTCAGACTTTTGGAAGTTTGGTGGCATAAATCATTACAAACTTAAGGAGTGACGTTATTGCTATCAGGTGAGTTCATTCTTACCTTACCCCTTTTATAACGTATTTAAAATTATGGTAAGGTACATTTTATAATGAGATGTACTGGATGGATAATTATACGAAATAAGATTGTTTATCTTTAAATTAATGGTTTTGCTTAATTTCATTAACGTTATTTGAAAATGATTTATATTAAGCCATAACCTGCACGAGTACAAATAAGTGTAATGGATCCATAGGCACTAGTTTTATATGAACACGTGGAATAGGCGTGGACTAATCGTAATTCCCATGTGTTTGATAAACGTGGAATAGGCGTGGACTAATCGTAATTTCCATTTCATATTGATGTGAAATCGTGGGATAGGCGTGGACTAATCGTAATTCCCGATTTCTTTAGGAAGGAAAGAGATAGGCATGACTTAATTGTAATCTCTACTTCCTTTCCAAGAAATAGGCATGGACTAATTGTAATTTCTTGGATATGAGCATTAATCTAGAATCCGTGGAGATTCGTAGTGGGCTCTTGAACGTGATATCATGACTAACTTAGTGTTAGTCATATTCATGGAATCGGGTATGATCCCGTCATCGCAAAATGTTTATACGTATGGTAAGAATGATGGTAAATCAGGTTTGTTATGCCTTGTTTACATTAACTTTTAAAAAAGTATTATTTTTGAAACTGAATGTTCTCACTAGGCGTTAGCCTAATCGTTTCAAATTAAATTTTCTTACCAGGTACGAGTTTGGGGAAGTAATGGGATGAACTGAGAGTATATGATGGTGACAAGTATGATGTAAATATCTTTTGAAGATACGATAGTCTTTTGGAGATCCTTTAGACAACTCAGATAATCTAGAATCATGTATGAATGGTTTAGATTAATAAGTTGTCATTTAGTGATCCTTTGTTGTAATCTGAAATTTTGTCACTATTTCCAATCATTATGAATGAATATATTATGGATATTAGATACGTAAACCCTTTTAGTTCAGGTTTAAATTTGCGCTGATTTTTAGGGTGTTACATATGGCTCTGATACCAATTGTAACAACCCAACTCAACCAATAAAGCATAAACAACAATAATCAAATAACTCGCCGAAACGGCCTCAAAATACCATCTCAAACATACGAGTACATCACAACGTTTGCGGAAACAACCTATTACACAACTGAGATTTCTAGAATACTAAGTTTGGCATACAAAATATAATAACTTCCTTCTAGACCAAAGCTTCACGCTCACGCCTTCTCCTTGCCCTTACTAGAGCCTTCTACTAAACGCTCACCTGAAAATGGTTTAGTTTTTGAAAAGCAAGGGTTACCATGAGATATAGTGAGTTTCCTCTAGAAACAAACATACGCGCCACGTAAAAAATTTAAACAGTTGATAAGTATTTACAAAACTTCTCAACATTAAACCATTCAAACGTTCAAACACACGAACTACACATGTAAATGGCGCACTGAAGTCACACACACCTATGACAATGTGTCAGTCTCACACTGCCTTAACTAGAACATACCCTCCATGGCATAAACGGGACACCCCCGACTTAGCCATAACAAGTCCACTAACAAATGTATGCATACATATTATCTTAACTTTCTCAAATATAGCAAAACATGCAGTTTCATATAAAAGATAAAACATGCAGTTCTATATCATCTCATGCGATTAAAATAGCATATAGTTCAACATATTTTCAGTTAGAAAGACTCGCATGTTGTCCTTGCTCAATCTTCTCACTTATGCTTCGGATCTCTAGGTGGGACACTTATGTTTTAAAGAAAACGAGAGTGATAAGTCATAGGTCTGGCACTTCAGATTAATCCTAAACAACTCTCTAACAATTCCTGCTTAAACCGAACTCTCCCAATCCTGAAACAGAGTTCCGGGCGCCGCTTTTCCGTACCCCAATCCCGGACTACTCACTTTCGGACTCACTTCCGGACTTACTTCCGGACTACACTTCCGGAACCACTCTTCCGGACTACACTTCCGGAACCATTTCCGGATTCACTTCCGGAAAACCCACTCATCTGGAAAACTTAATTCCGGGCGATTCTGGGTACAAAAGGGTTTTGCCGAACAGACCCAAAACAAAGCATTCAATAACATTCAATTCTCAAGAGGTTCCTATGTTGCACAAATCGATAAATGAGTATACATAATATGATTAGAGAACAATTTATCTCAACGAAATCCTCCCTTAACAGCACCATTCCACTGATTTAACATTTTACTCTTGAGAAGAAAGGATTGATAGAAGCGACAACATTTCCTTTTGCCTTACATAATCAATAGAAGATTAAACTAGAGATTACCTTTGAAGAACTTGATGACGAATCTCTTCCAACTTTGCAATCTCTCTCAATCTTCATCTCCAATTGAAATCCCCCACTTCTCTGCATTCCTCTAGCCGCCTGAAATGGGTAAGAAAATGAATTAGGCTAGAGAGGTTTAGGGTTTTTACCCCTTTTTGATAGCTAACACATCAACCCCTTTTACTTTAAACCTTTCTCCCATTTTCACTAAACATCCCACTTCTTTATAATTGGAATCTCGGTTATTACAGAGATCATGTGAGAAGTGTTATTTTTTATGAGAAGTCTGAGAAGTACTTTTAAACCGTTGATAACTTTTTATCAAATACCCTCCCATGAATCACGACTTAAAATGGAACTGATCCGGTGGAGATGCAGTGCATCTTATCTCGATGCATCTCATCCTAATGTTTGACTCATCCAACGGTTGATAACCACTTTCACACTTGTCACCAAATTTAGCATTTCTCACTAGAACTCAACCCATGTTTGTATGAGTTTAGATTTCATCATATGCTTATCTAAAATTTGAGTTTGAAATAAACATATTAAAAGAAGAATAGTTTATTTTTTCAGTATAGTTTATATTTAAACTAGTAAAACCTTTGATCCACTTATATCTATATGAATATTTTTTTAATTAAAAGAAAGGAAGAAATGAGAATGTCAACATATTTAAAAGAAGAGTAAATTGTGTTTTTCATCCCTGTGGTTTGCTAAAAATTGCATATTTCGTTTATGTGGTTTTGAATTTTCGTTTTTTTGTCCCTATGATTTAAAGTTCATTTCTATTTTCGTCCCTAAGACCAAAACACAACTTTTAAGTATGAAGGATTAAAATAGAAATAAATTGTAAATCATAAGAATGAAAATAACAATAACATTTAAATCCTAAAGACGAAAAAGATGATCAATTATAAACTATAGGGATGAAAATCATAATTTAGAAATCAGATGGATGAAAACAGAAATTTTCAACAAACCACAGGGACTAAAAATGTAATTTACTCTTAAAAGAATGGTTAAATTCCAACTAGACTCAGGCAGTGGGCTTACAACTGCTACGTGGCACATGCAGCTGTTTCACAAGTGCTCCAATGGGCTTCCAACAACTAGCACTGCTACATGGCACATGTATTCGGTGACACGTGGTCCACTAAGCATGCGGTTGTTGTTTTGTGTTTTATATGTCAAAGCACCAAAGTGGACTTTTTGGTAATTTAATAAACGTTTTCCATTTATTTTTAAAGTATTTTTTTTTGGTATTTTCAACTTTTTGGTCTGTCTAAGGATCATTTTAATTATACACGATTAGCTTCAAAATAGAACAGTTGCTTTTCATTATTAATTATCATATATTTGCAGACAATACAACGCTATATATCTCAATTTTAATGTTTTGTTTTATTTTCTGTCGTTGTCGATTTTATAAAACGTTTTTTTATAGTTTTGAAAAAACGATAATGTTTTTTTAATAAATTTGTTCAAAGAATGACGTTTTTTTGAGGGGTTCATGATTTCACGATTTGAAAGTGGTTAAAGATAAGGATTAATTAGGTAATTAATGAGGATTAAAGAATGATATTTATTTAGGGGTTTACAATTTGAGAATTTGTAGGGAGTTAGAGATAAGGATTAATTAAGTAACTAACATTAAAATCGATACATAAAGTTTCATAAATTGTTTTTAGGAGATTTTAAATAATCAAGTATTAAATAACAGTACATAAAGCTGTTGTTTTTAAGAGTTTTTATTAAATGCTTTATAATACAATATAGATATATAATTTCAAAAATAAATAAGTAAATTCTTAAATATACTATTAATTGATGTAAAAAACAAATTTTAGAATTGTAGTAATTATAGATACTTATTTTGGAACCACCAAAGTATTGTTTGGATATTACACCAAAATAAATACTGGTTTAATGATTAATTGAATAAATTACTATTAAACTAATCAAATAAAATAGGGAATTTAATTAAAATACCCAAAGTTTGTTTTTGACTTACCAAAATACTCATTTCTCTCTCGTTTTTACCAAAATATCCATTTTTCCGCGAAAGGGTCCGCGTTCGCGGACAGGGACCATTTTTGACACTTTTTGAAACTTTTACCCCGCGATCACGGAGGAGTGTCCCGCGGTGGACCCAATTTTCTTCAAGTTGATGATTTTGAATTGAAATGTTACACTTTCAACCCCTATACTTATTTACTTACTTTACTTTATACCTTTTATTTTCATAATTTTAATTTTACATTTAACACATATAATCGTTTATTAACTAAAATACGTTAAAAAATACGTTTTAATTTTAACAAGTTACACCATTATAATCGTCCCTTCGATACGTTCGAAATGAGCCTAATATTGAATATTTTTGGATTTATTTATTTTATTATATATCATATATACTACATAAAAATATTTTTAATATTTACAATTCATACCCTTATAGTTAATTATTTAATTTATAGCACATCTCTTATTTTTTTCAATTTTGTTTTACACTTCTATCGCATTAACATAATAATCATATATTAACTAATTCATTAAATCGTTTTAAATTATTATTATTTGTATGTGTTTATAGATATCGTGAATGGCAATAGGACAAAGTTTCACGAGAATAATATGAAATGGGGTTTTGACAAGTTGGTATCACTGGACTCATTTAAGAATTGTGAAAATGGGTATTTGGCGAATGATGATTCATGTGTGTTTGGAGCTGAAGTATTTGCAGTTACAGAGTATGCACAAAATGTTCGATGTCTGTCCATCACAAAGCCTCCGCCAATTTTTAATACTTACACTTTGACCATCGATAATAAATTAAATAAAACGTATTTTAACTATAAGAGTACCATAAATTAAATAATTAACTATAAGGGTATGAATTGTAAATATAAATAATATTTTTATGTAGTGTATATGATATATAATAAAATATATAAATAAAAAAATATTCAAGATTGGGCTCATTTCGAACGTATCGAATAGACGATTATAATGGTGTAACTTGTTAAAATTAAAACGTATTTTAGTTAATAAACGATTATATGTGTTAAATGTAAAATTAAAATTATGAAAGTAAAAGGTATAAAGTAAAGTAAGTAAATAAGTATAGGGGTTGAAAGTGTAACATTTCAATTCAAAATCATCAAATTTAAGGAAATTGGGTCCACCGTGGGACACTCCCCCGTGATCGCAGGGTAAAAGTTTCAAAAAGTGTCAAAAATGGTTCCTGCCCGCGATCGCAGACCCCTTCGCGGAAAAAATGAGTATTTTGGTAAAAACGAGAGAGAAATGAGTATTTTGGTAAGTCAAAGTCAAACTTTGGGTATTTTAATTAAATTCCCAATAAAATAATAAAATTTAATAAATATTAAATTATTTTTAATAAATTATATGTATCTTTAAAAATATATATATATATAATAATAAATAAAAATAACCAATGGGCGGCTGGGCATGGCAATTGCAAAGACAAAAAGACATGGAGTGCACCTAACCTTCATAATGTTAGTTTGAATGATTTAATTTATTTTGGGTGTGCAACCAAAAAGTCGGCATTCTTCAAACACGTGACACAAAATCATCTACAAAATATTCTCTATAAACACATATTTTAAATAAATAAATAAAATATGTCGTATGGTTTCAGATGTCGTTGAATTTGAGAACGGTAAAACTACTTTACACCTTTTTTACTTTAAAATTTTCTTGATCGGTCATACGTAACTTTTTTTTGTTAAAATAATGTACGTAACCAATTTTGAAAGTTCGATTATTTATTTATTTAACAAAATGTTCAAGAACTTAATCATTAAAAATGAGAAAATTTAACAGTTTTTTTTTTCATTCAAAGTGAGAAATTTTAATGGTTATTTCATCAAAAAAACAGTTTAAAGACTTAATCATTCAAAATAAGAAAGTTTAATGGGTTTTTCGGTAAAAAAATAGTTTAGATACTAAACCATTCAAAATGGGATAGTGCCTTGGTTTTTTTTTTACTTTTCCCTTGAATAAAAAACATTCCATGAAAAATACCATTTATTTAAAATAAACCGTGGATACAAATTTTAATAAAGATACTAAAAATTAATTTCAAACAAATTAACAAGTAAATTAAATTTAATAATAACTATAACAATTAATGTTTAAACAAACTAATAAATGAATAAAAAAAAGTGTTAATATTTTATCTAATTGACATTGCATATGATTGATATGAATGCTTTAAGCATTCATATGTCAATGTCTAAATATCAATCAACATGTAATCACCAAAGGGCTTTTGGCCTAGCGGTAGAGAGTCTTTGTCCTCGTAGGAGGTCAGGGGTTCAAACCTCACCAAATGTAAGAAGGGTGTATGAGTTTAATTGTTGTATTTGCCGTATATGAATATCATATACTTCAAAAAAAAATCAACATGTAATCCATAGGAGCTCACTTACTTGTAAATCTATAATGTTATTTAATGTAGCATTATTCATTCACATGTGAATCGAAAAATGTTACTATGTAAAAAATTTCATTCTTTCTTGTACATATGTATTGTGATTAATGAGTTAAGAATCAATTCATTTTGATTAGCTCTTTCATTGGTATTTACTATTTAGTGACTTGTTGCTCTCTCTTGGATTTATAACATCCTTTTGCGTTTCAAAAAAATGAATTTAATCCATACAAACATGGATAAGACTAAATGAGGGGATCATGATCAATCTATAATCAAGTAAGTAGGGGTGCTTAAAAAGCCATCAACCCGACTAATCCGGTCAACCCAATATGAAAAAAACACGAAAAAATCAACTCGAGAGAACACGACATATAATCGATACAAAAATAGGACAACCCAAATCTATCTGGGTTGATATTGAGTTAGGCCCAAAGTAACCAGATGAAAGTTTTAACGGCTTCTTTAGATATGTTTGTATTTCTCTTTAATATTTATAAGTTACCAAAAACAACCCGGCAACAATGAGCAATGCAACTCATAAGAGAATATTATTGAAAAATTATATGTAATTCCTAAAGATTTGATGAACTTGTATATACTCTTGAATGATTGGTCGTATTTCAAAGGAAGGTTTCACTATTTTTATGTTTTTATTGTTGCTTTTACTTTGTTTAAAAACAACCTGACCAAGCCGACCAACCCGATCAACCCGAACGAGTTGGATTGCACTTTTGTTTGAGTAGAAAATTTTGAAATCGCCAACATTGAGTTAGGTTGCTCAAATGTCGTCAACCCAATCACAATCTTTGAACACCTTTACAAGTAAGTATATATGATCTAAACCTTATAATTATATATGAATTAGACAAAACTCTTACATACAAAAATATACATAACCTACAATGAAACTTAGAACGCAGAACCAGTGACAGATCCATGATTTTTGCATAGTGGGGGTACTTTTTAGATAGGTTAAAGGTCCGCAAAGTCGTTCGATGTGTTTTAGCCTAATTTTACGGTTTCGAGAGATTTTTGAAGTTATTCGGTTGATTTTGAGAGATTTTTAAGTTTTTTTTATTGATTTCGAGAGACATTTTCATTTTTTTGGTCGATTTCCTAACACAAGTTCTCCAAGTTACAAAATTAGGAATGTCATGTTTGAAGCTTTGTTGTGATGTCAATTCATTTATGTTTGAATTTATAAGCACTTAATTATATAAAAACGGTATTATGATGATAATGTAAATTGTAAAACCATATTTTATTCATGTACATTTAAATTGAATTTAGATTTTCTAATGCAAATCGATGTTGAAATAACTATTTACGAAGTTGGCTATGAATCGGACTCGAACAAAAGCGACGAACGGTCTCATTTTTTTAGCCATGAATGAAATTCAAGTTCTAAAGAAAGTATATTGATTAAAACAAAAGGCAGTCAAGATTGTGAAAGTTAACATCCATGGTTAAGAACTCAAACATATAAATGGATATATGAGTATAAAGTGTTGCTTCCTTAAAAACAATTATGGACTAGCTTTTAGTATAAATTAAGCTAACTGGCTTAATGGATTAAGGTTAAATTATTGTTTGTTTGTTGTTATGAATACACAATCTGAATTACGTCACGACTTGTTCGTGTTATTGCTCAATGACGCTCAATGTAAATCTATATGTCTTTCTTTTAATCTTGTGGGGTTATTGATTGGAGTCCGAAATATCATTAAGGATTTTTCTAACTATTCTCCGGTACCCTGAAAATTACCAAGAAACTAAAATAGACACCTACTATTATTTTCTAAGCATGTATATGATTTTATGGTCAATTGTTTGATAGCAATTTTGTGGTGGGTGCACAAATAATAAACAAAGAAGTATTTAGAGGGTGTTTGGGAATGCTTTTTAAATCTCCTTATTGACTTATTGGCTTTTCAAAAAGTCAATAAGTTAAAAATGGTGTTTGGCAAATCCAAAAGTGCTTTTAAAATAGCTTTTGGCCAAGCCTTGGAAACGTGATTTTAAGAAGTCAAGGAAACCTGACTTTTGGATTGGAAAATGACTTCTTGGTAGCAAATTTACAGAAATACCCTCATCCTATAAAATATAACAACAAAACTATAAATACATATGTTTACCATAATTTAATAATAAATAATTTGGTACGAAAAATAAAATAATTATTGTAAAATAAAATAAATTATTTAAATAAAATATCATGTAATATATCTTGTTTTGCGTTGTATAATTAAATAACAAGGCATGTCCTTTTTGGTCATTTTACATGTATAAGCTAAGCCAAACACTTTTTTAAAAATAACTTATTGACTTATTGACTTTTTCTATCTCAAAAGCTAATCCAAACACTTTTTTAAAAACTCCTTTTCCAAAAGCAATAAGTCAATAAGCACTTTTGGCCAAAAACACTTTTGGACTAAAAAAACACTCCCTTAAAAGTTGTTGGACTGTCCAACTTTATATATATATATATATATATATATATATATATATATATATATATATTTGAATAGTTAAATTATGCAAGGGGGTCATTTTATATTTGACTTTCAATATTATCACAACAACTTTTTGCATGTTTATCAAAATCTAATTATTAAATTTTGGTTATTTGTTTACCTTGGGAATTGGGATTTGGGAATGACAAGAAAGGCCCATTTTAATAACAAACTTAATATCATGGGCTGGCCCAAAATATCTCAAGGAAGGAAAATATTTTACAGTAAAAGAGTTGAAAGAAAATGAAAAATCTTTATATATATAAAAGGAGAATCCATGGTTGATGAGGTGGCATCATGAGAATCAAGTATTCATCAAATGGTGAATTGTAGTTGATTCTTCATTGTCCCACATTGGTGACGAAAGTGAAAAGTTGGATGTGTGAGTGGCTATATAAATGATAGGATATGGCTTGAAGGTTCATACAAAATTTGATCCATTTTTTGGGTTAAATAGTTATTTTTTTATTTACATGACAAAACATTTCATGTAATAGTTAAACATTTCATACTCTTAAAAGAATACCCAAGAGTAATGAGGTGGCATCATGAGAATCAAGTAATCATCAAATGGTGAATTGTGGTTGATTCTTCAATGTCCCACATTGGTGACAAAAGTGAAATTTTTATATATATAAAAGGAGAATCCATGGTTGATGAGGTGGCATCATGAGAATCAAGTATTCATCAAATGGTTAATTGTGGTTGATTCTTCATCGTCCCACATTGATGACAACAATGAAAAGTTAGAAGTGTGAGTTACTATATAAAGGATAGTGTAGTAACCGTGACCAAACTTGAAGGAGTTTCAAGTCTTGGGGTGGAATCTGAATAAAATGGGAGTTGAAGGGAGTAATTTGTAAATGAGGCCTAGGGTATATAAGGGCACAAAACCCTAGGGAGAGCATTTTGAATACTGATTTGTGTGTTGTGACGGCTGAATTTTGAGAGAGAAAAGAAGGAAAGGTTGGAGCTCCTATACATATTGGAAGAGGAAGGATCATCAATCTTGGAAACCAAAGAAAAGGGGTGTGTTGGAGTTTCGTTTTCAGCAAAGAATCAACCAGGTAAATCCCTCTCTCTTCATCTTTCAGCTGTGGATTTGTGGTTAGATTGAATATCTATGTGGGTTTTTGTTAAAATAGAGTTTGAGACTTAATGGGAGATTTTGGGCGCCATGTTGTGTTGTTATCGCCAAGGGTCTTGTAATTGTTGAACCTAGTGATCCTCTTATGATTGCTAATCCTTATTTCTCGAGATTTCGAGCTTGCCTGTGATTTCTCGACCGAATTAAGGGTCAGGTCGACATCCGGATAGCTTCCTGGAAGTCCGGATACATTCGAGTGGTTGAAGGTTTCCGGGTAAGTGTCCGGATAGGTGTGTTGTCCGGATAAGGGTGTTGTCCGGATAGGTGTGTTGTCCGGATAGAGGTGTTGTCCGGATAGGTGTGCTGTCCGGAATAGAGTGTCGTCCGGGGAGTTGAGATGATCAGCTTATGAGTTTATCCTATCGCCAGGTAGATCGTTTGGAAGTGCATACCAGAATAAGAAAGGAACGTAAGCGTAACAGGTGAGTTTTTCTAACTAAAGCTTGATGGTACTTGTTCATTTACTCGTACATGTGTGCTTACTTAATGTATGTTGCATATGACTTACTTATGCATGATGTGATGTATATGGGGGGTGTGTCCCATACGTAATGTGTGATATATATGGGGGGGTGTCCCATACGTAATGGTGTGATGCTTATGGGGGGTGTGTCCCATATGTTATGGTATGACGCTTATGGGGGGTGTGTCCCATCTGTCATAGTGTGATGCTTATGGGGGGGGGGGTGTCCCATATATTATTTGCCAAACTTTATATTGATTTATGTTTCGCAAAACTCCTTAAATGCTATATGTGGTGTGGATGTAACTGAGGGACCTCACTAGACCTTGTGGTCTAACCCTCGCATTTTCAAAACTGAAACCCTTTTCAGGTAAGCAGATTAAGGGCAGTTCCTCTAGTGGTAAAGAGAAGGCGTGAGAGCGGGTGTGGCTTGGCATTAGTGGACTTCCTTTACATTTTGTTATTAGAAACTCTCAGTTGTAATTCGGGTTTATTCCGCAAACCCGAGTGCAGAATTTTGATGGTGTAAACCTTGGGCCATGTTTTGGTGATAAATTATATTTTAATGTCGTATTCCGGCATGCTTTGGAGTGGGTTGTTACAGTTGGTATCAGAGCCGTAGTTTAAGGGATTTAGGTGACCGGATGGGCCTAAACTTAAACTGTAGAAGTACAACTGAGAATGTAGGAAGGCCTAGGAAGACCTCACTGGGAAGCGTGAATAATAGGGTGGTGAAAACTATCATGTAAGGTAAGTTCGGAATTACACCTGGACAGTGTAATTGTGAATTTACAGGTGCATGACGGTGATCATTCTTGCCTTGTTATTTTGGGACGGTTGTTAATCTATATTTTGTGTAATGTTTCGGTAGTTGTGAATGTCAGGACGAAGTTTGAGGAGTAGGTCTGTACCAGTTGTGGAGACTTTGCCTTTAGCGGGGGAAATCCGCGTGGAGGGGAGTCTGGAGGATGGACCAGTGAGTCCTCTGAGGCAACTGGCTACCCGCGGGAGGGGCGGAGGTCGTGGAAGGGATCGGGGAATAGCACCCCGACGTGCGGCTACCCAGACTGTGGTGGCCAGTGTGTGGAGATTATCAGTAGTGTGTAAAGTTTTACCTTGTCATGATGGCAACGGTTTAGTGTGTTGTACAGATTATTCGTGGTATGAGTGATGATTCTTTCTAGAAGAAGCGTTGTTTGAATGTTTGGTGCGAGTGTCCGTGTGAAGTAGAACCTTTAGGGTTCTTAAGGAAATAATTGATTGGAGGTGAGCTCCTAATCTCTTATGAGTCTTTATTCTGGGAGTTCCCGATGTCGGTGAATTGAGATCTTGAGAGTTTCGACTCAAGGATCGGATAGTGGAGATGTGCTTTCTTACTCTCTATCTAGTGGAGGAGTAACAAGAGTGGTTGAGAAGTGATAGAGGTATGGATTGGAAACACTGGTGTCGGTTAACCAGTTTGGGACCGAGGTGAAGCCGCGTATTTTTACAAATTAACAGTCAGGTGGTGACTGTGGGGTTGGACATCCAAGTGTGTGGGGAAGTACCGGCACCGAAGGTTGTTTCAAATGTAAGGAACCTGATGGTGTAGTGGGGACTAGGGTGTCGGCGTTGAGTTATTGTAATTGCAAAAAGGTTAACCCTGCTTGAGCGAATAGCCTTCAATGTAAAGTGAGTCATGCATGGCGTTTTCAAACAAGTTACATAAGTCCTTCGTGTCAAAATGTGTGAGTGTGTGCGTGTGCCTTGTAAACTTCTGATTTTGAAAATGAGTTGGTGTGTGCTTGAAGGAAAAGATAAATTTGTTTGCATGGGGTAATAAATTTTGAACTTGGAAAATAGTGAGTTACTTCACTTCACTTGCGAGTGAGTTAAGCTTTGTTGTAAAAATCGTAACAATATTTGATCGCATGGTTTTATGGATGAAAACGATATGAAAACGTGGTTGACATATCAACAAGTGTGGGAGTCGGTCGACTATCCCAGTATGGGTGTTGTCCGGATAGGTGTGTTGTCCGGATAGGGGAGTTGTCCGGATAAGGGTGTTGTCCGGATAGGTGTGTTGTCCGGATAGGTGTGTTGTCCGGATAGAGGTGTTGTCCGGATAGGTGTGTTGTCCGGATAGGGGTGTTGTCCGGAATAGAGTGTCGTCCGGGGAGTTGAGATGATCGGCTTATGAGTTTATCCTTTCGCCAGGTAGATCGTTTGGAAGTGCACACCAGAATAAGAAAGGAACGTAAGCATAACATGTGAGTTTTTCTAACTAAAGCTTGATGGTACTTGTTCATTTACTCGTACATGCGTGCTTACTTAATGTATGTTGCATATGACTTACTTATGCATGATGTGATGTATATGGGGGGTGTGTCCCATACGTAATGTGTGATGTATATGGGGGTGTGTCCCATACGTAATGGTGTGATGCTTATGGGGGGGGTGTCCCATATGTTATGGTATGACGCTTATGGGGGGGGGGGTGTCCCATCTGTCATAGTGTGATGCTTATGGGGGGTGTGCCCCATATATTATTTGCCAAACTTTATATTGATTTATGTTTCGCAAAACTCCATAAATGCTATATGTGGTGTGGATGTAACTGAGGGACCTCACTAGACCTTGTGGTCTAACCCTCGCATTTTCAAAACTGAAACCCTTTTCAGGTAAGCAGATTAAGGGTAGTTCCTCTAGTGGTAAAGAGAAGGCGTGAGAGCGGGCGTGGCTTGGCATTAGTGGACTTCCTTTACATTTTGTTATTAGAAACTCTCAGTTGTAATTCGGGTTTATTCCGCAAACCCGAGTGCAGAATTTTGATGGTGTAAACCTTGGGCCATGTTTTGGCGATAAATTATATTTTAATATCGTATTCCGGCATGCTTTGGAGTGGGTTGTTACAGATAGAATATGGCTTGAAGGTTCATACAAAATTTGATCCATTTTTGGGTTAAATAGTTATTTTTTATTTACATGACAAAACATTTCATGTAATAATTAAGCATTTTATGTAATAGTTAAACATTTCGTATCCTTAAATCTTTATATCTTTATATATATAAAAGGAAAACTCAAGAGTAATGACTAATGAGGTGGCATCATGAGAATCAAGTATTCATCAAATGGTGAAATTGTGGTTGATTCTCATTGTCCCACATTGGTGTCAAAAGTGAAAAGTTGGAAGTGTGAGTGACTATATAAAGGATAAGATATGGTTTGAAGGTTCATACAAAATTTGATCCATTTTTTGGGAAATAGTTATTTTTTATTTAGATGACAAAACATTTCATGTAATAGTTAAACATTTCATATATTCTTTATCTTTATATATATAAGGAGAATCCATTGTTGATGAGGTGGCATCATGAGAATCAAGTATTCATCAAATGGTGAATTGTGGTTGATTCTTCATTGTCCCACATTGGTGACAAAAGTGAAAAGTTGGAAGTTTGGGTGACTATATAAATGATAGGATATGGCTTAAAGGTTCATACAAAATTTGATCCATTTTTTGGGTTAAATAGTTATTTTTTATTTAGATGACAAAACATTTCATGTAATAGTTAAACATTTCATATCTTCTTTATCTTTATATATATAAAAGGAGAATCCATTGTTGATGAGGTGGCATCATAAGAATCAAGTATTCATCAAATGGTGAATTGTGGTTGATTTTTCATTGTCCCACATTGGTAACAAAAGTGAAAAGTTGGAAGTGTGGTGACTATATAAAGGATAAGAAATGGCTTAAAGGTTTATACAAAATTTGATCCATTTTTGGGTTAAATAGTTATTTTTTATTTTCATGACAAAACATGTCATGTAATAGTTAAACATTTCATGTAATAGTTAAACATTTCATATCTTTAAAGGAAAACCCAAGAGTAATGAGGTAGCATAATGAGAATCAAGTATTCATCAAATGGTGAATCGTGGTTGATTTTTCATTGTCCCACATTGGTGATAAAAGTGAAAAATGGGAATTGTGAGTGACTATATAAAGGATAAGATATGGTTTGATGGTTCATACAAAATTTGATCCATTTTTGGATTAAATAGTTATTTTTTATTTACATGACAAAACATTTCATGTAATAGTTAAACATTTCATATCTTTAAATAGATAAAAAGAAAACCCAAAAGATACGAGTTAGCACCATGAGAGTTGAGTATCAAATAGTGGATTGTGGTTTAGTTGTAGCTATCCCACATTGGTAAGAAGTTGAAACATTGGAATAAAGATGTTTGTATAAAAAAGATGGATGTAATGACATTATGTCAAACCATAAGATTTTAGTATTCTCAAATAGTGAATTGTGATATATTAGAAAATGAGAGTGTATTAATAGGAGAAGGTGTCATTGAAAATTAAAAAGATTAATGATTGTTAAAACGAAGTTTGTTTACAAACACAATTAAACAATCAATAAGGTACGACCCAAAAGCCATAAGATTTTAGAATTCTCAAATATTGAAAAAACAATCTATCTATATATATATATATAAGAAATAACCAAAATAATTTGAGATACCATTGTGAAACGTCTTTTGACTAATACCTCAATAGATATTTTACAAAAGATAACATAAATATTTATATATATATATATATATATAAATAGAAAAATATTTACATTTTCTATCTTTCTTTATTTATATGTATAAACGAAATAACCAAGGGTATTTGAAGTGACATTGTAAGATTTTTTATTCTTAAATCTTGCATTGTGATATTATTTTAGTCATTCCACATTGATAAGAGAATGCTAGATTGGAGAATGAAATGGATTACAAGTAATGATGAAGGAAAGTTGTATATAAATTTGAATGAGTTTGGTAATCTCACACTGATAAGAAGATTAACATTTTTATGAAACATGTTAACATATATTGACAACAAAAGACGGATACATGTTTAATTTGTGGAAACTCATAGAGTTCACTAAGTTTAGTCAAACCCTTTTTGGGAAAAAAAAATCTCCAAACCATTCGTAACAACAATATGTTTGGTGTGTCGTTTAAGTTCTAAACAATATAACAACAAAATTATTACCAATAAATCTCAATGTATTCGTAATAACAAATGGTAATCACTAACCAGTAGATGAAAATGAACCACTTATGGAATTGCATTTTTCGTTTTAAATCGTATCTCATTAGTATTAAACGATGAATTACCTTTTATCTTGTAACAACCGGGTTTTCTAGGGAAAGAATGAAAGTTAGTGTCATTTGTCTAAAGAATGGAAGTATACTTGGAGGACCAAAGTGGAAATTTGAGAGAGGATATTTAAGGGCACAATTCTCTAGGGTTAGCTGATTTTCAGCTTCTCTTGGTGTGGTTGGCGGCTTGGGAAGAAAAGAGAAGGAGAAAGGGAGTTCTTGGGAAAGGAATCAAAGAGAGAAGAAATCAACAAGGTAATCCTTCTAAATTCGTTTTCCTTGTTGTTGTAGTATTCCTTTCTTAATTAGTCCGGATTGTTTAAGTCTGAATGTGGAGATTCAATAAGCTTTCACCCACTTTTTCCTTAAAAGTGTGTTTTGAGGTTTTTCGCTTAGTAATTCGATTTAAAGGATTAAAAATGGTTTAAGTGGACGTTTTATGGTTGGGAATTGAACCCAGTTATATGCCTAATCAACTCATGGGTAGAAATCAGGTTTTTAATCACTTTTGATAATCAATTTTCGCACAGATCGTAGTTTCCGGACACTGGATGTCTTGAGGCTTCAGTAGTTTCCGGGTAGTATGCTAGTGTCCTGGTAGCGAGTGCATGAGAGTTTCCGGGTGGGTGTCCTTCCGGATAAGTTGGGTTACCGGGTGTTAGTATCCGGTAAAGGACGTGTCCGGGAAGTCGAGGTACCCGGACAGTTCGGACATCCGGGATGTTGGGGTGTCTGGACAGTTCGGGTATCCGGGAAGTCAAGGTATCCAGACTGTTGGGGTATCCGGAATGTGTTAATGACCGGAAAGTGTTCACTGGTTAGTAGGATTGAACCATCTAATCTGATTTTAAACCTAATGCCTTTAGGTGTTCGATTGGATTAGCTTGGAGGTAGTTAAGAAGTGCGTTCAGCGTTACCAAGGTGAGTTCCCTAAACCTTTTTGCGACGTACAACGTTAAATGATTTAACTGATTATGGTTTCATTTACGAGCATGAACTGTTTATAACTGTCACGCATGTTCTTCCATGAACTACACGTTTTACTTAAGAAAGCTTATTATGATATGATGAAATGAGAATGATGATTTAAAGGATTTAAATCTGCACGTTTTATGAAAAGAATGATGTGCTATGTGGAGTCGGTCTGCACTGTGGGGTCAGAGAGTGATCCTCGGGATCTGATGATTCCTTGGATAGATATGATAGACTGGTAGGTTGGAATTCGTTTCCTCCTATTTCAAGTAGAGGGGAGTCTGCGTAGGCTCCGGAAGAGGCGAGAGGGGTTCTACTCGGGGGCCCGATCGCGGAATGTTTATGTGATCCAATACACAGTGCAGTACCATGCTTGATGATATGTTAAGGTTTACGATGATTCTTTTATAAATGTTTTCCATACTGTTTACATGTTGATTTCGAAGGGAATTCACTAGACCTTTTGGTCTAACCTCGCTTTTCAAAAACTAAACCATTTTCAGGTAAGCGCACTATGGGTTCTTCTAGTAAGAACTAGGAGTAACTCAAGAAGGATTTGGAGACTAGAGAGACTCAAGAGTTTTGATTTTAATGACTATAGATGTAGCTCTCGGCTGTGGATTTTAGACTTCCGCTGTCAATTTTGTTTAGTATAGAAGGATGAATGTTTATGGACAAGTTTAATTATGTAATATGAATGCTTATTTCTGGATGAATGCATGTTATGTTTTTGGGACGTTACAAATGGTATCAGAGCCTTAGTTTAAGGGATTTAGGTGACCAGTCGCGCCTAAACTTAAACTGTAAGATGAGGAACACAGCCGAGACATAGGATTGCCTCTAGGAACGATCACTATAAATGCGCTTAAGAATAAGGTGCCAAGGACAAACGTGTAAGGTAAGTTTGGGATTACACCTGGCCAGTGTAATTACGAACTTACAGGTACATGTGCGTGCTTACAATACCTTACTATAGCAAATTAGTTGTGTCATGTCTAGCAAGGATTAATTATGGGTTTCTTTCAGTTTAGCGCCATGGCTGGGAGAACGTTGAGGAATAGGTCAGCAAGATCCCTAAGGGATAGACCGAGCTCCATTGTTTGGGAGGTGTCGTGTAAGATCATTTTTTTTGATGTGATGTACACACCGAATGGAGGGAATGTTGTATAGAATGTTATGAGTCGTGTAGAAGTAGCTCTTCGTGGGTGCGAAGAGGATGAATGTTTGGGTAAGACTCTTGTGTCTCGAGAATCCCAGTTGTAGAAATCGTGGGTTAGATCAGTCAGGATGGTAAGGAAGGACAGTGTCGAAATCTTGAAAGTGTCAATGGTGCCCTGACTTCTTAGTCGAGCTTTTCAATGACAGGATAAATGAGATAAGATACCTATAGTGAATTGAAAGCATGTAGAAGTAGAAAGTGAAATAGTTGATCAAAACGAAAATAGTATAAAATGATTGAGTAGGTGAGATGTGGAACGCATGTACAACAAGTTATTGCATGACCGAGAGGGCGGCCTTTGGTCGAAGGCAAGGTGTCAAGGATAAGCTACGTGAGTGAAACGGTTGACCTTGTTAGGGTAAGTAGCCTTCAATTGCAAGTAGAGTTTCATGCATAGCTTTCCTAAATGTAACATGAAAATTGTCACGATTTAAGTTAAAGGTGTAAATATCAATTTTGATCGAAAAGGAGTCAGAATGTGCAAGCGTATGTTTAAAGAAAGGGTGATTTCATTCACATTGCACAATGAAATTTTGAGCCTAACGATTTGCAAAGTATTTCACACTTTTCATGATAAGTTAAATTGTTACAAAAAGGTCGAGAAAACGTTTGCCAGCAAATTTTTTACAATCAAATGAGTTTTAACCTGTTGATATCATGTAAAAGAGTGTGAGAACCGACTGGTTTACTTGGTGTCGGTAATTTTCTTTCGGAATTGTGTCGTATGAAAGGACTTTCATTCAACGTATTACTGTCGTAATAACATCGTTCGGAATTGAATAAGATTAAGGTTCACGGAAAGATGCATGCAAACGATTCTCGAATCGTTGTGCAGGGCGTTGAAGTTATAAGAGTGATGGGGTCATGTGTACCCAAGTGTTTTCCAAACATTGTTTATTTAAAATGATGAAATGTGAGAAAAGATTTATTTACTGTATTGTCATGCATGAAGGCTATGAACCCACTAGGTCGTAAGATATTACATGTTAAGCTAAGGAAGAACTCCAAAAGTGGAAAAGTGTCGGACAAATCAAGAAAGAATGTTGTAGCTTTAGGGTGCATTTGGTTCGGCGGATTCCGACGGAATTGGGTGGAATTGGAATGGTCAATTCCATTGACCAAATTCCATTGTGTTGTTTGGTTTGCAATGGAATGTAATTGATTTCCTGAATTCCATCCAACTAAGGAATTCATCATTCCTTAATAAAAGCTGTGGAATTGAAATCCATTCCTTCCATATTTATGATAATGACAATAATACCCCCATTTTATTCTTAAAAACCCTAGATATGTTTCTTTCTCATTTCTATACTGCTCGACTCCAACGATTGAAGAAGCCGCCATCGCGTTTCTTCTCCTCTTTCGATTTCGATTTCATTTCTGTATGGAGCTGAAAATCTTATTTCGATTTCATTTCGATTTCGATTTCAATTTCTTCTCCTGTTTCTTCTCTGCCATGGCTTCTTCAATGCTGTATGGAGCTGGAAATCTTGCAATCGTAAGAGGAAGAATAGCCCCAAATGGATTAGGGTTTAATGGTTCAGATTTGCATGGAAGAAAGATTTTTTTTGGGAATTCCAGTTTGGTAATTGCGAATTCCAATTTGAGAGGTAGAACCCTAGTTGGACCGAATTCCATTTTAGACCGAATTTGAGAGGTAGAACCCTAGTTTGGTAATTGCGACCAGTTTGGTAATTACTGATTTATATACATTTATAAATGGTAAATTACATATTTTATTCCAATTAAATGTTAATTTTAAAATTGTTTATAAGAATGGAAAAAAAATTAAATTTTAAGAAAGGGTATTTTTGTCATTTTTCACAATTCCATTCCGATTCCATTGCAAACCAAATAGACAGATTTCAAGATTACATTCCATTTCCTGTCAACCAAACAGTTGGTCAAACCTGAAAACATTCCATTCCAATTCCTTCCAGATTCCAATTCCTTTGACAGATTCAATTCCTGCAGAAAACATTCCGCTAACCAAACGCACCCTTAGTATTTGTGTTCAAGAGGAAAGGTGAACAGTGGTAGAGTCAGAAGTGGGTTATAGTATCGGTTGTATGAGGGTTTGCACCTTGTTCGGTAACTGGAAATGCGGTTGTTGAGGGACGGATTGGGCCCAGGGGAAGGAGTAGAAGTCATCGAGGTGTTGGTATTAGCAACTCGTTGAGTAGTGTTGAGAGGCAGAAGCGAAATGTCCACGGTGTTGTATATGAGTTTTGAGGTGAGCTTGTAATATTGATGTTACAGGAGTAAGTTCAGAAAAGAGGGAGACGTATTATGAAGTGATTATGATATGTTTGTAGGATTAGGTTCCGTAAGGAACCCTTGTTAAAGAATAAGTTAAGAAAGTAGTTACAGGTTATCTGTTGTTGTAGAAGCCGACAGTTGTGTAAGGTGGTCGAGGCCAAAGTCTTGAACCAGAAGGTTGGAAGTTGATAGAACACCTTGTAGGGTGTTACGAGGATGAGAAGTCATTGTATAAGCGTTCTATTTACGAAGTATGGAGGGTTCGTAGAATGATGAGGTAAGTAGCAGGAGCGAAGCGAGTGCGTAGACTTTATCGCTTAGTGAGGGACTGTGTCCAGCTTACGTAAGAGCTCGGATCGTAAAGAGCTAGCTAGAATGTCTGTGTTTGAGCTAATTGAGAACTCGTGAGTTATGGTTCAGCAAGTTGAGAAAGGACTAAGTAGCGAGATAGGCTCGATTTTATGCGGGCAATTTTGAGGGCGAGTTTAAATTGTGTATGGATGATCAGGAGAGATCTGGTCTGCAGTGTGATGTTATGGGCAAAGAGTGTAAGGATGTGTAGTGACAGTATTTGTCAAGCTAAATGTGCCAGCTAGTGTCGTGGTAATGTGGTGTTAGAGAGAGAGGAAGCATCAGATAGAAGCCTTTTGGGTGTTTCGGATGAGGTGTGCGACTTGTTAACCAGGTTGTTAGAGCACGTAGGGTGTAAGTTGACGTTGTAACATGACTAAGTTCGAGATAGAATGACAGAGTGATGGGGAGTAGTTATTCAAATAAGAAACCAATTGTTTTATGGTTGTAAGAGTCGCTAAGTAAGTATATTTTGGGATCATTGGAAGTTTAAAGAAGATGACGGGTGTGTTAGTCAAAATGTGGTGGAATAGATGTGAAATCCTTAAAGAGTGTGAGTTGTTGCTTATGGGTGAAAGAATTGTCTGAGAAAGTAAAAGTTGGAGATTAAAGAATGTGTAGTGACGTCGAACACTGGTGTCGTTTCAAGATGACTTGGTTGAATGCCTTAAGTTAGGACCTTGGTGCAACTGCGTGGCTATGTAAGTAATGAGAAAGTGATATCAGCATGTGGAAAGGTCGGGAGAGAGGGGCAAGTAATGTTTGGTGAGCAGTGCTCTACGCTAACATGGGGAGGTCAGGATAGTATGTCGGATTAAGTGAGTAAATTGGAAGTAGTAAACGTGACAGTAATGCCAAAAGGTGCAGTGTTGTGTAGATTGTCATTAATAAGTGTGCGAACTTTTGGAAAGAGTGTTGAGGAAGGGAATTGTGTATGGTTTTGTGCAGGAAAGAAGTGGATGAGACAACTGAATGAGTAAGTTACTAACTTTATGAGAAAGGTTAAATCGAACTGGTCGTGCAGTGATTAAGCTAGTGAGAATAGTATGGTGTGACCATGGTTACTCCTCCCAGTTGGGCGAGGATAACCGGAGTTATGTTTTTATGATTGAACGAGCGTGGCAATCAGCAAGGAATGGTTGTGTTTCAGGATAAGTTTAATTCGAATAGGTGGACACTTCAGCATTGGGTTGGAGGTTCCTACTCTTAGTTACGTATAAGTATGAAGTGGTGAAGTGGTGAGGATATGAGAGGTGGTTGACGAACTGTGGTCTAGGTGGTCCGAGAAAAGGGAAATGTTATCTGCATAGACGATTGTTGGGTGGTACAGGGTTGAGAGTGGTGATACGATGAAGGAACTCTGGGTTGTGAGTTGTCGAAGTGTTCAGAGTTGGCCTTGTGCCAAGCTGTCAAGGGAGTGATTGTTTCGTAGTAAATGAATCTTGCATTGTAACGGGGGAATTCCGCCAAGTTCCTCCTTATAGGAAGTATAGATGCATGAGAAGCCTTAGTTAATCTTATGTTGTCAAGTCTGATCGAGTAGGAACAGTAGCCTACGAGTTAGAGAACCGTAAGAAATGAAGGGGATGCACCCAATGTTCCATGTTTCGAATTTATGAGGTGGTGGACTGAGTCAGAAGTGGCATTACCTTGGGGAAGTGTCAGTTGTGGTGTGGGCATGATACCCGTGTCTTTTCCAATAAGGAATTCCGGGGACGGAATTCTTTTAAGGGGGGAGTGTTGTAACAACCGGGTTTTCTAGGGAAAGAATGAAAGTTAGTGTCATTTGTCTAAAGAATGGAAGTATACTTGGAGGACCAAAGTGGAAATTTGAGAGAAGATATTTAAGGGCACAATTCCCTAGGGTTAGCTGATTTTCAGCTTCTCTTGGTGTGGTTAGCGGCTTGGGAAGAAAAGAGAAGGAGAAAGGGAGTTCTTGGGAAAGGAATCAAAGAGAGAAGAAATCAACAAGGTAATCCTTCTAAATTCGTTTTCCTTGTTGTTGTAGTATTCCTTTCTTAATTAGTCCGGATTGTTTAAGTCTGAATGTGGAGATTCAATAAGCTTTCACCCTCTTTTTCCTTAAAAGTGTGTTTTGAGGTTTTTGGCTTAGTAATTCGATTTAAAGGATTAAAAATGGTTTAAGTGGACATTTTATGGTTGGGGATTAAACCCAGTTATATGCCTAATCAACTCATGGGTAGAAATCAGGTTTTTAATCACTTTTGATAATCAATTTTCGCACAGATCGTAGTTTCCGGACACTGGATGTTCTTAAGGCTTCAGTAGTTTCCGAGTAGTATGCTAGTGTCCGGGTAGCGAGTGCATGAGAGTTTCCGGGTGGGTGTCCTTCCGGATAAGTTGGGTTACCGGGTGTTAGTATCCGGTAAAGGGCGTGTCCGGGAAGTCGAGGTACCCGGACAGTTCGGACATCCGGGATGTTAGGGTGTCCGGACAGTTCGGGTATCCGGGAAGTCAAGGTATCCGGACTGTTGGGGTATCCGGAATGTGTTAATGACCGGAAAGTGTTCACTGGTTAGTAGGATTGAACCGTTTAATCTGATTTAAACCTAATGCCCTTAGGTGTTCGATTGGATTAGCTTGGAGGTAGTTAAGAAGTGCGTTCAACGTTACCAAGGTGAGTTCCCTAAACCTTTTTGCGACATACAACGTTAAATGATTTAACTGATTATGGTTTCATTTACGAGCATGAACTGTTTATAACTGTCACGCATGTTCTTCCATGAACTACACGTTTTACTTAAGAAAGCTTATTATGATATGATGAAATGAGAATAATGATTTAAAGGATTTAAATTTGCACGTTTTATGAAAAGAATGATGTGCTATGTGGAGTCGGTCTGCACTGTGGGGTCAGAGAGTGATCCTCGGGATCTGATGATTCCTTGGATAGATATGACAGACTGGTAGGTTGAAATTCGTTTCCTCCTATTTCGAGTAGAGGGGAGTCTGCGTAGGCTCCGGGAAGGGGAGTCTGCGTAGGCTCCGGAAGAGGCGAGAGGGGTTCTACTCGGGGGCCCGATCGCGGAATGTTTATGTGATCCAATACACAGTGCAGTACCATGCTTGATGATATGTTAAGGTTTACGATGATTCTTTTATAAATGTTTTCCATACTGTTTACATGTTGATTTCAGAGGGAATTCACTAGACCTTTTGGTCTAACCCTCGCTTTTCAAAAAACTAAACCATTTTCAGGTAAGCGCACTATGGGTTCTTCTAGTAAGAACTAGGAGTGACTCAAGAAGGATTTGGAGACTAGAGCGACTCCAGAGTTTTGATTTTAATGACTATAGATGTAGCTCTCGGCTGTGGATTTTAGACTTCCGCTGTCAATTTTGTTTAGTATAGAAGGATGAATGTTTATGGACAAGTTTAATTATGTAATCTGAATGCTTATTTCTGGATGAATGCATGTTATGTTTTTGGGACGTTACATATCTTAATGTGATCAAGTAATTTCTTAAAATATTACTCGCTACCGCGCAACGCGCGGGACGCACACTAGTAATACGAAAATGTAAATGGAAATTAATTTTCATTTTTTATAGTTTAGCTTGGAATGAATATTTGGACTTATGAAAAAATAAGCACGGTAGGAGAGAATACAACGATCGATAGTCTTCCTCTCTAAGTGAGGGTCATGACTCTTACTCGATAAGTGCTTACCGGGTTATAAACGCTTACCATCAATCCTTTTAGATGGCCTAGAGTGTTACCCCATTAGGTAAATGAGAGTTGTGAGTCTTGTATGTAAGTACTTACCTGATAAGTGTTTGGTAAACGACACCTTAATTGAACATAAATCAACTAATGATGACAATTAAGGTTAGCTATCGATGAAAAACGTACATGTTAAAAGCTCACGCAAACAATGCCAGGGCTATTACATTTGTGAAAATTAATACGAAGAAAGTTTGGACCAGGGGTGTTAACGAGTCGAGCCGAGTAGCAGGTTATTTGAGCCGAGCTGGAAAAAAATACCAAGCTCGAGCTCGAATATTTTTTCAATGTTTGAGCTCGAGCTCGATGCTCGTTTATGAGCTTGAATTCGAGACCGATTAACTCGTTTACGTAGTCAAGATCGACAAATTTTATATTTTAATTATATAATTTGTAAACATATAAATATGTCAGGCTCGAAAAGGTGTATGCTCGAATGGATCGGCTCGACTCGACTCGTAAAGCTTAATCGAGCTTTCGAACGAGTCGAGTCGAACATCGGTGTTATAGAGCTCGACTCGTTAACTTAAGCAAGCCTTATTATGTGTTCGAGATCGACTCGAGCTCGACAACTATTAGGCTCGAGCTCGAGATAAACGAGCTCGAGTAGCTCGTTAAAAGGTCGACTCGTTAACACCCATAGTTTAGACCTATTAATAGCAATTAAGGTAGGATACGAACTCAAAGAGGTAAGAGCATCTCCATCAGCTTCCCTATTTTAGAGAAAATGAAGAATATGAGGATTTTGGGTTGTATTTGTGCTCCAACAGCTTCCCTATTTTGGAGGAATTGAAGAATATGGGGATTTTGGGTTGTATTTGTGCTCCAACAGCTTTCCCAAAACTATCTCCAAAATGGAGAAAGTAGTAGAGAGAAGAAGTTTTTCTTCAAATATGGAGATAACCCAAAAAATGATTACTACATGAGAGGACCAATAGAAATCATTGAAAAAAAATATTTAGAGTGATAAATAATATTTTAGAGCATCTCCAACAACTTCTTCAAAATTTCTTCAAAAGTCAAAATCTTCAAAAAAAATTGCATTCATCTCCAACAGATTCCCCATTTTGGAGAAAGAAACAATGCTTATAATATTAAAATATTCAATTCTGTTAAAGGAAAAACGAAACAGAACACAATAGAATGGAGAGAATGAATCGTAATTCTCATTAATCATAAGCCCTTTATATAGGGAGGAGTTTACAACGAAAAGGAAACATTATTTATGGTAATATCTAATAGTAGGAAAATATTTATTTCAATCACTTTTTTTGATGATGGCACATATCCTTCAACACTCCCCCTTGTGACGAATCAAATGAGTGATGGTGCATAGTTCTTGCCTCATTAAAACCTTACGCCAAAGAAACAAAACCCAGTGGGAAAAATAAAAACTTTAGGCGAAGGAAAGAGTACAAGACACCAATAAACAATTCCTTTAGTTTACCATTTTTCTTGATTTGTGCATCAATCAAGAGGTATAGAAATTAAGATGATGTATAAAATGTTGCCTCACTAAAACCTTGCACCAAGGAACAAAACCCAATGGGAAAAATAAAACCTTGGTTGAAGGAAAGAGCACAACATACCAATATTACATTTATAGTAGACTCCCCCTTTTGTCTACCACTCCCCCTGATTCGTGCATTAATCAAAGGAGGTTTAAAACATTTCCATTTCAATACTTTCTACATGTTTCCCAAATATGGTTTTACGTATTGATTTGGTAAACAAACATGTCACATTTTCCTCGCGTTTTATTCAGTTCACTTGAATCTTGAGGAGAATAAAAACTTAAGCAAAGTATGCTTTGTGTTATAACCCTTGAAGTATCTTACTTTCATTTCTTCGATACATGATTCATTATTTCCATACATGCAAGTTGTATAATGGTTAAACTCAAAATTACCAGCTCCTCTTATATGTGTAATGATAGTCCTTAACCATATACACTCTTGAATAGTCTCATGGAGAGTAAGATTGCTGATAATATAAGAAGATAGCTATTAAGGGTTTGCTTAGTTTACTTCCAAGCAATCGGCATGTTCCATATGATAATTCCTTATCCAGTTTGGGAACAACCTTTATATCAGTCAAACATATACCTAATATCAGCAAATATATACCAAGGCATTGTTTGGTGTTTTTCTATAAGAGCCAGTACTTTTGCCGCTCACAATCTAAGTAGGTATTGAAGTTTCATTATCAATCCATTTATCTTCGTAGGGAAATTATAAGCCCACGTCAATGGTGCCAAAAGACTAATTTGAAATCATTCCAATGACGTTGCGTTGGCGCTGAGCTAAATCTAGCTGACAAGTTCAGTGAGAAGTACAATATACGGTCAAGTGTATTATGTTGAGTGATAACACCACTTTTTGGCGTTATTTTCAGTTCTCAAACCAATGAGATTGGCTTGTATTCAAGTAAAAAGGCGTGTATTTTACGGTTTATCAAGTGATTTACACAGGTTATCTAAAAGGCGGCATTCCTCGAGAAAAGAAGCTAAAAAGAGCCCAAAACGATTCCAAACGAAGCCTAACGGAAGCCCAAAAGCCAAGCCCAAGACCCGCGATCGAACCAGGACCCGACCCACGAACCAGAAATCGACCCAAGCTGCAAAAACAACACGCGCGACTTACCACGCGACTTGCAAGTCGCGTGGCAAGTGGCGTAACCCTCTGTTTGTCGAAAATCAGCTATTTTATTCGGGATTTAAGTCATTCGTTCGGTATCCAGATTTCACACGACGGCCAGAGCAGTCCCGGGGGCGATTTTCAGAGCCAAGTGACACCGTTTGGAGCAAAGATCGAGGATCAATCGAAGGAACGTTCAAGACGCGAAGTAGATTCAATCACGGGAAAAGGGAGTTTATCAATTCATCTTACACAGTCACCACGATCACGTCTACCATGTTTGCTTACACTTTCGTTTCTCTTTCTTTTGTGTTTGAATCCCCCAACATCATGAACTAACTTTAAGATGTTGGGGGTTGGATTGAATTAGGATTGAACATATAGATGGATGACGAATGACTTTTATCAGTTTTCTGATTTAATGAATGCATGTGATTTTGTTCTTAATGCTTTTGTGAGCGTGGCTAACTTACAATTGTTTTATTGTTTTCAATTATGTTCGAGAGAATTAATTGAGATCTAGAATTAGGAATTACATGTCTAAGGTAAGAAAGGATAGAGATATACCGAGTAAGCCTTAGTCTCATAATAACCTGCGCTTAATGTGTTTTGAACTACATAGGGTGAGATCGAGAGATTAATCTTGTGCTTTTCGGGATAAACTTCATGGTAGCTTGAGAAAGCACCATGTTTTACAAATATAACTGTTGTTACTTGAGAGAGAGCAATGGTTAGATCAAGGTTGAGTATTCATCAACAGAATTAACTGGTATTTGTTTTTAGTCTGAAGCTCATATGTGAAAACCTAAGGATATCCAACCCTCAACTGTTTTCTCCATCTGAATTCCAAAGCTGCTTACTAGTTGTCTTGTGTTTGGTTTATTTTATTTGCTGCAATTAATTAGTTTAAAACCTATATTCCAAATTCGACAGTTCAGTTAATAGTTCTTATAGTAATTGTGATACTTAGTTCCTAGTTCCCCGTGATTCGATACTCGTACTTTCCAAGTACTATTACTTGACTTCGACCCGTACACTTGCGGTAAGATTTAGGTATGGAATTCCAGCTCCTAACACCTCTTCGTCCTCATCCTTTAGACGTAATGGATCTTTCCTTATATCCAACACACTGACCGATCATGGGAGTGCTAATCGGATGCGCTTTGTCTATATTAGGTCGCCTGATCATTTTCTAGACATATGCGGATCGGTGGATTAATATTCCACAAACTCGGTGTCGTAGCTCAAGTATCTAGACAAAACCAAGTTTTCCCACGATCTTTCATCTCAAATTCAGATTTCAAGTAGCTTGTGTTTTCTCTTATTTCATCAAGAGTGTCTATTATGTTCATAACATCGACATATAGAGTTACTATGAAAATTTGGGACTTGTTTTCTTATATAAATACGCAAGGGAACAGTTCATCGTTCTTATATATCGTTTCCCAATCAAGTATTCACTCAGGCTGGTATACCACATCCGCATAGATTGCTTTTATAAAGTGAGTGTTTTAATTTTATTATAAACGCATTTCATGGTTTACAGTTACTTGATATTGGTATAATGTCATCAAGCACTTTTATATCTCTGAATTTAGATCCCCATAGAGATATGTAGTAATTACATCGTTGAGCTGCAATTTCCAGTGCTTCGGAAACTACTTGGCTAATTTAATTAGCAGAACGTTGTCCATCACGAGAGAGTAAGTCTTATTGTGGTCAATCCAGTGCGTTGTGAGAAACCTTGCGCCAAAGGAGAGCCTTATATATTATGACTTAATTATTCTTATTAAGCTTCCCTGGCAAATGATTTATCTATGTCCTACAGGCTTTACACTTGGTCGGTTAGCACTACCGAGCCAAATACCTGTTCATTTGTCAAATAATTATCCTGGATTGCTTCTTTTCATTTAGGCCAATTTGCTCTTTGTTGACATTCTTCAACTGAGCATGGTTCGATGACATCGTGCTCTGTTATCTCATAAGCAACGGTATATGCAAATATATCATCATTGAGTATGTTTGATCTGTCCATCGACTCATATTCATTTGAGATTCTTCTGATCTCTGGAATCAGTATTAACTTCGGAGCGTCCTCCAGTAATGATTCATAGACATAGATTTAATCAGAGATAATCTCATGTATTGATGATATATAGTTGTGCCTTACTCTTCTCTTCCTTTAGATGAGTATCTATCGAACCAAGTAGCTTCCCCCATTTCCTTTTGGGAGCTACAACCTCAACCACACCTCCACCATGTGTGATTGCAACGTACTTCCAGCGACGTTGTGCCCTTGTTTGGGGACTTTTGACCTCGCAGCTCGTATATGTGATATTGTCACTCTAGATAATATTAAACATATCAGGTATCGAGTCTGATTCGTTTGACTTCAACTTTACACTGTAAAGTTTTTAGGGATCAAAATGAGACACAATTGAAATATTCAATGGCACTTCCTGTCGTTCCCATGGAAAATCCTTTTTCCTATCTCCCCCTAACGACGGGAAGGTTGTCTCATCAAAGTGACAACCCGCAAATCTAGCGGTAAAGGGACCACTTATCAAAGGTTCTAATTAGCGGATAATTGTTGGGAATTCATATCCAACATTTGATGAATCGTCTTTAAGACCCATTTTGGTACGTTGTGGGGGCGTAAGTGGCACATATACAACACACCAAACATACGTAAATGTAAAACATCAGGCTTATATCCAGTTACCAACTGGTACGCATAAGATTGGTTGGTTGGTTGTGGGTCTAAAAACGAATAATTAAAGTTTCATGTAATATTGCATAACCCCATGTAGATCTGGATAAATTGGTGCGCATAACCAATGCCCTAGCTACCATCTATATTCTTTTGATGACAACTTTTATCATTCTACGATACCGTTTTATATATACACAAGGGGTATAGGAAACTCTACATTAACCTCTATACATATGCAATAATCATCAAATCCTTATGATGTAAATTCTCCAGCATTCTAAGTCATGCAGACTTGATGAGAAAATCAGGGTGGTTATTCCTTAAACGTATAACTAGTGCTAGGAGTGCAACATTTCATGTGGACAATAATACGACACGTGTTCATCGTGTCAAAACCAGAACCATAAGTACTTTAATGGTCCGCATTCTGGATGTTTATGTCCATAAATATCACCTTGTATTCGTTGTAAGAATGAAATATTTTTATATTATGTCCTTAGCTTTAGGATAGTCTCATTCCTAATTTGGCTAAGGATCAGGGTATATAAAAGTTCTAGGTATTAGAGAGGGCATGTTATGATGGTGGTGTTGCTTCTTGTGCAGTAGAAGTCAACAGTTACAATTTGGTTAATTCCCTCGTTTTATCTTTCACTCGAAAGAGAATGTATCTAAGTGTATTTTGCAATACATAGATCACTATGTCATGACCATGGTGTCCCACGTGGTCATGCCGAAACATATATGTGTCATTGTTCCAAAGTTCTTTATTGGTGACAATTTTTCCATTGCTCCTATACATAGGAAAAACATGTAAAAATATGACTTTCAAACTTTCAATAGTTTCAAAAAAATATTGAGTTTCAACGACAGACGAGGAGGCAAGTGAGCAACAAGTCTGAATCGTGTAAACTTCTTCGACCTAGGTTGATTTAGTTTGGGCTTTGAGCTTAAAAGTAAAATTGGACCAATAATGCATGCAATTAATTATTGGGTTGTAAAATGTATATTAGCGTAAGCTATATATATATATACACTTATTTTTTGGGCTATAATTAATAATTATGTAAATACAATATATATATAAATATAATTTTATTGAAATAATAAATATTAGCGACGGGTTGGCGGTTTGGGTTGGGTTGCGTTTTTCCAACCCAATTTCAACCCCTATAAATGGCGGTTCAGCGGGTTGGGTTTAATTGGGTTGTTAGCGGGTTGGGTTGGTCGGGTTTCGCGGGTTGACGGTTTTTTGTACACCCCTATAAATATATATTATATAGATATTTGTCGCCTTAAGTCCCGCCTTGAAAAACGCAATGGCCTCGTCGTAACTCGTAAGGCTTGAGGCTTGACCTCGCCGCCACGTCACGCCTCACGCCATTTAAAACCTTGGTTAGAACTAAGGCCTTCGGTACCCGGCTCGGGATGAGCTGCGGGATGGTGCGGGGTGGGCTACGGGCCTTGCGGGGATGGCGGGGCGGGATGGATTCCGGGGATGGGATCCCGATTCATCCCGAAGGTTTATTAAAAAAAATTATTTAATTTTTAAAAATAATGCCGTTGAACGGCTCTTTTTAAACAAAAATAAATAAATTTTTTTCTCAATTTAATCCCACTATATATTTAACCCTCAACCTCTTATTTCTCACACCTCTCAAACTCTCTAAAATTCTCTCAACCTCTTATTTTTCACACCTCTCAAACTCTCTCAAACACTCTTCCATTCCTATATTTTAAACAATACGGATTCGCCACAACCCGGTTCACCAACCACATCATCATCATCCGTAGACACCGACGAGTTGTTGAATCTACAAAGGGAAATTTTTCGACAGACTGCACAATCGTTGTATGGTAGCACCGCCTCATCGTCAACAAGAGAGAGGGCCGCAAACATTGAAAGAGGTCGAGTAACTGCAAACGAGCGGCTTATGCGGGACTACTTTGGTGTCAACCCGATTTATACACCGGATATGTTTAGGCGGCGGTTCAGGATGAGCAGACAACTATTCGAACGAATAGTTGAAGATTTAGAAGTAGGGTATCGGTATTTTAGACTTCGGTTTGACGGGTTAGGCAAACAAGGTTTTTCTCCGATACAAAAGTGTATTTCCGCTATTCGGCAATTGGCGTATGGAGTAAGTGCTGACGCACTTGACGAGTACATCCGTATGGGAGAGAAAACGTCACGAGATTGTCTGTACAAATTCTGCACAAGTATTATTGAACTGTATGGTCAAAAATATTTACGCAAGCCTACTTTTATTGATATTCAGAAGTTGTACGCCGCGCATGAAGCTAAACGCGGATTTCCCGGCATGCTCGGCAGCATAGACTGTACTCATTGGGCGTGGGCAAATTGTCCGAATGCATGGCGAGGTCAATTCATGAGAGGTGATCATGAGCACCCGACAATCATGCTAGAAGCAGTGGCCTCTCAAGATCTATGGATCTGGCACGCATACTTTGGTGTTGCCGGTTCCAACAACGACATCAATGTTCTCAATCAGTCGCCCATCTTCAACGATGTATATGATGGAAAAGCACCCGAGTGCCCTTTTGAGGTGAATGGAGCCACCTACAAGCACGAATATTATCTAACGGGTGGGATATATCCGGAATGGGCTACTTTCGTAAAATCATTTACGTGCCCACAAGACCTTAAACGACAAAAGTTCAAGTCCGCGCAAGAATCCGCACGTAAAGATGTTGAACGAGCTTTTGGCGTGCTTAAAGCACGTTGGCATATACTTCATAACCCGACACGCGGATGGGAACTCTCAAGATTGGCAAACATTATGTACGCTTGTGTCATATTACACAATATGATACTCGAAGACGAAAACCATGCTATTTGTGGTGACGTGGAAAACGACTTTTTCACGGATGATATCGAAAGCCAAATCAGTGAGACACAACGAGCGGCAAATGTTCGAGAAGTCATAAACCGGGACACTCATAATAACCTTCGGTCGGATTTGGTCGAACATATTTGGCGTATCCAAGTTCCCAACAATGACGACGAGTAGATTTTTAAATTTAATTTGTAATTTTTATTTTTAATGAATGATATGAATTTTAATTTTTATTATTTATCTTATTTTTATTTATTAAAAAATATATAAATATTTTTATTTTGTTAAATAATCAAATGTATAAATAAAAGAATTAAAATAAATGAGGTGGCAAAAGGGTTTGAGGGAATGGGATAAGGGTGAGGGATTGAGAAAAGCTGATGTGGCGCTGATGTGGAGCTGAAATCTTTGAAAGATGGGGTCATGGGGTACTGATGGCCTAAGTAATAGGCTTTTAGGCAGTAAGATTTAAATAGTTCCGGTAACGGTTTTATATATGTACCACATACATAGTAGTTATAAATATATTTCTATATGTATTAGTAGTTTTGTAAATGTTGTTAGATCATGTGTTTGTGAACAGTGTTTGAAACACCATGTGATAGGCAGAAAAACACAACCAAGACAAAAACCATACATCTGATGAGTTATCTCTGTTCTTGTAAGATCACACGTTAGTTGGGAAGGGGAACGAAGGTTGCTGATATATAGCAAAAATATTTACTCGAAAAATGTGGCACAATAGCGATGCAAATATATACCAACTATTGAGTTCGATTTTCAAGTAATATAATGGTAAGCACCAAAAATAGTATCCACAAGGATTGGGCTAACTAATAATTGGATATTTTCACGAACTTCCGGTGCAAAGTTAAAGTTTATAAAATTGGTTGATTTTTAGCGAATATTGATGATTTAATATAAGGAGTATTTAAAAGGCAAATATGGGTGTAAGCTTTCCCCGAGATTATGATAGTAACTTAAATGGTTGACTAAACTGGTCACAATATATTCCCACATGATTTTCCTCCTCTTGAAACTATGTTGTGTGGGATGTGGTCACGATCTCGCCACAAAGGATAACTTTCGTTTACCAACCTCACTAAGTAGATCTAGAAGATCTTAGTTATGTGAGAGATGCAAATATCTTTATGACAGACCAACTTGATCGACATCTGAATCTTTGCATCGATTATGCAAAAACTCATATCTCTATGCGATTATTGAAGATTTCTCAAACCTCCTTGCATCACTCAAGTCGTATTTTGAATCCGTCCCTCTCTGGGTCAAAGATCTAATATTAACACACACAAGTGATCGACTTGTCCAACTTCAACCTGAATGACAAAACCGAGAAGTTAGCAAAATACGATAACACCCAAAAGTTACATTTTATCTATCGGGTTTAGCTCACACCCACACCTAGGGGGTTTAGCTACTTATTAAAATAAAAGACATGATGAAGTAGAAGAAGTACTTAAATTGAAATGACATCAAACTAAAACGTACTACTGTGGCCACAAGCTCAGCACATTGGTGGACATAAGTTAAAAGTGTAGAAAATAAAATTACAACTAGCTAACTGAAATACAAGAGCTATATTTCTACTACTCAAATGATTCTTCAAATTCTAGTAGAGGGGAGAAGGTATGAAAATGACTTGAGAGGGAGGAAAGGGACTTCACGCCTTAGTCCTGACATGTTCCTTATTTCACCGAATTAGTAGTAAAAAATCTCAGAAAATATTTTCTTGGTGCAACTGTCTGCCACAGTGGTGAAACTGTAGCCACAATGCTGTACCAACTCGAAAATTTGAACTTTTCAACTATTTCACACCTTTAAGAACAAGTTAGACCAAAGAAGACTTAGAAGGCTCAAAAGGGTACGAAATGGGGAAAATCGGTTTAGAAAGAGTGGCAAAATAACTCTAAAAATTGAAGGTTATCAATTGCCTTATAAGGGACTTGATAACTTTTTAATCGGACGCGTTTTAAAACCATGAGTCCACGTGTGTGGACGAAGCGGACAATATCTAGTATGGTTGGTCTGAGATGTTACGGTTCTCAATAATGACATGAATGTATGTTGTTTCTCACAAGGGATGTGGAAAGCAGTTACAAGATCTCATGGTATGCATAAATGTTTTTTCTTAATTATAAATGGTAGTTTACAAGTTTTAAATCATGCATTATGTATGTTAAATGTTATTACAGTAAAATCATGAACTCATTAGACCTTAAACTTTAATACAAATCGTTAGAGTAAGACAAACAAGATTAGTAGCAGTCTGGATAGAGATGCATAAAAAATCCAAACATGATGCTTGTTCCAATCCCGAATCGAAGAAGCATGGGGCTAGCAAGTCTGAGCCCAGTTCCAAGCTAGACCTTAAAGGCCAATTAAGGCAAAAAAAAATCAATGTCGAATAAACCCAACTTGAAAAAGTCTCGATAAGGCATGTTTGCACACTAAAAACCCGCCCTAAAAAACCAAACTTTTTCTTGCTTATAAAAACGAACTTAGGAGTTGTTTACTTACAGCTTAATGAGCTTAATGGTCTAGGTGACTTATTTACTCACCCATGCACAAGTATTTCTTTGCGACTTAAAGCCATTAACCCAAAATTGCTATATGGAATAAGCGAAGACTGCCGACTTGTTCTCATTAAGCCACATCAAACAAATTAATATTAGAAATGCCCATAAATAATCCAAACTTCTCTTTTCACCTACCTATCGTTTTTGCATTTTGCATAATCACATATTTATATTCATACAAAACTTGATACAAAAACAAGTAAATAAACCCTTAGAGCATCTCCAAAAACTTCTGTAAAATGAAGATTAGTGAATTTTGGACAACTTTTCTATCAGATTCTTCAAAACTTTTTCTAAAACGGAGAAAATAGGAGACATTGTAGTTTTCTCCAAATTTAAAGATATCTTCAAAAATGATTAACAAAAGAGAGAAATAATTTTATATTTTATTCACCCAATAAAAAACCTTGAAATAAAATATTTATAAAAGAGAAATAATATTTTATTAAATATATAAAATATTTTAATAATATAATTAATACTGTATTCTCCGAAATAAAAATTGACAAAGATAATTTTTTAAAGATTTTATTTTTTATTTTAAAGAAATTTTACTTTCACTTTTCTATTATAAGATCCAAATCTAATGAATTTTTTTCCGTAAATATTTTTATTTTAATTAATTCAATAAAAATGGTGTGCTGAGATTTTTTTTTTGAAGTTAGACCATCCACAACAATGAAATTTCATTCCAATTGCAAATGGGTCACATCAGCGCCACATCAGTTTTGCAGTTATCTTGAAAGGGGAATTCTATCCCTACCCCCTTGCAACTTTTATCTACCCCCTGCCTCACACATTAATTTTTTTAATGATTTAATTAAATTTTTCATTTTAACCCCTTAAACTTATTAATTTAATTTATTTTAACCCCTTAAACTTATTAATTTAATTTATTTTATACCTTATAGTTTTTTATTTTATATTTTTATTATATTAACATATATAATCATGTATTAATTAAAATATGTTAAAAAATAATTTGTAATTTTAACATGTTATACCATTATAATCGTCTCATCGATACCTTCAAAATGAACCTAATTTTGAATTTTTTATTTAATTATATTTTATATATCATACGTTTACGTTAATTTAGAACATTAAAATCGAGATATATCACGTTGTATTGCGCGAGTAAACTTCTAGTATTTTGTAAGTTGCTTAATTTATATATCATACGTTTACGTTCACCCCTTATAGTTATATAATTAATTTAATTTATACCTTTTAGTTGTCAATTTATTATTTTACACTTTTATTATATTAACAAATAATATAAATCGTGGACTCTTATTAGTTTATTGTTATCTCTAACCACTTTAACATTTCGTCTTAAAACGTTATCAAATATGTATTCCAACAAATTCCAACTTTGATTACTCATTTAAATCAATATATTCACGAGTACGAGTACGCTCTATATATTCTTCATACATATCGAATCTACGTTTGTATAGGTTGAACCATGTACTTGCATCTGGAAATCGACAACGTTCCCAATGGGTTGTGAGTGTGGGCATTGGGTATTCTCCATTTAATACCACTTTTATGTAATGATTACCATTAACATGCACAATTGCAATTAACACGTGTTGGGATGATGACGGCGGTGGTGTCCTGAATGGTAAGTATGTCACATTACCTGCCATATTGAGAACATGTAGTATGACATTGAACCTTGAAGCAGCTAGAATTCCCATTTCAGGCATAACGATCCAATGCATAAGTGGTGCACAGACGCCTTTTTGGAAAAAATTCAACGCTGTGTTAATTCTTTGACACTCGTCGTTGCCAAACACAAAAGAGTAATATTGTTCATACTCAATTAGTTCAGCAATTAACTCTCTGCGGATATCGTCCCATTGGTCTTCATCACCACCCAGACAAGTAGATATGGCTCGAAATCCACAATTTCCATCGCCCAATACATCTTGTATTTGTGTGATGTATGGATGAAATAAACTCGGGATTTGATCAAGATATGGATGTGGGGGGGTGGGTTGTCGTGAGAAGTAAGAGCTATGTCTCGCTGATTCTTGATGAGCAAAACCTTCAGAGTTGATAAATGTTGGTGCGCTAGAACAACTGCGTCTACGATGGTCTTCAGGAATCTTTTTCTTTAGATCTTGATTCTTTTGAGAAGGACGTCCACGAGTGGTTCTATGAGCCGAGGGTTCATCAAACAACGGTTTTGATGGCATTATTATATTTTTTAACCTTTTTAGCAGGGTTTTACGCTCAGGAATTGATTGTTTATTAAAATTTTCTCTAAACATCTGTATTTCGTCGTCACATTGAATATCATCATCTTGTGCGGACGCACATGGCGAGAAATCAAGTTTTTTCCAAAATACGTCGATCGCGTCAAGTGGAATGGGTCTGCATTGACATACATATAGTGCTTGTTCATGCGCACATGGTAATCCATGACTTGTTCGCATTTTACAACCACAATTTTCAGAAAATACGCTAGTCTCTCGAGACCGCGTATGTTCTTTGTAAATCATATCAAGTGCATACAATGAAACTTTGCCCAACAACTCTTGAAAGTTTTGTTTTTCAAATCGGTGTTTCCTAATATTTTTACTCGTTTCAAAACTTGCTTTGATCAACGTGTCTTGTGACTGAATTACTTGATGAATATGAGATAAAATTTTTTGTATGTCTGCTTTTGAGGTCTCCAAATATTTTTTTAATTTGGAATGTTGGCTTTCAACTCTATTTGTTGTGTGATGTCCAAAATGTAAAAATTGATCAACCCAAGCAGACACAAACATTTCCTTATATGGCGTCAACCATACATTATTCAGGTAATCGAAAACACCTGAAAAATATGACAAATATATATATATATATATATCAGTATCTTTAGTAATCGAAAACACCTGAAAAATATAACAAATATATATATATATATATATATATATATATATATATATATATATATATATATATCAGTATATATAGTAAAATGGTTGAACTATCTTATATCAAGAATACCTGGATATTTGAGCATCGTTTGTTGAAGTTGTATCAAATTGTATGTGTACAGTTCTTGATTTTGAGATTCAAGTAACCGCAACCATGCATGATAAAATTGTGTATCGTTTATCGGCGATTTACAATGTTTCACAATATTGTTGTAGATGTGCCATATACAAAGCAATGTTTTGGCATCTGGGAATACCACTTTGCATGCATTCATCAAAGCCAACTCTCTGTCTGTGACTATGGCACCGGGGTAAATGTCATCGTATATTTTGGACCTTAGACATTCTAACGCCCAAATATAATTTGATACCTTTTCTTGATGCATGAAGACAAATGCTATGCAAAATGTCTTGTTGGTTGATGTTACACCAACTATCTCAAGAATAGGCATGTTGAAACTGGATCATAAACAAAATAATAATATGAACAAAATAATAATATTAACATTACTATAATACACATGCATAATATGGTACCTATTGGTTTTATACGTGGCATCGATGACCAACACTTGTGGGAATGCACGCCAAAGCTCCAATGATGTTGGATGAATGAAGAATAAATCTTCCAACTCGTTTGTTTCGTCATTTACACGAGTCTCATATTCATAAGAATTTTCAACTAAAAAATCAAAAATAACCTGCATTTTTGGTCTTCCTGCATCGTTTTTTTTCTTAATCTTTTGAACTTCATTGTATATTGTTTTTGACGTAGATGCATTTTCCACATTTCTACCCTTTAATGTGGATAAAATGTATCGTGGCTTGACATGTTGGGCTGATAAATCTTCAACTAGTTGAAGTTCACCCTCGTCTAGCCGCATTGCATACGCGTGGCCCTCCATATATTGTGCAAGAGTATGATTATGTATATCACATACAACCTTCAACGTCCACCAATTATGCTTACTCGAACGTAGCGCTATCAACTCAAATGGGCAATTAAACTTTTTTGTTCCAGTATGACGACTGGAAACTTTCTTACTTTTGTAAACCCCACTATGTTCACACATAAACACGACTTTATAAACATCGTCATTTGCATAAGACTTTGATCTTTTGGTAACAACAACACAACCAACCGAACGTCCCACATTTTTTACCCATTTAGTAATTTCTTCTCGAGAACTGAACACCTGAAATTATTATATTTTATTATAACATTCAGTTGTCCATGTAAATATTAATAAACCTAAATGTAAGTTATCATAATATTATACCTGATCGGTGACAAATTCTGGTGTTCGTGTAAAATTTTCTTCCATGTTTGTCATCTGCAACTTTGATATATATATATATATATATATATATATATATACATATATATATATGTAAGATATATAGAGGGAGAGAGTTAGAGAGTTAGAGAGAAAGAGTGAAAGCGTGAGAGTGAAATCGAATGAAATTATCATATGAAATCGTTCGATTTATAATCGAATTATATAATCGAATGATTGAAACTGTGAAATATTAACACTACAAAATAAAACATCGCTTCAAATAATTTCACTAATTATCAACCCGTGAGTGTATAGTATTCAAATAATTCGATTTTGATTTGATATTTACACTTTCAACCCCTATACTTATTTACTAAATTTACTTTATACCCTTAAGTTTTATAATTTTAATTTTACATTTAACATATATAATCGTTTATTAACTAAAACATGTTAAAAAATACGTTTTAATTTTAACAAGTTACACCATTATAATCGTCTCTTCGATACGTTCGAAATGAGCCCAATCTTGAATTTTTTTGGATTTATATATCTTAATATATATCATATAAATTACATAAAAATATTTTTTATATTTAAAATTCATACCCTTCTCGTGAAAGTTTGTCATATTGTCATTCACGATATCTATAAACACATATAAACAAACGGATATGAATTTTTAATATAAGGGTATGAATTTTAAATATAAAAAATATTTTTATTTGGTTTATATGATATATGTTAAGATATATAAATCCAAAAAAATTCAATCTTTGGCTCATTTCGAACGTATCGCAGAGACGATTATAATGGTGTAACTTGTTAAAAGTAAAACGTATTTTTAAACGTGTTTTAGTTAATAAACGATTATACGTGTTAAATGTAAAATTAAAGTTATGAAACTTAAGGGTATAAAGTAAATTTAGTAAATAAGTATAAGGGTATAAAATAAAAATATCAAATCAAATTTTGGATTGTGAGGGGGAACATTTTGCGGGGGGGGGTAGAAAAGTTTGCAGGGGGGTACGAATATCACCACCCATCTTGAAATTATCCTCCACGACCACAACAACAAAATTTTACCCACTTTCTAAAGTGACACCTCATCATAAAAAACTATATTTTAATCAAATAACAACAAAACTACAATTAAATACTTCTTACTATAATTTAATATGAAATATTTTATTAATTAAATAACTATAATAAAATAAAATAAATTAATTAAATAAAATATTTAATTTATAAAACATTAAATTAAAATATAAAGTAAAAATATTACATTAATCGTCATTTTCAATCAAATCTGATTGTAAACAATGATTCGTTGACCGATTACGTACTTGTATGTGATTTTGGAGATAGTTTTCGTACTCGGGAAGTATACTACGAGAGATTTGAGGAGAAATGGAGAAACCAACAAGGTTTCTCAAAAGACAACGATTCATCTTCAGATAGGGGATCAAAGAGGAATAAAAATACAGAAGATGGTCATTACACTTCATCGTCTTCAAATGCGAATACGTCAATTCCTGAGGAGGTGTCAACTCCTTCTTCCCGCCCGTTGGGAAAGAAAGCCTCGAAGGATAAAGGTAAAAAAGTCATTTTTCATCAAGTTCTACCGAAAACGAATAAGTGACAATGTTAGAACGCCTGAATATTGAAAAAGAAAAAATTCAGGTGATGAGAGAATTCCACACATCATTTGTGGAAACAGAAAAACTTAAGAACAAACGGAAAAATCGGAAAATGATCATGAAGTTGATTGAAATGGATCCCACAACAATGAGCGAACCACAACGGAGATTGTACGAACATCAATTTGAAGAACTTCTAAAAGAACAATGATGTATTTTTATGTGTTAAGTTGGTATTTTTTTAATATGTAATTTATTTTATTGTACTTTAATATAAATTATATTTTGCATTTTTTTGATATTTATGTCTTTAAAAAAAATTAATATTTTTATTAACAAATAAAACTATTCATACATTTTTTTCAAAAACATTCTCTACAAAACATGACAAAACATGATTTGACATAAAGCAATTTCTAATTTAAAAATTGAGTAAATTACATATTTAGTCCATGTGGTTAGGTCCAAATGTGGATTTGGTCCCTATTTTGAAATAAGTACACCAGACGTCCATGTGGTTGTCATTTTGTTTCACGCCGAGTCCCTACCGCTAACACCGTCTATTTCCTCTCCGTTAGCACCCTCACGTGCCAGGCGCATGAGGGGTAAAAACGTCATTTCAACCTTTTATTTTATTTTACTATTTTTTTTCAATAACAAATAAACTCTTGAATTCTTTTCAATTTTTATCCTTCATAAACATTATACAACAAATTAAAGAACAAACTAGATTAATTATCATCAAGCTCAAGACTTTACCTGAACATCTCTCCCAATTCTTGTAATTGAAAAGACATATAGACATGCATTTTATGTATCTATGTATAACAGCTATATCCCCAATTGCATATATATATATATATATATATATATATATATATATATATATAGTGTATGTATGTATGTGTATAACAGTATATGAATGAGAAGGAGATTATCAAAAGAAAATTGATATTAAAAGGGGAGCTTCACCCTAACCCTTGTACAATCAAACACAACCCTCCCTTGACTCCGGCCACAACAACGTCGACCACAAATCTGGAAAAAAGAAAAAGACGATCCATGAAATGCAGATCTGAAAACCCTAGGACTCAATCAAACCCTGATCTAAAAACCTCTCCAAAGATTAATGTCTCTTTCCGATGAATGGATTTGGGAGATCTAATTTAATGGAAACCCTTAATGCAAATTATGTCAGCAATAGACGCCATATGCTACACGTTGCTTACTCCTCTCTCCGACGTCTGCACAGTTTCTACCTTGAACCTGATTCCTTGATTCCTGGTGCGAAGGAAATCCACAGTATATCGACGGAGAAGGCGTCGATTTGTTACAGAAAGACGAGGGAGAAAGGAGCAGCAGAGAAAGACGAGGGAGATGATCATCTGTGCTTCACAAATCTGGGTTGCTCCGGCGAGGTCTGTGCTTCTCAAATCTGGGTTGCTCCAGCGAGGAAGACGAGGGAGATCAACAGAGAAAGGAGCAGCGGAGGTAGAACTCCGGCGAACGGCGGTGCATCTGGGTTTCAAAGATGACTGATTCTTGTACTTGGGTTTCAAAGATTGAGTTTAGATGAGAAAGACCAAATCCAGATTTTGAGTCAATTACATATTTGGTCCTTATGGTTTGAAAAAAATGGTAACATAAAATAAAAGGCTAAACTGACGTTTTTACCCCTCATGTGCCTGGCACGTGAGGGTGCTAACGGAGAGGAAATAGACGGTGTTAGCGGTAGGGACCCAACATGAAACAAAATGACGACCATAGGGACATCTGGTGTACTTATTTCAAAATAGGGACCAAATCCAGATTTGGACCTAACCACAGGGACCATTCATGTAATTTACTCTTATAAATTATTCCCTATAATTTCTTATACTATTCACTGCCACATCGACAAAAAGTACTAATTTGACATTTGTAATTTACCAAAACAAATTTCTAATTTAACAATCATACTTACAACCACTACAATTTCTAATTTTGCAATCCAAATAATATCCTAAAGAAATCGTTGTTGTGGATGCTCTTATATGTGATGGAGAATCTATTAAAATACCAAAAGCGATGAAAAGTTTTCAGAATAGAAACAAGAAATATTACCGTTAACATACTTTTCCTATCACTAAACCCTCCTCAACAATTTCTTCAAGAATCCTTGAAGCATTTCATGGTTAATGAGTTGAAATCGAAGGTAAATAGATAATCGAATCGACAATGTGGACCAACAAAGACTCAAATCCAAGAGGATTTCCGTTCTCCACACCTCAGCCGGAGAAGCGCCGGAGTTCAAATATGTATTCTTCCCCGCCCCCGTTCCCCATTCGCCACCGCCCCCTGCCATCCTCATCTGACAAGAAATGGACGCCCCCACCACCACCTAATAATAATAATAATCTCTTTCATATCATCCACAAAGTCCCCTCCGGCGATTCTCCCTACGTCAGAGCCAAACATGTTCAGGTGATTTTTCCACTTTTCTGGGGTTCTTTTTTATTGATTATATACAATTACAAGTGTATTTTTTAGGATAGCCGTCAAAATTGAAATAGATTTTGCTAAAGATCAACTTGGTTTTCAAGAAAATCAAGTTGAATTGTAGTCAACAATTACATATTTGATGAAAACCATCTGTTTGATAAAATGCCTAACTGAGTGACTGTGTACTGCTCTGTTAATTTGGTTAAAGTTCTTTTTGGGTGATCGTGTTTTCTTTCTTGATAGTTAGTAGACAACATTCCAAGCAAAGCTGTATCAATGTTTTGGGCTGATCATAACTAACAGACCTCTAAAATTACGAAATAGTGTAAAGAAACAAGTTACATATTTGAAGAACACCAACTGTTTGATAAAATGCCTAACTGAGTGACTGTGTACTAATCTGTTAATTTGCTTAAAGTTCTTTTTGGGTGATCATGTTTTCTTTCTTGATAGTTAGTACTTAGTAGACAACAATCCAAGCAAAGCTGTATCAATGTTTTGGGCTGCCATAAATTCCGGTGATCATAACTAATAGACCTCTAAACTTACGAAATAGTGTAAAGAAACAAATTAGATATTTGATGAAAACCATCTGTTTGATAAAATGCCTAACTGAGTGACTCTGTACTACTCTGTTACTTTGCTTAAAGTTCTTTTTGGGTGATCATGTTTTCTCTCTTCATAGTTAGTAGACAACAATCCAAGCAAAGCGGTATCAATGTTTTGGGCTGCCATAAATTCCGGTGATCGAGTTGATAGTGCTTTGAAAGACATGGCTGTAGTGATGAAACAATTGAATAGATCCGATGAGGCAATTGAAGCCATCAAATCTTTCCGTCATCTATGCCCACTCGAGGCACAAGAGTCCCTTGACAACATTCTTCTTGAATTATACAAGGTAAACTATCTCTTTCTAACTAACAACTATATCTTATGAACCATCATTCTTTAGAGAAATGTCAAAAAGTTTTATCGTTAGCGAGAATTAGCATTTTTGGGCAAGTAGTCGAAACCGTAAATGCACAAAGAAGCATCATACTTGCCATTTTTGTCCCAAATCCTTCCATCATGCAACATTTAGTGAATTGGGTTGGCCCCCTTTGTGGTTTTTACGGTTGCTTGTGTTTATAATTTGACAATTTGCATTCGTTCCCAGAGATCAGGACGGATTCAGGAGCAGATAGAATTGCTTCAAGCAAAACTCAAGTATATCGAGGAATCTACTCCCAGTCTTGGGAATCGAACGAAACTTGCAAGATCACAAGGGAAGAAGATTCAAATCACAACAGGACAAGAGTATTCAAGGTAGAATGAGTTATTATAGCAGTCACTTTCTATTTTTTGCAACTTCATTCCTAACCTCGATCTGTTGCAATAAGGTTATTAGGGAACTTGGCATGGGCTCACTTGCAGCAAGACGATTATAAATTAGCCGAAGAAATTTATAGGTACGTGTGAGACTTTACTCACAAAAATCATCATACTTCATAAAGAAACCATTGTTTTTTCATCAAGAAAATAAAAGATTTTACCTTTTTGCAAGAATGATTAGTTCTGGACAAAAAATGCGAATCACAATGATGGGTTTTGCATAATTCTTTCAAAAGTGCTCGTTTTAGTGTATTTTTTTTACCTTATGCAAGTTTTCTTGAAAACTTTTGTGAACACAGAAAAGCTCTTTCGTTGGAACCGGATAAGAACAAGAGGTGTAATCTTGCTATTTGTTTGATGTATATGGACAAAATGACAGAAGCAAAGTTTCTTCTGAGTACCATTAAAGATTCAAACCGAACTCGAGAGATGGAAGATGAGTCCTATGTCAAGTCCTACGAACGTGCAATCCAGGTGATGAACGAATTAGAAGTGGAGAAAAAGTGTCACACCGCCAAGAAACCATCTTTCTCATCGTTTCTTAGTCGAAACAAAGAAACAGATTCCGTAGCTAAAAAAGGGAATCGTGGTGATCCCGATTCAGGATTTAGGAAGTCGTCATACGTTTCTCCATCTTCTGTTTGTGGCACGCCAAGGGCACCGTTCACGCAGCCGAGAAGACGAGAGTGGGAAAGACCAGATTCTGGTGGTGGGTGTTTTAGGAGATTGCATTTCGGGGAGGCTGCAGAAGTTATCAAGAGAAAACCGTTAAGAAATTGCAGTCTTGATGCGAAACCACCATCCCCAGGTCATGAAATGTCAGTAATACCCTCACAAGAACCGAAAGAAGGAAGAAACTGCAAGAAGAGCTGGGCGGATATGGTGGAAGAAGATGAGCAGATTTTGCTTAAATCGAATTGGAAGAGTGGAGAGGAAGAGTATGATGATGAAAATGAAGAGATTTTGCTGGAATCTAGCGGGGATTGTTGGAAAAACGACGAAGATTATGGTGATGAAAATGAGGATTCTAACATAATAAGGAGTGAAAAGATTGAATGTTTGCAGGATGGATATGAAACTCAACCAGGGACTGCTACGAATCATGGGATCACGGAGAGATGTTTGAGTTTTGAGAAAGGTGTTCATCAAGATTCAAATGAAGATGAAAACTATTGGTGTTCTTCACCTGGGAAGAAGGAAATGGCGGATTTTAATGGTGGATATTCAGCAAGAAAAGTTCGGTTGCAGGTTTTTCAGGATATAGTTCTGTCTTCTGAAAGCACAGGGGTGGCTTAGAATGATGAGTCTGTTGTGTGAATATAGCTTAATTCATTTGTGAATATAGCTTAATTCATGTGTGAATATAGTCCCATTTTTGTAAGATGGTGATGTTTGAGTCATTATTTCTTACGATTAGTGTAACGAACAATGGTTAATAAAATAAAGATTTTTAGAGATAGATTGTTCATTGTTGAGTATTATAACAAGTTTAATTTTATTATTTTGGAGGCCATTTATCAAACATTTATCGGGTAAGCATTTACTAGTAAAAGAAATTACCCTCACTCATTTTATCATGTAGCATTCTTGGGCATCAAAATGGATTGTTGATAAACTTCTTAAACACGGTAAATGCTTACTGTGTAAGAGTTTTTTTCCTCACTTACTGGGTAAGACTCTCGGTTCTTGTTATATCTCTTACCAGGTAAGATTATTGGTTCTTGTCATACTCAATCGGTAAGGTAAGTGATGTTGATAAGCACTTACATGGTAAAGATTTAATAAACGGCCCCTTGATGACTTGAAATATTCACCAGCTTGGAGTAGAGATGAGCATTTGGGACCGGTTAAACATGAGGTTTGGGAGTGGTTGAGATTGATTGATCTAGACCAGTTATGTAAATATATTTATTAGGAGGGCCAATTAAGGACAGGTTGACTTTATGTCTTTCAAGCACTGTTTTAAAAAACTCGTCTCATGGTGCATCATGACACAAGACTTAAGTCTCACGTGGTTTATTTTTAATATATAACTTAATTTAATCTTCTTATTACTATTGACTCATTGATTAATATTACAAAACATATGTTTTTATATATAATATTATATATAAATTAAAAATTTGCCGTCAAAAGATAATTTTAAAAATGTCATGGACGCCACACTACATGCCAAAAAGTACTATTTAGAAGTTGATAACTTGATACTTAAAGTTAGTTATGGATTTGATCCTTAGGCCATCAGTACCCCATGGGCGGAATCTTTCAATGATTCTCCTCCACATCATCGCCACATCAGCTTTTCTTCCATCACTCACTCCATCCCTCACGATCCCTAAACATCCGTACCCCATTCCCTCAAACCCCTTTGCCACCTCATTTATTTTAATTCTTTTATTTATACATTTAATTATTTAACAAAATAAAAATATTTATATATTTTTTAATAAATAAAAATAAGATAAATAATAAAAATTAAAATTCATATCATTCATTAAAAATAAAAATTACAAAATATCATTCATACCAATTATGAAATTTTTGGAGTTGCTTTTTTCTCGCTAAAGTAGCCCTCAAAGCGTTTCCCGTAAGGTGATCATGCGGGCTTATGAAAAACTCGAAGTCTTTCTCAAATCGGTTTGAGCGTTCGATTTCGATTTCGAGATCGAGTTTTTTCATTTTGTATTCCATTGTATCATCAATCTTGTTGTTGAACGTCGTCAACAACTGAGTAACACTTTCGTCCGTATTCGCCCCGGACGTATTACTCGTTGATGATTTTTTTGCCTTGTTTCTCCCGATGGGTCGTTGAATTTGTTCGTCATCGTCATCATCGGAAGGTTGGGTACGTTTTGAACCCCGCGATGAAGTTGTCGTCATTTTGTTGCGACCATTGTGGCGGAATTTGTTGCGAGAATTGCGGATGATAACCTTGTTGTGTAAACGCTTGGAAACCAAGCTGTTGATCTTCTTGCGATTGTGGTGTATTCGGTCGGTTACGACGGGATGTAGGTGTTCTGTTTGAATTCATGATGAGAGAGGTGTGAAAAATAAGAGGTTGAGAGAATTTGAGAGAGTTTGAGAGGTGTGAGATTGAGAGAATTTGATAGTGTGAAAAATAAGAGGTTGAGAGGTGTGAGAAATAAGAGGTTGAGGGTTAAATATATAGTGGGATTAAATTGAGAATTTTTTTTTAGAAAGAGCCGTTCAACGGATATATTTTTTTAAAAATTTAATTAAATTTTTTTTTTTAAAAACCTTCGGGATGGATCGGGATCCCATCCCCGGATACCATCCCGCCCCGCCAACCCCGCCCGGGCCGTAGCCCATCCCGCATCGACCCCGCCCATCCCGCATCCCATCCCGAGCTCATCCCGAGCCGGGTACGGATGGCCTTATGGTTTGGTAATTTTTGTAAACTTTAGTCATTAAACTTCATTTATTACGAAATAGGATTGGTGCATATTACAATTTTGTCCCTCATCTTAACCGTCGTATGATATTATATTATTATGTATATAATATCATATCATATGTAAAAAAAAGGGAAATTAATTAAAATTCCTTAAGTCAAACCATCTCTTACTGAAATACCATAAATCTCTCCCAGTTTACAAAAATACCCAAAAAATCCGCGATGGGACCCGCGATCGCGGGTCCAGGCCCACGTGGCAAACTGTTTCGGCCAAAAGCCCCCCAACTTTGCCCGCGTTGGCAAGTTTCGTCCCTGCCCGCGATCGCAGCCCGCGATAGGCCAAAAAAAATTTACATTTTTGGTCCCTGTTTTTTGTGTCTTTGTTCAGTAAAAAAAATACAAACTGTTCAAATAGGTAGAAGGAATAAACTTTCATTGGTTTATAAGCAAAGAAGTGAGAGGAGTTGACAAGCTCCTTGTATGGTTTTACTCCAACGCCTACCCGCGCGCAGGGGGGGTGCCGATTGACGATTTCGCAAGCTAAAATCGTCGAACTTGTGTGCGAGCGCGACCTGCGGACACGAATGCAGCTCCAAAATCTCGTGCTCACGCAGCTCGGTTTTGCTAAAATTTCTTTTGGACAGTTTGTATTTTTTTTACTGAACAAAGACACAAAAAACAGGGACCAAAAATGTAAATTTTTTTTGACCTATCGCGGGCCCATCGCGGGCAGGGACGAAACTTGCCAACGCGGGCAAAGTTGGGGGCTTCGCGGGGCTTTTGGCCGAAACAGTTTGCCACGTAAGCCTGGGCCCGCGATCGCGGGGCCCATCACGGATTTTTTGGGTATTTTTGTAAACTGAGAGAGATTTATGGTATTTCGGTAAGAGATGGTCAAACTTGGGGTATTTTAATTAATTCCCCGTAAAAAAAATTCTACTTTAAAAAAAAAATCTACTTTATATAATATACATGTACCTATATTATAACATATTATATTCTTTTAATATATATATATATATATATAGGAAAGTTCAAATGAAAACTCAAATTCAATTATAAACATGAAGACAAATCTCGTCCATTGATCGCAGCCATATTTAAGTCATTCCTAAAATTCAGCTTTAGGGGTATTTTCGTCAAATTAGAATGAGCGCATCCTTTATTGACTTTTTATTTTCTTTTTTAATTAAAAAACTTTTACCCCCTTAAATTTTAAAATAAATTATCTCAAAAATTACTAACATTTTAATCAAACAAATTACATCAAAAAAACGAGAATTTCGTGCTCTTCGATATGACATCCATCATGATATAGTTTTTTTTCGTTTTAACCGTTTTTACGTGAAATCGTGTATATGTGTTATATTCAGAGTGAATAAAGGTACATTTATTCAGTTTTGAATATTTACCTTTATTCAGTCTGAATATATAGAGTTATTCAGACTGAATAAAGGTACAAAATTTAAACATTTATTCGTTTTGAATATCTACCTTTATTCAGTCTGAATATAACACATATTCAGTCTGAATATAACACATATTCAGACTGAATATAACACATATTCAGACTGATGTATTTATATGTGTTCTTCAGTTTTTCGTTTTTTGAGGTTTTTCTTTGAACCTCTCTCTCTCTCTCTCTCTCTCTCTATATATATATATATATATATATATATATATATATATATATATATATGTATATATATATATATATTGTGCGTTTCAATTGTAAACCAAACAATTCTAACAAACTATACAAACCACTATATATATATATATATAAAAGATTATGAACTTAGGAATAAATTAAAACTCAAACGGGAATCATTTTAGCATGCCCCTCTGCAAGTGATCTATTATGATCATTCAAGTAACCAAGATCTCGTATTTGATTTCGTTTATTATGTTCCATTAAATGTTAACTGTGCAAGTATGATGTTTGTCAATGGGATATACCTTTTAATGGAGGAGAATACTGGATGATGAGCAACAGAATGTATATGAATCAGAAGCCTCGATGATGGGTAGTTTAGGAGGACCTTTTGAATAATTACACCATTTTTGTTTATTCAAACCTCATTTTCATGCTTACCTTTCTTTGATATAAATACATCAGTTTGAATATGTGTTATATTCAGACTGAATATGTGTTATATTCAGTCTGAATATAACATATATACACGATTTCACGTAAAAAACGGTTAAATCGAAAAAAAAACTATATCATGATGGATGTCATATCGAAGAGCACGAAATTCTCGTTTTTTTGATGTAATTTGTTTGATTAAAATGTTAGTAATTTTTGAGATAATTTATTTTAAAATTTAAGGGGGTAAAAGTTTTTTAATTAAAAAAGAAAATAAAAATTCAACAAAAATAAGCGTTGATTCTAATATTTCCAATTTTACCCCTGCGCACTAAATATTCATTAAGTCATGGACAGAGTTTTCAACTTATTTACAAAATTGCCACCGTGTTTTTTTGCCATTGATCTCTTCACCAGATTATTAATCAACGACTGTGGTTTGTCCTCACGTTTACAATTGAATTTGAGTTTTCATTTGAACCCACCCCTATATATACATATATATATATATATATATATATATATATATATATATATATATATATATATATATATATATATATATATATATATATATATATATAGGGAGAGGTTCAAATGAAAAGTGCTAAATATTTGCGAAATAAAGAAGTGATCTTAGTCATTCATTCAATCAAGGTCGGCGGCTTTGACCGAGAAACAACGGATAATTTCATGTGTGGTCTGCACAAGATAGAGGGATAGTTTCGTAAAAATACGTGGGACGAGTTCATATATAAACCTTTGTAATTCACATATAAACTTTTTTTAGCTAATTCATATATGAACCTTTGTGATTCATATATGAATCAGTTAATTTTTCATATGAGAATTAGTTAAAAAAATTCATATGTTCATATATGAATAAGTTAATTAGTTTCATATATGAACACAAAGGTTCATATATGAATCAGTTAATTGGTTCAACTGATTCATATATGAACCTACAGTTAATTAGTTTCATATATAAAACACAAAGGTTCATATATGAATCACAAGATGCATATATGAATTAGTTATAAAAAATTCATATGTGAATTATAAAGGTTCATATATGAACAAATAGTTCATATGTGAATCACACAGATTCATATATGAACTCGTCCCATGATTTTTGTAAAAATTACGAAATTGTCCTTCTATTTTTGGAGCAGTCGTAACTTTTGACTGATTATAATAGATCTTGACCGAACAAATGGTCAAGATTACTTCTCTACTTCTCAAATATTTAGCACTTCTCATTTAAACATAAGGCTATATATATAAATTATTCTTTTTACTCTTGATCGAATAAATGATAAGTTATTAAATACTAATTTTACTATGTTTTAACTTAAGAAGAAAACATAAAAAGGGTATTACTTTTTTTGTATTTTCTCATAGCTATATCATATAAACCAGACAAATATATTTCAATTTATCCAATAAAAATACTATATTCACTGAATACTTATTCAAATTTGATAGCATTTCATTAAAACTCATTTTTTATTTTATATTAATCTTAAAAAACCCAGATAACAATTATAAAATACCGGAAAATTAATTATCTTACCACAAGTTCAAAATTGAATTACAGATATACTTCATCTCTCTTCAACTTTACCAAAATACCAAAAAATCCCGTGAAACACCCCTCGATCACGGACTCAGTGAAAAAAAATTCATTTTTAACCCTGGAGTCCTCGATCGCGGACTCAGGGAAAAAAACACTCCAAGTTCATTTTCATTTTCAGGGACAAAAGTTGTAAACTTGACATTTTTCAGGGTGCTTTACGGATTCCACAGACAAACATCGCGGACTCTAGGGGTTAAAATTGAATTTCTTTTTCTTGAGGGGAAATTAATTAAAATACCCTAAGTTTGAAAGTGACTTACCAAAATACCCCAAAATTTGAAAAGTTTACCAAAATGCCATAAATTTCCACGGTGAGAGCCCTCTATAGCGGGCAAGGGCTGAAAGTGAAAATTTTTGCAAGATTATTTACACTTCCAGTCCCCACCGCGGGCCGTCAGGGACTGAAAGTGTAAATATATCTTGCAAAAATTTTCACAATTGGTCCCTGACCGCGATCACGGGCTCCATAACGCAGGAAAAAATAGCATTTTGGTAAACTTTTTATTTTTTGGGGTATTTTGGTAAGTCACTTTCAAACTTAGGGTATTTTAATTAATTTTCCTTTCTTGAGTCCAGGGATATTTTACAGATTTTTTTAGGTATTTTGGTTAAATTAAAAAGATGGAATATATCTATAGGTCAATTATGAACTTTGGGTAAAATAATTAATTTCCCGGAAATAAAACCTATAGACCCAATTCATAAACAAAAAGAAAAAGAATATTATCTCCCTTTTCTGACCCAAATTCATAAATAATAATATTGTCAAATTTTGACAAACCGAATCTACCTTCCTCCGCCCCCATGACCATCACCGATCCTCTGAATGTAGCCGTTATCGGAGCCGGCACCTGCGGCCTACTCACCGCCCGAGAGCTTCTCCGAGAGAACCACCGAGTCACCGTCTTCGAAAAATCAGACCGACTCGGTGGAACCTGGGTTTACGACTCCCAAATCGAGGCCGATGATGGCCTTGGGCTGGACCCCAATAGAACCGTTGTTCATAGCAGCCTCTACTCATCTCTCCGAACAAATCTCCCTCGCCCACTCATGGGTTTCTTCGATTACCCGTTGGAACACAAATCATATGGTGATCCGAGAATGTTCCCGGGTCATGAAGAGGTTCTGAGGTTTCTAGAAGATTTTGCTAACGAGTTCGGAGTGATTGAGGTGATTCGGTTTAAATCGGAGGTGGTGGGAGTGGAGTTAAAGGGTGGTAAGTTTGCGGTGGAGGTGGGAGGAGATACGGCGGAGGAGGTGTTTGATGCGGTGGTGGTTTGTAATGGCCACCATACTCAACCTCGAGTTGCCAATGACATTCCTGGTATGTATAATATGTTATATGTATGTATGTAGTCAAAATGCTTTTATTTCCTCAAAAATTCAGATAATTTCAAGATCAATGGATGCGGTTGGGTTCCAAGAAGTGCTAAATTTGGTGAGAAGTGTTTATCAACCGTTGGATGAGAAATAAACGAACATTGGGATGAGATGCACCGACATGCATCGGATCAATTCTCTTTTAAGCTGCAATTCGATTAAAAGTGATCAATGGTTTACTTGTCACACTTCTCACCGTTGATCAAATAGTCAGTTAATATTTATAACAAATTATGTTTTTCGTCCCTATAGTTTACAATTCATTGTTTTTAGCCTTTCTAGTTTATAATTTATTGTTGTTTTTGTCCCTCAGTAAACCATTTGAGTAGCCTCGAAGACGAAAACAACAATGATATGCAAACTATACAAACAAAAATTGTATTTTCTAAAGCATAGGGATGAAAATCGCAATTTCTTACAAACCATAGGGACGAAAATCACATATTGAAGGTATCTTAGGGGCTGTTTGGCAGTTGCAGAATGATTAAGTGGTCAAAATGATTAAGAGACTCTTATGATATAGTTCATTTTTAATTGCTCAGAATGAAATCAAGACGCTTAATGGTTAAGGGAGGTCCAGGATACAAAATCATTCGGAGGGTTTTAGAACCATTAAGAGGCAGACTATTTTTTTTGCCAAACAAGATTCGCTTGTTAGAGATTCAGAGGTTACCTCTTAATGGAACCATTAAGAGGTAAACAAACAACCCCTTAGCGATGTATGTTGGAATCTCTTTTTATTCGAGGGTTCTTTTGGAGAGTAATTTGAAGCGATCATATATTCTCCGATTTTAACTTTGTCATAAAATTGAGGCAGGTATTCAGGAATGGTCACGAAAACAAGTCCATAGTCACAACTATCGTGTTCCCGAACCATATCGAGATCAGGTTTCTATACCTAACTTTAAGTTTCTCATGTTTTTTTAGTGAAATAAATAAATAAATGTATCTAGATTTTTGACATATATATTTATAGGTTGTGATAGTAATTGGGAACGGGCCTAGCGCGCTTGATATATCTCGAGAAATCGCAACTGTTGCCAAAGAAGTTCATCTATCTTCGAGATCTTCTAACGTCAAAGTCTCGAAGTTGGATGGATACGAAAATATGTGGCAACATTCAAAGGTATACGTTTGAGTCGATTCTTAACTTAAACGGATACAAATTTTATTTAATGTAACCGTTTTCATGCATCTATAACTTTTTTAATAGATCAATCGTGTTTTTGGTGACGGAAGAGTCGTGTTCCGAGAAGGACAGTCTATCGAAGCGGATACGATCTTACATTGCACCGGGTATGAACTACAACGACACTAAATCTCTGCGAAACTGTTATTTTATTTTCTAAATTTTCTAGGAAAATCCAGATGTTGTGACCAGGGTCGGATTGGTATCTGATCGTCATGCTTAAAGCATATGACACATCATGTCGAATACATATCATGGCATACATGATACATCCAATTGCAGAAGCATATGGAATCTTAGTCGTTCGTTTGCAATCGTCAAACTGTTGTTTTGTTTCGGCATTTGGTAGGTACAAGTTCCATTTCCCGTTTCTAAGAAAAACCGGTGTTGTACATGTGGACGACAATCGCGTTGGACCGCTTTACAAACATGTATTCCCTCCTCAACTCGCACCTAGACTTGCATTCGTCGGATTAACCTACAGTATGTCGTTCATTAGACCGTTAATTTGTTCGTTCTTTCGTTTTACGAATCTAGGATACATCTATAATCGATATATATATATATATATATATATATATATATATATATATATATAGAGAGAGAGAGAGAGAGAGAGGGGGGGGGGTAATAATTTGTAAACCTCTAAATGTGTATGAACTTTGGATTCCATAGGTTTTCTTGATGAAATTGTTTATTTTGATGAAAGTGTTTCATATCATTCATTTCCTGATGAAATTGTTTCATATATTTGTGTTTTTTATGTAAAATCGAAAAAGTTTCATCAAACTGAGAAAATATATGAAACAGTTTCATAGGAATGAAAAAATATATATGAAACTACATAAAAAACACAAATATATGAAACAATTTATCAAAATAAACAATTTCATAAAAAAAAAATTATTAAGAAAACCTATGAAATCCAAAGTTTACATGAAAAAAAAGTTTACAAAATAGTGAGTCTCTCTCTCTCTCTCTCTCTCTCTCTATATATATATATATATATAAGGTTAGGTTCAGGTGAGACCGTGAGACAAAAAAATAACACTGAAACTTCACAGTGATTAATTGTGAAGGTACAGAAAACAACGAACCTTCACAGCAAAAACACTGTGTGAAGTGAAGGTTTACCTTCACAGTCTTTTGTTGTGAAGGTTTAGTTTTATTTTTGTGGTCTCACGGAAACAGTCTGGTCTCACGTGATCTCAGGTATATATATATATATATATATATATATATATATATATATAGAGAGAGAGAGAGAGAGAGAGAGAGAGAGAGAGAGAGGGATCTTCTAATGTAAACCATCATTTTCGTGTAAACCGTCGATTTCATAGGTTTTTTTGATAAACTTTTTTTTATGGAATTGTTTATTTTGATGAAATTGTTTCATATCATTCATTTCTTGATGAATTTTTTTTACGAAGTTTGTAGTTTCATAGGTGAAAACAAAAATAAATAATTCCAAAAAAAAATTCATCAAAAAAACCTATGAAATCGACGGTTTACACGAAAATGATAGTTTACATTTGAAGAGGACTCTCTCTCTATATATATATATATCTTATTTATCGTTGTTAATATCGTTATGAAGATCAAGGCCTCTTGTTTCGATCGTTTGAGTTGCAATCGAAGTGGATAGCGCTTGCGTTATCCAACAAGATATCTTTGCCGTCACAAGACGAGATGTTGCTCGATGTTCGCAAACATTATCAAGAAATGGAGGAAAACGGGATCCCGAAGCACTACTCTCATTCGCTAAATTTTCAGGTTGTCATATCGATCCTTATTGTTATTGCTGCATGAATTTCTAGTAATATTGACCTAGAAGATCACTTTTTGAGATGCACAAGGCCTAGATCTTCTAATCCTTTTTTAGCATGTACAAATGGGTCTAATTGGGCTTTTTTGGGCTGGGCCTTGAGAAAAAAAGTACTCGGCATGATTGGGTTTTTATCGGTTTGGAGTGGGCTCAGGCTTACTAGGACCGGGCTTTTTATGCATCAAACAAACTACGTTTTGTAACTTGAAAATCGATTGTTTTGATGACAGTTTGAGTACGTCGACTGGTTAGCTGCTCAGGTGGGATGTGAAGTCGATGATCGACTTAAACAGATCTGCAAGAACGCTTATGAACACTTTATGTCTCGTCCTAATGGTTCCCGGGATACATTTGCTATATAATTTTCGTAATTTTGATTTATAGCATGATTAGTGATCGATAATCGAGATATATCGAAGGCAAAACAAGAATAAAAACCATTGTATTAAAAGTAGTCAATTTGTATATGTATGTGTCATGAGTGGAGCAATCATATTCATCCAACAAGACCCAACTATCACAGAGGTTCTCAACGAGAAAGTCTCGACTTTTAGCGGCGACCGTTGCTGTCGGGATCTTAAAAAAACGCCTTTATCATGGTTCCCATTTTAGTCATCGATAAAGGTAACGAACTTATCATTAGACACAAGTTTACAACAACAAACAACTCATAAACATTTACCATTCCGTCCCTAACCGATAGAAACATTTTCAAAGTTCATGAGCCGGGAATCTAGCGTTGACAGGATCCGTCATATCGAGAAAGAGATAAGCCATACCTCCGATTCCTTCAAACAAGGAGTAGGGAGTGTCACCTCCATGCATTTGGCCTTCGGATATGAGTTTGTGGGCCCGATCGAGTAAAAAACAAGCAAACGCCTTGGCCTTGTGTAAAAACTCCACGTTGCCCGTCATCCGGTAAAGTACGAGGAAGACGTACGCATTTCCGCTGATTCCATGACAGATACCGACCTTTTTCAGTAAGCCACACTTCCACACAACTTCCGCTGCATACTCCGCTGCTTCCAGAAATTCTCTATCTTCAAAAACCTGATCATACCAACTCACTTTCTTGATGTTAAAAAACCAAACTAAATAAACCGATTATTATCACATTCGAAAGTAGGGTCCGAAAGGGTAAAAGCGACCTTTTCCATGAAGATCCCTGGCTATTTCCACAGCAACTCATTTACTTCATATATATATATATATAGCCTTAGGTTCAATAGAGAAGTGCAAATATTTTGAGAAATAGAGAAGTGATCTTGGCCATTCATTCGGTCAAGATCGGTTATAATTGGTCAAAAGTTGCGGCTTTGACTGGTCAAAAGTTGCGGCTGTTCCAAAAATAGAAGGGCAATTTCGTAACTTTTACAAAAAACACGGGCTGAGTTCATATATGAATCTGTGTGATTCACATATGAACTATACGTTCATATATGAACCTTTGTAATTTACATATAAACTTTTTTTAACTAATTCATATATGAACCTTTGTGTTCATATATGAACCTTTGTGATTTATATATGAATTTTTTTTAACTAATTCTCATATGAACAAATTAACCGATTCATATATGAATTACAAAGATTCATATATGAATTAGTTAAAAATATTTTATATGTGAATTACAAAGGTTCATATATGAATCACACAAATTCATATATGAATCTGTCCCGCGTATTTTTTCTGAAACTACCCCTCTATCTTGTGCAGACCACGCACAGACCACGCGAGGAATTATCCTCTGCTTCTCAGTCAAAGCCGCCGATGTTGACCGAATGCATGGCCAAGATCACTTCTCTATTCCTAAAAAATTTTGCACTTCTCTTTTGAACCTCTCCCTATATGTATATATATATATAGTGTCAGGGGGTCAAGGTCAGGTTCGGCGGAAAACCTCAAAAAAAGGGAAAACTGAAGAACACTCTGGTAGCCCTTCATCTGGACGGTATGCACTTGTAAATACAAGTAATTTGTAACATGCACACATGCATAAAAACCAAAAAAACAACATATATCAACCTCAAAAAAATGGAAAACTAAGGAACACCCTGGTAGTCATTTATCTGGACGATATGCAGTTGTGCATACAAGTAAATTAAGTTGTTTTTTTATGCACGTATGCATGCTACAAATTACTTGTATGCACTAGTGCATATCGTCCAAATGAAAGGCTATCAGGGTGTTTCTCAGTTTTCCGGTTTCTTGAGGTTTTCCCCTGAACCTCCATCTATATATATACAAATGTATTTTTTTAACCTTGGCTGCTTTTACTAGTGTGAGGGCTACTCCAGGTGCTCCGTGACACCAATACACAAGTTCGTCGTTTCTCTTATTTTCATCTCGTGGATAGTTTCCGCTAGGAAAACGATTGTTGATCATATACTTGAGAGTTTCCTTCACATCCGAAAGCACATCGGGAGCAAGTTCGAAATTCATGAGAACATACATAATCCCAGCCAACCCATGGGCAGCACCCCAGAATCTCTCACCGTTATACTCAAACATCAAAGGGCATCTTGCGGTGGCGCCCAATTTTCTCCCGTTCTCGACCATCTTATCCACAACTGCACTCTGTTCCGTTTTGTCATTCTTTAATCACTTTTATGAGCATCCACAACGGATCTTTTTGGCCACCTAAGCATATGAAAAAGTTCTGTTTTTTTGCTCAAAAAACTTGTGTTTTTGCTTATGGGTTCCGGTTTTTTGGAAAAAGTACACCATTGTGGATGCTCGAGATTCAAAAATTAAAAAAATAAAGTTACATGAGAACCCTTACGTAATGATTAGACGGAATTGTTCCATCGCCTAAATTCTTGTTAAGAAAGAGGCATGCCCATAAGTATCCGGCTCTCCCACGAATCATTTCATCCTGGATATCTTCACTTATCTTGATCTGTTACCAAAACCAAACGAACCCCAAAAACATTAAAGTTATTATATATATGAATACCATTTGGAAATTGCAATCAAATGTAATACACAGAAATCATATATCACCTCTTTAAATTGGGTCAAATAGTAATCAACCATCTGCTCATTGCCTTGGTGGTTTGCGACAACAGCACCAAGAGCGCAAACTCCGGCTCGCCCTATTAAAAAAGTTACAACCCTACAAAGTATCTCCATCAACAACACATAACCAATTCAGCTTCTACGCCTTTAATTATTATTTTCTTCATTCCAAAAAAGTGTGGTACATATTACAACGAGATCGATCGCGTTATAGAACTGTCAAATATGTCTAAATGTCTTAAAACAACTGTGCATCATATATATAAAATTGCTACAATAAGCTCGCAAGCACGCTTACGATTTTAGGACACTTTTAAATTAAGTGTTCTATTAGTATTAGGGGCTGTTTGGCAGTTGCTGAATGGTTTGGTGCAGAATGATTAAGAGACTCTTACGATATACTACAAAATGAAATATGGTTGTTTGGTAACTGTTTAGAATGAAATTACGGCGTTTAAGGGTTAAGGAAGGCCCAAGATACAAAATCATTCAGAGGCTTTTAGAACCATTAAGGGGCACACATTTTTTCCAAACAATATTCAGCTCTTAACGATTCAGAAGTGGCATCTTAATGGAACTATTAAGAGGTAAAAAAATTAGTTTTTTTTACATGACACCTTTGAGAAGTGTCTAACAAACACTTTGTTTTATAGGACATCTATTTTTTTATTTCAAAAACATCCTTAAAAACTTGTTAGGACCTCCAAAAGCGTATATTAAAGCGATGTTGTTTAGACGGACATTCAGACATATTTGGCTGCCTATAAAGCCGATTTTGGTGTGGTGGCACTACTAACTGTAATAATTTCCTAATATACCCTTGACTAAACAAAGACCAGAGACCTATTAATAAACATTATTGCATCACAATCAGGGGTAAAATAGGGAGAAAAAACATCAACCCATTCAAGTAGAGAGAAAACCTGGAATTAGAAGAAGCAGAATCACAAGCTTTTATAATCTCAGAACAGAGATCAAGATCGTTTTTGTTGCCAGTAATTTGATAGGATTTCAAAAGCAAGAAAGCAGTTCCAAGAGTGCCTCGATATAGGGAAAAGTCTTGAACATTTTGCCCTGTGAATCCCCATGTCTCCACCACTATCTGTGAGACATTTTGACAAACACCTTATCGGCTTACCATCGTTCATCAATTATTTATAATGCAAATTATACCCAACTTAATATCTTTGAGTAATCAAATACCCAATAACAAATTTCATCAAAGAACTTTTAAATTACTCCTAAAATTATAAAATGGAACACATATTTACACATAATGAGAGATGGATTGGAGAAAAAGGGTAATACAGTTTGTTTGAGATCCAATGCAGCTCGTTTGAGTTTCTCAGAGAGAGTGGGGTATGGCGTAGAAAGAAGCTTCAACAGAGAATCTTCTTCCTTTTGTTCTTCTTCAATTCCTGTTACCGTTGCTTTCTCCTCTACAAAATCTAACATGAAATTCTCGAAGTATCGATCTGACATTTTTGTGGCGGCGATGATGGTTCAGAAGGTCTGAGACACGGTGTTAGTTATGAAGTATAAAAGATAGCAGCAGCAGCCACCGATTGACCTTTTCTCTCAAATCGTCAACGATGAGACACGCGTACGCCATTGAAGCTGGCTCGAACGTGGACAGCTGCTTTGTAAGGGCATCCGCAATGGTGAAGTCTTGATCTATTTGCCAAGTCATCTTCAAATAACTACTCCAATATCAAGTTTTCCAAATGTTTTTTTTTGCATTTTTAATTCATTTTTAATATATATACATAAATATCCTCATCTATTTGAAATGTTTTATAAAACTCCTTCCATTATTTGTCGTTATTTAAAGCACAAATACGTTTTTAAAACAAATATTATACAACAATAACATAAAATTTAATAAAAATATTACAAAACGATAATGAAAAACTAAAAGTAAACCTAAATTTCATATTTCTTCTTAATTTCCTCAGTCAACATTTGTTGATACCTTAGTTGTTCTTGCGTATTTTCCATTAACATTTTTAGCTCGTTGATGGAAGTGAAAATATGAGATTTGAAAATTAGGATGTGAGAATGAGATGATGATATAAGAATAAGATATGAGTGTGTATATATATAGGGAGATTGAGAGGGTGAGAGTTGACACTTTTCAATATAAAACAAAAGTTTCTAAAAATAATATGTAGTTTTTTTATAAATATAAACTATATATACTTAAAAATATGATTTCTAAAAACAAAAGTATTTAATTTTTGTGTTTTTCAATTTTCGATATTGGTGTCATTTTGAACGTATTTACGAAAGCGTTCCAATAATGTATTTTGTTAAAAATAATAATAATAATTTATATATTTAATAAATGAATTATTATTGAATGAAAGTGTAAAATTAAAAATGTAAACCTATTATTGTTGAAGGATCAAATATAAACATTTTATAAATCCTTAAACACTTAACATCCACCAAACTATTGGATGTCAAGCCATTCTTCAAGTTTTAAGTCCAATGGTAGAATTTGACATCAAGTCTTCATCAAGTCATTCATCAAGTTATTAAATTTACCATTGGAGATGCTCTAAAAAATACTATCCAATTCAAACAATTTTGGTTTGAATTATTTTTGGGTAATCCGGTTTTAGTAACCGACCCGATTAACCCAAAATATAATTCTGTTTAGGCATGGGAATGGCCTGATCTGTCCGAGAAAACGGTCCATCCGTCCCGATCGGGATGATGATTCCTTGCTAAAGTGGGACGAGGATGCGGATCCTTGTTTCTTTCACACCGGGGATGGGGTCGGGAACGGGTATTGCACCTAGCAGTGGAGGATCCAGGATTTTTTCCTAATGAGGTCACCTTTACGGTAGTTTAAATGTCCGCAAAGTTGTCCGGTGTATTTTTAGCCTACATCAAATGTTTCGAGTGTTTTTTAAAGTTTTTTTTGATTGATTTTAAAGGTTTTTTAGGCCATCTAGCACACCATAAAGTTGCTTTCACTCACGAACAAGCTTGGGACGTCCTAAAAAAATGTCCAAAATGGGGAGCCGTTCCAACGATGACGACAACTTCATCGCGGGGTTCAAAACGTACCCAACCTTCCGATGATGACGATGACGAGCAAATTCAACGACCCATCGGGAGAAACAAGGCAAAAAAAACATCAACGAGTAATACGTCCGGGACAAATACGGACGAAAGTGTTACTCAGTTGTTGACGACGTTCAACGACAAGATTGATGATACAATGGAATACAAAATGAAAAAACTTGATCTCGAAATCGAACGCTCAAAACTCGAACGACATAGGTTGGAACAAGAACTCGAAATCGAACGCTCAAACCGATTTGAGAAAGACTTCGAGTTTTTCATGACCCCGCATGATCACCTTACGGGAAACGCTTTGAGGGTTACTTTAGCGAGAAAAGAGCAAATTCAAAAATTTCATAATTGGTAGTGTTTTGTATTTTGTAATTTTTATTTTTAATGAATGGTATGAATTTTTATTTTTATTATTTATCTTATTTTTATTTATTAAAAAATATATAAATATTTTTATTTTGTTAAATAATTAAATGTATAAATAAAAGAATTAAAATAAATGAGGTGGCAAAAGGGTTTGAGGGAATGGGGTAAGGGTGTTTAGGGATTGAGTGAGGGATTGAGAAAAGCTGATGTGGCGCTGATGTGGAGCTGGAATCTTTGAAAGATAGAGGGATGGGGTACTGATGGCCTTAGGTATTTTTGTCGATTTCGGGAGACTTTTTTAGTTTTTTGGTCAATTTCAAGCGTTAATTTTGTTTTTTGATTGATTTTGAGACACTTTTTTGATTCATGGGGTCCCGAACGAAAAATTACTGGGGGATACGAAGGTAGAAAGTAAAAAAAAACAATGTTTTTAACCTAATTTTTTTCTTTTTTTTTATCTTTTTAATGGGGTCCTCTCCACCCCCTAAGTACATGGTAGATCCGCCAATGTCACCTAGGGGTGAGCATAGCCGGGTATCCGGCCAATTTTTATGGAACCGGAACCGGAACCGGAACAACTCACGTCGATTCTCTTTATTCTAGAACCGGTTCCGATTCCAAGTACCCGTTGTCAAAAATTTCATACAATAAAACGTAATTTTAAGTCTATTGCAAAGTTGAAAGTACCAACTTAAAGTAATAAATAGTTAAATACAACAAACGGTGAAAACTAATCCGATAAAAATAATTATTACATAAACAAATTAAAACTAAACCGGTCCCGACGGGTAACGGTTCCAAAAAAAATGAGAACCGAAACCAATCTTAATTGGTTCTGTATTTTAGGAACCGGAACCAGAATCAATCACATCAGTTCCGGTCCGTAACCGACAGTTCTGGAGCGGTTCCGATTTCAAAGGCGGGTACCCAGTTCTGTTGCTCACCCCTAATTGCACCCCCGGTCCCGCCATGTTATATATTTTAATTAATATATTAAATCTATATTATTTGTTAGAACTAAACCGGTAATTCATAAATTTCTATTTCCTAAATAGGTTTAGACTTTTAAAATTGTCATAATTTTTTTGATGTTAGTATGTATTTTGGATGTCAAATCAAAATACAATTACTCGATATGGTTTTAGATATTACTTGATATGTTTTGGTACGTGTGACGTTAAGTTTTTTTTTTAATTATATTAAATTTATTTTGATTTTAGGTTATTAATTAATTATTATAGAATGTTGTGATTATTTTTGTATCAAACTTAATTTTTAATAATTTTTGTATCAAACTAGTATTCGCTACTGCACGTTGCGCGGCGAGTAACGATATTGTGCTTTGTTTGGTGAAGAAATATATTATTATGAAGTATAAGTATAAAAGATATTAAAATATTATGATTAATGTAATCGAAGTTATCAAATCCGTCTTTCTCCGACTATATACTTCGATTTCAATTTCACATATGCAACAAAGACATGTTACAACATCTACATGAAAAAAATACTACATAGAAATATTACTAAGGAGTTACATTCAAAAAATTGGACCACACCCTACACTATGGGATAAAAAAGCCAAAATAAGTATGCATGATGATACACGAAAGATCTTTTTTTGGATCTCTCTTTAGCCCTATGTCTCTTATCCTTTCTCAGCAAGTTCCTTCTAACTTATAAAAATAATAAAAATATTTTCTTCAATATACATATTAATAAATTTTTTACATGAATAAAACAATTATACGTTTTATGTAAAGACCAAGTTGAATAGAAAAATCAAAGGTTTAGATTTGATGAAAAGTTAAATAAAGATATATTGGTCTTGTGATACCACCGTGTTGTTTATCGCTACCGCCTATTATCATGAAACCGTTGCTTCTCAGATCTGTGTGTTAAAAGGAATAAAATCGCCTAGTGTTTTGTGGGTTTCATGACAGTGAAGCCTTCAGGTGGTTTGCGGGTTTCATAAAGAAAACATGACATAATTTTTGACTTGATGAAGTGGAGAGGCATAATTTTTGTCTTGATGAAGTTGAAGAGATGCAAGCTTTGGATTGTTTTTTGTTTCTTCGTGTGGGGGATGATGAACATGGAAGACATAGAACAAAATCAGTATAAATTAATTTGATTGAGAAATTTTAAGGCAACTTCCTTTTATAAGATAATTACTAAAATAAAAAACTTGAATTTGAATTTTAATTCCTAAAATTACTAATATACCCTTTATTGATTAAATATATAAAAAATAAAATCAATAATTGATTGGTTGAGGTTGGATCTCACGGTTATCACAAACTTTACAGTTCTAATTTGATTAGACCGCTCTCGTTGATTTATATATATATATATATATATATATATATTAGTAAATTGTGGGAAAGCTGTAATGTAACACCCTCAAATTTGGAAAGAGCAACTAATTTAAGATTTTCGATATTACATCCGAAACAATAGGTAAAATACCTCCAATTACAAACAATGGTTATCTCCAAGTAATACATACTACACAAGTCTCATTACCAAGACTAAACCCACTTCGGACATCACCTAATTCAAATACAAGTGCTACTTCCCAAGGGTAAATGCGGAAAACATAACTTAAGCTATTCACCTCTCGTGCACATTACTAGCACTCGCCACTTCACAACGTAGCTAGAGCTACCCCAACCTGAGCCTGTTGCACATGCCGACAAATAAAAAGGGTTAGGCTTACGCCTAGTGAATTCAAGCGTTTTATCATGACTATATAAAATCATAAATTGGAAGTTAGTAGTTATAGTCATGATTTAATTAAATCTTTAAATGAAAGCTTGCGACAAAGACGATCATTTCCAAAAAGATTTCTCAAACGGCATAAACGACTCATTTTCCAACACACTCAAAATCCCTGGAAAACCATTCCCGAAAAGTGTAAAGCGTTTTCCAATATGAGTTACAAATCCCAATTTACCCAATTACGTGAATAATTCTAGTTTAGGCAAAACCTTCAAATACGGTTGACAAATCATACTCAACCCATAAAACATGGAAACCATCCATTTAAATATAACCTTTATTAAAACATAATACGAAGCTAAACTCACGCAAACGTAAAATGTATTAAAATCCCAATACCATAAACTAAAACCCCAGCAGTTAAAACATTCAATAAGAATGTAACATAAATCCGTCCATCAATCCTGGAAAAACAATCCATATACAGGTAATATAACCTCAACAATGTGAATAGATAAAATACCTGAAATCAACACCCTTCGGTGACGGGGGAGACCCGATCTCATCGAATGTGGCAACCACATAAATTAAACCACAATTAAATAAATACAAGTAAGCTTCTTGGATGTGGAAAACGGATGACATCAACCATACTAGGTCTTTAGTCAATCCTCGACATCAATCATACTAGATCTTTAGCCCATCTTAGACATCAACCATACTAGGTCTTTAGTCCGTCTTTGGCATCAACCATACTAGGTCTTTAGCCCCTCTTAGACATCAACCATACTAGGTCTTTAGTCCATTTAAACCACCAAGTTCAACCATACTAGGTCTTTACCTTGGCAAACCCACCATCCAAAACAAGCTTACTTAACTTAAAAACTTATACATGACCTCAAAAGAATAACCAATGCATTCAAATCATGTAAACCTCAAATATGATGCAACTCATGCAATGCAAACCCCAAGCCCACGTCGAGCTTATTAAAACCGGGCGAATGCCCTCAAGACTCAATTGAGCCCAAAACCGAGCCCTCTGCTCAAAGATCTAATGATCATTTATTGACGTCAAATCATGCAATTAAAAATGCAATTAAGCATATAACACATCCTAGACTCCACCCTGAGCATGTAAAATATCAACAACGTGCAATAATATGCAACATGGTGCAATAAAAGCGACCCGTAAATAAGACTCCACATCGAGCCATTTAAACCGGACAAATGTCCCAAGACTATCTCAAAGTCAAAACCGAGCAAAGTGCTCCAAGCTTGCTAGACCCATAATGTCGGTCAAAAACGCGTTTAAACATTGTTTAGGCAAGCTATACTACAAATTCATCATTAACCCCAAAACTCATTATGGGTTAAACAAAAAGGGTTTTCCCAAAGGACTCATACCCTTAAATTCTCAAAATGACACAAAACACTTAAAAGTGCATTTCCCAAATGGTTTACAAAATCATTTACACATATATGATTAAACCACTAAACAAACCTCATTTTGAGCAATAAATCTTTTAAAGACAATTTATGGTTTCTAACCATCCAAATATCCAAAAGCCCCAAATATGGGTGTTTTACACATTTATGAAGATAAACACTTCAAAAGAGTTAAATCAACTAAATAACTCCACCATATACATTTTCAAGTAAAACACACACATATTTGTAAAATACTCATTTTGGCATGTACAACGTTTTCGCAAAGTAACTTGAACTCACCTTACTAGATTTAGCTAAATCTAGAGTTTCTCCAACGTAAGCTCCTTTGATGAAGTTTGCATCCTCAAGCCAAAACTTCCAAAACCTTAATCACTTGAATCCTCCAAAAGAGAGCTCCAAAACTTCCAACGGCTCTAAGCTCCAAAAATGAACATCAATGGTGGAGTGGGTTGGTTCAAGTGGAGAGGATGGAGAGGAGATGGGAGGATTTGTGGTTAACTTGGGGAGAGAAACCGATTTGGTGAGAGGGGCGATTTTTAGAGAGAGATCCGAGAGGGTTTGAGAGTGAGAGTGAAAATGAGGAAGAAGAAAGAAGAAAAAGGGTTTTAAAACCTTCTGGAGTCCGACGGCGAAAGTGACACGGCGAGAGTGACCATGTCACTCTCGCGAGTGTCATACTCGCTGAACCTCAAAAGCCCTCGGTACAAAACCAGCAAGAGTGACACAGCGAGAGTGACACAAGTGTCACTTTCGCTGGTCACTTTAGCCGAGATTGTACCGAAAGTTGTTTTGGCCCTAACTTCTTCGTTTTAGCTCCGTTTTTGCTCCGGAAAGGCCCGTTGGACTCGTATTTGAATTCTCCATCCAACAAGACTATCAAATCTAGGATTTAACTCCAAATCCTATTTTCCATAATTTTCTTAAAAGATCGATTCCTCACTAAATCGAAGTTGTACTTATCCGAAATTACGGGTGTTACATGTAATAACCGGGTTATTTTGTAAATAAAGTATATTGGTGTGTGTGTGGTGTGAAGAATGAAACTTTGGTGGCATTTGTGAGAATAAGAGAAATAGGGTTAAAACCCCTAAAGTCCCTCATTTCTTTCATCAATATTGCGCGGCTGGTGTGAGAAGCTTGGTGTGGAGCAAACCTTGCTACTGAGGAGAAAGAGCTTGGAATTGGGAGCTAAGATTCGTGAAACTTCATCTTCTTCGAGGTAATCACGTTCTCCCTTAAATTTCTATGCCTAAAGTGGGTTTGATGACGCTTTCTCCAATGAAACTCTTTAAATGATATAGGAAATAGGAATGGGTATTATTTGGAGGAATCAGTGAGCTAAGGGTGTGTTTTGGATTGGAACTGTTTCCTGTTAACGTTAAAAAAGGGCCATAACCATTTTGGTAGTAGCTTAAAATCGACGTTCAGTCGGATTACACGGTTAATTGAGGTTTTCGGAGGGAGACACTGAGCGATAAAACCCTTGATCGGAAATCGCAAGATCCAGAAAAGTAAGACTTCCAAAGGTCTATTTGCTAAGTGTTTTTACCCGGAAACCTCTGGGAATCCGGATGAGGCCCGAAAGTCGGTACCGGAAAAGATGGTATCCGGAAACCTCTGGGAATTCGGATGAGGCCCGGAAGTCGGTACCGAAAAATTTGGTACCCGGAACTTTGGGGATCCGGAAGTTAGTACCGGAAAAAGGGGTAATTCAGATACGTCCGGACTGCTTGTGTCCGGAAAAAGGGAGGGGCGAGATCCAGAAGACGATCTCTGGAAATCCGGACGGTCTGTGTCCGGGGTTATGTGTTGTCACTTGTCCGATACCGCCGGGGAGGCGTGCGTGTGTGTGTGCGTTGTGTTCGTGGTAGTTGATCGAAATGGTCGATGCCGTTATGCCTTCCAAAAAAAAACTTTTCCATTCTATACAGACAGATTAATCCACACAGACAACTTTATTCATACAAGACTTAATGGAAAACCAACCGAACAACCCCTTAGTTTGATTGGAGTTTTACTGTTGCATCCTTTGCATTCCAGTAAGTGAGAGGAATGATTCTTATCCAGTAAGCGTTTATCGGTTTAAGATGATTACCAGCAAACGTTTATCAACTTACCAACAAGAAGCAGGACAATTTTCCTTGTGGTGTGCTTCTGCAGATGTAGTTTGCTTAGCCTTTATGGGATTGATTTTTTATGGATTTTTGAATGTGGAAATGTAGTCGAAATTTGTTATTTCAAAATTTCAATGGTTTATGTTAAATCAATAATTCATATATGAATCTGTTAATTGTATTTCTATGGTTTCTTTAAAGCCTATTTTGAGTTCATTAGAGCATCTCCAACAGCTATGTTAAAATAGAAAAAAAATTAACAATTTTTTGCTCCAACAACTATTCTATCTTGTATGCTAAAATAGAGAAAAAAATGAGAGGGAAGATAAAAATCTCCAAATTTGAAGAAATTTCTTGTATGCTAAAAATTAGAGAAAAGAGGAAAGAAAATTAATATTTTAATTTTCCACCGATGAGAGGCATTGAAATAAATGGGTAGGAGAGAAAAACAATATTTCATTAAATATATAGAATATTTTATCAATATAGTTAATGACTTAATGTTAGGATTGTTAAAATAAAATAACGGCTGAAGATGAACGTAATTTTTGGCTGATAATTTCAAATGCAATTGTTTACCCTTAATCAATATGTTTACCTACATTTATTCAAATTTCAAGTCCCGTCGTATTGTACGGGCACACAACTCGTGTATTCATATACATATTATAATTTAAATAATTCAATTTAATTTTAGACTTTTAACAGGAAAATAGTAAGAAGGGGTAAAAAGGCCAACATGACCCTTACTTAACCGACAATTTTAATAAATTTAAAGATCATAGCTGATTTACAATAGGGATGAGCGTTGAACACCGTTTTTCCGAACCGAACCGAACCGGGACCGTACGTCCGTACCGAACCCGAACCGATACCATGTATTCGGTTCGGTATTCGGTTCCAAACATATCTCAATATCGGTATTCGGTACCGGGATTTTCCCGAAAAAAAACGAAACCAAACCGAAATTTTTAAAAGCAAAGTTTTAAAAAAAAATTATGCTTATCATCTCCTAAATAAAGTTTATCTTGATTGTTGTTAACATTAATTATTATTGTTTCTTGATGTATATATAGAGATTGAAGAGTTGATAAACGAACAAAATGGAAAAACGAAAATCGTAAAAGAATATCGAAGATTGTTCAACTTTTGATTTGTTTTGAACTTTTTGATTGTTTGTGATTGGTTTTTAAACACATTTGAATCACTATGAATGTATTTAGGTTTGCGATTGGTTTTGAGACGCATTTGATACATTTTAAAATTCTCGGTCTTAAGTGGTCCTAGTACTGATTTTTCCGTCCCGAAACCGAACCGGTACCGTACCGATACATACGGTTCGATTTTCGGTACCAACCAGTTCGGTCCCGATCTCATCAATGAAGTCTATATATATAGACCACTTTCGAAGTTTCATGTAAACAAGAGGGACCAAAATCATAGTTTACTCATACTACTATATGTTATTAACCTTTTGCAAAGTTTTGGTTTTCATGAGCATGCATGGCTCCCCGTTTTCCAATTAAACATCCGTCCGTTCGACTTTCAACATATCTCTCTCTCTCTCTCTATATATATATAGAGAGAGAGAGAGGAATAGGGGTTAAATCATGTGAGAACCAAAAATAGGTTGAGAATCGTGGGAACCGATCTAAGCCGTCATTTGGTTTTGATCATATGGTTTTAAAAACATAAAAATTCATTTATAGGTTCTCAACCTATTTTTGTCTATAATAATGTTCATAGATTAAAATCAATTAACGGCTTAGATTGATTTTCACGGTTCTCAACCTATTTTAGGTTCTCATTTGATTATCGTCCTAGAGTTAATATATATATATATATATATATATATAGTTTGATTGTGGTTCTCTCGTTCTCAAAATTGCTACTTCTCAAATGCAAAATATGAAGTTGGGTCCAGTTTCAATGAAAGGATCGCTATGGGACGAAGTTGTGCAGATCCTCATTTCTTATCACATGGATGGATGAGATTAAATCCATTCAATTTGTTTATGCTGAAACAACAGGCCTGCGTCATTCCCAAGTCTATGGTCAACCTGGTTGCAATTTCAAATCCGTAAGATCATCTCCCAACAGCTTTGCTAAAATAGAAAAAAAAAATTGAGTTTTTGTTTCTTAAATTTCTCCAACAGCTTTGCTATCTTGTTTGCTATAATCAGGGGCGGAACACAAGCTTTTCGACCGCATGGGCCGGATCTAGAGATAGCCAAAAATCGGTCCCGATCCCAAATAGTGATTCCGTAACCGATCGTCGGACCTAGAGATGGCCCAAATCGGTCCCGGTCCCAAATAGTGATTCCGTAACCGATCAGTTTCCATTTAAACCTTTTTCGAAAGGTTTTCGGTGGTCGGAACCTCTAATCTTCTATGTTTTATCAAAATTCAAACCTAGCTAATCAAACACTTGAAAATCCAGTCAAAGTAATCAAACAATTTCATTATTTCAAATAAATTTAAACCTAGCTGATCAAACAATTTCAAATTCAAATAAGCACTTCGAAATGGTATATTGGTAATTTAAACTCAAATAATCAAATAAGCACTTCCAGAGCAGAAACTTACCTGTGTGGTCTGTACTCTGTGGAGAGCCGAGAGCAACAGCCAGCAGTAAAGTTTTCAGTGATCGGCAACAGCCACCAATGGTCGGCGACCGTAAGCAGCCACCGGTGGTCGTGATGCAACTGTTGTTTGCTGATTGCACTGATATGTTATTTACAATGTCAATCTTTACAATATTTGGTTTTATAAATGATTTATGGATTACTCATCCTCAAATAAAATCACCAACAAAAAAAATACGATTATCATTTAACACAAATTATTAGAGTTTCTTTTAGAGTTTTAGATGAATGTATCACACTTGAAAATCTCTTAAATAACGTTTAATATACACAAATTAAACTTGAAAAAATACCTCTACAACTAACAATAACAACAAGAACAACAACCCAACAAGGTTTGCTGATGTTTGTTGCTGCTAATCTGCTTGATTGCTTTGAGAGTGAGAGACACAGAGGAACCGAGAGGGAGAGGGCGAGAGGCTGACACGGTCAAAGGTTTTTGACTGGACTAGGTTTTGTTTTATTGCACTTCAAGGGTGGGGGCCCAATTAAAATTTTCATTTTTTTAAAAAGTGTATTGAGAAAATAAATTAGAGAATATTATATTAATATTAATATAACTTGTGTTAAAATCTCTAAAATACATAATCTGTTGAAGATGAATATGACTCTTTAGAGATTTTAACTTTTGATTCTTTATTTTACAAAATTATAAAAAAATTGTTGTAGATGCTATAATTGTCTTTGTATTTAACTCCTTTTTTTGTTCTGTAATATTCAATTTATTACAACTAATACACATAAACGTTTTTTAAAATTGTTTATGAATTTGCATGATATTATAATCTAAATTGTGTTTTAGTATTTTGTTTATTAATTGTAAGTCATATTTTCGCATCTGCATACAAGCGGTAACTATTTACACACTTTGAGTGATACTATTAAACAAATGACCTTTCTGTCGAAAAATCTTCTGAAGGATTTCCGACGGAATCAAGAAAAGTCAACAAAGTGGTTAATCTGTAGAAAATTTGTTACAAATCCGCCACTGAAGTTTAAAAAAAAATTATATATTCTCGAAAATGTTTGTGACGGAAATAGTATCCGCCACAAATCCATCACAAATATTTGTTAAATTACATTTAAGTTACTTCATTAATGTCATTAGCAATTAAATAATAACATTACAATTAAATAATTAAACTAAATAGCAATTAAAAAATAAAATTAAGAAAATCTTATTAATTTCAGACGAATTTCCGGTGGAAATTAAATTAATTTTTTTTTTAGTTTGTGTCGGAAATTAATAAAATTTTTAAGTAAATGTTTTTTTAAATTCAAGGTTTTTTAAAAAATCTAGTTATTTTCCGACGGATTTTCGACGAAAATTAAAAAAAATATATATATATATAGGGTCAGGTTCAAGGAAAAACCTCAAATAACTAGAAAACTAAAGAACATAGGCATTGATTCAACATGATCCAAAGGGTATTAATAATAAGCAATTAAACTAATTAGAATTAAGGAAAAGGGTACAAAGGTAATTTGAGCACTATATCAGATATGGAAAATACAACAAAGGCACAAATCGTTTCCTTATGGAGATCACAGTTTTCCGGCGAACACTTGCAGATTCCGGCGAACACTTGTAGATTCCGGCAAACACTTGCAGATTCCGACGAGTTGACAATTCTCTGGCTAAAACTTGCAGATTCCGGCGAAAACTTGTAACTATGCAGAAATGCATATATATGCACTTGTGCATATATATGCACAGATCTGGAGTTTCAACACCGATGGCTCGACTAAAACAAAAAAAAAATCCATATATATGCATATCCATTTCTGTGAAAACTTGAAGATTCATGGTGAACTCCACTATTTGGGTTTGTGAAAACTTGAAGATTCGGAATCTGCAAGTGTTCGTCGGAATCTGCAAGTGTTCGCCGGAGAACCGTCAACTCGCCGGAATCTGCAAATGTTTGCCGGAAAACTGTGATCTCCATAAGGAAACGATTTGTGCCTTTGTTGTATTTTCCATATCTGATATAGTGCTCAAATTACCTTTGTACTCTTTTCCTTAATTCTAATTAGTTTAATTGCTTATTATTAATACCCTTTGGATCATGTTGAATCAATGCCTATAAAGGTGTTCTTTAGTTTTCTAGTTATTTAAGGTTTTTCCTTGAACCTGACCCTATATAGCTAATGGCTTTGTATGTATAATTATAATATATTAGTTATTGATGGATTTGTTGAATTAAAATGTTTATAATTCTATTTTTGTGTATAGGTGGTGTTTGATTATCCATCAGAGTTTTTAACGTCTGTCCGTTGCAAGTATGTTGCCGACTATAGATATGATAGATTGGTTTCGATCACATTTGGCACCAACAAACGCTCGTATGGGCCTTTTGGAAAATATTGTATATATTACTATGATTCCGACGATCTTGTTGGTAATTCCGACACGTTTGGAAAATATCCTGTTACGGAATTTAAATATGAGTTTGGTTCCAAAGATTTTGGAGGATTTCACGGATCTGTTAACAACTCGTCTATTTGTTGTATTGGAGTTTATGTGAATCCTGTTCACACACTCGATTCAACGCCAAATAACCGTGGTTAAACAGTCGGTTGCCATACGATTGTCGTAGAAATAAGTTGAGTTCGGTTTGGCTCATTTATAATGTAATGGTGTTTTGAAACTTTTGCTTTGAATTATGTTTGGCTTTTAATCTTGATACCATTCAATTGTTGTCTTATTTTGTTTTCTTGATCTATGCTTGTTTTTTAATGATTGTGTTAGAATTGATGTAGGAATCAATCGATGAACGAGTGAGAGAATCGAGAGAGATGTAGCTGAAGGTTTCAGCAACTTTTCATATAATTGAGAGAATACGATTATAGAACATTAACCTAATAATGATACAAAAGAAACCTATTTATACTAGATAAGTTACAGGTAATTACAGAGCAGCCCTTGTATTATACATATGTACGATTATAACTCTAACACCCCCCCCCCCCCCTCAAACTCAAGTAGGGGAAGAATGAGCCAAATTGAGTTTGGAAACAAGATCCCGAAAACGCCCTGGAAGATGAGCTTTGGTGAAGATGTCTGCGGCCTGATCAATGGTTGAGATTGGAAGAAGTTGAACCGTCTTGCGAAGAACATGTTGACGAGTGAAATGACAGTCAATCTCGATGTGCTTTGTACGCTCATGAAAGACATCATTGTGAGCAATCTGAATAGCACTAGTGTTATCACACCACAATGGTGTTGGAGAGATCTGAGGAGCACCCATATCAGACAGTAACCAGCGTAGCCATACAAGTTCTTGCGTAGTGTCAGCTAAGGCTCGATACTCAGCTTCAGTACTAGACCGAGCTGTCAGGGATTGTTTCTTGTTGCGCCAGGAAATAAGAGAGTCCCCAAGGAAGAAACAATATCCGGTAGTCAAACGACGGTCTGTTATGTCTCCATCCCAGTCAGCATCTGAGAATGCACGGAGCGTTAAAGACGATGTGGATGAGAAGTGAAGCCCATGAAACATTGTCCCTTTGAGGTACCGAAGGATACGAAGAACCGCGACATAGTGATCGGAGCACGGAGCAGACATGAACTGGCTGACTATATGAACTGCATATGCAAGATCCGGTCGAGTAACAGTCAGGTAGACTAGAGATCCAACTAGCTGACGGTACCGTGTAGGGTCCCGCAGAGGGATTCCGACATTGGGAGCAAGATGCAGATTTTGCTCGATAGGTGTAGATGCAACTTTGTTGTCTGTAATCCCAGCTTTGGACAACAGATCTGAGATGTACTTGGCTTGACAGAGATAGATGCCGGAAGAGTCTGACAGCACTTCAAGACCAAGAAAGTAGTGTAGCGTACCAAGATCCTTCATCTCAAAGCATGAGCTGAGAGATTGTTTGAGATGGGTGATACCTGTAGAGTCACTGCCGGTAATGAACATATCATCAACATACAATATGAGTAAGATAGTACCTGCGTCAGTGGTCCTAGTAAACAGGCCAGAATCATAATTACTCGGAGAAAACCCCAATGAAATGACAACAGTGCTAAATTTTTCAAACCAAGCACGATGAGCTTGTTTGAGACCATAGAGGGCTTTTCGGAGTCGACATACATGACCCTGTCGAGAGGTCACACCTGGAGGGAGTCTCATGTAGACTTCCTCTGAGAGATCACCATTAAGAAAGGCATTCTTGACATCCATCTGGTAAAGTGCCCATCTTTTGGTGGCAGCTATGGCGAGGAGACTACGAACCGAGGTGACTCGAGCCACAAGAGCAAACGTTTGCTCGTAATCAATGCCATATTCTTGATTGAAGCCTTTTGCTACAAGGCGTGCTTTATATCGATCAATAGACCCATTAGAATTTGTTTTGATTTTGAAGACCCATTTGCAACCAATAGGTGACTTGCCCGATGGGAGAGGTACGAACTCCCATATATTTGCTTTGTCAATGGCCTGAAGTTCCTTAGTCATAGCTTGCTGCCAAACAGGGTTAGAAGAAGCTTCCTTGTAGGAAGTGGGTTCATGATTGGACAGCAGAGTAGCATAACAATGATAATCACGAAGGTGAGAAGAACTTGTCTTACCCGGTCTGAGCGTCGTACTCCTTGTGATTGAGAAGAGCTAGGATCCATAGACTCAGCAGATGGCTCAGAAGTAGTACATGGAGGTGGTGCAGATGGTTGATCATGATCAGATGGCACAGACAAAGGCTCAGATTGAGGCGAGACGAAAGGAGGTGGAACAGGTGGTGAGGTGATTATGGGATCTAATTGGAGAGAGTCCAATGAGATAGATGTATCTGTGAAGAAGGAAGTAGAGGGTGTGTCCTGAAATTTAGACACCGTTGAGAAGGGAAGATGTTCCCAGAATGTGACATGACGGGATATACGAAGTCTCTTAGAGACTGGATCCCAACAACGATAACCTTTGTGTTCAATACCATAGCCAAGAAAGCAGCATAATCGAGAACGAGGTTCGAGTTTGGTATGTTCATGAGATTGCAATTGAACAAAACATGCACAACCCCACACTTTTAGGAGTTCATATGCAGGAGAGACCCCATGGAGTACTTCATAAGGGGACTTTTGATTTAGGATGGGATTTGGGTGTCGGCAATGTTCTAAAAAATGCGCCTTGGCGCAGCCTTGCCGCCACGTTATACCCCTTGGCGTCGAGATAAGGCATGTAACTCGTTATGGCGCGCCATGGCACGCCATGGCCCGCCTTGGCGTGTTATGGCATGGCACGCCTTGGCCCGCCATGGCACGTTATGGCGTTACAAACTTGTGTACTTTCGATTTTTCGAATCTATGTATTTCGAAATTCGATTCAAATAGGCTCGTTAGTATCGATTAGAATTTAGAATTTCTTCTGTTTATCGTTATATATGAATTTAAATTATTGATAACTTAATATTTATTGTTCAAGACAGTGACACACACACATATATATTATATACATATTTGCCGCCTTAAGCCACGCCTTGGAAAACGCCATGGCCTCGCCGTAACTCGTAAGGCTTGAGGCTTGACCTCGCCGCCACGCCACGCCTCACGCCATTTAGAACCTTGGGTGTCGGTTGATGGTGTAGACAGCCGTGAAGGCAGCTTCACCCCAAAAACGTTCTGGACAATTGGCTGAGATTAATAGGGTACGGACAGTGTCAAGGATGTGACGGTGTTTACGTTCTTCACGTCCATTTTGCGGAGAGGTGCCGGGACAGGAGTACTGAGAGAGTACCCTGAGATTGAAGAAAAGAGAGGAGAGAAGATTCTTTGTATTCCATAGCATTATCTGCTCGAATAATCTTTATGGGCTTGGAAAACTGGGTTAGAATCATACGGGCGAAGGTAATATAAATTTGAGGTAGCTCTGAGTGGTGTTTCATGAGATATATCCATGTAAAACGTGTGTGATCATCGATAAAGATAACAAAATATCGAGCACCTCCCATGGATGGGTGCGGTGCTGGTCCCCACACATCAGAGTGAATAAGATCAAAAGGAGAAGCATATTTAAATTCATTAATTTGAAAAGGTAAAGCATGATGTTTTCCAAGTTGACAAGATAAACAAGAAACGTTTTCAGAAATAATGTTTCCTAACAATCCTGAACTAGCTAACAGTTTTATTCTAGCTAAAGATAAATGTCCTAGGCGCGCATGCCATAGTTCAAAAGAAGGAGTGCTAGAAACAGAAGCAACAAAATTTGATGAGTGTAAGGGAAGACGGAGGTAGACCACTTCAATCATCCGACCAACTTTATGGCCTACTCCAAGGATCTACTTGGTCTTTGGATCCTGCACAACACAACCATAAGGATGAAACAGGACAGTTAGACCGGATTCCATAAGCTGAGTAATTGAAATCAGGCTCAGAGATAAATTAGAAATGTGTAGCACATCAGGTAATTGTATATTGGGAGTAGATACAGTTCCACTGAAAGAAACATGTAAGAGTGTATCATCAGCAGTACGGACTGATGAGAAGATTATGGAGGTTTGCTTAGAGACAAAACCATCAGCCTTAGGTGTCATGTGATTACAACATCCAGAATCAAATAGCCAAGGATTACCTTATGCAGAGGTATTGCACTGAGAATTCATACCCATAGAACCTGTCATGAGTTGCTCCATAAGCTCTTGGTTTTGGCGCATGTAACACCCCAAAAATCAGGGCTAATTTGAATCTCAAATTATAACAAGTTATGATAGAACAACCTCCAAACTTTTATATAAGAAGAGAATCAACTAAGAGGTTTCGTATATACAAACATGGACTTCTCCCAATAACCTAATAATCGAATCATGTCAACTATAATCAGATTAACTAGGTTATCTAGACAATCCATCAAAAGACCTCAATGCATTAGATAACTCCTCCGCTTATCTCAAAAGTTGATTCCTTCCAAAAGCTCTCGTCACATATCCCACTTACTTCCCTGAGCCTGTACCTGGTAAGAACATTTAATTTGAACAATTAGGCTTACGCCTAGTGAGAACATCCAAATTCAAATTAAAACACCAACAGCTTGAAAATATCCAACCATATAAGCAAATCTGTTCTCCACCATTCTTACCGTACACGTGCTCATCTCAATGACGGGAACATACCCGAACTCATGAATATGACTAACATTCAGTAAGTCACATTATCAAAATCAAGAGTCTACTATGAATTATTACAGATTCTAGATTATGCTCTTATCCAAGAAATTACAAGTTCCTTTATGCCTATTTCTTGGACTGGAAGTAGAGATTACAATTTACCTTATGCCTATCTCTGACCTTCCCATAGAAATCAGGAATTACAATTTACTTTATGCCTATTCCTCGATTCCTATACCACGAAATGAGAATTACAACTTACTTTATGCCTATTCTCCATTTCCACGTGAAAGGGAATTACAAGTTCCTTTATGCCTATCCCGCAATTCACATCACACTGTGAAATAGAAATTAGAAGTTCCTTTATGCCTATTTCTCCTTTCATAACACCTCTACGAAATGGGAATTTCAATTTACTTTATGCCTATTCCACATTTCAGGTCAACAGGAATTACAAATTACTTTATGCCTATTCCTCGTTATAATACATAACAGTGTCTATGGATCCATTACACTCAACCGTATCAGGAATTCCGAATAAATCTACATCTATTCCATCATCTCAAGGGCACACGGGAATAACATTTGTCTATTCCTCCTTTTTCAAGGATACACGGGAATGACATTTGTCTATTTCTTATATTTCGCTAACGTATATGCATAACTGTAACACCTTAGGCATATCCCACATCGGCCGTGGACAGGAGAAATGCTGGGTATATTAGTAAACCTTGGCCTTACCAGACACAACGCGTTTTGGGGCCACAAGCATGCGGGTTCCTTGGGAACTCTGTGGTTAAGCGTGCTTGGGTGGGAGTAGTACCAGGATGGGTGACCTCCTGTGAAGTCCTTGCGAAGTCCTTGCCAGGTCGCCAAGAACAAAGCCGTGAGCCAGTGGGGCAAAGCGGACAATATTGTGTCGTGGTAAGCGGGGTGTTACAAATGGTATCAGAGCCACTCCTGTGCCGTTCGGGATGGTGCCGTTCACTTGGTTTGCTTGAAAGTGCTATTGAGGTATGTTTCCTTTACAATTTATGTTTGTAATTGCTAGTAGATAGTTCCTATCGGAGTAGAATCACCGATTTCATAACTGGTAGTAATTTATGTTGAATCTGGGTAGAAAAAGGGTAAACCGACAGAGGTTTCCAGACGATTTATGGTGGTGTCTGGTAGTCTTGTTGATAGTGTCCGGTAGTTCCTTTTGATGGTATCCGGACGAGTCGATTATCCGGTAAGTTCTCTTTTCCTATAGTTTCCGGATGAATCAAGATACCGGGTGGTATCCGGGTTACTTTGGTTTCCGGATGTCGTCCGGGAAGTTGGGTTGTCCGGATTGGTCTTGTTGTCCGGAAAGTTCATGTTGTCTGGATAGTTCTTGGTATCCGGAAACATTGGCTGTTTGGTCACTTTTAAGGATAAGAGTTAGATAGATTTATCTAGAGTTCTTAGCATGTTAGTAAGTCTTATAAGTTCTTTTGGTAAAGAGATATTTGTATGTAAATTGTTTCAGATTCTGAGAATTTTGGGTAAAAGATCGGATAACTTGGAGCCAAGCTTGGAAGGGTTTTTGATAAGCAATCAGGTGAGTTTTACTTTAAAATGTTTTCAAACTGGGATACATATATGTGTGGATTGAGAATGTGATAGATGGTGTGATTATGTGTTTATGTGTGAAATATAATATATTGAGATGTATATTGTATTTACATGAGCATTACACTACACGAGAGCACGTTGGCCGGGCTTAGGACCGGCGGAGTTTTGGTTGTACGGAGGGACAGCGGTGTTGGCTGTAATTTTAGTACAGCGGAGTAAATTGATTAGTTGGCTCGCAACCAACTAATTTGGCCATGGGAATGAGGAGAGGTACACGGTGCACGAGTCTTGCTTGGTGTTTAAATACTTGTTGTATATTTGTATTTTACAAAAGGATTACTAAACAGACAGGGATTATCTCACTAGACCGTTTGGTCTAACCCTCATTTTGTTTTCAAAAATATGTATTCCAGGTCGAGGAACTTTTAATAGCAAAGGAAAGGATAAAGTGTAGGATGCGGTTGATAGCTGACGAAGATTAGGAAATGCTTATGTTTTGTATTGTATAGTTTTGAGACTGTGGGAGCGTACGTGAATTATTATGTATCTTTTGTTATGAATGTAACGACGTTATGTATAACATGTTAATTGATGTATATTATGTATGTTTTGGGATACCGGGTCGTTACAATGGACCCCATGAAATCAATCGAGATGTGCACAAACTAGTCTTGCAGACTTGGTCGACTATGCGCGCAGCTTGCTTGCGGATACATCGAGTCACGCGAAGGACTATGCAGGGGAGTACGGTGGGTACTTTTAGGGTAAGGTGAAGGATGCCGCGCCCGGTGCTTGAAACTTGAAAGAGGTGGTGAACCGGTTGGGAAAATGAAGAACCGACGGAGATATGGTTGACTGGATTGTCCGTCTTAGTTTGCATTTCGATGTGTGTGTTTTTTCTCTTTCAAGTTAAACTTTGTCCAATGGTTAAAGGATCAAAATCCGGTGTTACATGCTATAAAAACTTGTACATTTTGCATTAGACATTGTATTTGGCCTAAATTAAAACCAGAATACCAGATGCATTTCAAAAACAAGTTGGGGGTGTTTAGGATTGCTTGTTTAAATTTGGGTTGTTACATTAGACTGTTATATGTTAATATTTCACTATTTAAGATATGATATGCCAATCCAACCCTAGGAAAAGTAGAGCAAGACATTAGTAGACCAAAGTTTGAAAACAATTGGTTTCAGACATGGTAAGCTTTTTTAAGTTATGCTTAAATTTGTACGAAAAAACCTAATTGGTATTCTTGTGATTAATGAAACTTTAGTTGATTGTGCATTCTTTATCAAGTGATTTTAAGAAGTAAAATGTATTAATAAATGGTAGTCTCAACCATTTGATTTGATGATTACACAAATACACCTGGTAAAACACTTAAGAATGTTTTTCGGTTTGTCTAAAATTTGGTTGACAAACTTTATGAGTTTCAGGTGTTCTAATCGGATGAGATACGATATATATCAAGATCTGAAAGTGTATTAGGATTTGAAAAGATTGAGATCTGAAATACATATCAGGATCATATATATATAATCTGAATCTTGTGGGATCCAAGAAAATCAAGTATCCAAAATGTTTTTGGATCTGGTTCATCTTAAGTATCCAAAAACGCCTTTTCAGATCCAAAGTCTTTTCAGGATCAAATGTATTGTAATCTTGTTGGGTCATAAATATCTCATGTTTAAAAGAAAACGATCATAATAGGATTTTTATTGTGAAAGTTTTATTATTATATTCATTAATACTGGTCTAAAGAAAACTATCTTCAACAAAATCAAAGACTAGTTGAACTGAAGCCAGAATTGATGTCGAAGAAAATTGGATTACCATCTAGCTGATTGTAGACTAGTATCCGATAGAGTCAAAACAGTTTGACAAGTATTGTTTTGGCTAGCCGATTTTGGAGTGCAAACTTAACCAACAACTTTGGGTCACCAACTCATGTTCGGTATGTGAACATGCTCATCATGTCAGCCAAAATAAGTTCAAAAGTATTATTTTAATAGTATCATATTTTCTTAATGGTCCTCTCTACGTACAAAAGGATAAGTTGGTGTAACAAACGTCTATAAGATATTCAAAAGCTTAAACGATGAGTACAAACATGCACTGATCAACAAATCAGATGAAGACACGCGTTAAAATTGACAACCAGCATTTAATGCATTGGTGGTATAAAAGACAACATTTGACAATGTTGCATCTCACCCGTTTGGCAGAATTTTTGAGTGATAGTTTCTTAGGCAAATCGATATCAACATCTAAAGACTTTCAGTTCTTCAGATCTGAAAGAGTACTTCTTTTAGTATCTCCTTAGTGATTAAATTTGTTATAACAATCATATTGTTTACGATAAGGTCTTACTTTCCTACCTTTCGCAACAAATCTATAATTCTTTGTTTTTATAAACACACATAATCAAAAAGTGAAAAAAGTCTACTATGTTTGTATTCAACTCTCTTCTACAAACACTTTATATGTTAGTCATTATTCAGTAACGACCAACAATATATCATGATGCCAACCTAAGAGTTGTAGATTACGTGAAGATTATAAGTAATTGAATTTGATAAGTTAATTGTTGTCAAGCATTCCCGAGTCCATTTTATTGTTTCAGAAGTTTAATTAAATGTATCTATACTATATTATAAAGCATTTGATAAAAACTCTTAAAAACAAATTTTTATACATCAAATATTGTTTATTGATGCATATTACTTACAATTCAATATTACAAGTAAATAATACATGAGTACAACTTTTTAAAGTTTGGTGTTTGAATTTATAACTCACTGATAAATATAATCAAATACAAGATAAACATCTCATTTTAAATGTAAAACATCTAAAATAAAATTATGATAACTATTGAATTTTAACAGAATACTTAGTTATTATTTATAAAAAAATACGGCATTATAAAACCTAACATAAATTACATAACTATTAAACTTAAATTATAATTAAAAGTTAAATGAATTTTCTGTATAAAAGAACATTATTGGTTTTTCAAAACCATACAAAAACGTATTATAAAATCAACAAAGACAAAAAATAAAATTAAACATTAAAATCAAGATGTATAGCGTTGTATTGCACGAGTACACTTCTAGTTATTTATAACAGATCAATTGTCATCCTCAAGACCATAACTTCATAATATACATTCAACGACATAAATTTTAAAAAATGAACAAAATTTGAATGTGCATTTTTTAAAGTACTTTTCTCAAGGTAAAGTTTTTTAAAATTTTAGATTTTTGAATTATTTTTTAAATTTGTAAACTCATAAATATGATTTTTAAAGTATGTTTTAGAATTGACAATTGATTAAAAATATCTTTCAAACACAATTTATAAGAAGTTTTCTTATAAGAACACTTGGATTGACCAAAGAATCTTTGGTCTAGTGGTATCTAAGCCTCTTTTCTTTTAGAAGGTCAGATGTTCAAACCTCATCAAAAGTGAGAACGGTATGTGAGTTTATTTGTTACATTTGTTATATATAAATATTATATATTTCAAAAAACTCACTTGATTTGATAGAAATAGATGTGATTTCCTCAAACTTTTACTGAAATTATGTTTGTTTAATGAAAATGTATATTTATTTGACGAAAATGTTATTGACGTTTTAGTAATAAGGAAAATTAAATTAAAAAAATATTATAATTCCCATAGCATAATAAACTATAAGTATTCATCATTTATAGAGGAAATTAAATAAATCCCATGATGTTACATGTTGCTTAAGTAAAGCACACATAAGAATATATATTTTATCATTAAATTTTTTTAATAATGGCAAACATTATCTCATCACATCACTTTTTAGCATACAAGATAGCATAGCTGTTGGAGCAAAAAATTGCTAAAATCCATCTTTAATCAATTTTAGCATAGCTGTTGGAGATGCTCTTAGGTATTTGTAGATCATAATAAGGAATATAACAAAAAATAATTATTTCTTTGAAATTTGACATTTATTTAAGAAAAATAGAAATCTAATTTTTTTTTATAAAAGGAGGAAATATTATTGGTAAAGTACAATTTTGGTTCATGTGTCCTTATAATTTAGAAACTACAATTTAATCATCATGATATATAAAAACGTTTATAATTGGCTTATTCTTCTAAGGCCATCCGTACCCCAAGCGGGATGGCCCTCGGGGATGGCTGCGGGGATGCGGGGATGGGCTACGGAGGTTGCGGGGATGGCGGTAAGGGATGGAATCCGGGGATGGGATCCCGATCCATCCCGAAGGGTTTTTAAAAAAAAAATTAATTAAATTTTTTAAAATTCATGCCGCGGCTCTATTACTAAAAAAAAAATATTTTTCTCAATTTAATCCCACTATATATTTAACCCTCAACCTCTTATTTCTCACACCACTCAACCTCTTATTTTTCACACCTCTCAAATTCTCTCAACCTCTTATTTCTCACACCTCTCAAACTCTCTCAAATTCTCTCAACCTCTATATTTTAAACAATATGGATTCGCTACAACCCGGTTCACCAACCGCATCATCATCATCCGTAGACACCGACGAGTTGTTGAATCTACAAAGGGAAATTATCCAAGTTCCCAACAATGACGACGAGTAGATTTTTAAATTTATTTTGTAATTTTTATTTTTAATGAATGATATGAATTTTAATTTTTATTATTTATCTTATTTTTATTTATTAAAAAATATATAAATATTTTTATTTTATTAAATAATTAAATGTATAAATAAAAGAATTAAAATAAATGAGGTGGCAAAAGGGTTTGAGGGAATGAGGTACGGGTGTTTAGGCCATCCGTACCCGGCTCGGGATGAGCTCGGGATGGGATGCGGGATGGGCGGGGTCGATGCGGGATGGGCTACGGCCCGGGCGGGATGGTATCCGGGGATGGGATCCCGATCCATCCCGAAGGTTTTAAAAAAAAAAATTTTTAATTAAATTTTTAAAAAATATATCCGTTGAACGGCTCTTTCTAAAAAAAAAATTCTCAATTTAATCCCACTATATATTTAACCCTCAACCTCTTATTTCTCACACCTCTCAACCTCTTATTTTTCACACTATCAAATTCTCTCAATCTCACACCTCTCAAATTCTCTCAACCTCTTATTTTTCACACCTCTCTCATCATGAATTCAAACAGAACACCTACATCCCGTCGTAACCGACCGAATACACCACAATCGCAAGAAGATCAACAGCTTGGTTTCCAAGCGTTTACACAACAAGGTTATCATCCGCAATTCTCGCAACAAATTCCGCCACAATGGTCGCAACAAAATCCGCCACAATATCCGCAACAATTTCCCCAACAATTTCACCAACAAATTCCTTACCAATTTACACGTCCCGGGTTGATTGAACAAGGTTTTACTCCGGCCAACTTCAATCTCGACGACGACATTGTTCCGGAAACCCAACCTTCTACCCCGAACTCACCACAATATATCCCGACACAACAATCTAACCCGGAACCATCAAATCCGAGACCAAAGAAAGCCGCCAAACAAACGTGGACAAGAGCCGAGGAACTCGCGTTGGTGTCGGCGTGGGTTGACGTTTCGGAGGACCCCGTGGTCGGTAACGCACAAAGCGGTGGTAATTATTTTTATTGTTATTATTATTATTATTATTATTATTATTATTATTCTTATACTTAATTTTACATAAATGTAGGAAATTTTTGGGGCCGAATCGGGGATGTGTTCTTTACTCGCATGGGTCGTGAACCAGGTTATAGATCAACCCATCAACTCAATAGCAAGTTCAACGACCTCAATAAAAGAGTTAATTCGTTTGGCGGCATCTACAACAACTTGCTCAATAATAGATCAAGCGGGATGAGTGAGGCCGATATATCCCGAACGGCACACGAACGGTATGTAGCACGCCATAAAGTTGCTTTCACTCACGAACAAGTTTGGGACGTCCTAAAAAAATGTCCGAAATGGGGAGCCGTTCCAACGATGACGACAACTTCATCGCGGGGTTCAAAACGTACCCAACCTTCCGATGATGACGATGACGAGCAAATTCAACGACCCATCGGGAGAAACAAGGCAAAAAAATCATCAACGAGTAATACGTCCGGGGCGAATACGGACGAAAGTGTTACTCAGTTGTTGACGACGTTCAACAACAAGATTGATGATACAATGGAATACAAAATGAAAAAACTCGATCTCGAAATCGAAATCGAACGCTCAAACCGATTTGAGAAAGACTTCGAGTTTTTCATAAGCCCGCATGATCACCTTACGGGAAACGCTTTGAGGGCTACTTTAGCGAGAAAAAAGCAACTCCAAAAATTTCATAATTGGTATGAATGATATTTTGTAATTTTTATTTTTAATGAATGATATGAATTTTAATTTTTATTATTTATCTTATTTTTATTTATTAAAAAATATATAAATATTTTTATTTTGTTAAATAATTAAATGTATAAATAAAAGAATTAAAATAAATGAGGTGGCAAAGGGGTTTGAGGGAATGGGGTACGGATGTTTAGGGATCGTGAGAGATGGAGTGAGGGATGGAAGAAAAGCTGATGTGGCGATGATGTGGAGGGGAATCATTGAAAGATTCCCCCCATGGGGTACTGATGGCCTTAGGCCTTCCGTACCCCAGCGGGGAAGGGGCTCGGGATGGGGGATGTGGCAGCGGGGTGAGGGCGGGGTTGGGCTACGGCCCGGGATGGAGTTGCGGGGCGGGATGGTGAGCGGGGTTGGGTTCCCGAGCCATCCCGAGGGTTTTATAAAAAAAAAAAAATTTAATTAAATTTTTAAAAAAATAACCGTTGAACGGCTCTTTCTTAAAAAAAAAAAATTCTCAATTTAATCCCACTATATATTTAACCCTCAACCTCTTATTTCTCACACCTCTCAACCTCTTATTTCTCACACCTCTCAACCTCTTATTCTCTCAACCTCTTATTTCTCACACCTCTCAAACTCTCTCAAATTTTCTCAACCTCTATATATTAAACAATATGGATTCGCCACAACCCGGTTCACCAACCGCATCATCATCATCCGTAGACACCGACGAGTTGTTGAATCTACAAAGGGAAATTTTTCGACATGCTGCACAATCGCTGTATGGTAGCACCGCCTCATCGTCAACAAGAGAGAGGGCCGCAAACATTGAAAGAGGTCGAGTAACTGCAAACGAGCGGCTTATGCGGGACTACTTTGGCGTCAACCCGATTTATACACCGGATATGTTTAGGCGGCTTATGCGGGACTACTTTGTGAAACATTATGTACGCTTGTGTCATATTACACAATATGATACTCGAAGACGAAAACCATGCTATTTGTGGTGACGTGGAAAACGACTTTTTCACGAATGATATCGAAAGCCAAATCAGTGAGACACAACGCGCGGCAAATGTTCGAGAAGTCATAAACCGGGAAACTCATAATAACCTTCGGTCGGATTTGGTCGAACATATTTGGCGTATCCAAGTTCCCAACAATGACGACGAGTAGATTTTTAAATTTATTTTGTAATTTTTAATTTTTTAATGAATGATATGAATTTTAATTTTTATTATTTATCTTATTTTTATTTATTAAATATATATATATATATATATATATATTTATTTTGTTAAATAATTAAATGTATAAATAAAAGAATTAAAATAAATGAGGTGGCAAAGAGGTTTGAGGGAATGGGGTACGGATGTTTAGGGATCGTGAGGGATGGAGTGAGGGATGGAAGAAAAGCTGATGTGGCGATGATGTGGAGGGGAATCTTTCACAGATAGGAGGGATGGGGTACGGATGGCCTTAGGCCTTCCGTACCCCAGCGGGGAAGGGGCTCGGGATGGCTGAGGTGGCTGCGGGGTGGCGCTACGGCTCGGGATGGGCTAGCGGGGCGGGATGGTGAGCGGGGTTGGGTTCCCGAGCCATCCCGAGGGTTTTATAAAAAAAAAAAAAAATTTAATTAAATTTTTTAAAAAAACAACCGTTGAACGGCTATTTCTTAAAAAAAAAAAATCTAAATTTAATCCCACTATATATTTAACCCTCAACCTCTTATTTCTCACACCTCTCAACCTCTTATTTCTCACATCTTTCAACCTCTTATTTTTCACACTACCAAATTCTCTCAATCTCACATCTCTCAAACTCTCTCAAATTCTCTCAACCTCTTATTTTTCACACCTCTCTCATCATGAATCCAAACAAAACACCTACATCCCGTCGTAACCGACCGAATACACCACAATCGCAAGAAGATCAAGAGCTTGGTTTCCAAGCGTTTACACAACAAGGTTATCATCCGCAATTCTCGCAACAATTTCCGCCACAATTCTCGCAACAATTTCCGCAACAATTTCCGCCACAATTTCCGCAACAATTTCCCCAACAATATCACCAACAATTTTCGCAACAATTTCCTTACCAATTTACACGTCCCGGTTTGATTGACCAAGGTTTTACTCCGGCCAACTACAATCTTCCTTCACCCGCAATCAATCTCGACGACGAGATTGTTCCGGAAACCCAACCTTCTACCCCGAACTCACCACAATTTATCCCGACACAACAATCTAACCCGGAACCATCAAATCCGAGACGAACGAAAGCCGCCAAACAAACGTGGAGTAAAGCCGAGGAACTCGCGTTAGTGTCGGCGTGGGTTGACGTTTCGGAGGACCCCGTGGTCGGTAACGCACAAAGCGGTGGTAATTATTTTTACTGTTATTATTCTTATTATTATTATTATTATTATTATTATTCTTATTCTTATTATTATTATTATTATTATTATTCTTATACTTTATTTTACATAAATGTAGGAAGTTTTTGGGCCCGAATCGGGCAAGTGTTCTTTACTCGCATGGGTCGTGAACCAGGTTATAGATCAACCCATCAACTAAATAGCAAGTTCAGCGACGTCAATAAAAGAGTTAATTCGTTTGGCGGCATCTACAACAACTTGCTCAGTAATAGATCAAGCGGGATGAGTGAGGCCGATATATCCCGAACGGCACACGAACGCTATGTAGCACGCCATAACGTTGCTTTCACTCACGAACAAGCTTGGGACATCCTAAAAAAATGTCCAAAATGGGGAGCCGTTCCAACGATGACGACAACTTCATCGCGGGGTTCAAAACGTACCCAAACTTCCGATGATGACGATGACGAGCCAATTCAACGACCCATCGGGAGAAACAAGGCAAAAAAAACATCAACGAGTCATACGTCCGGGACGAATACGGACGAAAGTGTTACTCAGTTGTTGACGACGTTCAACGACAAGTTTGATGGTGCAATTGAATACAAAATGAAAAAACTCGATGTCGAACTTCAAAGGTTGGAACACGAACGAGAAATCGAACGAGCAAAACGATTTGATGCAGACTTCCAGTTTTACATAACCCCGCATGATCACCTTTCGGGCCGCGCTTTGATGGCTACGCTAAAGAGAAAAGAGCAAATTAAAAAATATCATGATTGGAATGACGACGAGTAGATTTTTAAATTTATTTTGTAATTTTTAATTTTTTAATGAATGATATGAATTTTAATTTTTATTATTTATCTTATTTTTATTTATTAAAAATATATATAAATATTTTTATTTTGTTAAATAATTAAATGTATAAATAAAAGAATTAAAATAAATGAGGTGGCAAAGGGGTTTGAGGGAATGGGGTACGGATGTTTAGGGATCGTGAGGGATGGGGTGAGGGATGGAAGAAAAGCTGATGTGGCGCTGACGTGGCAGGGAATCTTTCACAGATAGGAGGGATGGGGTACTGATGGCCTTAGGGATTGTTAGGGATTGAATGAGGGATGAGAGAAAAGCTGATGTGGCGCTGATGTGGAGTGGAATATTTGAAAGATTCCCTCCATGGGGTACGGATGGCCTAACAATTATTAGCTTTTATCCGTTAAATGAGAGATGTTTTATTCTTTTTTAGATTTTTCTATTAAAAGGTAAAATCCAAAATCACAACTTAAAATCAAAATTCAAACCAAAATCAAAATCGACATTAACCCCAAAACCCTAAGCCAAGCCAAGATCTTATCTTGTCTTCATATCTAGGGGAGAAGAGTGAAGACGGGTTTGGTGCAAATGAAGAAGGGAGGGAATAGGGGATTTAAGAGTCCAACGGATTTGCATCGTTTTCATCGAAGAGGGAAGGATACCGATTTCGATGCAGACTTCTTGTCCTCAACAGAGTCCAAGAGAAGAGGGTGTGCCTAAAACCTCTGTAACACCCACGACACTAGGAGATGCAACGATGCAGACAAGGAAGACAATGTGCTAGGTTGGGGGTCATCAGAGTATTTTGCACGATCTATATACATGTTAACCGGGTAAATAACATTAACTTTGATAACCGATGAGAATACAAGAAACGACGCGAAAGGTTCCATTCAATGCAAGATGCAACAACCAAGTCATACAAAAGGCCAGGCCAAGCCAAGCCCACACCTACTTAAAAAGACCAAAAGGCCCTCGACAACCTCACACCCTAAATATTACATTGAACAAAAAAAAAACACGCTCTCTCTCCCTTTGGAGAGGGGCTGCAAAAAAACCCTCAAACATTACATCAAATTACAATACAACCCCTTGACTTACACACAACACATAGTAATAGATTAGAAAAGTCAAACAAATCCCAACGGTTACTTTTCTCCTTTTCCCATCACCAAAAAAACACCAACCAACCAACCGATTAACGGCTACTTCCAGTGTGATAGGGCATTAGGCTTAAAATTACCTCTTTGACCCTGGCATGGAAAGGGTAATATAGGAATTTGCTTTCTTCTTATTTCCCAATGTCAAAACATGTTTTTTTTTTTTGCTTTTTCATTTACGAAATTTTGAACCTTTCGATCGATCGATAATCCCTTTACGATTAAGGAGAGAAGTTAAGTCGGGAAGTATAAGTGGCTTTAACAGCCCAATTACCGGGAATGACGTCCCGTGCCGACAAAGTTCTTCCGGTAGAAAGTGTGGTGAGCTTGACGGAAAACGGACCTCTTAGGGGCCCACGGACGATCACCCAATTTGCACCCCATACATGACTCATCTTTAACCACTCAGTAGACCTTGCCTGTTTTATATTTACAAAACTATTACCTTAATGAAAAAAGTCTCATTTAATTACCCATAAAATTATAAACTGCATCTTTCAAGATATATCTCAATTAACGTTTCAATACATTTTTAAGGGTCGTTACCAAATGCTTACCCGAGTAAGCACTTACCAATCAAATTTAATACTATCACTTACTTATCGGGTAAGATTTTAATCCGTCAAATCAGTTTCGTATGCAACAATTCACCCGGTAAGCGCTAACCGTAGTAAGAGTCGTCGCCATCACTTACCGGGGTTAGACTCTCGGTCCTTTCATTTGCTCTTACCGGGTAAAAATTTTGGTCTTTAACATATCAATCCGGTAGGTAATGTGACTTGGTAAGTGCTTACCCAGATAAGTGTTTGGTAAACGGTCTCTTAGTCTTTTTCTCCACTTGTTTTCTTTCATTATATTTTTCTAATAGTTTTTTTTTGTTAATTTTAAGTTATTTTACATTATCATAAAGTTTTTTATTAAACACTAACAAAGATCTCATCAGCTTTTAACATGTGTTAATTTTTTTTAAATATTATATGAGATCCAAAATAACCAAACAATGATTTGGTTAAGTTGTACCGTATGCTGTAAAGGTTGGACATTGTATCCGACACATCCGGATATCTCCATGCTTCTTTTATGCAAGTGTGTGTTGTGTGTGTTTTAAAAAGCTGAAGCAAAAAAGTACATCCTTTTGACTATTTTGCCCATCTCCCCACTACTCCTGCACTTGGTAAAGTTTGGATTCACAAATCACATGTATCTTTATTCGTCTTTAATTTCTTGGATGTAATTATTTTATAACCCCACTACTTAAAAATAATATTTTTTTTTTAATTTTAATTTATTATATATTTGTTTGCCATCGAACCCAGATGCAAAAATGTTAGCAGAATGAAAACGTACCTCTCTGATATGCATTGATCCAACGTCGCCATCCCCACCCTCGAATTCGACCAAAAGTGAAAGCCAGTAATTCGTTGATCCTTCGTTAACATGAAACGCAATGTTTTTGCCAGGGTATTTGCACGGCGTCCTACAATTTTTCACCCTAATTAAAATGCAATACTTCTAATAATCGCTTGCCCTTCATATCAACTATGATTTAGATCAATGGCCGATCCAAAAAATTTAGAGATGGGAGTCGGGATTTAAAAAATCTGATATAGGATATAATAAGAAAACTTTCTTGTGGTAATTTAGGGGGAAATTAATTGAAATAGCCAATTTTTTCGATATGGTTCAACATCTTAGTCATATTCTCCCTAAATTTACTAAAATGCACCAGATCCGCAATTCCAGGTCCACAATTGAGGACCTAGCTCAAAATATCAAAAATAATCATATTTTATTGATTTTTCTTTGCAAAAATTGACTTGGGTCCGCAATTTATACAAAATAAAAATAGAAAATTGACAAGATTCGTTTTTTGTTTTTGTTTTTCTTTTTTTGAGGTAAGTCCGCAATTATAGACCTATTTTTTGCAGACGTACTTTTATTTTAGTAAATTTAAAAATAATATGGTTAAGAGGTTAAATCACATGAAAAAATGACTATTTCAACCAGTTTCCCTAATTTAGGGTCAAGCCTTGATTTTTTGGGTTAAAAGAAATGTATGGTTTGATCCTGTTATATTAAAGGATTTGTTTGATTTGATTTAGTTTTATTAAAAGACTGTTGGAAGTTAGGAATCTAAAAGCATCTCCAACAGCATTGCTAAAATAGAAAAAAATGAGTTTTTTTGTTATTCATCTCCAACAGCATTGTTGTCTTGTTTGCTAAAATAGAAATTCTTGGAGAAATCTCTAAATATAGAGAATTTTCTATAATTCTCTAAATAGGAGAGATACATAATTGTTTTATTCAATCCACCAATAACATAATTTTTTATCATTTTATATTAAGTTTTTATTTTAAAGTGTATTGGGAATATAAATTAGAAAATATTATATTAATATAATTTGTGTTAAAATCTCTAAAATAGCAAAGTTGTTGTAGATGAATGTAACTCTTTTTAGAGATTTTAACTTTTGATTCTCTATTTTAGAAAAATTATAGCAAACCTGTTGGAGATGCTATAAGAGCATTTCAAACAGCTTTCCCAAAATTTCTCCAAAATAGAGAATCAAAAGTCAAAATCCCTAAAAAAAATCATCTCCAACAGATTCCTCATTTTGGAGAAAAAACAATGATTATAATATTAATATTGTATTTGTCTATTAAAATATTATTTCTCTCTAAATATTATTTTTCAAATATTTCTATTGGTGCTCTTACTAAGTAATCATTTTTTAGGTTAACTCCATATTTAGAGAAAAACTTATTCTCTCTCCTACTTTCTCTATTTTGAAGATAGTTTTGGGCTTTAGGAAAGCTGTCGGAGAAAAAAAAACAAACAAAATCCCTATGTTCTCCAAAATAGGGAAGTGGTTGGAGATGCTCCAGGTGACAATGAGCATCAATGTAATTATGTAGAGAAATAAATAAATAATTATACAAATACACAATGATATTATATTTATCGGCAATTGTCAAGAGTTAAGGGGTTTATATTGCCGTTTTTAAAATAGTAGGGATGCTTTATGAACATATATGAAATGAATGAGGACTATTAGTTAAATACGATTATTTTTCATATCTCAACCCAAACCGACGAAGAAAATAAATAGAAGACCGTTAAATAACTAAAGGCACAAAAGGAATGAGAAAGTACCGGCGGTAGACGATGTTGAGTACGCCACGGTTACGAAGCTGGTTGTGATCACCGGCGACCGCCATGCGACCGAAGGCGGCGCCACTGAGGTCGAAATGAGTGTTTCCGCCGGAGCAATAACCGCCGGGACATTCGTCGGTGATGATTACCGTTACGGCGCGCCGAGAACAGATAGATTTGTCTAAACACTTGACTTTATAACAGGCCCCACATCCTTCACCTCCTTTAAACAGAATTGGACTCACCGCTCCAACACGCGCCCTGAATGGCTTCACATCCACCAGAGATCCGTAGCCACACGCGCCACCTACGCGAGTAGAATCACAATCAAACATTCACACACGCAGCTTTAACAATTCAACAAGATGAACAGAAAGGTACAACTAACAATGCAGGCAGAATAACTCTATTTTGCCTAAAAAACATTCTACATGAATAAAAAAAATCAGAAATCACTCAAATTACCATCGCTTCCATCGCTATGCGAGTAGAATAACAATCACATTCACACACGCAGCTTCAACAATCAACAAGATGACAGAAAGGTACAACTCAACAATGCACGCAGAATAACTCTATTTTGCCTAAAACAAAACATTCTACATTAATAAAAAATAAAACAGAAATCACTCAAATTAGTGAAATTACCATCGCTTCCATCGCCTTCGGGACTGCCGTACCACGTGGCGGTGGCCGGACGCCAATGTGAGTTGACGGAGTGCATGAGCGGCGCACCGGAGATCTCCAAACACTGAAACACCACCGCAGCGAACCACAACATCACAGCAAAACATATCCGGCCAATGCGGATGTTGTAGCAACCGGAACCGCTCAAATTGTATGTTATGAGCACCATCGTTGAAAAACAAAAACCACAACCACCGTGTCGGAGTGATCACCGGTTGGTGGCGGAGTACACGAGGTTCGAATAACAGACAATTTAGAGAGAGAGAGTGAGAATGCCGACACTGGTTTACAGAGTTAGAGTTCCACAGTGTGAGGACTGAGCTTTTCACATCGGTAGGTATATAATGAGGCTAAAAAAGATAACACCACAGCTTCAGCTTTCGGATGTGAATTTCCATTTCTGTCCTTGGTTATTTGAGTTATTTACGGTCGTACCATTGGGTCTGTGTGGGTCCCAGCGGCAGTTAAGGCGTCATATCCGGACTGTTCATTGTGGGCTGTCGGTTGGTTGGGTCCGGGTCGGGTTGGATTCCTTTTTCCATTAATTTATGTTTATCGTTAATCGTTAAAGGAATTTGTTAGATGATTCTAAACCCGTTAACCTTTTTCTTTATCGGGTTTGGTGATCACGATTTTCTTTGTTACCTTTATCATTTTTATTGTATTTTTTGTTTTTTGAAATATATATTTTAACCAGAAATAATTATATTTTTTAAAACAATATGGTAAAATTATTTTAGAGTAAATTACATATTTAGGGTTTATGTGGTTTATTGGTTTTAATAATCTGAGTCTCTATTTTGAAATAATTATGGATTGCATCTTCGTGGTTTACATTTTATAACATGTTAGAGTCCCTAACTTCTAACGCCGTTAAAATTTTCTGTTAAACAGATCAAGTACAGGAGTATTTTAGGCATTTAATTAATCTTTTATTTTTTATTGAAAAATCAAGAACATCAAGAACAAGATATGAACATTAAGAACACGAAAATATGAACATCAAGAACACATCCTATACACATTCATTCCAACAAACATGTAAAACAAAAATATGTAAAATCAAAACCCTATCAATAAAATTAGAATTCTAAATCAAGTTGGATACCTAAAATCAAAGTTTATAGAACTTTAAATCAAACCCCATTAAACTCCAAATTAAACCCTAAATTTTGGAAAAAAAGAAAACCTTCTTGTTGTTGTATCATATTCTCAACAAGATGTGAAGAACGCTTTCCATCAGTGAAGAACCCTTTCCATCAGAGAGAAATCGAAACCCCATAAAAATCTATTCAGATCGATTAACCCACAAGAACACTAGAATCAAACCCCAGAAAAATCGAGCAGACCTTTTCTTTCGAAACCCTAGAAAAAATCCAAACCCTAGAAGAATGGACGAGAAGAGGGAGAAGAAGAAGTGACGGACGAGAAGATGGTCATGCGTTCATCGTCACCAGATGAGGATGGAGAACGACGGTGACGATGACCGCAGACTGGATCTGGTCGGCGATGGTCATCGTTGCAAAGACGAAGAACACAATCGAGATTTGGTCGGCGATGGTCATCGTTTTAGAGACAAAGAACACCATCTGGATCTGGTCGGCGGTGGCATTGCAGAGACGAAGAACACCAAAGCTTGGATCTCTCTAGTTTGGTTACAAAGAGGATCAAAAGCTTGTTAAGATCTCGTTCTCTCGATCTTGGGTGCATACACGACAGGGACGATGACCAAGTATCGTTCTCTCCACCCTTCTCTCGTTTGTTTATGTTGAAGAAATTTGTTGTTTAACAATAGCAAGGATACGTTTAGGGTTTTGGGTTTTCTAGTAAAAATTTGTTGTTTTTAACAATGTTTTGTGTTTTGTACAATGTTTTTAACAAAAAAAACAAATGTATACTGATTTCTTGGTTAATCTGAACTTTTGGTGTTCATGAAGATCTGGTTTTTTTATATATTTGATTTTTTGGTGTTCATGATTTTTAGGATGATAATCAACAGTGGGGTAGAAGGGATAAAGAGGGACACATGACAGTATGCTATTGGTGTTGTTTTTATTTTTAATGTAAATTTGAGGAAAATACATAAAATGACCAAACTACCCATCATGTGTCTTGCACGTGACCGTTTTAACGGAGATATTTCAAACGGAGTTAGTTTTAGGGACCCAATGTGTTATAAAATGCAAACCACGAGTATGCAATCCATAGATATTTCAAATTAGGGACTCAGACTGTTAAAACACATAAACCACAGGGACCAAATATGTAATTTACTCATTATTTTATTTGTTTCTATTATATAAATATATTTATATCAAAATATTCGTAGCCTTTTTATTTTTGTTGGATTAAACTGGTTACTTTTATCAAAATGTGATGAAAATATATAATGATATAATTATGAAAGTAGGGTTCTGTTTCGGTGAGAAGTGCCAAATTTGGTGAGAAATGTGAGAAGTGGTTATCAATTGTTGGATGAGAAATGGACAAACATTAGGATGAGATGCACCGAGATGCACCTGATCAATTCCCTTTTAAGCCACAATTAATGGGAAGGTATTTGATTAAGGGAGTGTTTGGGATTGCTTATTTAACACAACTTATGCTTTTATGTAAAATTGCTTATTAACTTATGTGGTGTCAAAACGAAGTTTTATAAAAAATGTTTGGATTAACTTATAGTGGTACCAAAACGTAATAAGCTAATAAGTTGTTATTTAGGGTGTGGGTTGCTTTTATACATGCAAAGAACCAAAAAACTCATAAGTTGATAAGTTAGAAAGAAATGACTTATTAAAAACTGCTTATCAGCGGTGACAAAACGGTTTAAGCAGCTTATTTTTTTCCCATCCAAACACTCAAAACTGTTTATTTGCGGTGACAAAACGAAATATAACATAAGCCATTTAAATAAGCAATCCCAAACATCCCTAAAAGTGATCAACGGTTTAAAAGTACTTCTCACATGAATCCATGTCTATCAAAGTATAAGTATATGATTGATTTTATATATTTGATTTAAAATTTATAAAACTACAAGGAATTTAGTCTTTTTTTATATTGAAATTATACTATTTGTGTCATGTAAACTATCATTAATTAAAACTGTAATGCATTCTTCAGTTAATGGCCTTTAAGAATTTACGACTGATTCCATACTTGCATTTGAAATTTATTACTTGTGGGCCATCATGAACGAATCTTGGCTCTCAAATAGTAATGATATAAATTGTAGAATTTTATACCAGGCGAATAATCGTGTGAGAACCGATAAGTATGAGAAATTGATCTGAATCGTTGATCATGTTTAATCAAATGCCCAACCATGAATTGCGGCTTAGAAAGGAATTGGTCCGGTACATCTCGGTGCATCTCTTAATGCGCGTCTATTTCTCATTCAACGATTGATAATCACTTCTCACGTTAACCTCAATTTCAACTCAACATTTTTTGTATTATACATGTATAATCTATACTATACTAGAAAACATTTAGTAAAAGAACTTAAAAGACAATTTTTAAGTATCGGATACTCAGTGGCGGAACACAAACCTTCTAACATCGGGGGCCGAACTTAATTCTTTATACAAATAACAGATGTATTACATAATTAACATGAACAAGTCTATTCGGTATCTTGAGAAAAACTACCATGTTTTTCTAAGAAACCCTATGAATAATATGTCAACACTACAACAAAATTGGATTTATAAGACGAAAAATGCCTAAAAGTCGTAATAGAATGATTCATAGGACGAAACACTTTGTGTGTGTAATATAAAAGTGTTACAATAGATTTTCAGGGCTTTCAAACAAGTTTTTAAGACATTTTTTGTAGTATGTTTGATGTTTGGAGGAGCGTCTGGTGCTGGGTGGCGGTTACGGTGGTTGCTTGGAGTCTATTTGGTTAATTAGATTAGTGTGTACGTGTAGCGAGGTGGTGCTTAGCTAAGCGTGTTTCGTGTAGAGAGGTGGTGTTGCCTGTATCGTCCTACCGAGCGGGACACCCTTGGTGAGCTGTCGATTTGATACTGCATTAGGGTTACGGTTTCGTGCTGGGTCGGGATAGTTTTTGCTTCGGTGCAATTTTCTATGTTGTTAGTCTGCTGTATTGTTTACAGTTTGGTTTTGATAATGGAAGTTCGCATTTTCTTTTCATAATTTTTCAAAGAACTTGCTAGACAGCAGTAGCTCATGTTTTCTAAAATCTAAATAACAAAACGAGAAGTTAGATCAACCCTTAATGACTAAATCTAAATCATAAGACATAATTTTAAAAAATCAACCCTAAACAAATCACATGAATATCTAAAATCTTAATATGAATCAAGAATTCAACAAGTCATGAATATTGTATTGCAAGTAAATTTGAAGTATAATATTGAAATTAAAAACTTGAACATCTAAAAAATTCATAAATATATATAACAATAAAATTGACATTTTTTAAAGGGTATCCTAGGCTTTGCCTAGACTAATTCCTGACACTGATTGACTGCTAAGCTGAGATAATTCCTCAGTGGCCACAAGTTGCCAACGCCTGAATTCGAACCCGGAGTAGATGAATTTCTGAGCCACATCTCCCAAAGCCTTAACCAGTACGCCACAAGCTTTGTGGTTAATAAAATTGACATTGAAAGTTGAAGTTTGATTGAGTCATGGACAGTGGGGGCCAAGTGAACAAAACACATATATATCATTACATAAGCCTTGTAAGCAACAATAAACCCATAGGGGCCATGGCCCCATGGCTTTCATAGGCATCCATCTCTGCAGGCAGTGTTTGTTGATACATTTTTATTAAAATTTAAGTTTTATAATTTATTATAAAATACATACAATTCTATAAATACCAATGATAAACATGTGTGAATAGAAGATAAAATGAAATTTCAGGACAATTGCAAATGTGTCATATCAGCGCCACATCAATTTTGTAATTATCTTGAAATTATCTTCCACAACAATGAAATTTCAACCACTTTTTAAAGTGACACCTCATCATAAAAAACTAAATTTTAATCAAATAACAACAAAATTACAATTAAATATTCTTTACTATAACTTAATAGGAAATATTTAATTAATTAAATAATTATAATAAATTAAAATAAATTAATTAATTAAATAAAATATTTAATTTATAAAACATTAAATTAAAATACAAAGTAAAAATATTACAGTAATCGTCATTTTCTTCTTCTCTAAATCTTTGTCAAATCTCTTCAATCAAATCTGATTGTAAACAATGATTCGTTGACCGATTACGTACTTGTATGTGATTTTGGAAATAGTTTTCGTACTCGAGAAGTATGCTACGAGAGATTTGAGGCGTAGTTGTAGTAAAATTAACATCATCGTTTATATCATCAAATTGACGAATATAAATATGATGTTCATCTTCGACGATCATGTTGTGCATGATTATACATGCTCTCATTATTTCTTTGTACCACATACGAGATGACCCACATATAATAGCGAAACATGACCTGAGTACCCCAAACGCTCTCTCTACATCTTTCTAAAATAATAGTTGGAGACTTATGATCCCCTCTTGCATATTGACCATGTCATGCTACGGGACAATTTTTTCATACATCATTTGTGGAAACAGAAAAACTTAAGAACAAACGGGAAAATCGGAAAATGATCATGAAGTTGATGGAAATGGATCCCACAACAATGAGCGAACCACAACGGAGATTGTAGGAACATCATCTTGAAGAACTTCTAAACGAACAATGATGTATTTTTATGTGTTAAGTTTGTATTTTTTAATATGTAATTTATTTTATTGTACTTTAATATAAATTATATTTTGCATTTTTTAATATTTATTAACAAATAAAATTATTCATACATTTTTTTCATAAACATACTCTACAAAACATGATTTGACATAAATCAATTTCTAATTTAGAAAAATTATTCCCCTGAGATGGAATAATATCTGAAGATACTAAAGCAACATGTGTGCTTTTGGAATCTTTTGAATCTTTGAAAAGATTCTTCTTAAATTGACAAGATTGAGCAAAATACCATAAAGAGTGCTTAAGGAAATATTTTTGAGATCCTTTTATAGTTTGAGACACATTGAATAACTGTCCCAGCTTTCAGGAAAACATTCCACAAATTTTGTAGAGTATCAGAGTTAGAGTATGTCCTACCAACAGTCCTTAGATCAATTAATAAGCAATTAAAGCATTGGAATACTTCAGACAAAGATTCATTCTTACCACAAATAAAACTTTCATATTGTCTTACCAGGTTTATCTTTCTGGATTCTTATACTTCAGATGTACTTTCATATTGAACATATATAGTGTCTCACATGGCTTTAGCAATTATAAGGTTCATAACAGAGTGATAAACCTCATCAGGGAGTGCCATAGAAATTATGGTTCTAGCTTTAGCATCTAGAGCCACTTTCTTTTTGTCTTTTTCAGTCCACTGATGAATTTCCTTGGTCACTTATCTTTCAAGGATTGTTGCAGTTGTGGCAGTGGCAGGAACAACAACAACGATGATAAACGGAACAAATGGTCCATTTTCAACATAGTGAGGTATAGTAGGGTCTACACCTTCTAGAAAAAAAGTCACTCGGTTTTACCAGCGAGCGAAATTGTCTCTACTGAATCGAGGAGGTTTAGCAAGAGAACCATTGTCATAATAATTTGTGTTGGTATTAGATGCCATTTTTAGAATAGCAAGGAAGAGAGATAAAAACAAGATCTTGTTTATGAGATAAAACAATCTGCTCTGATACCACTTATTGGTCCCAAAGGGGATTCTATAAGGGTTTAGTTTATAGGGGGGGGGGGTGAATACAAACACAAGTTCTATTCTTTTTAAATTTGTTTATTGATTAATGGGTAATAAAAAACACAATTTACAGTTTGTTGTGGAAATAGATAAGGTAAACCTAATATAAACAAACTAATAATTCACAAAGTATTCTTGCACTTACAAAATAGAGAGAAGAGAGTTTGAAGAAAAGAGTATTCTGCAAAGTTTCACTTAGGAGAGGAGATCCTTAAAAATGAAGGGTTTCATTCCTATTTATACCGTATGCATTAAATGCAAGTCACAGGGTACTTTACACGTGTTCAAATGATATTGGGTGCATGCTTTGTCTTTATCCCATCCATGTTTTTGGCCGTATGATGAACAGTGTAGTAGAGAGATGATTGTACGATTATGGACAAAAGTAGGTTTACTTTTGTACCTTCGTACTTTTGTGCAAGTAGATAATACAAACAAATCTTGATAAGCAAGCTTCATGACCAGCATTCCTTTTTCTCAGTGAGACACTGAAGGAGGTTTTAGCTATCGTTGAAGCTTGATCACTGATTTGTCACGCAAATATAGACTTGTCTTGGTTTCACTGATTTCCACTTCAGATCATTTGCAGACTTGTCTTCTTTTTCAGCTTGGTCTTCGATTTCAGCTTATAACTTGTTTCAGCGTGAGACTTTTCTTCAGATATTACATATTGTTTCACAAAGGAAAGTGTTACAGCGATCACTGAACAGACTCAATGTGATCGCTGACTAACAATGATGAACAATACAGTTGTGTAAGTTCACTAAGTAGAATGGGTCATCATCAAATCACTGAGAGGGTTTGGATCAACAACATGGAATCTGTTTCCTATGTATGCGGGAATGGGGAGTCTGCTTGGGCCCCGTAGGAGAAACGAGAGTCGGCTTGGGCCCCGATCGTGGATACTACCGTGAGGTAGAGATTGCCTATGAACACTGTGCAAATACCCTTGTGTGACATTGAACAATTCGATGGGCCTTATGGCGGATTTTGGTTGTTGCTTTATACATATCTTGTTTAAACTGTTTTGAGAGAGAATTCACTAGACCTTATGGTCTAACCTTCGCTTTCCAAATCTTAAAAAAACATTTTCAGGCAAGAGCTTGATAGGTGCTTCATCCAAGGATAAGGAGAAGGCTTGAAGTTTAGAGGCGGAGAGCAAGAGACCGTCACCCTTTTTTCTTTTATAGATAAACTTCTCAGTTTTGGTTATATGTGAACCGCTGCACTATTTTGAGAATGTTGTTCAATTTTGAGATGGTTGGGACCCTTTTTGGGCTTTTATGTTATGAAATTGATTTATGGTATTTTGGGTTGTTACAGTTTTTCTTAATTGTTTGTATAATCAATGTTTTGTTAATATTAGTTTATAATTTTTATTTAGTTGTTATATTAACTAGTTTTAGTTTGACCATATATTAATAATCTCATGTTAACCAAACTTAATTTTCACTATTTTGCTCCCATAATTCAATTCTCAACATAAAAGATATGTGTATTTATTTTGATTTTCTTTATTTTTTAAACTTGAGATTTTTAAACTCTATTTTTTGGGAAGTTAATAGGTTTTTAATTAAATATAAAGATTTTTATTTAATATATAATTTCTTTTAAGAAATTTGATTTGTGATTGAATATATAAAATAATTTTTAATAAAAAATTAAAAAGAAGTGAATTATATTACATTTTAGAGCAAAATAATTTTGGTGCCTATAGTTTGTTCAAAGATCGGTTAGTTCTTCTTAAAGATTACTAACTAACTTTGTTAATTAGAGGGTCAATACGTGTTGTGAAAATGAAAAATTAAGAACCACTAATATATATATATATATATATTAATATATATATATATATATATAAATATATAGTTTGTTTTAAAAACCAAATTCAAAATTTGAACATAACACATAGACCACAAGTGTAATTCACTTTAAATATAAGTTCTTCTGAAATTTGATCTTTAATTTTTATTTTGATGAAATTATAAAACTTTTTATAATTTAAAAGAATTAACAACTATCTCTAAGAGCATCCACATCCATCTTGCAAAATGACATGACATGTCATGTGGATTGCAAAGTCTTGCTAATTTAGCAAGACCTTTCAACTTTAGAAAGACCTTTCACAATAAAATATAGAGTGAATTGTGGATTTGGTTCCTGTGGTTTTGTGTTTTCTTTGACTATGGTCCCCATTTTATGTTTATTATGGATATGGTCCCTATGGTATGCAATATATTGTGGCTAGGGTCCCTCAACACTAACACCGTTAAGTTTGAAATGTTTAAACTTTAATTTTGGTCCCTATGATTTATTGAAATCTTTGAAAGTGGTCCGTGTGGTATATTATTATTTTTACATTTTTCCTTTAAAAACTAATATAATATAAATATTATTAAAAAAATAAAAACATATTATCTAATTCATATTTATATATATATATTAATATATTTATTTATTTCTTAAAAATTTATAATTTTTTAATTATATTTTCATATATATAACTAATATTTATTTTTCTTGATCGATCTTGTTAATGTTTTCATATTTAAAATATATAAATAATATATATTTATTAAGGTTTTTTAATTAAGAAATATAATGTTTAAAATTTAAATTTTGACATGAAACATTAAATTTAAATATTATATAATTTTAATAAGTATATATTATATATTCCTTTAATATGAAAGTGTTGATAAGGTAGATCTAGAAAATATAATATTAATTCTATCTATAAAAATATTTTAAAAAATTATAATATTTTAAATATATATATATATATATATATTAATTAGATAATATATTTCTATTTTTAATAATATTTCTATTTATATATATAAAATATAAAATATAAAATATAAATAGTTATATTTTATTAATATATATAAATAAGTTTTTATATTTTTAATATATAAATAATATATATAATTATATTTTTATTAGTTTTTAAAGGAAAAATGTAAGAATAATAATTAACCAAAGGGACCACTTTCAAAAAAATTTATAAACCATAGAGACCAAAATTAAAGTTTAAACTTTTCAAATTTAACGGTGTTAATGTTGAGAGACCCTAGCCACAATATATTGCATACCATATGGATCATATCCACAATAAACATAGAATAAAACCATAATCAAAGAAAACACAAAAACACATACACCAAATCCACAATTCACTCTAAAAATATATATAAAGAAGTTTGGTGGAGTGCGGATGGTCTAAAACTCACCTTTTTTGTGTGTTTTTTTGTGAATGAATGTGAAAGCAATTGATGATGGAACAACTACTGAGTCTACCATGTGTTGGGTTTCGTGACAATTAATCTTTTGAGTTGAATTTTTGACACATTTTGGAGGTTGGAATTCCACATGAAAAGAATATATGTGTATCTAGTTTAATTCCCACCACGTGTCATCTTTAAAAGCATCGGATCTTATTATTTAACGGGTCGAAGCAAATAAATAAGAATGATAAGTAGAGGGTGGTAGGTGGTTATTTCTTCGATCATATACGAATTTTTTTTAAAGAAAGGTGTCCTACGCTATGTCTAGATTAATCCTTTGGCAAATTATGATTATAAGACATTAATCCTGATTAAACCCCAGTGGTCACAATTGTTGTGTACGCCTGGATTAGAATCCTGGACATGTGAGATATCCCACTACATCCTCCAGGGTCTTAATCAGTACGCCATATACGAGTTTTTTATAAGTAAAAAATATATGATTTATAGAAATTATTAATGTAGAAGGTTTTTATAAAAGAATCTTATTTTTCTTAGGATTTTATATAATTTTTTTTTGTTTTTTATCTTACATTTTAATAATTTTTTTATTTATGAATGTGTAAAGTATCTGAATTAAATATTTGATGTTCAAAAAATACAGGAGACCTGTAAAGAGTTCTCCATCAGTACCCCATCCCTCTATCTTTTAAAGATTCTAGTTCCACATCAGCGCCACACCAGCTTTTCTCCTATCCCTCACTCAATCCCTAAACACCCTTACCTCATTCCCTCAAACCCTTTTGCCACCTCATTTATTTTAATTCTTTTATTTATACATTTAATTATTTAACAAAATAAAAATATTTATATATTTTTTAATAAATAAAAATAAGATAAATAATAAAAATAAAAATTCATACCATTCATTAAAAATAAAAATTACAAAATACAAAACACTACCAATTATGAAATTTTTGAATTTGCTCTTTTCTCGCTAAAGTAACCCTCAAAGCGTTTCCCGTAAGGTGATCATGCGGGGTCATGAAAAACTCGAAGTCTTTCTCAAATCGTTTTGAGCGTTCAATTTCGAGTTCTTGTTCCAACCTATGTCGTTCGAGTTTTGAGCGTTCGATTTCGAGATCGAGTTTTTTCATTTTGTATTCCATTGTATCATCAATCTTGTCGTTGAACGTCGTCAATAACTGAGTAACACTTTCGTCCGTATTCGCCCCGGACGTATTACTCGTTGATGTTTTTTTTGCCTTGTTTCTCCCGATGGGTCGTTGAATTTGCTCGTCATCGTCATCATCGGAAGGTTGGGTACGTTTTGAACCCCGCGATGAAGTTGTCGTCATCGTTGGAACGACTCCCCATTTTGGACATTTTTTAGGACGTCCCAAGCTTGTTCGTGAGTGAAAGCAACTTTATGGCGTGCTAGATACCGTTCGTGTGCCGTTCGGAATATATCGGCCTCACTCATCCCGCTTGATCTATTATTGAACAAGTTGTTGTAGATGCCGCCAAACCAATTAATTCTTTTATTGAGGTCGTTGAACTTGCTATTGAGTTGATGGGTTGATCTATAACCTGGTTCACGACCCAAGCGAGTAAAGAACGCATGCCCGATTCGGGCCCAAAAACTTCCTACATTTATGTAAAATTAAGTATAATAATAATAATAATAATAATAATAATAATAACAATAACAATAAAAATAATTACCACCGCTTTGTGCGTTACCGATAACGGGGTCCTCCGAAACGTCAACCCACGCCGACACTAACGCGAGTTCCTCGTCTTTACTCCACGTTTGTTTGGCGGCTTTCGTTGGTCTCGGATTTGATGGTTCCGGGTTAGATTGTTGTGTCGGGATAGATTGTGGTGTGTTCGGGGTAGAAGGTTGGGTTTCCGGAACGTAGTCGTCGGCGAGATTGATGAAGGGTGAAGAAGGATTGAAGTTGGTCGGAATACAACCTTGTTCAATCATACCGGAACGTGTAAGTTGGTAAGGAATTTGTTGCGTATGGCCTAATGAGTTGTAAAAATATTGTGGCGGATTTTGTTGCGACCATTGTGCCGGATATTGTTGCGGAATTTGTGGCGGAATTTGTTGCGAAAAATGCGGACGATAACCTTGTTGTTGTGTAAACGCTTGGAAACCAAGCTCTTGATCTTCTTGCGATTGTGGTGTATTCGGTCGGTTACGACGGGATGTAGGTGTTCTGTTTGGATTCATGATGAGAGAGGTGTGAAAAATAAGAGGTTTAGAGAATTTGAGAGAGTTTGAGAGGTGTGAAAAATAAGAGGTTGAGAGAATTTGAGAGAGTTTGAGAGGTGTGAAAAATAAGAGGTTGAGGGTTAAATATATAGTGGGATTAAATTGAGATTTTTTTTTAAAAAGAGCCGTTCAACGGCATTATTTTTAAAAATTAAATAATTTTTTTTTATAAACCTTCGGGATGGATCGGGATCCCATCCCCGGATTCCATCCCGCCCCGCTGAGCCCGCAAGGGCCGTAGCCCATCCCGCAGATACCGCAGGCCATCCCGAGCCGGGTACGGATGGCCTTAGATGAAGTATCATTGCCAAATCTTTTATAAGTTCTTAATTTGATGATTTGGTCATGGTGTAACTAGAAAAGGTACAAAAAATAAGTTTTTATAAGAGCATTTACAATAGAGGTTTTTATTGGGGTTTTTACAAGAATCTTCATTGTAAGACAGAAGTTTTTGTCCGGTCAAAGATCTTATTAGAACTCATGTACTTGAACAAGAACTCGAGTTCATATATATATATATATATATATATATATTCCTGTTTTTACTTTATTTATTATTTCTTAACATTTTATTTTTATTTTAAATCTATAAAAAAATAAGCTAAACTGATATAAAATAAATAAATAAATTATTATAAGATCATTTTTACTAATTTCATTGTTTTTTTTTTGTGTTTCTTGTAAATTCTTATCTCATATGAATCATTCATCACACATTTCCTTCCAAAAAAAATGAAAAAAACAATGAAAATCAAGAAGACTTGGATATTTGAGGTTCTACTCATAAATTCCAAGAATATCTTTAACGAAATTCTGAAATGCGTTTAAATGAAGTTTATCATGCATCAACTTCACTCTAACTTGATTTGAATATATTTGGTCAAATCAAGATTACGAGTGATCTATACTGCTATTTATTATTCATTGTTGCTTTTTACAAAGATTAATATATGTGTAACTTTCCACTTTTTCTAATTGTATGATAAAATTATGTTTATGTCACTACTAGATACATGACTTTTATACGTGCCTAATTATACACTAACCTGGACCCGTTTTACACGGGTAAAGTTGAATCGTTGCTAAAATAAGGTTTTTGTAATAACCTATTTCCTATTATTGTGAAGTTTTGAGGAGTTGTAGGGGGTTTAGAGGAAGTTCATCAAATTTCACGGATTTGGGTGTAATTATAGACTGAAAGGGTAAAAACCGTAAAAGCCTTCCTCATTATTCATTTGTTCACGTTGGAGGATAGAGTGAGAGGCAAGGAAGTTCTCTACATTCATCTTGGTGGGATAGATGAAGAAGCTTTAATAGATGGTATGTTCTTCATCTTCTTCAAGGTATTAAACCCTATCTTTTGTCTACTTTGATTCTTGGAGTGATTCATAGTGTTTATCTTGGGGGTTTCATTCTTGAAGTGTATTGGGACAAAACTCAATGAGAATTATGGGATTTGATTGGTATATTGTTGGTTTTCATTATGGTTTTGAACCAAAAACCACCATTGATGGTGTATACTTTCAAAGCTTCTTTATTTCGTTGATTTTGGAAAGATGGATTATTAAAAGATGAATTTTGGATGAATTTTGTTGGAGTAAATGATGTTTTGATGTTTGGATTTGTGGGGAAAGGTTTAGAACATCGATTACCTCAATTTGGAGGCTTAAAATCGATTTGGGATGAGTTGGGATTGAGAAAAAGGGAGTTTTCAGCTGAAAAATTCGTGCAGGGGCTCCGCGTGGGTTGGGCGCAGGTCTACCCATGCGGGAATCCACGCCTAACACTGGTCAGTGTTCCGCACGGGTTTTGGCGCGAGTTTACCCACGCGGAGAGCCACGCCAAGCCCTGTCGCGCGTTTTCGACTCTTGTTTCGCGTACTGTTTAAGGTTAGGATTGAGGCATCATCTAAGGGTTGTCTTGGGGTTTATTAGGGATGTTTTGGGATGTAATTAGATGGTTTAACACCATTCTAATGTCGTCCAATTCAGATGTTCGGTTTGAGCTAAAGTGAGTTTTGGAGCGTGTGTCGATTTGCTAAAGCTCAGGTGAGTTCCCTTAAACCTTTTTACTTGTGATATGATTGATATGTGTTTTCAACAATGAATATGGTAAAACATATGGACATGGTTTTCACTTATGTATGATTGAACACACTATTGCATATGAAATGATTTGCTAAAGTTTTTAATAATTGAATTTGGTATTGAGCATGAAGACATGTTTTGAAATTTCGATAGTTTGAATCATACATGACGCATAGTTGTTTACTAATGCATGTACAATGTTTACGTGATTTTCATGAATTGGTATATGGATTTGGAGTCGGGTTGCACAGTGGGAATAATGTACCTTGGATTGGAGAGAATCCTTGGGAGTTTGGTTGTTCCGTGTGCCTTGAATTTGTTTCTTACGCACACGGAAGTGGCATCTAATGGGGGGGGGGGGGGGCATGGGGAGTCTGTTGGGGGCCCCAAACGCGTATGGGATTCTGTTTGGGCCCTGATCGTGGATATCACGATGAGGTGATGGGTGGCTATGAACGTTGTGCAAATACCCAAGTGTGATATTGATCGGTTGAAATGATTTTGATGGGCCTTTATGGCGGTTTGCATATTGCTATATGTGGTTTGTTAAGCTGTTTTCGAGAGGGAATTCACTAGACCTTATGGTCTAACCCTCGCTTCTCAAAAATTAAAACAATTTTCAAGTAAGAGTTTTTGATTGGGGTTTCATCGAAGAAAATGGAAAGAGGTGACGTTATAGAAGAGGTCTAGTCTAGTGGAGGCTTGTAGTTCACCATCGGGCTTCTTGTAGCATCTCAGTTGTGAAGGTGTTTATCTGCTGCGTACCAAGAGTTGAGATCGATGTATTCTGTATACTTTGGGATCGTTTTTGGTTGTAATGTTATAAATTATGTTTTATGGAATTTGGGTTGTTACAAATAGTATCAGAGCCATAGTTTAAGAGATTTAGGTGACCGGATGGGCCTAAACTTAAACTGTGGAGTAAGGGGGACACAACTGAGATATCGGAAGCCAATAGGAAAGACCTTAATCATAGAGAATCTTGACAACGGCAGTGAGGAGCCTCATGTAAGGTAAAGTCAAAAATCGCATCTGGCCAATGTTATTATGAATTTATAGGTGCATGGGTGTACACCTCTAATGTTGGGATGATTGATAAGTGTGACAGTATGTAGAAAGTCCTAGCCTTGCAATTGATAGCAAAGGGTAGATGTGTCATTGGAGATCGTTTATGATGTAATGTTTATACCTTCTTGAAGAAGTGTTGTTCGGAATGTTAATGAGCGGGCTATGGGTATAATTTCTTGGGACTCAAAAGAGATGAATGGATGGTTAGGGGAAAACTCCTAGTTTCTAGTGAGTCCCCATTCTTGGAAGGTGTCGATCAGTTGGATAGAAAGTGAGGACTATGTTGGAATCTTGAAATCTCCAGTTCAAGATTGGGAGAAGGAATTGAGCCTTTGAATCTTTAGTCAAGCGGTTTTGTGGCAAGGGTAACGAAGGAAGGATATCATTGTTGGATTGAAATATGTGTAGGAGTAAAAAGTGAGGTAATTAGTCAAAAGTAGAGCATCAATGATAAGTTGTTGTGAGTACAACGGTTGACCTGGTTAGAGTGAATAGCCTTCAATTGCAAATTGAGTTTCATGCATCGTGTCTTTAAAATGTGTTACATGAGTTCTTTCATGTTAAAAGTATATACGTGCATAATGAATTTCTTGTTTTGGAAATAAGTCGATGCGTGCAAGCGTGTGTTTAAAGAAAAAGACAAACTTGTTTACGTTGCACGATAAAATTTTGAACTTAGTGATTTGCGAATTATTCCACCTTTTTCACGTGCTTTGTTCCGAAAATCATGAAAACGTTTGATTGCAAAGTTTTTATAACCAAAATGAGTATTGATATGTTGTTATCATATAAATGAGTGTGGGAGCCGACTGACTCACTTTGTGTAAGTGATTTCGTTCAGAATTTTTCTAGTCGTATTGGAAAGATTAATTGGATACATTTTGTGGTGTTGACATCGATTTGGTTGGACAAGGTTGTGACTCATCGTGGGGTTGCATGTGAGTGATCCTTGAGGTCGTTGTGTTTTAGTTTTTAGCTTGATTGGTGTTGTGTCATGCATACTCAAGCTTGTTTTGTGATATCGTACCTATTGAATTTTCAAATGTGCAAAGTGATCTCAGTCATTGTGTCGTCATGCATGAAGGTTATGAACTCGCTAGGCCGGGGAGGATAATATCGTTGCGGATAAGGAAAGGATTCTGGAGTTGAAATTGTCGGTTGAGCAGAATATGGTCGAGTTATGACCTTCGTGTTTCCGTTAGAAAAGGACGGTGAATAGCGGGAGTCTCAAACAATGAATTCGGAAATGTTGGTATGATTGTAGTTTAGACTCTTGTTTGGTTATTTGAGAATTGTTATGTTCGGGGTGAAGTTCAAAGTTGTTGGGATGCTTCTAGTAGTGGCATGTTAATGAGTGGTGTTGTGGTACCTTGGTGAAATGCTACTGGCGCTGAGCCTGAGCATTGAGGTGGCCTTGTCATTAGACTTCGTACCAAGTAAGTCATGTGCCTTCAACCAGAGAGGATCGTGGGGCACGTAGATGGTTATGAGGCGTTAGGAGAAGTAAGTTCCTTCGGGAATCCTTGTTTGACAGTGAAGTGGTTGGAGCATCACTCTGTCGACTGTTGATGTTGAAACCAATGACAGTTTGTTGAGGTCGCTGTCAGGAGGATGGAATCGGAGAAGTAACTCTGTTGTGGTTATTTTGTTGAGATTATTCAAGAGTGTAAGAGGTCGTTCGGGAAATGTTTGCACCTGGTATGGTGTTGGACCACCTTATGTAAGTGAATTAGATGATCGTGATTTTATGGTTCACCTGGATTCGAGAAAGACAAAGTCGTGATATGACTTTAAATCAAATGTATTCGTGTTATGGTTGAAGCGGTATCTTTGTGTGTGTAAAGGGATCGTGAAAAATTTGTTTGCAATGTGGTATCGTGGTGTGGGAAATTTTGGTAGCATTTTGTACCAAGGGATTGTGTAAGTCAAAGATGTAATAATGGTTTTGTCGTCATGTTGAGTGGTGATATTGCGTTGTAATATATGTTAAGAGTAAGTGTAAAACCTAGTTTGGAATTTTTGGGAAGTCTTCAAAGGTGGAAAATGTGCTGGATTGAGATGTATGGATTTTCAAGTGGTGTTACGTTAATGCTATTTTGAGATCAGGAGGTTGGGTTGTATACGACTGACTAAAAGAAGAGTCAGTGCTCTTCTCGGTTCGTTGGATTTTTGGGTGAGTTTATCTTACTCCAATTGAATGCTGAAGAGAATATTATATCCGATAAGTTAGGATGCTTGTGGCGAAGTTTAACTGGGAATGTTGAAGTATTCATTGTGTGTAAAGGAATCCTAGTGGATAGGTCGACTATGTTTAAAGAATCAGAATACGTAGTAGTTCTGAGCATCGAGCATTACTTGTGAGGAGTTGGTTAAATGTCTCGACTGAGGATTGTGGTGAAACCGCCCGGTTGGGCACATAATGATGTGTGATGGGTGCTTCAGGCAAGCACGAGAAGAAGTGAAGATGGTATGTCAGAGCAAGTGGATAAACTGAAGGTAAGAAGATGTCAGAAGACACAGAAAGGTGGAACTGTGATTAAGAAATTTTTAATTGAAAGGCATGAGAAAGATGGTCGTTGTGTATGTCATGGTTAAAGAGTTGAGAAAAAAACTAACTCCATGCGGTTGGTCTAAAGCTTGCACATGTTAGTGAGCCGTTCTTTGAAAGCATCTTTGACGTTTCCAAGAAGGAGTGGAAATAGGTGGTCGAATGTGGTGCCCTGGATGTAAGACCATTGGATTAGATCGGTATTCGATCGTTTGGAATAGTTTGTGTGAGCATGGTCGCTCCTCCTTGTAGGGCAAGTGAATTTTGAAGGTTATTTCCAAAATAGTGGGATCAGTTGGTGGATGCTGTGAGAAACTGAAATGTGTGTCCTTAGGATTGGATCAGTTTGGGTGAGTGGATTATTCCGATGTTAGTCTGTGAAAGTTTTCTTCATATAATTATGTATGAAAACGGGTATGGCGTGATGGTTGATGTGTGTGTGATCAACGTGGTTTCAGGGGAGTGAAGTGCTATCTGTGACAGGTGTACGCTATCTTGGATGATGCAAATTTTTAAGATGGGTGTTGTCTGATAACGGAACTCATGATGGCGAGTTTAAAGTGACGATCCAAGGATGACCTTGTGTTATGTTGACGAATTGAGTGGTTATTCTTTTGTCGGGGATTCGTGTTGTTGTGGCTCTTTCTTTTAAAGAAGTAAAGTGGTGCATGAAACCCTTAAAATTAGACGCATTTTAAACCCGTGAGTCCATGTGTGGACAAAGCGGATGTTACCTGGTGCGTTTGGTATAATTGATCGAGGAGATTACAAATATATATATATATATATATATATATATATATATATATATATATATATCGCAATTTACCGACATAAGAATGTGGTGATTAATCGAGGGGCGATTTCTAGGGATATCGTACGTTGTTGATTTTGATCAGGAATGTCTGGGTAATTTAATGTAACTCAGTTGATTTGGTTGGATAGCATGGGTCTTGAGATTTTAAGTTGGGGAACAAAATGTTACCGAAGACATCTCCATGGAATGGAGCGGTACGTTCCGCGAGGAAAATAAAGTCGAGCCATGTTTATTTGGTTAGATGCAATTATTGAAAGAGTTGGAGAGATGGCGTGCTATTTGGGTGTACTCGATGAAATTATGGGGAATTCTGTGTTTCACGTCTTTAATTTAGAGAATGCCCGTGAAAGTTGGTATGGCGATACCTTTGCAAAGAATGTGATTAGGCGATAAGTTGAATTGGGCTATCGGATCGGAGGTGGTCAACGATTGTAAAGTTAAGAAGTTGGAAGTCAGAGAGGTTGGCCTCGTATGGGGAGATATTGTAATAACCTTGTAGATCCTAGTAACGATCAAGTAACAATGTATAGAACGAATGATTCACTTTATTGAATGATTAACGAGAGTTGCAAGTATTGGATTGAAACACAAAACTCTCTCTAATCTTTATGAAGCGCACCACTCATCTAGCTAATCTACCCTAATTCTCTAGAAAAACAACTTTAAATACCAAGGGCTTGAAGCCTAAAGTCCAAGCCCATTAGCACACAATAAGCCCATTTATCACAATAAAGGCTTTTACAAATAATAAATAAACTCTATAATTCTATATATAATTTTCTATTTAATAGGACATTTATGGTCCTAACAATCCCACCTAAAGTTATATAAAGAAAAATATGGTCTTGAAGTCTTCAGGTCTTGATCTTCTCTCCCTCTTGAATCTTTGAAAAACTTTGGTGTTGCTTGTCTTCATGTTTTTCCAGGCTCCCCCTTGAATAGAGCTCTTGGTCTTCATAGTTTCAACTTTATCACCAGATTCAATGAACGATAACCTCGACTGAGTGCACTAAAAGCATCTTTCAACTGTAGAAACTCAACACATCAGATAAGCACATAAGAAAGATAATGTGTGAGTTACGTGACATTCCACAACGCATCTTCAGTTTAGAAACAAGAATCTGTCTTTGAACTGCGGGTTGAATTGGCTTTGAAAAACTTCAGAACTTGGCGAACCAGTTGCTTGAAGGAGGAAACAATTTTAGCAAACACTGCTTGGTAAGGGATAGAAGAACCAATTAAGCAAACTTTTCTGCACTTGTAAACTTTCCCTCACTATTAAAACAGTTATTCCCCCTCAACTTTTGCTAACTCCCCCTCAACTTGATATTCGGTGTCTTTGAATCTGTATCATTTCTCCCCCTCATGATGATTAGGAGCATCCCGAGCATCATCCAACTTCAAAGACAATACTAATGAGTAGCTAAATAATAGATAAAACGTTTTAGTAACCAAGATGGGGTGAATATCTAACACATAAACATAATAGTAACTGTTATCACAGCAATTAGAAGAATTGTGTGACCTATGTTCAGAGTTGACATTGGGGTATATCTGATAGGACTTTCAGTTATCACTGAAGTAAAATCTTAAAAATTACTTCTCAAACAGTTTCGGCAATATCACAAAGATATGCGAGTGAAATCACAAAGATTCGTGCTTGTGTGAAAGAAATTAAATCATGTATATATGGCTCAAAAATTGATTTAGCTTGGGACGCAAATTAAAATCAACAAACATCGTGATTAGAATATGAAGTTCGGAGACCGGAGCTGATGTCTTCCTTTTTCAATATCTAAGACCTCCATATGAGGAATAGATAGATTATATGCTAAATCTCCGTGAATATATGAAACAAGCATCTTTTGTGAGATACTTGAGTGGCTAGGTAGGGTGACACAGGTTATCGACACTGGGTCCATGTCTGTTTCAATATTCATCCCCAAAAATGAGAATGAATAGATGGTGTGGTTACCCGGATAACTGACTCGGTTTGGTAAGGGCCAATAATTCTTTTAAGTCCTGTCACATCCTCACAAAATTGTTTTCACTCCAAACTCATCTACCAAGCTAGACCCCTCACTGATGTCTATAATTGGATGTGTTTCTTGGGGAGGTCCTTCCGGTTCTGGACAAACCATAGAAACAATATAATTCCTAACACTCCTTTCATGCATCGAATAGAACAATTTAGTAAACAGTGATGTACGAGTTCTAAACTGAAATGTTTAGAAGTCAAAACATTTAAGAACGAGTCCTGATCTGAGATGATCAGAAGTCATCATAAAATGATAATGAATATCAAAGAACAAATTCAAACGCGAACCATAATGACTCAGTAAGCACAGTATTTGTGTAATAACCCGGGTAAGTTCGTAATTTTAATTTTGGTTCCGTTGTTATTTATTTTATTTTATTTAGTAGTTTAACGTAAGTTTATGTTAGTTTTATAAGTTTAGGGGTGTTTTGTCATTTTGGGAAGTTCGAGTCCTTAATTGCAATTTAGGACCCTTATAAGAAATTGACACCTCCTTAGATTTATTAAGTCGGTCTCTATAGTGTGTGTGTGTGTGTTTTGAAGCTGAGAGAAAGCAGAAGAAGTGTTCGTTCGGTTAGGGCTTCGATTAAGTTCGTCGGAGGTGATTTTAAGGTAAAATTCCTTTTCATTTTGTGTTTGTATTCGATAGTACTAGATTCCTACCGGTTTAGTATTGTCAATTTCTGATTTTTGTTATAGATTCGATCGATTCTGGGTTGAGTCTAAGTCGTCTGGATTCTTTGTGTAACGACCCGTCTATCCCATAACATACATAATATATAACAATTAACATTTCATACACAACGTCGTTACTTTCATAACATTTCATACAATACAGAAATGTAAACATATCCTAATCTTCATCAGCTAGCAATCGCCTCTTATGTTTTATTCTTCCCTTTGTTAACCAAAGATCCTTGACCTGGAATACATATTTTTGAAAGGAAAATGAGGGTTAGACCTAATGGTCTAGTGAGATAATCCCTGACATTTCAAAATCATTATAAGACCATTTCACATAATACCTTGTATCAAAATAGTTTATATAAACCTTTCGTCAAAACACCCATATACCATAATTATACAAATACCACATCAAGATTTGTGCCCCGTGTAATTCCCTTCCTTCTCGTTTCCATGGCCAAATTAGTTGGTAGCAAGCTAACTAATCATCGTCACTGTACCCAAATACAGTCAACTCCGCTGCAATCACACACAACCCCGCTGCAATTACCTACAGCTCCACTATAATTCCATACAGCTCCGCTGCATTTCCATACAGCTCCGCTGCATTTCCATACAGCTCCGCCGACTAATAGATCGGCTAACATATCCTCGTGTAGTGCAATGCTCATGTAAATACAATATATATCTCAATATATCATATTGTCATTTATATACACATAATCATATTCCTACCACATAATCGTCTCATATATATATACACATATATATGTATCCCAGTTTAAAAACGTTTTAAAGTAAAACTCACCTCGATCGCTTAACCACAAATACTTCCAAGCCTTTCTCCAAAAGATTCAGTCTTTCAATCCAATTCCACAGAATCTGAAACAGATTAAATACAAATATCCTCTTACCAACTTATGTATAAGACTTACTAAAAGGCTAGGGACTCTAGATACATCTACATAACTCTTATCCTCAAAATTGACCAAACAGCCAAGTTATCCGGAAACCTCAAACCACCCGGACAATCATGAACTTTCCGGACATCACAATTTTCTGGACAACCTAGACAATACGGATAACACGATTTATCCGGACAACACAAGGAATCCGGACGCCATCCGGACTCTAAATCATCCGGAAACCATCAATCAAATCGTCCGGACTCTATCAACAACTTACCCGGACACCACCCAAGAATCTACCCGGACACATTCAATCTATCCAGAAACTACTGTCGGTTTGGCCCATTTTGCCCAGAAATCCGACAGAAATCAACCCCAGATTAGATGTGATGATTCTAATCCGATAGATACTTCCTACTAACCATTATAAACATAAATTGTGCTAGAAACATACCTTAATCAGCTTCAATAACTCCAATTTGAGCCTTTACCCTTCTTTCTCCTTTCTTTCTTCTCCTTTTTGCTCCCAACACACACACACTTACTAATCTGAGTTTTCTGAAATGAAGACACCTAGCTATCAAATTCAGATATCACTAACCATAATTACCATTTCAACCCTTAGACTCTTCATTATTTATCTAAAACTTCTTTAAATTATCATTTAACCAATTTCTACCCTAAACACACTTAACTTATAATTTAACCCAATCTTACCCTAAAATCCATTCTTTAAAGTTAACTTTACTTAACGGAAAAAGGGATTTTAACTAACGAACTTACCCGGGGTATTACACTTTGAGTTTCCAGAATTGATTTCCGTAATATGAGTTTCCCGGAATTGGTTTCCCGGAGTGGGATCCGGATTTGGTCCCAGAATTGGGATTCCAGATTTGGTTCCGGATGTGTTTTCCGGACTTGGCTTTTCCGGATATGATTTTCCGGGTATAGTTCCGGACTTAGTTTATGGGTAAACGTTTCTAAAAAAATTCTCGGGGCGCTGCCCCTTGACCCCATCCGCTAACCGGGACATTTCTGGATAAGGGATTGATAGACTTATTTAGGATTCTTAGCTGTTCATCGAGTTTTACATGGTAAATAGTTATATATGTTATATGTAATTCAGATTTTGGGAAGTCAGTGGAAAAGTAAGATTCTCGCGAGTTTTCAAGGAAAGGTGTTATTTGCGTATTTCTTTCAGGTGAGTTTTACTTTAACCATTTTCAACTGGAATACATATATATATACTAGATAATTATGTGGTAGGTAGTGTGATAATGTGCTTATAATTGAAATATGATATATTGAGATGTATGTTGTATTTATATAAGCATTACACTACACGAGTGCACGTTGGCCGGACTTAGGGCCGGTGGAGTTTGGTTGTACGGAGGGACAGCGAAGTTGGCTGTATGTTAGTGCAGTGGAGTAAATTGATTAGTTGGTTTAGCGCAACCAACTAATATGGCCATGTGAAAGAGTTGTACACAATGCATATGAGTCATGCTTGGTATTCAAATACGTGTTATATATATATGTGTTTTACAAATGATTACTACACTGACAGGGATTTTCTCACTTAGACCAATTGGTCTAACCCTCATTTTGTTTTAAAAAATATGTATTCCAGGTCGAGGAACTTTTAAAGGCAAATGAAAGGATAAGGTGTAGTATGCTTTTGAAGACTGATAGTGATTAGGAAGTTCTTTTGTATAGTTTTGTATGGATGGTTTTATAAAATGTAATGTAAATTATTAGCGAAAAGTTTGTACAGAAATATGTATTATATAGTTTTAAGACTAAGGGACCTTATGTTCTATTATATGTATCTTTTGATATGAAACGATGTTATGTATAATATGTTATATGATGTATGTTTGGGATGGGTCGTTACAATTTGCAATAAAAGAAACAAAGATCTGAAAGTTTAATTGTGAAGAACAAGTCACAATTAATATGTCTGATAAGAATTGAATCATTAACAAGAAATGACGAAGTTTGAAAACAAATAGGAATTCAAGAGAGTGTATTTCCATCGAAAAACAACAAACATATGAGACATGGAAATAACTAAATAGAAAATATAACACATGGTAATTCAGGAGTTTAATATCGGAGAAAAACAAACGCAAGTGAGTTTTTTAGAATAGATTACCACGGTTCTTTGAATTCACTAAAAAATTCATGTATGTGTCAATCACCTGATATTCCCCCTCAAAAGTGGCATAACCTTTGAATGCAGTCATGTGAAAAGAATATTCCGAATTTTAGCACACATGAAGATTTTGGTATCCATGTTTTGATAGATCCTTGACGGTTAGATGCCTTGTTAGAATGAGAACCGGGGATACTATAAGTACCATACCACTTATTAACATACCTTGGATGCACAAAGTCACTTTTTCCACAATGAGTGCAACATTTCTTTACTCGACTCAGACTGATTAGCTTCGCTGTAGAATAAACATGAGTGTGTGAATCAGTCTTGGAAATAAATGACTTTGTATCAACTACATGAGAAGTATAAGACGTGTTTCCATCACCGTCTTCTGTAGTTGACTTCTTTTTCCAAACCATTTGACTTTTCGAAACACATGATTATCTTTATTATCAACACGAGAATTATAGAAAAGATTGGAAGGTCGAATATGATCTTTTGAAAACTCATTTGATTTGACAAGACTCTTTGAAAAACTATTTGTAGATCTTGAAGCATAAGATGACTAAACAACTTTAAAATTGCTTTCTTCAAGTTTCTTGACTTTGACGGATAAAACATTTCGTTCTTCGAGAATTTAATCAAATTTCTTTTGTAGATCATATTTTACCTTTTGTTCTTTCAGAATCTCGGTTGCTAACCCAGATAATTTCTGTGAAAGCTTTTGAATTTTCGTTTCAAAAATGTTTCTTTCACTTTCAAAATCCTTTTCAATATCGTTGCGTTTATTTCTTTGAAAAATGCAACATTTTTCTTTCAAGCTCTTTCTTTTCACTTTCAAAAGATTTCCTTTGATTATCAAATTTATCTCGCTCAATTATCAAAATCTATTCAAAATCAGATAGTTGTTTTGAAAGTTTGGCATGTTTAAACTCAAACATCTTTCGTTCCTCGAAAATCTTCTTTGAAAGATCAAGAATCTTTTTCTCAAAAACCTTCGTTTCAGTTAAAAAAATCAGCGTTTTCTTTTTCGAGAATAGAAAGCCTTTTCTTGAGATCAAAGTTTTCATTCTCCAACACGTTTCCTCTTTCTTCAAGTGCCACGTTCTTCTCTTCTCTGGCTTCAAAAGCTGCAACCTTCCGTTAAATGAATTCATTTTAGCACGATGCAGATGATAATATCCATCATCTTTGGCTGCCTTTTCAAGCAGAATTCCCGCGCTTGAGCCAATTATTGCTGCTCCTTAAGGCACACATGTCTTCATACGTTTGGCTTTCCGATCTCAGATTGTTCAAAGCTAACCGAATACCTGCTTTCTCAATGCTCAGTTTGTCAACGACTTTTGAATTGATCTCCAATTTCGCTTCGAGAGCTGTAATCTTTGCTTTGAGGTCAGAAATGGTTGGATAAGACATTGTTACCTGAAAAAGAATTGATCGTTAATCGGTGTTACTTTGAAGAATTAGTTTGAAGTTCGATAAAAATTAGCAATCAAAATCGAATAATCAAACTTTGAAGAATCAGAGAAAATAAATGCGAAAGAAAATCAAAATTAAATATGAAAAACAAATCTAAAATTAAATCCGTTTCCAAAATTTAATTCTGAAAATCAAATTTGAACGACACAATCAACCCTCGAGAATAAAACCTGCAAGACAAATAAACAAGATTAGATCAACGACGTCAAACCGAATCACATAAAATGATAATCGTCGTAAATAAGCTCAAACTGTCACGATAAATTTCAAACCGGTACGAAAGTGTCACAACTATGCCTAAAATTTTCACAACTATTGCTAAAACAAAATCCAATTTGTCGTTGAAGAGATGTGCGACAAATTTCCCACTTAATAAGTAAGCACCTGAAATATTAAACTTTGTGTCGTGCAATATCGCAGAAAGCTAAATAAAAACCAATGAGATTTATATTCATGCGGAAAAAAAATCAATATATATATATATATATATATATATATATATATATATATATATATATATATATATATGCGCCAAGGGTATTTTACAAACCATGAATTCTAACAAACCGTACAAACTTTTATTTTCAGTGTTTAATTGAATGAAAGTGTTTCATATGATGAAATTGTTTCATATAATTTATTTTTTGATGAAATTGTTTCATATATTTTTGTTTCTATGTAACAATGAAATTGTTTCATGTATTTCTCACTTTGATGAAATTTGTTTCATATATTGTTGATTAATCAATCATCATATATTTTTGATGAAATTGTTTCATGTATTATTGAATAATCAACCCCCATAATAAAGAAAAAGTAAAGAAAATGAAAAAATATGATTGGTTGAACGTGGTTTGTACGGTTTGTTAGATTTCACTGGTTTGTAAAATAACCAACCCCTATATATATATATATATATATATATAGAGAGAGAGAGAGAGAGAGAGAGAGAGAGAGTCCTAATAAATTGTAAACCATCATTTTCGTGTAAATCGTGTAAACCGTCTATTTCATAGGTTTTTTTGATGAATTTTTTTATTGAATTTGTTTATTTTGATGAAATTGTTTCATATCATTCATTTCTTGATGAATTTTTTTTATGAAATTTGTAGTTTCATAGGTTTTTTTTCATTCTTATGAAACTGTTTCATATATTTTCGTTTTCACCTATGAAACTACAAATTTCATAAAAAAAATTCATCAAGAAATGAATGATATGAAACAATTTCATCAAAATAAACAATTCCATAAAAAAATTCATCTAAAAAACCTATGAAATCGAGAGTTTACACGAAAATGATGGTTTACAATTTATTATCCATATATATATATATATATATAATATATATATAGAGAGGTTCAAGGGAAAACCTCTAAAAAACGAAAAACTAAGGAACAACTTTATAGCCATAGGATAAGACAAATCAAGGGTTGATATTGTTAATGGCAAATTTGTAAATAAATCAAAACTAAGGGTATATTTCATATTCAGTTACACTCCATTGGGGGTAAAATTGGCCAAAAAAATGAGGATCAGATTAAATAAACCCTACACTCTCTTATCTCTCCTCACAACCCAAACCCTAACCTATTTTCTCTCTTCTCTACCGCCGCCACCACCGTCGGCCGCCACCACCTTCATTTCTCTCTCTTCTCCATTCCTTTCCTTTCTAGATCCAAACACAACCACTAAAACTCCAGGCTCGACATATCATATGTCTTCGTCAAGGAGGACTTCTAACGCAGATCTGTCACCTCGTGGATCGTCGCTTGTTTATTCGTCGGCGGCAGAGTCTAGTTCCACCGATAACAACAGTTACAACAAGGACTCGTGGAAATCGTCAGTTTCTAGCCGGAGCTCACTTTCGAGCCTCCGTGCTTCCTTACCAGAAAATCCTCACGTTTACTGTAACACCCTAAAAATCAGGGCCAATTTAAACCTCAAGATTCACAAGTTATGACCATCAAAATATCAGACTTTTATAATCAGAGGATCAAAATGAAGTTTTATGTACATAAACATCTAACTTGAATAATCTAACTAATCTAATCAACATAATCAGATTACTAGATTATCTAAGCTTGCGTCCCAAAATCATCAAAAGAAGATCTTGATCCTTTAACATCTATAAGTCTGATTTCTACCAGTTACTGCATCTCACTTTTCCCGACTATTTCCCCGAGCTTGTACCTGATAAGAAAATTTAATTTGAAACATTAGGCTTTCGCCTAGTGAGAATATTCAAATCAAATTAAAATTTAACAACTAAAATATTAACAAATATGTCAAACCTGTTATCAACCATCTTACTGTACCAAAGCTCTTTTCAACAACAGGAATCCACCCAACTCCCATCCTTATGACTAATTCATCTAGTCGTAATAATATCAACAAGAGTTACTATAAATCATGCCAGACTATAAATAACTCCCATCCAAAGAAATTACAGTTTCTATACCTGCTTAGTTCTTTGTCCGGAAGTAGAGATTACAAATTACTTTATGCCTATCTCTGAACTTCCTTAAAATTGAAGATCTCAAATCTTCCGTCTGAAATGGAAATTACAAACTCAATGTCTGCCTATTCCACATTTCACTTTTCTCACCATCTTGAACACTGGCCCCCAAATGAGATTTAATTTATATCGCGCTTAACAACAAGGGCCCTCTGGTAATCCAAGATACACTCAACCACTAGAAATTACATCCCTTCGGTCAATGGCTGATAAACGGTTCCCATTAGACCGTACTAAGTGGCCCTCTGATGACCGGATGTCTATTTCTAGCTAACGCAACACAATAAATGTGTATCATCTCTCTTTCTATCGTATACTAAAATTGTACGATACATCATATATTCTATATGTCTATATACAGAATATTAATTACAACAATTATCCCCATTTTTGCTAATTAGCATCGGGGATCAACATCTCAAATGTTAACTATATGATCGGACTCATAAATAAGTCCTTTACAAATATTCATAACATGGCTTTCGAATTAAAATCTGAGTTATAATCATATAACAAATAGCATATAAGTGTCAGATTACATTCCACATAAAAGCCTCAAAACTGCTACTGAAATTCCACAAAATCGCAAGCCACTGTAGCAAACAGCTACACTTTTCGCAAGCCAAAGCTGCGAATTCCTCACTTTTCGCAAGCCAAAGCTGCGAATTCCTCACTTTTCGCAAGCCACTGTTGCGAATTCTATCACTTTTCACAAGCCACTGTTGCGCAAAGTGTACTGTTCATCGTCTCTTTCACAAACTTTAAACCAGTATCGATTTCTTAGCAAATTAAGATTACAGATGGTTTAATCCCAAGGAAAATATATCTATTATCATTCTAATTGCTTAATTTTAAAGAGAGTTGAATAAACTCACCTTAAAAGATAATATGAACACTTTTGGCTTAATTCCAAACACTGGTTCACAAACCGAGCTTAATCAACAGCTTAATGAGCAGTCCTGAACAATATGATACAGCTTAATTTCTATAGAGATGAACAAGTTTACCAAGAAATCAGATTTTCTTACCCAAAATCAACTCCTTTCTTCTTCTTTTCTTCCTTCTTCTTTTCGTCTTTCTCTCTCTCGATTTCTATCTCTCTGTTCTAATTTTGTTTCCTTTTTGTGAAACAATTAACCAAAAGAAATCAGTATTCAAAATACTGATTATTCTCTACTTGACACCTCATTTCAAATTAATGAGTCACAAGCATGATTACACATTAAACCCCCAATTTCCAATAATTGACATTTCATACCCTCAAGTTAAATTTTTCTCAAAAATAAATTGTACCAAAATACAATTTATCTACTATTAATTACAACGGAATTTTCGAGGTGTTACAATACTCACCAACTTAAAAAGGATTTCGTCCCCAAAATCAAACTAAACAAACAATTGAGGGTATCTTTTCTTCATAACTTCCTCTGATTCTAAAGTCACATTACTACCTCGATGATGTTTCCATTGTACAACATAGGCACCTCTTTGCCATTTCTTAGTTTCCGAACCAATCTTTCTAAAATCGCTTCTGGCTCTTCAACACATCGACTCTTCTCATCCACCTTTACATCAGAAATTGGAATTACATCTTTTTCTTCGGCTAAACACTTCCGAAGATAACATACATGAAACACATTGTGGATTCCTTCTAATTCAGGTGGTAAATCTAATTGATACGCTTGCTGACCAATTCTCTTAGTGATAGTGAAAGGTCCTAGAAAACGAGGACTTAACTTCCCACGCTTTCCAAAACGAATTACACCTTTCCACGGAGATACTTTCAGCATTACTCGCTCCCCAACTTGAAATTCTTTTGGTCTCCTTTTTAGATCAGCATAACTCTTCTGTCTATCCTGAGCCGCTTTCATGTGTTGTCGGATTTCCTTTACTTTATCAGCCATTTGTTGTACCATTTCTGGTCCGGAAAATTGTTTCTCTCCAGCTTCTAACCAACATACTGGAGTTCTACACTTTCTACCATACAAGGCTTCAAATGGTGCTCTTCCGATACTAGAATGATAACTATTGTTATACGCAAATTCCACTAATGGTAAATGCGTATCCCAATTACCTCCATAATCTAATATACATGCTCTAAGAATATCTTCCAACGTCTAAATAGTTCTTTCACTTTGACCGTCCGTTTGTGGATGATACGCGGTACTCAAATTCAATTTCGTACCCAACTCTTCTTGAAGTGACTGCCAAAACCTTGATGTAAAACGACTATCACGATCAGAAACAATAGATACTGGTATACCATGTCTTGACACCACTTCGTCAATATACAACTTCGCCAACTTTTCTATCGGTGAAGATTCTTTCATAGCAAGAAAATGAGCACTCTTTGTCAACCTGTCAACAATTACCCATATAGTGTCGTTACCTCTTTGCGTCTTTGGTAACTTCGTCACGAAATCCATAGTAATCTTATCCCATTTCCACTCTGGAATTTGCAAGGATTGAAAACTTCCGTATGGCTTTTGATGTTCAGCTTTAACTAAAGAACAGGTTCCACACTTTTCTACACATCGAGCCACATCTAACTTCATAGTTGGCCACCAATAGTGTAGCTTCAGATCTCTATATATCTTAGTACTCCCAGGGTGAATGGAATACTTAGATTTGTGAGCATCTTTCATAATTAATTCTCGATTCCCACCTACTCTTGGTACCCAAACACGGCCTCGAAATAATTTCACCCCGCGACTATCTTCTGTCAGTTGAAACCGTTGTTTGGCCATAACTTCAGCTTTTAAATTTTCTTCCAAAAGAGCTTCCGTTTGCGCATCCTTTATTCGTTCAATCAGACTTGACATTACATCAATTCTAGAATTAGTTGACTTCAGACAACCATTATACTCCTTCCTGCTCAAGGCATCAGCTACGACATTTGCTTTACCAGGATGGTAATGCAGTTCACAATCGTAATCTTTAAGTAATTCAAGCCATCGTCTCTGCCTCATATTTAACTCTTTCTGATCGAAGACATGTTTTAAACTCTTATGATCAGTATAAAGAGTACACTTCGTTCCATACAGATAATGACGCCATAGTTTCAAAGCAAACACCACTGCAGCTAACTCCAGATCATGAGTAGGATAATTCTTTTCATGTTCTTTCAATTGCCTTGATGCATAAGCAATTACCTTGCCTCTTTGCATCAATACACATCCTAGACCCATCTTTGAAGCATCACTGTACACTACGAAATCATCTGTACCTTCTGGCAGTGCTAAAACAGGAGCTTCACACAACTTCTGCCTTAAAGTTTTGAAAGTTGAATCTTGCTTTTCCGTCCAGACAAACTTTACATTTTTACGAGTTAACACTGTCAAAGCAGAAGCAATCTTCGAGAAATCTTTAATAAACCTCCGATAATACCCGGCCAAACCCAAGAAACTTCTTATTTCAGATGCATTCTTTGGAGTCTCCCAATTCATCATTGCTTCTATCTTGGCTGGATCCACTTTCACACCTTCAGCAGAAATCACATGACCCAGAAATTGTACTTCTTTTAACCAAAACTCCCATTTTGAGAATTTTGCATACAATTTCTCTTTTCTCAACACTTCCAAAACTTCATGAAGATGACACTCGTGATCATTTTCATTCTTTGAATAGACTAGTATGTCATCAATAAATACAATGACAAACTTGTCTAGAAAGGGCCGACACACTTTATTCATCAAATCCATGAATATTGCTGGAGCATTAGTCAAACCAAATGGCATCACGAGGAATTCATAATGCCCATATATTGTTCCAAAAGCAGTCTTCGGAATATCTTCATCCCTTACTCGGACTTGATGATACCCCGACCTCAGATCAATCTTAGAAAAACATCCCGCACCTTGCAACTGATCAAACAAGTCATCAATTCGTGGCAACGGATACTTGTTCTTGATTGTCACTTTATTCAATTCCCGATAATCTATGCACATTCTCATAGTTCCATCTTTCTTTTTAACAAACAGCACCGGAGCTCCCCAAGATGAAGAACTCGGTCTAACAAAGCCTTTGTCTAATAACTCCTGCAATTGTGACATCATCTCTTTCATCTCTGCTGGCGCCAAACGATACGGTGCACGAGCTATTGGTGCTGCTCCAGGAATTAGATCAATACGAAACTCTACTTGCCTTTCCAAAGGTAAACCTGGAAGATCATCTGGGAATACATCAGGAAAATCACATACTACTTTGATGTCTCGTATCTGCTTCTTTTCTGATTTTGCATCTAAAACGTAGGCCACATACGACGAACATCCTTTCGATAAACATTTACGTGCTTTTGCAACTGAGATCAACTGTACTTCTCCCTTCTGTTTTTCCCCATAAATAATTACATCATCTTGATCAACCATCGGGATTCGGATCAACTTCTTGGCACATAGTATTTCTGCTTGGTTATCAGTTAACCAGTCCATACCCACAATAACATCAAATCCTCCAATTTCCATTAACAACATGTCAATTGGAAACTTCTTATCATCTATCTGAATTGTACAGCCGTCAATTCTTTCACCAACCAAAACTTGACCCCCATTAGCTACCTCAACTACTAAGGCATCTCTTAAAGTAGTGATAGGCATAGCTAACTTACCATAGAATCCTTTGGATACAAACGAATAATTTGCACCACAATCAAATAACACATGAGCAAGTATAGAATTTATAAAGAATGTACCAGAGACGACATCTTTGGATCCTCTTGCCTCCTCAGCTGTCATATTAAACGCTCGTCCTATTGGTTTAGGAATAGCCGTCTTCTTTCCCTGTTCTCCTTCCTTCTTCAGCTTTGGACAATCTTTACGAGTATGCCCCGGTTGTTTACATTCAAAACACATAATACCCGGCATTGAACAATTGATTGCAATGTGTCCCGTCTTTCCACACTTAAAACATTCTGGTCCACCTGCTCGACATTGCCCAAAATGCTTACTTTTACACTTCGGACACCAGCTGGGTTCCTTTCGAGAATCTGAACGTATGTTTTTACCAAACAATCTAAGTTTCTGAAAAGAATCAGAACGTCCTTCCCACTTTCTTTTATCACCAACATGAGCTTTCTCTTCCTTATCTCTGGCATACATCTCCTCTATCAACTTGGCCTCTTCAATCGTTTCCCTGAGTGTTTCAGCCTTTGAATTTCGCACTCGGGACATCATCTCGGCCGGCAACCCTTTCAAGTATGCTTTAACTTTATCTTTCTCAGCAGGAGCCACGTGCCCTACCAAGTTCAGTTTCTCCATAAATAATTTTGTATATCTTCTCACCGACATGTTGCCCTTCTTGAGATTTCTAAATTGTTCTTCTATCCGATCCATCTCATGTTCATTACAATACTCTTTCAGTATCTTTTCTTTAAACATTCCCCATGTCATGGCATTTAACATAGGTGTCGCTAAAGAAGCTGTCACAACATTCCACCAGTTCAAAGCATTACCTCTTAACATCTGAGAGGCAAATCTGACTTTCGATCCTTCCTCACATTCACAGGCTCGGAAAGCTTGCTCTATCTCCCGCAGCCAATTCATACATGCAACTGGACTATCTTCTCCTTTAAATTCAGGCGGCTTGCAGCTTAGAAATGTTTTGTAAGAACAAATTCTTTCTACCCTTCGTTCCACCTCTGGTCTTGGATTAGCCGTTGGATTTATCACTCCAGTATCAATTACTTGACGTCTTGGTTCTACATTCCTTTCATTGAACAGTTTCATAAACATTTCGGTTTGTCTATCCATGGAGGCGTTCATCAACTCAGCTTGTCTTTCTACCGAAGCATTCATCATTCTTGATACGTTCTCCATTATTCTTGCCTCCATACCAGACTCTGCCGTCTGACTAACATTGCTTGTACCCACCCTCTGAGCTGGAGTATGCATACCTCCCAAAGAAAGAAAATTTCTTGGTGTATTATGCATATTACTCACTTCTGCTTCATCAGTTCCAACTCCTTCTCTAGGTGGCGTATTTACCATTACTCTGAACAGACACAAATAACCATACAAATGGTTAAATATAACTCTAAACATACTAAACGTACTTTATCACTAATCAGTCAATGTAACAATGGAGAAACAAGCATGCTTATGTAACAATATATCCATAATAACAGTAGCTAATTGAAATTGCGAACATATTATACATGAGAATTCTCGTTACCATCGTTACAGCACTAATTTCGTGTATTTCAGTCAACCCTAAGACTACCCGGTCTTAGCAATTCTACCCATCTCTCTCAAATCATAACTTAATTTCGTCACAGCTTAAGTCTAGGCATCTCAATATCATACCTAGTTCACTTAAACTACTGCTCTGATACCATACTGTAACACCCTAAAAATCAGGGCCAACTTAAACCTCAAGATTCACAAGTTATGACCATCAAAATATCAGACTTTTATAATCAGAGGATCAAAATGAAGTTTTATGTACATAAACATCTAACTTGAATAATCTAACTAATCTAATCAACATAATCAGATTACTAGATTATCTAAGCTTGCGTCCCAAAAATCATCAAAAGAAGATCTTGATCCTTTAACATCTATAAGTCTGATTTCTTCCAGTTACTGCATCTCACTTTCCCCGACTATTTCCCCGAGCTTGTACCTGATAAGAAAATTTAATTTGAAACATTAGGCTTTCGCCTAGTGAGAATATTCAAATCAAATTAAAATTTAACAACTAAAATATTAACAAATATGTCAAACCTGTTATCAACCATCTTACTGTACCAAAGCTCTTTTCAACAACAGGAATCCACCCAACTCCCATCCTCATGACTAATTCATCTAGTCGTAATAATATCAACAAGAGTTACTATAAATCATGCCAGACTATAAATAACTCCCATCCAAAGAAATTACAGTTTCTATACCTGCTTAGTTCTTTGTCCGGAAGTAGAGATTACAAATTACTTTATGCCTATCTCTGAACTTCCTTAAAATTGAAGATCTCAAATCTTCCGTCTGAAATGGAAATTACAAACTCAATGTCTGCCTATTCCACATTTCACTTTTCTCACCATCTTGAACACTGGCCCCCAAATGAGATTTAATTTATATCGCGCTTAACAACAAGGGCCCTCTGGTAATCCAAGATACACTCAACCACTAGAAATTACATCCCTTCGGTCAATGGCTGATAAACGGTTCCCATTAGACCGTACTAAGTGGCCCTCTGATGACCGGATGTCTATTTCTAGCTAACGCAACACAATAACTGTGTATCATCTCTCTTTCTATCGTATACTAAAATTGTACGATACATCATATATTCTATATGTCTATATACAGAATATTAATTACAACAATTATCCCCATTTTTGCTAATTAGCATCGGGGATCAACATCTCAAATGTTAACTATATGATCGGACTCATAAATAAGTCCTTTACAAATATTCATAACATGGCTTTCGAATTAAAATCTTAGTTATAATCATATAACAAATAGCATATAAGTGTCAGATTACATTCCACATAAAAGCCTCAAAACTGCTACTGAAATTCCACAAAATCGCAAGCCACTGTAGCAAACAGCTACACTTTTCGCAAGCCAAAGCTGCGAATTCCTCACTTTTCGCAAGCCAAAGCTGCGAATTCCTCACTTTTCGCAAGCCACTGTTGCGAATTCTATCACTTTTCGCAAGCCACTGTTGCGCAAAGTGTACTGTTCATCGTCTCTTTCACAAACTTTAAACCAGTATCGATTTCTTAGCAAATTAAGATTACAGATGGTTTAATCCCAAGGAAAATATATCTATTATCATTCTAATTGCTTAATTTTAAAGAGAGTTGAATAAACTCACCTTAAAAGATAATATGAACACTTTTGGCTTAATTCCAAACACTGGTTCACAAACCGAGCTTAATCAACAGCTTAATGAGCAGTCCTGAACAATATGATACACCTTAATTTCTATAGAGATGAACAAGTTTACCAAGAAATCAGATTTTCTTACCCAAAATCAACTCCTTTCTTCTTCTTTTCTTCCTTCTTCTTTTCGTCTTTCTCTCTCTCGATTTCTATCTCTCTGTTCTAATTTTGTTTCCTTTTTGTGAAACAATTAACCAAAAGAAATCAGTATTCAAAATACTGATTATTCTCTACTTGACACCTCATTTCAAATTAATGAGTCACAAGCATGATTACACATTAAACCCCCAATTTCCAATAATTGACATTTCATACCCTCAAGTTAAATTTTTCTCAAAAATAAATTGTACCAAAATACAATTTATCTACCATTAATTACAACGGAATTTTCGAGGTGTTACATTTACGATTTCAAATAGATCTTCTCCGCCACAAACAAATTTTTATCCACAAAGTACTCTTCCTCCTCGTCTTCCGCCGCCTGGCGGTGTGTGATTCGCGGCGATGAGGTGGTTGTGTTTCAACGGAAGTTTCGGCATCCGATTGAAGCGACGGAGCTCCGGGAGCGACTTCTAGTGATTTGTAAGAGCCATCACTCGAGTCTGATTAAGCTTCGAGGTGCTTCGATGTCCGGAAGCTACATATACTTGGTTTATGTTTATATCTGGTGTTGAATCTCCAGATCTGTACATATATATGCACAAGTGCATAATATGCACAAATCTGGATTTTTCTGAGTTATGAATATTGTTATTCATTGAAGATGGCCTTATAGCGATTTTATCAATTTTCCATTTACTGAGTTGGAGTATTCTTGAAGCAAAATGTGTTTAGGAAATATTTATTTTGTTCCAAAGGAAGTGTTCATATTTTTATTTAAAATTGTGTTAAATTAACTTGTCCTCTGTTTATTTAAAAAGTGTACTAATTACAAAAAAAAATCTCGAAATCAATTTTTACTATTCATCGATATCTGTTTTATCTGGTGTTGAATCTCCGGATATTAGTAAATAAAAATATGCACATTTTTACTATTCATCGATATCATGTTATCTGGTGTTGAATCTCTAGATCTGTGCATATATATGCACAAGTGCATATCTTCAAGTTTTTGCCGGAATCTTCAAGTTTTTGGCCGGAATCTGTAAGTTTTCGCCGGAGAACCGTCAACTCGTCGGAATCTGCAAGTTTTCGCCGGAGAACCGTCAACTCGTCGGAATCTGCAAGTGTTCTCCAGAGAACCGTCAACTCGCCGGAATCTGCAAGTGCTCGCCGGAAAACTGTGATCTCCATAATTATAGGGAAACGATTTATGCCTTTTTTGTATTTTTCATATCTGAAATAGTACTCAAATTACCTTAATACCCTTTTCATTAATTATAGTTAGTTTAGTTGTTGATTTTTAATATCCTTTGGATTATGTTGAATCAATGTTTATAAGGGTGTTCCTTAGTTTTCCGTTTATTTGAGGTTTTCCCCTGAACCTGACCCTATATATATATATATATATATATATATATATATATATATATATATATAAAGAAGAATGTGGTAGAGAGAGTTAAGGAGAAGCTTCCATTGAGGCTTTAGAATTTTGTTAGAGTTTTGATTTTTTGTAAAGAAAATGTTGCATTAATTGTTTACAACCTTTCATTCACTTTTTTTATTTTTTTGTTTATATTTTTTTTATCTTTTAGTAGGCTAAGAATGCTTATAAATCAAAAATATTTTTAATATTGTATGTTTTTATTTATTTACATTTTTATGGATAACCTAACAATACTTATAAATCAAAATTTATTTAATAAAACTTATTTTATTTATTTATTTAGTTTTTGTTTTTCTTAATAAGTTAACAATGATTATAAATCAAAACTTTTAAATTATTTTATTTTTTTAGTAAAATTTATACCAATATTTGTTTTCTTTCTTTTAGTAAGCTAACAATACTTATTTTAATAAATTATGTTTTTTAAGTAAGATAACAACGACTTTTAAATCAATTTTTATTAATAAAGTATATTAATCTTTATAATAATATTTGTACTCACCGCGCAAGGCACGATGCTGTTATCTAGTATACATGAATCACAAATGTGATTCTTACAAGTGAAACCAAGCGTATCATTCACAAAAATAACAAACCCCACTATGTCTTTCTTCTTTGTTGATTCACTATCTCTTTCGTATTTTTTGAGGACAATAAGTGAAAATTTAAAGAACCTAAAATTTAATAAACGGATAAAATGTAGAGAGAGAGAGAGATATTTGATGTTTTAGAAGAGAATTATGTTTTATTTTAATGTTATATTAGTAAAATATAGATCTGTTTCATCTTCAACAGATTTGAACCTGTTTGGTCCACATCTATGTTCTATCTTGTCTAGTATATCAAACACAGTAAGAGTTCTAAACGAAATGTACATTGGTGCATGTTATTTTCTGACAACATTACTCTGATAGCAAATATGAGGGAAGAGACGAATGTTAGGTTGGAGTAATGCAACCGGATGGGAAAAATACGATTTTTGATGAAATTTATTTCGATTATGATCATAATTCGTATTTTTTCGATTTTAAAAATCTGTGGAAGGAGATTTATTTATATTTAAATATAAAATTGTAATTGTCTCTTTAATCAAATTCGTTACAAAATATACGTGAAACTACTTTTTGGATTCATACAGTGATGAAAAAAATACATGTTAAAAATTTCATATTTTAAATTAAAACATTGATAATAAACAATTATGTAAGATATGATTGAGTTCCGATAAGAATAAAAGTTATAACGAAAAAAATTAGAGATAATCACCCTTGAATGTACATTACAATGAAATACACGAAAACACACCGATTAAAACATGATTCATAAAATAAAAAGTAAATTGAAGGTGATCAATAATTAATACCGCCCCTTACTTTCTTATTGACGGTGTAAATTATTTTTTACACGGGTTTTATATAAGGTTCTAAATGACGTCAGGCGTGGCATGTCGGCGAGACCAAACCTCAAGTCTTAGGAGCCATGGTGAAGCCATGATGTTTTCAAGTCGTGACTTATGACGTCAAATTTCTAACTCATATATAATATTATATATAAAAACATATCTTCTGTAGTGTTACTCAATGTATTAATAGTAAATAAACAAGTTAAGTTAGGTTATATATATTTAAAAAAAACTTGCAAATAAGACATAAAAACCAATACATATAGTCATCATCGCCACGTATCAAACCACCGATCGATCCATCATTTTTTTGAATCCAAGCCACCATAACACTTGCCACGTATCAAAGCAATACATATAGTCATCATCGCCATGAAGCTATGTATACATGAAGCCACGTATGACTCTATGAGTGGAAAGGAAATGATAAGCAATTCAAAAATGATAAGGCCATCCGTACCCCATTCGGGATGGGGCTCAGGATGGCATGCGGGATGGTGGGGATGGGCTACGGGTGTTGCGGTATCAGCGGGGCGGGATGGAATCCGAGTTCCCCATCCCGGTTCATCCCGAAGGGTTTTTAAAAAAAAATTTAATTCAATTTTTAAAAATCATGCCGTTGAACGGCTCTTTGTAAAAAAAAATTCTCAATTTAATCCCACTATATATTTAACCCTCAACCTCTTATTTCTCACACCTCTCAACCTCTTATTTTTCACACCTCTCAACCTCTTATTTTTCACACCTCTCAAACTCTCTCAAATTCTCTCAACCTCTTATTTTCCACACCTCTCTCATCATGAATCCAAACAGAACACCTACATCCCGTCGTAACCGACCGAATACACCACAATCGCAAGAAGATCAAGAGCTTGGTTTCCAAGCGTTTACACAACAAGGTTATCATCCGCAATTCTCGCAACAATTTCCGCCACAATTTCCGCAACAATTTCCGCCACAATTTTCGCAACAATTTCCCCAACAATTTCCCCAACAATTTTCGCAACAATTTCCTTACCAATTTACACGTCCCGGTTTGATTGAACAAGGTTTTACTCCGTCCAACTACAATCTTCCTTCACCCGCAATCAATCTCGACGACGACATTGTTCCGGAAACCCAACCTTCTACCCCGAACACACCACAATCTATCCCGACACAACAATCTAACCCGGAACCATCAAATCCGAGACCAACGAAAGCCGCCAAACAAACGTGGAGTAAAGCCGAGGAACTCGCGTTAGTGTCGGCGTGGGTTGACGTTTCGGAGGACCCCGTGGTCGGTAACGCACAAAGCGGTGGTAATTATTTTTATTGTTATTATTACTATTATTATTATTATTATTATTATTATTATTATTATTATTATTATTATTATTATTATTATTATTCTTATACTTAATTTTACATAAATGTAGGAAGTTTTTGGGGCCGAATCGGGCATGTGTTCTTTACTCGCATGGGTCGTCAACCAGGTTATAGATCAACCCATCAACTCAATAGGAAGTTCAACGACCTCAATAAAAGAGTTAATTCGTTTGGCGGCATCTACAACAACTTGCTCAATAATAGATCAAGCGGGATGAGTGAGGCCGATATATCCCGAACGGCACACGAACGGTATCTAGCACGCCATAAAGTTGCTTTCACTCACGAACAAGCTTGGGACGTCCTAAAAAAATGTCCAAAATGAGGAGCCGTTCCAACGATAGCGAGAAAAGAGCAAATTCAAAAATTTCATAATTGGTAGTGTTTTGTATTTTGTAATTTTTATTTTTAATGAATGGTATGAATTTTTATTTTTATTATTTATCTTATTTTTATTTATTAAAAAATATATAAATATTTTTATTTTGTTAAATAATTAAATGTATAAATAAAAGAATTAAAATAAATGAGGTGAGAAAAGGGTTTGAGGGAATGGGGTAAGGGTGTTTAGAGATTGAGTGAGGAATTGAGAAAAGTTGATGTGGCGCTGATGTGGAGATAAAATCTTTGAAAGATAGAGGGATGGGGTACTGATGGCCTAAGAAAGTAATATCAATCTCCAAGAAAAGCCACGTAATCTTTATTATTATAATAATAAACATCTTAATATATTAAACTTTTAGTCAATATATAGACGTATAATTCTAAAAACCAAATATTATAATAATATATATTTTTAGAGGCTTACTTTTTTGGTCTCCAAATATAGAAGTCTACTTTATTGACTTCCATTTTGTTTTACTGTTTTACACTACTAAAGAAAAGACTTTTATACTATTAAACGAAAGACTTTTACCTACGAACTTTTTCATGGGAGTCAATCAGGTTGTAGCGCAGTGGTTGATCATCCTGGGTGATGTGGTGGAATATCCCATCTACCCAGGGTTCGATCCCAGGCGTCCTCAACATTGATAAGACATCTTTAAGTTTCAAAATTGTCAGGGATTGGTCCGGGCTGTGCCTGGGATACCCTTTCCAAAAAAAACTTTTCCATGGGAAATATGTCGCTAAATGGTGATTCGTCACAAAAGTTGGTGGGTAAATTTTTGGTAGGTGATGCAAATTAGTGACAAATTACCCAGGGATTCTCTCGGTGATCCATAGGTATTTTCTCTAAAAACATGGGATTCTACCAAACCATTGATATTTTCTGGGTGATCTCTGAATCATCGACGAAAATTTTCCTAGGTAAATTTTGTGGGTAAAAGTAATTTGTTTTGTAGTATTAGTGTCGGGTTAGAGATATAAAAAAAACTCATTATTTTTTAGTTTTTAGTGTTGAGTTGAAGATGGTCTTAGAGGTTCCCCCGCTATGGATGCTCTAGGAACCTCCATTGGAGAATGCTCTTAGGTTTCATGCATTAAATGCTCTAATATAAATAAGGATACAAATAACAGTACACAAAATTAAACTTAACGTACATACCTACACACAGTAACAAAGATAGATATTACATAAATGACCATTTTTCAAATTTGTGTAATTAATAACATAATTTTTGTAGAATCTCATAAATAAAGTCTCTCACCCTCATGTGCCCCTCCCATTAAAGGTTCTATTATAAATTTTGTCTATCTTCATATATTTTCTAGCGCTTGCTACCACATGCATGTGTGTATGTTGACATATGAGACCAATGGGATAAACATATACTTAATGTACACAAGTGTATGTTTTAGTTTCCTTAATAATTACCAAACAACCATATTTCATTTTGCACTATATCATAAGAGTCTCTTAATCATTCTAATCACTTAATCATCTTGCACCCATGGGCGGACCCAAGTGAGGAGATACGGTGGCACGTGCCACCGTATTAATCGTCAGGTGAAGGGTAAAAAATTTTACTTCTATGAAGGGTCAACTGTATCGTTTTCGAGAGTGCAACCGTATTAACCAAAAATCCAAAAAAAACACTTGAAATCAACCAAAAATCCAAAAAAAAACACTTGAAATCAACCAAAAAAACCGAAAAGTTCTCTCGAAATCGATAAAAAAAACTTAAAAAATCCTCGAAATCGAGAAAAAAACTTAAAAATTTCCCTCAAAGCGGTGAAATTATGATAAAACAACATCGGACGATTTGAAAAAATTTTAGGTTCGTCAAAGGTGCCACCGTATGAAAAAATTTATGGGTCCGTCTATGCTTGCACCAACCCATTCAGCAACTGCCAGACAACCCCTTCTTTTGGGTCGATCCATCATATAATAGATATCTACTTTTAAATTATTCTTTTAGATACAAATATAGTTTTATATGGACTTTGACACATTAATTCATATATCTTTATTAATATCAACAAAAATAAAACGGGCCAAAACATTATTGTTCTAATTTTAGGGTTTGAGAGACAACCCTAAAATTATTATTTTATTAAAAAATAAATAATATTGTCACATTATTTTTTTTTAAATGAAAGAAATGACATATCAAATATGTGGCTACCACATAAGAGTACACACAATAATTCAAAGAAGTCACATGCAAATTTAACAAAATGAATGGATATTTTTAGTGAAGGGACCAAATTGGATATAATGTATAAAGTTTATTGGTTAAATGATGATGACAAAAAGAAATCTCTTATCATAACAAAAATCTAAAAATAACTTTAATGAAAAAATATATTTTGGAGTTATTTGTAAATAAATTAATTGAAATTTGTTGGAACTTGACTTATATTGGAGCACATTTTTCCCACATAGGAGCCACCATCAGTAATCGAAATTACATTAGTAGGAATATAAGCTTAAACATCTTTCAATTGGGTTTCAACTATTGGTAAAGCGGTCATACTTCCTTCATCTAAACTAGAACTTAATTTAGCAACTCTTTCCAAAAGACGTGAATGTAAATAAAAAACAAATGTAACTTACTTAATAAACTTCAACAATTAAGCATTAAATGAATCATTTAGGAGCTTGAAATAGTAGACTTTGTAACAACCCGGTCAAAATAAAGCATACATAGCATTAATATTAACAATTCCCAAAACTGGGTCCATAAAATTTTGTTACATTTGACAAAATAACTTAGGTTGGCGGAAACAACCTATACACAACTGAGAATAACTACCACTAAAAGTATGAGTGACACCGACTGAATCTGCATCTTGACTCTATCTTGCGCTTGCTCACTTACCGGAGTCTCATACTATCTGTTTACCTGAAAAGGTTTAGTTTGAAAAATGTGAGGGTTAGACCATGAGGTCTAGTGAGTCCCTTCTGACAGTTCTCAAAAAACATTTAAAACAGTTTATAACGTTCACATATAAACACTTTTACAAAAACTTTTCATAAACTATCACATAACTTTACATAAGCTTTCACATATAAACTTTGTAAAACTCTCTCACGGATAAATCCGCACTCGTAAACGGCACCCTGAAGTCACCCGAAGGTGTCAACGAGTCAGTCTCACGCTGCCTTACTGGATACTCCCTTCCATGGCATAAAAGGGTCTACTCTCCCGCATGAGCACTGGCGGGTCTACTCTCCCGTCTTAGCCAGTCTACGTCTAAAACAATGTATGCATACATCCCACATAAAGCTTTAAACATCTTTCATTCAATTAAAAGCATAATAATAAAACATGGCATTTCTCATCATGTAATCACTTTAGAAAACACTTTAAATGACACATATTTTAGTTAGAAAACTCACCTGATGCTCTTACTTTTCTTCTCTAAACTGTTCCCGACTCCCAAACGATTTTTCCTGAATGAAAGGACCAAACATAAACTGATCACCATACTATCCGGACACGAGACTTTCCGGACAACGCTACAATCCGAACACAACTCCTTTCCGGGTAACACTACAATCCGGACACTAACTTACCGGGCACTTCCTACTTTCCGGGTGCTTTTCCGGAAACCCTCATCAAATGAGACTTACCGGATACTTATCCGGAAACCCTCATCATTTGAGACTTTCCGGATACGGCGCTGATACGAATATCAGAGGTCCAATCCCACATAAAACCCTTAAAACGATGCAATACGGTAGCAAAATAACCCCAAAACGATTTACAACCAATTCCCGCAAAGCTTTACTACTAAACACGATTTTAAGACACTTCAATCTTCCTTTAGAGCCATAAATGACTTTAACTAGGAAAACCTTCAAATCCTAACAATCAGCAACAGATCTTAAATAGAGTTATGGGTTAAGGATTACCTGCTATGTTTCTTGCAGAAAACGAAGTCCAATCCTACACTTTCTTCTGATTTCGAGGCTTGATGATTCTTCTCCTCAAATGCACAAAACCTTCACAACTCTCTTCTCCTTTCTCTCAAAACTCAGCCGTCAAATGCTCAAGAATGGAATGCTACATAGGGTTTTGTGCCCTTTTATACCTTGTCCTTTATTTACCAACTAGCCCTTCAACTTCCATTATTTTTAAAACTTAATACAAGACATTAAAACTCTTCCACTTTGGTCCTGGTCGTTACAACACTCCCCCCTCAAAAGAATTCCGTCCCCGAAATTCCATTCTAGAAAAGGTGAGGGTACTTGGCTTAATATCTGATTCTACTTCTCACGTTGCTTCTCGTCCCCTATGATACCTCCACTGAACCTTCGCTAAACGAACTTCTTTGTTCCTTGTCTTTCGCAAACTTTACTGCTCACGCTATCTAACGATTCCTCCACATAAGTCAACCTCTCATTTATACCGATGTCCCCCAAAGGAACAACCACCTCGGCTTCTGAGAAGCACTACTTGAGTCCGAGACATAAAATGTCGAATGAACACCCTTTAATTCCTCCGGCAAGTCTAACTTGTATGCCGCTGCTCTAACTTACTCACTAATGACAAAAGTCAACTTCTTATCGCCTGCATCTCTTGCAAGGTCACCATCATCTCACTTCCCACATTGGCCATCCATAAAGAAACGTCCATCACACTATGAATTCCTCCAAAAATTTCATCGAGTACTTCAAGATCGTGCACTATCTATCCAACTTTCATAACTTCGTCGGATTCACAGACTTAGTCCACCTTATCTATCTCTTAAACTTCAAGTTCAACAGTCTTATGTTTTTCAATCCACTCAGCTCAGTTCTACTTAGTTACCCCAAACTGTTCTGATAGAAAACATATCCGCACCCCATACTCAGAAACCGCCCTCGGCGAGTCACCACTTTGCTAAAACGTGTCATCTCGCATTATTTACTTGCAACCTCTCCGAATACTATACTCGCTTAAACACCACTAGAACATCCAAGGTCAACCGCGCCTCCATTTGCTCGCTCCCGTCCCCACGTCGGAACTCACGGTTATTCAACACGTCTACCTACGGTCTCTCATACTCCTTTACTTCCTTAAAAGAAGGAACTTGGCGAAAATTCCCCTCCACTACAACGAGACTCTAAACCAGGAACTATCACTCTCATGACCATTTGGCACAAGGCCACCCTTGCACCTCTTGACGAACTCACACCTAAGAGTTCCCTCCTCGGATTACATCGGCTACCGCTCAACAACTAATTCGTACGTTCTCACCAAATCATCATTTCACACTTAACGTGCCTAATAGTAGGAAACCTCTATAATTCTTTATTGGAGTGTTCGCCTATCCGAATTGAACTTATCCTGAAGGCTCATCAATTTCTCATTGCTTGCCACCAGCGTCCAGTCATATAACATAACTTCGGTTACCCCCACTCAACTAGGAGGAGTAACCATGATCACACCCTACTGTTCTTAATAGCTTACACTGAACGATCAGTTCATTATTACGTTTCTCACAACATCACCATCTCAACTCAACTTATTCAACTGCCTCATCCAAAAAAAAATTCCTGTACAAGACGTACACAAATTCCCTTCCTCAAAACTCTTTCCAGAAGTTCATACACTTACCGATGGCAATCTATGCACTCTACTCCACCTCTAGGCTTTACTGACAAGCTTACTACTTCTAACCTTCTCCTTTATTCCGACGTACTATCTTCACCTCTCCACAGTAACGTGAAGCACCGCCTCTTAAGCATTATTTGCCTCTCTCTTCCGACCTTTCCACATGCTGAAACATTCTCTCGATACTATACATAATCAAACGGTCGCATCAAAATTCTAGCTTAAGGCATTCAATCAAGTCATCTCGAAATGACCCTGCGATCGAAGTCATTACACATCCTTTGATCTCTCACTAATATCTCCTCGAATAATTCCTCCAATCATATGAAACAATTCACATTCTTCAAAGATTTCGCATCTACTACACTACATCTTCGACTAACCCATCCATCGCCTTCCCTAAAACTTCCAAAGATTTCAACAACATACTTACTTAGCAACTCACACAATCACCACACTTGGTTTCTTATTTGGGTAGTCACTCACTTCCGCTCCGACAATTCTATTCTGACACCAGCCAAATCACAACGCCAACTTACAAACCACGTGCTCCAACAACTTGATTAATCAATTGTACACCTCATCCGGAACCCCCGAAAAGGCTCCCATCTGATGTTTCCTCTTCCTAATGTCACCCTACTACACCACTGTCTGGCACACTTATCTATGCAATTGCTGCCATTACTCGACCGTACATTCTCCACCCATAACATCTCGCTGCAGACCAGGTCTCCTATGGTCATTCGTGCACAACTCAAACTTACTCTCGCGTTCTCCCGCATAAATAACCGAGTCTATCTCGCTACTTTGTCTTTCCCCAACTCTAGTTGAACCACAACTTGCGAATTTCGGATTAACTCTAACATACTCGTTTCTTGCTAGCTCTTTGCGATCCCAAACCATTACATAAACGGGGCACATTCCCTCACAGATAGACATAATCTATACACTTACTTTGTTCGTGCTAAATACTTCATCCTTTACGAACCATCTGCCTCGTAAGTAAGACGCTTATCTAAAACATCAGTCTTTCGCTATCTTAACACCCCTACACAGTGGTCCCTCAACTTTCAACCTTCTGGTTCACGTCTTCGGCCTCGGCCATCGTACACATCTGTCGACTTCTACATCAACTGACAACCTGTAACTACTTTCTTAACTTATTCTTTAACAAGGGTTCCTTACGGAACCTAATCCTTCCAACATGTCCTAGTCACTTTCATGATCGGTCTCCCTCTTTTCTGAACTTACTCCTGTAACATCAATATTACAAGCTCACCTCAAAACTCATACCCACTATTGTGGACATTTCGCTTCTACCTCTCAACACCACTCATAACTAGTTTCTAATACTAACACCTCGATGACTTCTACTCTTTCCCCTGGACCCAATCGTCCCTCGACAACCGTACTTCCAGTTACCGAACAAGGGTACAGACCCTCATACAATCGACACTATAATCCACTCCCGATTCTTCCACTGTTCAACGTTCTTCTTGAACACATACCACATTATAAACGTTCCCCCCTGATTTGACCAATGCCTCTCCACTCTCGGAGTTCTTCCTTAGCTTAAAATGTAATACTCTATGACCTAGTGAGTTCATAGCCTTCATGCATGACGACACGGTAAATAAATCATTTCGTACAATTATCCTTTTTAAATAAACAACAGTTGGAAACAATTCGGGTACGCATGAACCCATTACTATTATAACTTCACTGCCCTGCACAACGATCTCGAGAATCGTTTGCATGCAACTTTCCGTAAAACTTAATCTTACTCGACCAGAAATATGTCATTACGACAGAAATATATATTGGGTGAAAATCTTTTCATACGACCACATCCTGAAAGAAATTACCGACACGAAGTAAACCAGTCGGTTCTCACACTCATTTATATAACTTCAACATGTCAATACTCATTTTGGTTACAAAATTTTTGCATTCAATCGTTTTCTTGACTTTTTGTAACAATTTAACTCGTCATGAAAAGAGTGGAATATTTTGCAAACCGTAAACCTCAAGACTTTATTGTGCGATGCAAATGGATTGTGTTGGACAACCTAAGGGGGGGGGGGGGGGGGGTAAGGTTGTATTTAAGAACTTTTACTTTCAAAAATCTTTTTATAAATAAATACAGTATAAATAAAAGCAGAGTATAAGTATAAATAAATATACAACAATTATATAAACAGATATAATTAAATGCACAGCGGAAATATAAAGAAATAAAGGAAAGAGATAAAAGATACCGACACCAAGATTTAGTGATTTACCAACCGGGTAAACCACCAGCCGAGACACTTCCCGACACAATCCAATATAAGTATTCTTTACGGTAGAATACAAACCAAGTACAAAGGAAACGTAACTGATTCTCTAGCTTTTGCTTATGAGATATAATGGATCACACACCCGTTATTCAAACACTTACAAGAGGTGTATAATTTTAATATGGTAATCACTCTTTGTATAATATTTATCACTTGGATATTTTTAGAGAGTTTGATCACTTGAGTTGTGTTGATGATTCAACTAATCGAGAGATTTTAATCTGCTATCAACTCAAGGTTTCTTACCCAAAAAATATTTTATAATTTTGATAAGTGATTTAAGTGGAAGAGAGGATCTGCAGAGTCTTGATCAAATGCAGATTTGTGAAAGTTGTAAATTGGTCTTCGTCCCCTGCATGCTATTTATAGAGAAAAAAGAGGCAACCACTTGAAGCATCAACCAATGAGAAATCAACAACAAAACCTATGGCTTCTAGAAGACATCTTCTCTTTTCATTTGTTGTGTTCCAGCACATTGTTGAGAAGATGGGAGACCTTGATAGTTGAACTTTGTCCACAAGTACATCCATAAAGGTATTTTAATTTATTTTAAAATTAGCATAGGGTTTTAGAAATATCCAAGTGGTATATTATTTTAGGGTGTTTATCATTATTAAATATACACAATAATGACGACGTAAAACTTCCGTCTTGAACCCTTCAGATAAAAACTTTGTGTTCATCAAGAACTGTACACTTGGATAAAATGTTAGATAACAAAGAATGCGGTGTGTTTTGTAATCATCAAAATAAATATGGAGATGTGATTTTATGTGTACCAAAAATATATCACAATATTAAAACTGGGTACACTTGCACCAACAATCTCCCCCTTTTTGATGATGACAAACACAACGCTAAACACGAGAGCATACTCGGTTTCTCTCCCCCTTTTGTCAAAGCAAAAAGGGTTAGGAAAGACGCTATGCTCCCCCTTGAAAGATGCTCCCCCTCAAAATATGAAGTATTTGAGAGTTAGCATTTTCTCAAGGGTTATACTCAAGCATGCCTAACCAAGTCTTAATTTAAAGAAAGCCTTTTTGTTAAGAGCTTTAGTAAAAATATCGGCCAAATTATCTTCCGAATAAACCTTTTCAAGCACGATTTGGCCTTTTTGAACATTATCTCGTAAAAAGTGATGTCTCAATTCAATATGTTTGGTACGAGAATGTAACACGGGATTTTTGCTTAAGTTAATGGCACTTGAGTTATCACACATAATTGGAATTTTGGTTAGGTGTACCTCAAAATCGGTAAGTGTGTGTTTCATCCAAAGGACTTGAGCACATGCTCTTGCGGCGGCTACATATTCCGCTTCGGTGGTAGACAAAGCTACGGATTGTTGTTTCTTAGAGAACCAAGATACAAGTGAGAGACCTATAAAGGCACATACCCCACTAGTACTTTTTCGGTCAACAATAGATCCACCAAGATCGGAATCGGTGAAACACGTTACTTCTAACTCGGGTTTCTTTGCATGCCATAAGCCAAGATTAGTAGTACCTCGTAAATATCGAAAAATACGCTTGACAGCTTCATAGTGAGTTTGTTTAGGTGAAGATTGAAAACGAGCACATAAACATACACTAAACATAATATCAGGTCTACTAGCAGTTAAATATAATAAACTACCAATCATACCACGATAAATCTTTTCATTAAAATCGTTTCCCTCCTCGTCACAAGATAATTGTAAGTTTGTGGTCATTGGAGTTTCAACGGGTTTGACATTTTCAAAGTTAAACTTTTTCAACATATCTTTACAATATTTAGATTGACTAATAAAAATACCAGTTTCACATTGTTTGATTTGCAATCCTAAGAAGTATTTTAACTCTCCCATCATGCTCATTTCAAACTCGCTTGTCATTTTCGCAGAAAATTCATTACACAGTTTTTCATTAGTGGAACCAAAAATAATATCATCAACATATACTTGCACAACTACAATATCATTTTGATCATATTTCACAAATAAAGTATTATCTATTTTACCCATAATATAACCACTTTGAATTAAAAAGGTTTTTAATCTATCATACCACGCACGCGGAGCTTGCTTTAAACCATAAAGCGCCTTTTTCAATTTATAAACATGTGTCGGATTTTCAAAATTTTCAAAACCGGGAGGTTGAGAAACGTATACCTCCTCATTTATAACACCATTTAAAAAAGCACTTTTAACATCCATTTGAAATAATTTAAAATTTTTAGCATTTGCAAAAGCTAGAAGCATTCGAATAGACTCCAACCTTGCAACTGGTGCAAAGGTTTCATCATAATCTATACCTTCTTGTTGATTGTACCCCTTGGCAACTAAACGTGCCTTGTTCCGTGTGACTCCACCGTTCTCGTCTACCTTGTTACGGAAGACCCATCTTGTGCCAATAATGGTTTGACTACTAGGGCAAGGAACTAAGTCCCAAACATCATTCCTAGTAAATTGGTTTAACTCTTCTTGCATGGCCATTATCCAATCTTCATCACCTAAAGCTTCATCTATGGTTTTAGGTTCTATGGATGAGATAAAGGCATGAAATGCACAATGGATATGAATTTGAGATCTAGTTGTTCTTTGATTGAGGTCACCAATAATTTGATCTACGGGATGGCCTCGAGCGGTTCTAAGGTTAGGATCATCTAGGCTTTGTGGAATAAAACATAAAGGGGCATCACTAGATTCAATATTATTTGGAGAAGGTTGGGTACCTAAATCCAAGGTACTAAGTTGTTGTGCTAAGACATCTCCCTCACAGATATTGTCATTTGCTAAGGGTGCACTGGGTTTGGGAGGACTCTCGTCAAAGCTAACATTTAGGGATTCTTCTACTACCATGGTCTCCTTATTTAGGATTCTATAGGCTTTGCTATTCCAAGAATAACCAAGGAACACTCCCTCATAGGCTTTAGGGTCAAATTTGGTTAGATAGGATTTGGTGTTTAAAATGAAACATTTACATCCAAAAACTTTCAAGTGGGCTAGGGAAGGTTTTCTACCACGGTAAAGCTCATAGGGTGTCTTATTTAGGATTCCTCTAATTAGGACACGGTTAAGCACATAGGTCGCGGTAGCAACGGCATCACACCAAAACTTTTGGGGAACTTGATGTTCGTTTAGCATGGTTCTACTCATTTCTTGTAACGTTCTATTTTTCCTTTCAACAACCCCGTTAGATTGAGGTGTTCGAGGAGCCGAAAAATTATGAGTTATACCATGTTTATCACAAAAGGCACCAAATTGGACATCATTATCGAATTCACGTCCATGGTCCGTACGTATGGAAACAATCGTACAACCTTGTTGGTTTTGAATTCGTTTTCCCAAAATTTTAAACTTTTCAAAAGCCTCATTTTTATGTCTCAAAAATAAAGTCCAAGTATAACGGGAATAATCATCCACAATAACCAAAGTGTAAAAATTTCCTCCAAAACTTTGAATCGCCATAGGGCCAAAAAGATCCATATGTAAAAGTTCTAAAACTCTTTGAGTTGAAATCACATTTTTTGATTTATGAGAAACGTGATGTTGTTTGCCGACACGACAAGCATCACAAAAAAGATTATCAAACTTTAATTTTGGAAGGTCACTCACAAGCTCCTTATTTTTTAAACTTTGAATTAATCTAAGATTAGCGTGACCCAAACGTCTATGCCATAAAGTAGAATTATCATAAACAGAAGATAAACAAACATTTTCATTTACAATAGTTTTACAAATATATAAATTTCCTTTTACAAAACCATTTAAAAGAACTTTGCCGTTTTTTAAGATTTTACAAGAATCTTCTTCAAACAAAACAGTTATACCATTTTTACAAAGTTGGCGAACACTTAGCAGGTTAAAGTGTAAATTATCAACATGATTAACATTAATAAATTTAACATTATTGCAAGAAACTGTACCTCTTCCAATTATCTTTCCTTTGGAATTTCCTCCAAAAATTACCTGTCCACCATCACATGACTCATATGATGAAAAGAGATTGTTATTTCCGGTCATGTGACGAGTGCAACCACTATCGAGTATCCAATCCATATCAAGGTTTATCTACAATAATAAGGATGTAACTTTTATGGTCCTCATTTCTCGTGGGTCCTTCTTAATTAGTTTCAAGATGACAACAACAAAAATATATAAAGGACTTAGAGTCTTTTATATATATAAGTAAGACAAAAGAATTGAATAGAATATATATAAATATATGTATGATATACGTATATATGAGGTATATATATATATAAGTAAATAGAAAGTCAAACCTAATATATAAACAATAAAAAATTTAAACAAAACAAATATATATATATATGTAGTACGTATGTATGTATATATAAACAAAAAGTACATACAAAAGTATATTATTTATATATAATACATATAAGAAAATATATTATATATAGAATTAAAAAGAACTGCATATATATGTAACATATTTAAAACCATAAACGCATACCATCGGGATTATCATTATTAAACATTCCTTTTGGCATCCATTTATTTACCATTTTAATTTTGCGATTGTATTTATCATACACATAAAAAGAAGCATTTATATTCGCATTATTTTTCGGTCTAGAATATTTATCATGGTACATGCGAGCATACGGTTTTCTCGGTATATATTTTACATTATTCATTTTAGGTACATACGGAGGTTTTTGCATATATCGATTTCTTGTATTTACTTTAGGTGATTCAAAATATCTTTTAATTGGTATACAAGAACATTTTTCTTTGCAAGCATCGGAACCAATACATTTTCTACATTTTATACGGTTAGACATATTTAGCATGTTAAGAACTTTTTCATTACTACTTTGAAATGCTTTAGCTAATAGATTGTCCTTTTCATATGAATCGCATTTAGCTTTTAAACATGCATTTTCATTTTTAAGAATATCACATTTTGTACATATAATATCTTCATGTGTCTTTTTATTTAAACATGCAATTTTTTTATTTAGAATATCACAAGATTTACAAAAATCCTTTTCACCTAATTTAGTTTCTAATTTAGCAATTATATCCATATCATTTGCAGATTTTTGTTTACCGTCATTAATTTTCTTTTCACATGCAGATACGGTTTCTTTTAATTTTGAGATTTCATCTTGATACCTATTTGCAAGAGCGGCCATGTCATGGAATGATTCATATAATTCGTCAAGATTATTTTCATCTTCATTTTCATAATCACTAGCGTAATCTGAGTAACAAGATTTTACCTCGTCGTCGCTTTCGGCCATAAGACAAATAGCTTGATATTCGTCTTCTTCTTCGCTTCCACTCCACGAGCCTCCAACGAAGGCTTTATCCTTTTTATTTTGAAATTTGTTCTTTTTAGGACATTCGTTGGCATAGTGGTCTTTATCACCACATGAGTAACAATAACCTCTCTTTGGTTTGGCTTTTTCGTCGTCACTTGAGTCGTCATTTTTCTTCACTTTATCTTCTCTTTTATGGAAGTTGCGACTCCGGTTTTCACCGCCACGACGGTAGTTACCGTTTCTTTGAAATCTGCTATTTTTAGAAAATTTATTGTTAGTAAAAAATTTAGAGAAGTTTCTTACCAACATAGCGACTTCGTTGAGTTTATCGGATTGATCTTTTGAAGTGCTAGCTTCCTCCTTTTTCTTTTTGTCATTCGGAGTTGAGACATTAAGAGCGATCGACTTCTTTTTTACTTGCTCCCGATCTTTGTTTCTTTTAAGTGCAATTTCGTGTACTTTAAGATTGCCGACGAGATCGTCGAGCTTTATTAGGGAGAGATCACGGGAGTCTTCTAATGATGTAATCTTTGCCATCCACTCCGAAGGAAGTGCTCGGAGGATTTTCCTTACGTAATCTTCATTAGGATAAGTGCGACCTAATCCTTTCAAAGTAGTCATAATGAGGTTAAAACGTTTAAACATTGAGTCGATTGACTCATCTTTTGACATTTCAAATAATTCATAATCATGAACTAAAATGTTTATTTTAGAACTTTTAACTTGTGTGTTTCCACGATGAGTGTTGTTTAAACTTTCCCAGATTTGATTAGCAGTTTTATATGTATACACTCTTTCAATTTCATCAGTAGTTAAAGCAGCATATAATATATTCTTAGCTTCAAAATTTAAACAGACATGAGATTCTTCAGCGGGAGTCCATTCTTTTAAAGGTTTATCAACAATAAGATCATCTTTTACAATAGTAGGATTAAAATTCCCATTTTCTATAATATCCCAAATTCTTTGATTTTTGCCACGAACGTGACATTCAAATAGTTCGGCCCAAATGCCAAACTTTTCAGTATCTATCATAGGAGGTTTTGAAAACATAATATTAGTTTGTTGAGCCATTAAAAAAATATTTATGCAGAGAATTTTGAAAGCCCTGCTCTGATACCAATTGTTGGACAACCTAAGGGGGGGGGGGGGCGGGTAAGGTTGTATTTAAGAACTTTTACTTTCAAAAATCTTTTTATAAATAAATACAGTATAAATAAAAGCAGAGTATAAGTATAAATAAATATACAACAATTATATAAACAGATATAATTAAATGCACAGCGGAAATATAAAGAAATAAAGGAAATAGATAAAAGATACCGACACCAAGATTTAGTGATTTACCAACCGGGTAAACCACCAGCCGAGACACTTCCCGACACAATCCAATATAAGTATTCTTTACGGTAGAATACAAACCAAGTACAAAGGAAACGTAACTGATTCTCTAGCTTTTGCTTATGAGATATAATGGATCACACACCCGTTATTCAAACACTTACAAGAGGTGTATAATTTTAATATGGTAATCACTCTTTGTATAATATTTATCACTTGGATATTTTTAGAGAGTTTGATCACTTGAGTTGTGTTGATGATTCAACTAATCGAGAGATTTTAATCTGCTATCAACTCAAGGTTTCTTACCCAAAAAATATTTTATAATTTTGATAAGTGATTTAAGTGGAAGAGAGGATCTGCAGAGTCTTGATCAAATGCAGATTTGTGAAAGTTGTAAATTGGTCTTCGTCCCCTGCATGCTATTTATAGAGAAAAAAAGAGGCAACCACTTGAAGCATCAACCAATGAGAAATCAACAACAAAACCTATGGCTTCTAGAAGACATCTTCTCTTTTCATTTGTTGTGTTCCAGCACATTGTTGAGAAGATGGGAGACCTTGATAGTTGAACTTTGTCCACAAGTACATCCATAAAGGTATTTTAATTTATTTTAAAATTAGCATAGGGTTTTAGAAATATCCAAGTGGTATATTATTTTAGGGTGTTTATCATTATTAAATATACACAATAATGACGACGTAAAACTTCCGTCTTGAACCCTTCAGATAAAAACTTTGTGTTCATCAAGAACTGTACACTTGGATAAATTGTTAGATAACAAAGAATGCGGTGTGTTTTGTAATCATCAAAATAAATATGGAGATGTGATTTTATGTGTACCAAAAATATATCACAATATTAAAACTGGGTACACTTGCACCAACAGATTGGCATTTTTTTTAACATACGCTTGCACACGCCGACTCATATTTGATCAAATTTGAAATTTACACATTCACTTTACTTATGAAAAATTTCATGTACACATGTACAACTCAATGCATGAAACTCTACTTGCAATTGAAGACTACTCACTCAAACAAGGTCAATCGCTTTACTCACGCAGCTTATCATGGACATTCTACTTATGACCAGTGCTCGCCCTCTCGGCCTTGCAACAACTTGCTATACATACATTCAACGGTCCACTTACTCAACCATTTCATACCATTTTCGCCTTGACCAATTCATCTCATATTATACCTCTACACGCTTTCAGTCTTCTACAGGAATCTTTCTTCAATGATCCTGCCACTGAACAACTCAACTAAAGAGTCAGAATTCCAATCCTGCAATCGCTATTGAACTTACGCCTTCAAGATCTCGACACTGTCCTTTCTTATCGTCCCAACTGATCTACCCCACTATTTCTAGCATCGAGACTCTCCTGATCCGGAAGACTTACTCAAAAGTAACCACTCATCCTCTTCGAACCTACGAAGATCTACCTCTAGACGGCTCATAACAATCCAAACAACATTCCGTCTCTATGACGTATACATACATCACATCATCAATGACTTCTCAATATACTTCCCCCAACAAGGGATCTCAATCTCCCCCTTAGGGTTCTTGCTGACATTCTAGATTACTGGAACATGACATAAGCACTAGCTTCTGACTACCACTTCGAAAGAATAAGGCAGATTTAGCACATACATGTACCTGTAAGTTCGCAATTACACTGGCCAGGTGCAATCCCAAACTTACCTTACATGACTGTCCTCGGTACCCTATTAGTCCCATTTCTACAATAGTGTCCTCCTAACGCATTTCCTGATTCTCAGTTGTGATTTCTACTCCGAAAGTTTAAGTCTAGGCCCCTTTCGGCCACCTAAATCCCTTAAACTATGGCTCTGATACCAATTGTAACAACCCGGTCTAAATAAAGCACACATAGCATTAATATTAACAATTCCCAAAACTGGGTCCATAAAATTTTGTTACATCTGACAAAATAACTTAGGTTGGCGGAAACAACCTATACACAACTGAGAATAACTACCACTAAAAGTATGAGTGACACCGACTGAATCTGCATCTTGACTCTATCCTGCGCTTGCTCACTTACCGGAGTCTCCTACTATCTGTTTACCTGAAAAGGTTTAGTTTGGAAAATGCGAGGGTTAGACCATCAGGTCTAGTGAGTCCCTCCTGACAGTTCTCAAAAAACATTTAAAACAGTTTATAACGTTCACATATAAACACTTTTACAAAAAAAATTCATAAACTATCACATAACTTTACATAAGCTTTCACATATAAACTTTGTAAAACTCTCTCACGGATAAATCCGCACTCGTAAACGGCACCCTGAAGTCACCCGAAGGTGTCAACGAGTCAGTCTCACGCTGCCTTACTGGATACTCACTTCCATGGCATAAAAGGGTCTACTCTCCCGCATGAGCACTGGCGGGTCTACTCTCTCGTCTTAGCCAGTCTACGTCTAAAACAATGTATGCATACATCCCACATAAAACTTTAAACATCTTTCATGCAATTAAAAGCATAATAATAAAACATGGCATTTCTCATCATGTAATCACTTTAGAAAACACTTTAAATGGCACGTATTTTAGTTAGAAAACTCACCTGATGCTCTTACTTCTCTTCTCTAAACTGTTCCCAACTCCCAAACGATTTTTCCTGAACGAAAGGACCAAACATAAACTGATCACCATACTATCCGGACACGAGACTTTTCGGACAACGCTACAATCCGGACACAACTCCTTTCCGGGTAACACTACAATCCGGACACTAACTTACCGGGAACTTCCTACTTTCCGGGTGCTTTTCCGGAAACCCTCATCAAATGAGACTTACCGGATACTTATCCGGAAACCCTCATCATTTGAGACTTTCCGGATACGGCGCTGATACGAATATCAGAGGTCCAATCCCACATAAAACCCTTAAAACGATGCAATACGGTAGCAAAATAACCCCATAACGATTTACAACCAATTCCCGCAAAGCTTTACTACTAAACACGATTTTTAGACACTTCAATCTTCCTTTAGATCCATAAATGACTTTAACTAGGAAAACCTTCAAATCCTAACAATCAGCAACAGATCTTAAATAGAGTTATGGGTTAAGGATTATCTGCCATGTTTCTTGCAGAAAACGAAGTCCAATCCTACACTTTCTTCTGATTTCGAGGCTTGATGATTCTTCTCCTCAAATGCACAAAACCTTCACAACTCTCTTCTCCTTTCTCTCAAAACTCAGCCGTCAAATGCTCAAGAATGGAATGCTACATAGGGTTTTGTGCCCTTTTATACCTTGTCCTTTATTTACCAACTAGCCCTTCAACTTCCATTATTTTTAAAACTTAATACAAGACATTAAAACTCTTCCACTTTGGTCCTGGTCGTTACAGACTTACTATGACTTATTTACCTATTAAATGTCAAAGATGGGACAACCAAGCATTGTTTCCAAGCTGGTTTGATTTCACAAAGAATCTACAATTACAAGTATGTTTTTTAGGATTTTATATCTATTGTTTGGATGCTCATTTCCTAATTTTGTGTAAGAATCTTTCATTTTCCATAAATTTCTTACATAAATAAATATAAATATACTTCTACTTTATAATTGATTACTATTAACAAAATTTCGAACCTTTAAAAAAAACTAATGTTATTTAATAGTAAAAAATAGAAAATAAAGACTCATTTTTCATTATATCGGAATATTAAAAATAGTTTATTTTGGTACTTCATTACTATATATACTAAATATATATTATATAAACTTTCGTCATAAATTTTAGAAAATATAAATAATTCCTTGCCACTTTCTAGTGTGGTGAATCATAAATATGTTGAAAACCCATACATGATGATGTGGGTCATAAAGAAAATATAAAGAATTTAATACTATTTTCAACACTTGTGTTAAAATAGAGAAAAATAAAATTTTAAAGACTTTTTAGTTTTAACAACTATGCTATCATGTTTGCTAAAATAAGAAAAAAAATGATAGAACAGATAAAATCTTAAAACATGGAAAAACTCAAAACCCCACTTTTTTAAGAAAGAGAAATAATATTTTAATCTCTCCATCAATAAAGGCATTGTAAGCGAACTCGACTAACGACAAGTGGGATGTATGTAACGGTTATTTAAAATCATAAATTAATATAGTATTAATTATAAACTTAATCATAAATTAATATAGTATTAATTATAAACTTAATTATAAATATTTACTTAAAATTGATTATTATAATTTTAATTATTTATAATTAATAGTTAATAAATAATAATCAATATTAATGAGAGCATAATTGAAATAATCATAAAAAACTACACCAAGTAGCTTATCAAAAAGTTAGCTTAGACCATCCATATCCCCGTAATTCATTTACACTTTCAATTGTGTCACATCAGCTTTTGCAATTATCTTCTACACATATGCAATTCACCTACACTTTCAAAAATGGTCCACAATGCAACATTTATTAATTCATTTATAAATTATTATATACATTCTATGTTTTTAGTTTTTTACATGATATATAATTCTTTATTTTAATTTAAAGTTAATTAAAATATAAATATTAATTTAAAATAAATGATTAATATTTTAACTATATCGTTTTATTTTATATAAAAAATAACATGTAGACATACATAGAATATTTTTTAAATAAGAATAATTAATTTAATTAAAAATAAATTCACTTTATTAATTTATAAAAATTTATTGTTTTATAAATAAGTTTAGTTTATTTAAATGATTAAAAAAAATGAAATCAGACTTTGATGGCCACGTGGGATTGCACATTGATTTGCAAATGTTGCAATTGTTTAGCCTACATGACAATTGTTCTCTGACACACAAGCATTTGCAATGTGTATGTGGATGGCGTTATGTCTATCCAAACATGTACCTAGAAAATAAGCTAGCTTATTTTTGCCAAACGATGCCAGAATAGATAAATGACCAATTTATCATTAATAAGTCGTTAACATATTTTTATATATCTTTATAACAAAATATATCATTAAATTTTTTCATAAAGACGGTTAAATGACACAAAAATAAAATGTTTATGTAATTTCCAGTTTTAATAAATTACTATTAATATTTAATAAATTACATAAATTAAACAAAGCATAAAAACCGTATAAATTAATTTTTTAAGGACATGAAATTGAGTTTAAAAAGCATAAACTACAGTAAATAAAATTTAAAAATGAATAAAAACAATATAAAGAGGGAAGCATATTTGATGTTTTAGAAGAGAATTTTATTTTATTTTGAGGTTATATTGGTAAATAATAAGTTTGTTCCACATTGTTTCATGAGGTGGGGGTGGAACAATGTCACCTATCTATTCCAGATAAAAAATTTGCTAAACGTGGAATAATAATCTCTATTATATTCTGTCATTTCCAATGTATCAAACACGACATAACAGTCAAATTAATGGCATGAATTTTCTTTAAATTTATGGTCACCAAAATTTAACCTACGAGTAGTAATTGGATCAAAATAGAAGTGATCATTTATAGGATTGGATGGATTATGCGTCGAATCAAACACTTTATTTTTGTACAATAGGTCTAATATAGGAAAACCACACGTGTTAAGCTATTTTTACTTCTAACGGGACGTTTGGTTCGTCGAATTTCGAAGAAATCTGACGAAATTGGAATGGTCAATTACGTTGACCAAAATTCCATTGCTTTGTTTGGTTACCAATGGAATAGAATTGAATTTCAAAGATTCCTTCAAATATGGATTTGTCCATTTTCCTTCACATAATGGATGGAATTGAAATCTATTCCAACCAAACTTTTAAAAATGATAAAAATACCATCTTTATGTTTATATATGATTTCTTAAATGGTAAATTACATATTTTATTCTCATTAAATGTTAACTTTATAATTGTTTATAAGAAGAAAAAAAATCAAAATCAAAGGAAGGGTATTTTTGTCATTTTTCATAATTTCATTTCGATTCCATTACAAACCAACACAGACATACTCCAATTCATTGGACAAATTACATTTCATTTCCTGTCAACGAAACAGTTAGTCAAAACTGATAACATTCCATTCCAATTTCTTTCAGATTTCAATTTCTTTGACAGATTTTATTCCTGCAGAAATCATTATGCGAACTAACAGCCCCTAAGATTTATTATTTTGGGTTTATTTTTTATAATTTAATGTAAATATTTTAATTAAATCTATATATATATATATATTAAAGGAAAATCAAGAAGAAGTGATGTGGCACACTCTAAAGGCTAGAAACTTCTTTATCTTTTTTCTCATTTTTTCAATTTTTTAAAATACTAATAAGATAAAGATTTTTATGTTCTCATATGTAAATGATATTTTCATTAAAGGTATGGGGTATTTTTTGTATTTTTACATGCACATTGAAAATTATGTTAGTTAACTATTCATTTTCTCTTCTTTATGTTACTTAACTATTCATTTTCCCTTCTTTATGTTAATTAATTAGTCATTTTCTATTATTTATTCTACCTTGTGGTTCTTCATTTTTTAGTTGACTACTTAATGGTTTGGTTTGTTGTCAAACAACTTTTCTCTCAAACTTTCTCTCATTATCTAAGGTATGGACTTATGTTTATTGCTAAATTATATGGTGTTATGTGTACTTTATATGTTTTTTGTTGCTGTTTTTTTGGTAGAAAGTGTCACAAACGAAAGAAAAAACAAACGATATATTGTTTAAATGAGTCATGAAGATTGTTGAACATATCAAGAACATGAAAGTTTCATGGACAATATACACTTATATTATTAAATGTAAGTCATTCAGTCTACTACAATTTCAATCTCAATCTCAATCTCAATTGATTTTTGTTTGTTTTGTAATCATCATTTATTATTACCCTAATTCTCATTTCTAATTTTTTTTCTCGCAAGAGTCATCACAATGCTAATAGAACATTTGGATATTGTTTATTTTGATATGACGTTACTAGCAAACTACAATTTTAGTTTCGATTTTTAAGTTGTTTAGTAAAAAAAAATGTTGCATTTGCGAATTTAAGGTTTTAAGAAAGTATAAACAGTGGTTAATCTGTTGATACTCTTCAGATTTTGTCGTTACGACCTTCAACTATTTTTAATGATGATTAAAAATAGATTATCTGATTTTAAGGAATTTAATTCCTTGCTTTATACAATTTCACAATGCCAACGATGAATGTATGCAACACTCTAATGAGATGGATACTATTTTCATCAATGTATAGAGAATAGGGTTATAAATGATGTGATGAATGAAGATGTTAAATTTTCTATACTCAAGAAAAGTGAAAATATATAATATGTCCGATAATTCTTTGTAACGATGTCCAAGTGACATATGTATCAATGAAAAACTTAACTATGGTTTCATAATTTATGAAATTATTGAAAAAATAAAAAGAAAAGTATGGCGTCAAACTTATGTCATTTTTGTATTAATTTTTTTAATTAATTATATGTTATATAATAGATATTTACACTATGGTTGTTATCAATAACTTTCATTACACATCTGATATACTTTATAACCCTATTAATTAAAAGGCTCAAAACAATCTTTATATACTAAATTGAAAATAATAATGTTCATCTACACTCAATTTCATCGTCAAAGATATTGTATATGGACTTGCAACATAGCCTAAATTTATTAAAATAATCAATTAAACTAACTTATGCATTTTTTCAACATGAATTTTGGCTATCGCGCAACGCGCGATACCAAACACTAGTTTATTTTAATGGGAAAAGAAAATAAATTCAGTTGGTATAAAAGTGGAATTAGAGACAATAAGAATAATTAATGTTTATATTATTGGTACCACCACTCACTTGTGAGTGTGAATTATTTTCCTTTAAATAGACCACTCATTTCCTTCACAAAAGCGACCACTTCATCATCATAACCAAATACACCCTTTCAAATATGCATCAAGCACTCGTTAATATATAGGGTAAAGATTTAATAAGAACTTTTAATAAAAGAATAGAGAATTATAAAAAGATGGATGAAAAAATATATAAAATAAATCTTAAATTGGAGTTTAGATAATAAAGTGATCATATTCTTGGTATAATGTTGTTTCGATCCAATTTTGTTATATTTCACCGATTTTGTATTTAAATAACCTTTCTTTTAACCATATCTGTTGAATCATCTTAAACTGATGGTTTGAATGAGTTTTTTAGGGGGGGGTTTCAAGGTTCTCTCTGTGTGTGTGTGTGTGTGTGTGTGTGTGTGTGTGTGTGTGTGTGTGTGTGTGTGTGTGTGTGTGTGTGTGTGTGTGTGTGTGTGTGTGTGTGTGCGCGCGCGCGCGCGCGCGTACATGCGTGTGTGTGTAAGGAGTTTCAAATACAAATCATGTTTTTATTACAAAGCATATAAATTGATCTTCTCTGTCCATGTGTGGGACGAGTTCATATGTGAACATGTGTGATTCACATATGAACTATACGTTCATATGTGAATCAGTTAATTAGTTCATATGAGAATCAGTTAATTAGTTCATATGTGAATCACAAAAGTTCATATGTGAATCTATTAATTAGTTCAAATGATTCACATATGAACTTACAGTTAATTAGTTCAACTGATTCACATATGAACTTACAGTTAATTAGTTCATATGTAAATCAGTTAATTAGTTCAACTGATTCACGTATGAACTTACAGTTAATTAGTTCATATGTAAATCAGTTAATTAGTTCATATATGAATCACAAAGGTTCATATGTGAATCAGTTAATTAGTTCAACTGATTCATATATGAACCTATAGTTAATTAGTTCATATATGAATCAGTTAATTAGTTCATATATGAATCACAAAGGTTCATATGTGAATTAGTTAAAAAGAGTTTGTAACACCTCATATTTCCTATTCTTGTGATTTTAGATTAAAATGAGAATTTAGTGGCCAAAGTGTGAAATTGGAAACTTATGTGCTCAAGAGTGTGTTATTAGAAATATAAATCAGATGGAAAACCCTTCTTTCTTTCTTTATGTCGGCTAGGGATTTGAAGAGTGGAGAAGTTGAGAAGAATCATCTCTTAAAGGATTGGAGTAGGAGGAGTTCATCAAAGGGATTAGAGAGTTCATCTTCAAGGTATAACTCTCTCCTCAATCTTCACTCTATTGCTTAAATTTGGAAATTTAAGTGTGTGTGATTCAATGATTCTTTCTACCCCTGAGTTTTGGAATGAAATCATTGGGAGTAGAAAGGTTATTGGATCATCGTGTGGGTTGTGAGCCTCTATTGGGAAGCTTGCACCATTTTAATGGAGTTTTGAGTTTTGGGTTTGAAATGATGAATCATTGGTTAAGTTTTAGATGGATTTCGTTAGATTAAATGATGTTTTGATGTTTGGTAATTGTGGGGAAAGGTTTAGAACATTCATTATTTCATTTTGGAGGCTTAAAATCGATTTGGGATGAGTTGGGGTTGAGAAAAGGTGAGATTTCGGACTGAAAGTGTTGTGCAGAATTGAGAGGGACAAAACAGGAAGTTGCGCGGTTTGTCCCGCGGTTTGCAAACCGCGTGACAAGTGGCGCAAGCCCCTGTTTTGTGTACCTTCTTCGGTTTGCTTCGTGTTTCGGGTCTAGAATCGAGGCATCTTTTGGGGGTTTGTCTTGGGGGCTTAGTAGGGATGTTTTGGGATGTAATTAGATGGTTAACACCATTCTTATGACGTCCAATTCAGGTGTTTGGTTTGAGCTAAAGTGTGTTCCGGAGCGTGTGTCGATGTGCTAAGGCTAAGGTGAGTTCCCTTACCTTCTTTGTGTTAATGAAATGTTTTGCGAAAGGTTTTCATAACTGATTATGGGTACGAGCATGATGACATGATTAAACTTTTTGAAAGGTTTTATTGTACATGACATGGAAATGTTTACAGTTGCATGCAAGTTATTTATACGTTCATTTATACGTAAATGTTGATTGCATATGCTTGTGATGATGTTGTTATGTGGAGAGTCGGGTTGCACAGTGGGAAACTATTATCGATGCCCGAATGTTGTGCCTGGCTTTGTAAGGTGAATGTCGTACCTGGCTTTGTAAGGTGAATGTCGTACCTGGCTTTGTAAGGTGAATGACGTACCTGGCTTTATAAGGTGAATATCGTACCTGGCTTAGTAAGGTGATGAAAGTTGTGACCACTGTGCTATCCCCGTTATGTGGAGTCGAGCATTTAAACTGGATTTCCGATTATTTTATAACGGTTAAATGTTTAAACTACTGTTTATGTGGAACTGTTTTAAAGAGGGAATTCACTAGACCTCGTGGTCTAACCCTCGCTTTTCAAAAACTAAAACCATTTTCAGGTGTTAGACGTGTATGGAGTTTCATCTGATGATGATGGAAGGTCGTGTCGTGGTAGAAGAGCTAGAGGCTAGTGAAGACTTATAGACTACCGTCGGGCTTCCTGTAGTATCTCGGTTGTGAAGGTGTTTCCGCTGCGAGTTTAGAGTAAAACTTATGTAAATTTCTTGTGTTGGGACTGTTTTTGGTTGTAATTTGGTTTAATATTATTTTAAGAAAATTGGGTTGTTACAAATGGTATCAGAGCCATAGTTTAAGGGATTTAGGTGACCGGATGGGCCTAAACTTAAACTGTGGAGTAGAGTGGAACACAACTGAGATATAGGAAGCCATTAGGAATGACCGTAATCATTGGATATCTTGACAATGGTAGTGAGAACCCTCATGTAAGGTAAATTCAGGTAGCATCTGGCCAATGCTATTATGAATTTACAGGTGCATGGGTGTAATCAATCGCTATTGTCGGGATGAGTGGTGAGTGTGGCAGTATGTGGAAGGTTCTAACCTTGTATTTAATAGCAAATAGTTGATGTGTCATGGGAGATCCCTTGTGATGTGGTGTTTGTAACTTCTAGAAGAAGTGTTGTCTAGAATGTTGATGAGCTGTCTAGAGGTAAACTCTCTGGGATAGGAAGTGAGAATTATGTTGGCATCTTGAAAACCTTCAATTCAAGATCGAGTGACGGAATCTAGTCTTGGATTCCTTAGTCAAACGGTTGGGTGGCAAGGTTAATGAATGAAGGAGATCAGTGTTGTTTTGAGGTATGTATAAGAGTAGGAAGTGAGATAACTGGTCAGTTTGGTAAACCATGTTGAGCGGTCGATCAAGTGGGTTGTGGAGCACTTGTACTACGAGTTGTAGCATAAGTAAGAAAGCGGTTGTTGGTCTTAGTGAGGTATCAGTGAAGAGTTGAAGTGAGTGCAACGGTTGACTTGGTTAGAGTGAATAGCCTTCAATTGCATATTGAATTTCATGCATTATGTCATTAAACTTATTACACGAGTTCTTTCATGTTAAAAGCATGTACGTGCATGACAGGTTTTCTTGTTTTGGGAAATAAGTTGACGCGTGTGAGCGTGTGTTTTCTTTAAAATAAAAGACAAACTTGTTTTCATTATACGATAAAGTTTTGAACGTAGTGATCTACGAATTATTTCACGCTTTTAATTGTGGAAGAGAGCCTTCGTTATGAAAATATTGAAAACGTTGTATTGCGAGGTTTTGTTTATAACCAAAATGAGTATTGACTTGTTATTATTATATGAACGAGTGTTGGAGTTGACAGACCCACTTTGGGTAAGTGATTCCGTTCGAAAAATTTTCAGTCACATGTGAAAGGGTCTCATTGGAGACAACCGTAGTGTCGGCATCGATTTGGATGGACAAGGTTATGATTTATCGTAAGGGTAACTGTGAGCGATCCTTGCGATCGTTGTGTTTTACTATTCATCTTGAGTGGTGTTGATTCATGCATATTCGAGCTTGTTTTATGATTTTGGGTCTATTGCGTTTTTGAAAGAGTGCAAAATGATTTCAATCGTTGTGTTATTGTGCATGAAGGCTATGAACTCGCTAGGTCGGGAAGGGTATTACGATTGAGGTTGAGGAAAGGCGTTGAGAGTAGAGTTGTCAGTTGAGTAAGATGTGGCCGAGTTATGACCTTAGTGTTTCCGTTAGAGGAAGTGGATGAATACCGGGAGTCTTGGGCAGTGAATACGGAATGATGGTATGATTGTAGTTTGTACTATTGCTTAGCTATGTAAGAATGGTTTTATTGTGGTAAGATTTGAAATGGTCGAAGTGATTCTGTTGGTAGAATGGTAATAAGTAGCGTTACGTTACTTGATGTAATGCTATCGGCTTTGAGTCGGAGTACTGAGTTGGGTTGGTAATTTGATTTTGCACTAAGAAAGATCATGTGTTTGTTTTCTCTCAAGTGGGAACGGTGGGGTATAAGTTGGTTATAATGCGTTGAATGAAGTGGGTTCTGTTAGGAATCCTAGATTGTCAGGGAGGAATGGAATTATCATCACGTAGTCCTTTGGTATAGAAGGTTGCGACTGTTTAACATGTCTCAAGTTAGGGGTGATGTCAGGATATTAAAGCGTGAGAGTGAACCCGTTGGGTGTGAACGGATGAGGTCGTTCGAATTGTGTAAATGGTATGGTATAGGAACACCTAGTGAGGGCATTGGGAGAACGGAAGATCACCAATGTGGTTGTGATGTCCATTGAGGTTTTGGATGATTCGCATATGCGTCAGGTGTTTAGCAGTGGAGATATATCGCAAGGAGTTGGGGAGAAACGAGAATTGTTCGAGGAGTTAGGAGAAGTAGGTCTTTACGGGAACCCTTGTCTGTCATGAGGTGGCTGGACAATTGTATGTCGATTGTCGATGTGGAAATCAGTGACCGTTCGGTTGGACGGTTGTCAGGGGGCTGGTATTGGAGAAGTAACTATAGTGTGGTTATCTTGTTGAGTTTTCTTGCAAAGATGTAAGAAGTTGTTTGGAGAAAGGTATGTATCCGGCATGACGCTGGACCACCTTGTGTAAGTGTTACAAAAGTGAAAGATCGTGATTGCTTAAGTGATTTTCTTATGGGGTATGATGACCCATATAAGAACGAAAGGTTAGGGTAATCGAAGCGGGTGTACTTTGAATAGTTGACCTTGACATGTGGTTCGTCTAGACCCGGGAAGGGCAAAGTCGAGCAACGTTTTTGGCTTCGTCTGAAATTGTGTTATGGGTGGCATGAAGGAAGTAACATCTTCTGCGTATGTAAAGGCATCATGTTAGCTTGTTGCAATGTAGTCGTGGGGTGCGATAGTGGCGTGAGGAAGTAGTAGCATTTGGTACCGAAGAAACGTGTAAGTCTTAGATGTAATGATGAATTGCCGTAATAATGGAGTAGTCAAAGGTAGTGAGTATGCTTGGTTGAAGTGTGTGGTTTTGCGGGCGGTATACGTTAATACTAGATTGAGATCAAGAGATTGAGTTGCGGTTGGTAACTGGATGAAAGGAGAACCCTTGTTCTTCTCGATCCCATTGGATTTTGGGTGAGTTTTCATAATTCACTTGATTATCGATCAGGATATTGTACCCGTTAAGCTGTAGTGCTTCGTCGTGAAGTTTAGTCAGGAGCGTTGGAGTATTCCGTAGATGTAATGAAATACAATGAGCGGTTCAGCGGTGTTGGAGAGTTAGGAACTCTTGGTAGTTCTTGGTGTTAGGTACCTTATGAGAACTTGGCTAAAGGTCTTGACTGATAATTTTGGAGAAGCCGTTCTTTTAGGCTGTAGCGGTGTGTGATGGGAAGTCTGTGTAAGCATGAGAGAAGATGATGACGGTATGACAGATCAAGTATAGACAGACTCGCGGTAAGAAGATGTCGTGAGACACTGAATAGGCGGACTTTAATTAAAGAACTGTTATTTGAAGGGCGTAAGAAAAGAAATCGTTGTGTATGTCATGGTTAAAGAGTTGAGAAAGCTAAGTTCGTGCGACCGGTCTAAAAGCTGGCTCATGTTAGCGAGTCATTCTTTTGAGGCATCTTTAATGTATCAAGTTAGGATGGAAACAAGTGGTCAAATGTGGTGCCCTGGTCGAGAGACCTTGGGATTATATTCGGTATTGTCGGGGAGAATGTTTCGCGTGAGCGTATCGTTCAACATTCAATTAACTAGTTTAGTTTGAGTAAGCCTGTCACTCCTCCTTGTGGGAGGGCAAGCGAATTTTGGTGGTAGTTCCTAGTTAGTGGAACCATTCGGTGGATTTGGCGAAGGATATAAGTGTGTATAGAATTGAATTATGGCTTAGCGATTGTTGTGAGTTTGGACCGTTGATTTGTAACTGTTGAGGCACGTGTGATCGGTGTGACTTTGAGGAAACGCAATTGTGCCAGGCGAACGCTATTTTGGTAGGAGGGCGTTCTTTCTTTAGATATGAATGTTATATGGTGGTGAGAATGCGGTAACGATATGAGGGTGATAGTGTGTAATGTCGACGAAGGGAGTGATTAGTCTCCGTTTATGAGATTCGGGTTATTGCGGTGTTAACTCGAGTAGAGTCGTTTTCTCTTAAAAAGAGTATTTTGGTGTGAGTAGTATGTTTGAGTGAAGATAGTGCAAGTGTGTATGGATGGGCATGCTACCGACCTGAGAATGTGGTAGTTGGTCGGGGAGCGATGTCAAAGAGTGTTGTACGTGGTCGGTTCTGATCAGGAATGGATGGATAAGCGAATGGAACTAAGATGGCTAGATTGGAAGGTTTGAGCACTTTCAATCTCAAGTCGGAGGAAGTAGTTAGATGGGAATATTTGAGGAGTCAGATTTTGTCACATCGTTGGAGGCAATCATTTGGGGATGGTTGGTCGAGATTTCGAAAAGCAAAGAAGTTGGCCTTGTAGAGATGGAATTGCAACTCCATAAGAGTTTTCGGGCAATGTAAGAATTGGAAGCGGAAGTTAATTCCAGGTACAAGCTTGTGTTCTGCAATGGAATTCCGAGGACGGAATTCTAATAAGGGGGAGGTGATGTAACACTCCATATTTCCTATTCTTGTGATTTTAGATTAAAATGAGAATTTAGTGGCCAAAGTGTGAAATTGGAAACTTATGTGCTCAAGAGTGTGTTATTAGAAATATAAATCAGATGGAAAACCTTTCTTTCTTTCTTTATGTCGGCTAGGGATTTGAAGAGTGGAGAAGTTGAGAAGAAGCATCTCTTAAAGGATTGGAGTAGGAGGAGTTCATCAAAGGGATTAGAGAGTTCATCTTCAAGGTAAAACTCTCTCCTCAATCTTCACTCTATTGCTTAAATTTGGAAATTTAAGTGTGTGTGATTCAATGATTCTTTCTACCCCTGAGTTTTGGAATGAAATCATTGGGAGTAGAAAGGTTATTGGATCATCGTGTGGGTTGTGAGCCTCTATTAGGAAGCTTGCACCATTTTAATGGAGTTTTGAGTTTTGGGTTTGAAATGATGAATCATTGGTTAAGTTTTAGATGGATTTCGTTAGATTAAATGATGTTTTGATGTTTGGTAATTGTGGGGAAAGGTTTAGAACATTCATTATTTCATTTTGGAGGCTTAAAATCGATTTGGGATGAGTTGGGGTTGAGAAAGGGTGAGATTTCGGACTGAAAGTGTTGTACAGAATTGAGAGGGACAAAACAGGAAGTTGCGCGGTTTGTCCCGCAGTTTGCAAACCGCGTGACAAGTGGCGCAAGCCCCTGTTTTGTGTACCTTCTTCAGTTTGCTTCGTGTTTCGGGTCTATAATCGAGGCATCGTTTGGGGGTTTGTCTTGGGGGCTTAGTAGGGATGTTTTGGGATGTAATTAGATGGTTAACACCATTCTTATGACGTCCAATTCAGGTGTTTGGTTTGAGCTAAAGTGTGTTCCGGAGCGTGTGTCGATGTGCTAAGGCTAAGGTGAGTTCCCTTACCTTCTTTGTGTGAATGAAATGTTTTGCGAAAGGTTTTCATAACTGATTATGGGTACGAGCGTGATGACATGATTAAACTTTTTGAAAGGTTTTATTGTACATGACATGGAAATGTTTACAGTTGCATGCAAGTTATTTATACGTTCATTTATACGTAAATGTTGATTGCATATGCTTGTGATGATGTTGTTATGTGGAGAGTCGGGTTGCACAGTGGGAAACTATTATCGATGCCCGAATGCCGTGTCTGGCTTTGTAAGGTAAATGTCATACCTGGCTTTGTAAGGTGAATGTCGTACCTGCTTTGTAAGGTGAATGCCGTACCTGGCTTTGTAAGGTGAATGTCGTACCTGGCTTAGTAAGGTGATGAAAGTTGTGACCACTGTGCTATCCCCGTTATGTGGAGTCGAGCATTTAAACTGGATTTCCGATTATTTAATAACGATTAAATGTTTAAACTACTATTTATGTGGAACTGTTTTAAAGAGGGAATTCACTAGAACTCGTGGTCTAACCCTCGCTTTTCAAAAACTAAAACCATTTTCAGGTGTTAGACGTGTATGGAGTTTCATCTGATGATGATGGAAGGTCGTGTCGTGGTAGAAGAGCTAGAGGCTAGTGAAGACTTGTAGACTACCGTCGGGCTTCCTGTAGTATCTCGGTTGTGAAGGTGTTTCCGCTGCGAGTTTAGAGTAGAACTTATGTAAATTTCTTGTGTTGGGACTGTTTTTGGTTGTAATTTGGTTTAATATTATTTTAAGGAAATTAGGTTGTTACATAGTTCATATGTGAATTACATGGGTTCGCATATGAACAAATTGTTCATATGTAAATCACACAGGTTCACATATGAACTCGTCCCGCGTATTTGTAAAAGTTACGAAACTGCCCTTCTATTTTTGGAACAGCCTCAACTTTTGACCAGTCAAAGCCGATCTTGACCAAATGAGTGGCTAAGATTACTTCTCTATTCTCACACACTTAGCATTTCTCAATTGAACCTATGGCTATATATATATATATATATATATATATATATATGTGTGTGTGTGTGTGTGTGACAATAATTAAATGAGAACCATAAAAATATTACAAACTCGTGGAATCGATATAAAATTAACCTTTTACATGATTTTTTTCATCAAAAACTATGATTTAATGTATTATTTCACATATGTTTGTGTTCACCTTATGATAAAAATTACACATGGAACTTTTTTGTTCACTTACCGAAACGAGAAATACACGTAAAAAGGTTTCATATGGTGAAACAAATACACATGAAACTATCATGTTATATAACAAATATATGTGACGCAATAAATCCTAACATTTGATGAAAACATCATGGGAATTTTTTTTTCAATCAGTTCCCACGGACTTATAATATTTTGACGGTTCTCATTTGATTTGCCACACACACACACACACACATATATATAGGGTCATTATCCATTGTAAACCAGTTAGTTTATGCAAACCACTATATTAGGAAACAACAAATATATTTATGGTAATTATTATGATTCATTAATAATGATTGTGATATATATGGAAGATGATAACGTTCATTAATTATGATCATGACTTTAGATTAGGAAACATAATAAAATCAGATATTGATTAGAGTTGATGAACGGCTAAGATTGGTTTGCACAGTTTGCACAAACTAACTGGTTTGCAACGGATAATTCGCCTATATATATAGGGAAGGGTTCAAAAGAGAAGTACAAATATTTTGAGAAATAGAGAAGTGATCTTGACCATGCATTCGGTCAAGATCGGCGGCTTTGACCGAGAAGCAGAGGATAATTCCTCGCATGGTCTGCGCGTGGTCTGCAAAAGATAGAGAGGTAGTTTCGTAAAAAATACGCGGGACAGGTTCAAATATGAATTTGTGTGATTCATATATGAACCTTTGTAATTCACATATAAAATATTTTTAACTAATTCATATATGAACCTTTGTGATTCATATATGAATCAGTTAATTTGTTCATATGAGAATTAGTTAAAACAAAATCATATATAAATCACAAAGGTTCATATATGAACACAAAGGTTCATATATGAATTAGTTAAAAAAAATTATATGTAAATTACAAAGGTTCATATATGAACACAAAGATTCATATATGAATCAGTTAATTGGTTCAACTGATTCATATATGAACCTACAGTTAATTAGTTAATTATTCACATATATGAATTAGTTATAAAGAGTTCATATGTGGATTACAAATGTTCATATATGAACGTATAGTTCATATGTGAATCACACAGATTCATATATGAACTCAGCCCGTGTTTTTTGTAAAAGTTACGAAATTGCCCTTCTATTTTTGGAACAGCCGCAACTTTTGACCGGTCAAAGCCGTAACTTTTGACCAATTATAACCGATCTTGACCGAATGAATGGTCAAGATCACTTCTCTATTTCTCAAAAACTTTGCACTTCTCTATTGAACCTAAGGCTATATATATATATATATATATATTCACAAACAAAAACTTTAAGAACTGTAAAAACTTTTATATTCATTAATGCATGTACACTATTAAAATGTGTTCTAGACATTGGAAGATATGCTTCGAGCATGTGCTATCGACTTTAAGGGGTCTTGGGAAGCCCATTTGTCGTTGATAGAGTTTTCATACAACAATTGCTTCCATGCTAGCATTCAAGCGACACCTTTTGAAGCATTTTATGGACGCAATTGTAGAACTCCTTTGTGTTGGAATGAGGTAGGAAGTAGACAATTGGCGGGTCCGGAGATTGTGCAAATGATTGCTGATAAGATCAATCAAATTCGTGAGAAGATGAGGGCGGCTCAAGATCGCCAAAAGATGTATGCGAACAAGCGAAGAAAACCGATCGAATTCCACGTGGGAGACATTGTGATGTTAAAGGTCTCGCCTTGGAAAGGTGTGGTACGTTCTGGAAATAGGGGAAAGCTAAGTTCTGGGTCTATGGGACCTTTTGCTATTATCGAGCGTGAAGGGGAGGTGGCATATAAATTGGAATTGGCCGAAGAGCTTCGAGGCATCCAGCCTATGTTTTAGGTATCTAACTTAAGGAAGTGTTTAGCCGATGCGAGTATGGTCGTTCCCTTGGATGATATTCGTGTGGACGATAAGTTGAGCTATGTAGAAGAACCAGTGACCATTGTGGATTGTAAAGTTAGAAAATTAAGGACCATGGAGATTAGTCTTGTGAAGGTACAATGGCGCTACCATAAAGGACAAGAGGCAACGTGGGAGGTCGAGGCGAATATGAGGTCCAAGTACCCACATTTATTTGACAATGGGATTCCGGGGACGAAATTCTTTTGAAGGGGTATTGTAATAACCTAAATCCTTAATTTTAAAGTTTTGGGAGTTTAGCGATAAATTTGTGAAACTCTCATTTTGCAAGGAGTATAGTACAATTAAGGGCTAATGAGAGTAAAACCCTTAAAACCTTTCTCATTTGTTCAAAACACGTATTGGAGGCTATAAAGGGTTTTCAAGAGAATTAGTGTATGTTTGTGTGTGTTCTTGAGAGCATGAAGAAGGAAGCTGATTTGGGTGGAATTCCCCTTCTTCATCTTCAAGGTAATTATCTATATCCTTTGTCTTCTATACTCCAAGGATGGGATTTTGGTTGTAGATGTTAAGGGTTTTCAATCTTTTGTTATTATTGGATTAAAACTCTTTAGAGTAAGTGTTGTATTGGTGTGTTGGTTAGTTTCTTTGAGTTTTAGGCAAAAATCACCATTGATGGTGTTTAACCTTCAAGGGTTCTTCACTTTATCAAGTTTTAAGAAAATGAGTTCATTCAATGGACAAATTGATTATGATGTTTGGTTATTGATTTAAATGGTTTAGGACAATGATTCATGCGATTTGGGGGCTAAAAATCGATTTGGGGGCTTAAAATCGATTTGGGGGCTTAAAACTGGAAGGTTTGAGCATAAGAGGTTGTGAAGTTTTTGGCTGAGTTTTGTGCAGGGCCGAACAGTGCTTGAAGCGACTTTGAAGCGGGTAAAGTCGCCCCAAAGTCGTCTGGAGCATTGTTTGCCAATTTTCAGTTTTCGTTTGTTAGTTGTTTGGGGCTAGGACCGAGGCACCGATTAGGGGTTTTCCTTATGTATTGTAAGTGATGATTTTGGGGAATAAGTAAGTTGTTTAACATCCTCGTATATAGTAGAATTTAGGTATTCAGTTTGGACACTCATAGCTTCAAGTGTGAGGCTAAACGCGGACGACAGGTGAGTTTTCCTAACTTACTTTTATTGATGTACAAGTTTGGAATACGCATGGTATTTATTGAAATGTGAAACACATTACAATTTCGAATAAATTTAAACCTTAAAATTTACAAGGTTTACAACTACGTCTTCCAAAACTTTCATTCATAAATGGAGAATTTGTGACGAAGATTCATAATTACAAATGAAATATCATAAACAACCTACTAATCTAATCATATCCAAACGAGATCAGATTATAAAGTTGTGTATGGGATCTCCCAAAATATCTTCGATGTAAACTAATCTCTCAATTAAACTTTCAAAAGCTATGACTCAAGAGTCACTCTCCGCTCATCCATTCAAATCCCTTCCCATGCTAGCACCTGGTAAGAAAATTTAATTTGGAAACATTAGGCTTGCGTCTAATGAGAACATTCAGTTTAAAATCAAAACATTTATAAGCTTTGAAAACCAAATCTGTAAACAAAGCATATAAAAGTAACCGCTTCTCCAATTCCATAACGTACACATAACATCTTTCGATGACGAGAATTATACCCGATTCCATGAGTATGACGAACACCAAGTAAGTCATAGTATCATGTTTACGAGCGTCACTACGAATCACTGAGGATCCTAGGTTTCAGCTCATGCCCAAGAAATTACAATTAATCCATGGCTATTTCTTGGTGTGTGTTGTCAGATTTATGCAACCTTACAGATTCACTTAAAATAGAACTCAGTGCAAGTATACACCTTGAACTACTATCGTCTCGTAACAAGTAATAATGGTAAAAGTACCAGATATCGATCCACAGGGAAAACTTGTGAAAGCTTTTCAAAAAGTCCAATCTTTAAAAACTGACTTCAGGTGGCGAATTCGAAAACAGATTTGAGTGGTTTGTTTTGTGAGGTAACAACTAAAAATATCAATGAGAGATTAAAAGCACAGGGTGCAAGGTTTTGTTAAGACAGAAATAAGTGATCCGGTTAAAATATGAAATAAACACATGGATAATCCTATATAAATAGGATTATCACAGTATCAACTATCGGGTCAGATGGCCTCCCAAGAGTACACATAGGCCAACGTGATATCGATACGATAACAGTTATATTAGACCTCGTGAATCCGAGCACAACACAATGTTACCATCCTACACCGTAAGAGCATAGTATTTGTCAGATGCTAAAGCTATATGTAGTCTTCTCTTATTATCTCAGGTTTTGTTGTTTATCTTAACTCTGAAAGTTAATGCATTTTCACATATTAAATTAGTTGTCAATTAATTAAAATATGATCTTCAATGAAACAATAATCACCTGAAACAAATAGTTAGATAACAGTATTATATAAATACACCTCTCAACTTTCACACCGATTTCGGTCTCAACTTTGCCTTACACCCCAAGCTAAGGCGATTAGCCCATCATTACTCGGATTAATCTTTCGAATGGTGTAAGAAATGTAAATAACATTACTAGAAAGTAAATTGCGGAAAAACAAATGACTGGAAAATAAATTGCAGAAAATTAAATTACTGAAAAGTAAATACTGAAATAAAAGTGCAGAAATGTAAAGTTGCAGAAATTAAAGTGCGATAATGTAAATGACAGTAAATTAAAGTACAATAAATTAAAAGACAAAAATGTAAATTGCAGGAATGTAAATAAAGCAGTAAATGGAATTAAAGTCCTAAAAATGAGGTAACTTGGTCGCCAAGTTATGAAACTTGTCGTGCAAGTTACGTCTCAAGAGTGATTTTTAAACTTGGAAAATGATTAGAAAATGATTTATTAACTATTTGGGACCAAATTCTTGGGTTTTTAGAAGGATGAAATCCGAAACATTACCACAAGAATTAATTTACACCAAATAATTACCCGGAAAGTGAAATATTTCAAAAAACGGACGTGCTTGCTTTGAAACTTTGAAAATACCAACAACGATAATTAATCTCAAGTTACAATTTGATTATAAAAATCAAATGTGTTTCCTTGAACTAATAATAAAAGAGAGATTATGGAACTTGAAGACAAGAACTAGAGATTAAAAGACTTATATTAATTTCAAATCGAAAGTTACAATTACTCCATACTTGAAGTAACAAGAGAACACTTAGAGAACAAAAGATGTAACAAGTAATAATACTTGGAAATATGGTGTCCCTAAAACTAACAAAAGGTTCTCCTATTTATAGGAAGAGAACAAACTTGGTGCCAAAGCTATCTAAAAGCTAAAGAGTACTTAAGAAGCTTTTAAAAGCTAAAAGTACATAATAATCCATTAAAAGTGTAAAGTGTACTAATTAAGCTATATTCCAACAAGTCTTCAAAAATTTTGATTTGTAGCTCCAAAAATTAGCCCAACAGCAGATCTGGCCTAAAACAGCTTTTCGGCCCAAAACAGCAATTCGGCCCAAAACATAATCCTGCATAAATCCTTGGAGGATTTCATAAATTTGCAAAAATTTATTTTAAGCACCAAATCACTTACTAACCTATGTAAAACATACTAAATATGTGATTTATGATCAATGCATGAATTTTACATAAAAGTGACTTAAATGGGATTTTTAACATTTAAAAGAAGACAAAAAGTTAATAAAAAGACTAGAAATAGGGTTAATGAAATAGGATTACAATTAAACATGCTTATCTCTTATTTCCTAATAGAAAACGAGAATTTCAATTTACCTTGCCTATTCCACGTTTTCACGTCACAATACGAAATGGGAATTACAATTAAACATGCCTATTCCTCATTTCTCAATACAAAAGCAGAATTTCAATTTACTTTGCCTATTCCACGTTTTCACGTTACAATACAAAATGGGAATTACAATTAAAATGCCTATTCCTCATTTCTCAATAGAAAACGGGAATTTCAATTTACCTTGCCTATTCCACATTTTCACGTTACAATACGAAATGGGAATTACAATTAAACATGCCTATTCCTCATTTCTCAATAGAAAATGGGAATTTCAATTTGCCTATTCCACGTTTTCACGTCACAATACGAAATGGGAATTACAATTAAATATGCATATTCCTCATTTCTCAATAGAAAACGGGAATTTTAATTTACCTTGCCTATTCCACATTTTTACGTCACAATACAAAATGAGAATTACAATTAAACATGCTTATTCCTCATTTCTCAATAGAAAACGGGAATTTCAATTTATCTTGCCTATTCAACGTTTTCACGTCACAATACGAAATGGAAATTACAATTAAACATGCCTATTCCTCATTTCTCAATAGAAAACGGGAATTTCAATTTACCTTGCCTATTCCACGTTATCAATTAATGTTGGTGCCTATGGATCCATTACACATGTGTAGACTTCCGTGCAACTATTATAAACATACCATTCTATGATTATAATAATAACATCTCATAATATAAATGAATCGAGTAAAACCACGAGATTCAATATAATGAAGTCTCACCTATATCGTTTTCATCAGGATAATACTAAATATTTTCTTCGTAGTTTAATTACAATTTTCAACGTTTGGAATATATTCAGAAAAATACAAGTTCCGGAAACCCAATCCGGAAATTAACCGGAAAACTTATCCGGAACCAGATCCAGGAGCAACCCGGAAACCGTATCCGGTAAACTCAATCCGGGAGTCTAGTCCGGAACTCAATCCAGGAGTCTAGTCCGGGACGCAATCCGGGAGTCTAGTCTGGGGCTCAATCTGGGAGTCTAGTCCGGTACTCAATCCGGGAGTCATCCGAAAAAACAACACTTCCGGATTGTTCGATAAACTGACCTGATTCGTACCAAAGTTCTTATTTCCACAGTTTTTCAATTCGATTTAACCATACTTTATTGATACATATAAACATAATCCAAAGTATGACTTCAATCCTAACTAATAATTTCAACAGACACATAGTTTTAAAAAGAAGATGAACTCATAGTGATTAAGAACCCTAGTCTAGGTTTTACCCAAAATCGATCAACTGCAAATCCAAAACGAATCAGGAACTCGATCTCTATTTCTTTCTTGCTTTTTCTTGAAACCGACTTCAAACCAACAATCTGATTTTGAAGTACTGAGTAGGTACTCTCCACTTTTATAATCTAAACTTTTCCAATAAGACCAAAACCACCCCCACTATACCTTAATTTAACTAATTACAAATCTAGTCCCTCAATACCAAAATTTAACCGAAATTTACATTTCAGTTTTATCTTTAACAATGATTAAAACCGAACAACTCCTTCCACTCCACATTTTCATAACAGGCTTACATTATTGTGAAACTTAGAGGTGTTACAAAATGCATGTTTTTCATGTGCATAAATCATTTTTTGTTGCAATGTCATAAAGAAAATTTAAGTCATTATGCAACAAAACTAAATCGGATGGTTGCAATGTCATAATGTTTAATTTTGAAGGCGAGGTCAACTGACAAATAAAACTAGGCATTAGGTTCCTTCTTGTAGTTGTGGATCACTAGTTCAAATCTGCTTAACACCAGTGAAGATTTTCTTGATTGTTATCTTCAAGGCTTCATGAAATCAGTCAAGATGCACACAAGTTGACCCGAACTCCCATAATTTTCTTCTCATATTATAGCAAATAAAGTGTTGATTAGTGAAACTACAAATACAATGTCCAAAAAAGTAATTCACTATAACAAAATCATTTCAATTATCTTGTAATATCATTAATATTACATTTATAGTTTTTGACAAGTTTTATTTTTTTAATTAAAAATATATTGAATATTTGTTTTAATTCATAATTGATAACTTTTTGAAACCATATATTATTACCAATCTAATCTAATATGATGGAACATAAAAGAAACATGTGCATCCAACCAAATACATCTTTATGGGTTCCTTCTTTTGTTAGGAGACTTTTTGTGGACAAGATGCGGTAATATCATGCAATGAAACTTGTATATCATGCAATGAAACTTGTATATCATGCTATTAACCTTGTGTATGCTTAGTTTTTCTTTTAGGATTTTAGTTTTGCAAAAGCAATGTCTGTAAAATTGACATGGTTAAAGGCATCTCCAACTCAACAAAAAATTGAGGTGTTTTTATCTTTTGCCTAACACAAAACACAAAAAAGATATTGGTATCTATAATCAAATATTAATATAATATTATGTTTTTTATTATTATGCATACATATATATATATATATATATATATATATATATATACACGAAGGATCATATGCAAAGTTGAGGTTTAATGTGAGAAATGTGAGAAGTGGATCTGAACTATTGATCACTTTTAATTAAATGTCCTCCTATGAATTACGACGGCTTAAGAGGGAATTGATATGGTGCATCTCATTGCATCTTATTTCGGTGCATCTTATCCTAATGTGCATCTTATTTCGGTGCATCTTATCCTAATGTGCACCCATTTCTCATCTAACGGTTGATAACCATTTCTCACGTTTCTCACGTTAACCTCAACTTCTTACCGGAACCCACCATATATATATATATATATATATATATATATATATATATGGGTAGTTTCATTTGCAAACCACTCTAATTTTTGAAAACCGTGCAAACCGTCGATTTCATTGGTTAAGTTAATGAAATTTGTTCATAAGTTGTTTAATTTGATGAAATTGTTTCATATAATTCTTTTTCTAATAAAATTATTGCATATATTTGTGTTTTTCATGTAAAAATGAAAAAGTTTCATCAGTCTGAGAAAATGTATGAAACAATTTCATCAAAATGAAAAAAATGCATGAAACTACATAAAAACACAAATATGTGAAACAATTTCATCAAATTAAATAACTTCATGAACCAATTTCATTAACTTAACAAATGAAATCGACAGTTTGTACGGTTTGCAAAATTAGAGTGGTTTGCATTTGATCTCTCCCCTATATATATAGAGGAAGGTTCATGTGAGGAGCGTAACAATTTAAGAGAACGTGAGGAGCACCGCCCATGTACAAAATCACATGTGATTCACAACACAAGGACTAAAAATCATATGTGATTAACATTTTGGACACGCGCGGTTTGTCCCGCGGTTTGCAAAAGCGTGTGGTTTGTCCCGCGGTTTGCAAAAGCGTGCGGTTTGTCCCGCGGTTTGTGTTGTGAATCATATGTGATTTTGTACATGGGCGGTGCTCCTCACGTTCTCTTAAATTGTTACGCTCCTCATTTGAACCCGACCATATATATATATATATATATATATGAAGGATCGTGCGAGAAGAAGAATTAAGGTTAGTAAGTAATAAGGGATATGAACCATTGATCACTTTTAATGTTACCTGCACCCCATGAATCGCATTTTGTACGAGAATTGATCTGGTGCATCTTATCTCGGTGCATCTCATCCTAATGTACATCCAATTGTGTAGATAGCTTCTTACCCTTCTCACAATAACCTTCATTATCATAGGAACCGAGCCTTATATACATATACATCTATATACACATTGATTAAAAGTTTAATATATTATGATGTTTATTGTTATTATAATATTAAAGATGGATTTAGTGTTTTTTAGTGTGTGTTGGAGTTGATTTTTTTAGTGTTTAAAGCATCCACCATTTATAGTGCTTTTAGGTTACGTTTGGAAAATGAGCTGATAAGCTAGCTGAGAACTGATAAGAGATAAGCTAGTTGAGGACTGATAAGATAGATGATGAATAAAATCATGTTTGGTAAGCTAACAAGCATTTAAAATGATAAAAATGACATTTTGTAAAAATAAGCAATTATGATATTTCATAATACAACTAAAATTAATTTATAATAATATAATATGTTAATTAATACAAACAAGATAGTAAAGAAAAATTAAATAATATAATATGTTAATTAAAAGAATTTAAATTTTATAATTATACCATAAATTTTGAACTTGCTAAAACAAATTTTAGAAAGAATCTACATTAACTTATGATTTTAAATAACCGTTACTTATAATATGAATAAAAAAAAAATAATCAAATAATAATTAAAAAATTAATTAATAACTAAAATATATTAAAAAATAATTGTATGATTAACAATAACTCTAAATAACTAAAATTTAACATCATAGTATAATTAAAATTTATTAATATTGATTACTATTAGTTATTATTTATTAATATTCGTAATAATATTTATTTATAATTAATAATTAATAAATAATATTAATATTAATAAAGATATAATTGAAAAAAGTCATAAAAATATGCATCAAATAATATATACTTAAAAAATAAACTATCTTATTTTTGCAAAACAAGGACTTAGTGGTTTCTTTCTTTAAGTTTTTTCAAAAGACTTAACAATCATAAAAGCCAATTTACATAGTTCTATTTATCCTAATAATGCATCATATTCACCCTTATATATCCTTATTTTTATCTTAATTGACTTTTAATATAAATGTTTTTCATTAAAATACAAAATATGAAAAGATCCTATAAAAACTGTTGAATGACATTGAGACTTGAGAGGATGGTTGAGAGAATCTAACCATGCTTTTAATAAAAAGACACCTCCTCCATCAAAGGGATTAAAGTAAAAGCAAACTTTCATAAAGATTTCTTAATGATATATGTCCTTTAAACTACTCAATCACCTTCCATGGTTTTTTATCTAACTTTGTGTTCAATTCATTCCATTATATACATCATTTAGTTAAGAATAATGTATAACCCCATTAAATTACACTTTGAAACACATTAAGAAGAAGAAGAAAAAATGAAGATTCTAACATATGTGGAGAAAAATAATAGTCCAACTCTAACTTATGTAGGACCCTAAGGGGTTGTTTGCTTGATTTTATATTAAGCTCTGTATGGGTTAAATTGTCCGTCTAGATAGCTCTGTTTGTATGAGAGATGAGAGACCAATGGGTTTGTGGAAGGCAAAGAGAGAGGTTGGATTATTTTTTAGCATTTCAGGTATTAATTTGTTTGGAGTGGCTTAATGGGGACAAGTGAGGGGTCTTGACTTATCCCATATAGCCATTTTAGCTTAATGGCTTAACGATTAAGTCAAGGAACACCCATGTATGGTCGAGCGAAAAAACCGTCCAGACTATTAAGCTCATTAAGTTGTAAGTAAACAACCCCTAAGACACCATTTCCAACATATATTGAGAAAAAATATGTTCCTATAGCATCGAACCCTAAACCAATAGACTTTGGCACTGATATCATATGATAATAGGTGGATCCCACTTTAGATTACTCTCCAAAGAACAATTAAAAGAGTGAAGAAAGATTCCAACATATATAAAGAAGAAATGGTCCAATTCCCGCTTATATGAGCCTTCAACACATTTCTTGCTTCTAGACCTTGTTGAATTCTCGTATCCAAGATAGCGGACCCATACATTGTGTATAACTAGAAGTGTACTCGCACAATGCAGTGCGATACATCTCGATTTTAATATTTCATTTTATTTTTTTGTCTTTGTCGATTTTATTATACGGTTTTGTAGGGTTTTGAGAGAGCGATAATTTTATTTATAATTTTGTTTAACTTAATTTAATTTTTGAATTTAATTTAGGTTCAATAATGATGTGAATTATTTTAGGTTTGATAATGTAATGTTTTTCATAAAAATAATGTAACAACCCATTCTAAAACAGGACATGCATAGCATTAAATCATAAGTATTACAAAACTGGGTCCCAAAATTTCATTACATCTGTCTCAAAGCTTAGGTTGGTGGAAACAACCTATACACAACTGAGAATAACTAACTACTAACAGTAGGAGTGGCACTGCTTCTATCTGCATTAGTCTCAAGTCCTGCCCTGCTCACTTGCCAGAGCCTTCTACTACTCGCTTACCTGAAAATGGTTTAGTTTTTGAAAAGCGAGGGTTAGACCAAACGGTCTAGTGAATTCCCTCCAAACACGACTTTTAACAACAGTAATAAAATCATTTCATAAATACATTAATCATCTCCACATAAAGCATCAAACATGGTAACTAAACAGTGTTCCAGGATCGTACTTCTAACCGCGATCGGGGCCCAAGCAGACTCCCCTCTCGCCTCATATCGGGGCCCAAGCAGACTCCCCTCTATCCGAGTAGGAAGGAAACGAATTCCATCTTACTGGCTCATCATAACTGCCCAAGGGATCATCGGATCCTGAGGTACTCTGATCCCACTGTGCAGACCGACTCCACATAGCATACACATAGCTCACATTAAAGCACGGGACGTGAAATCTTTATAACTCATTACTTTCATGCTAAATAATCTTTCAAACAAATCATACTTTTCATGGAATAGTTCGTAAAAGCTTTTAAATAAATTATGCTCGTAAATACACCATCATCAGTAAAACATTTAACTTTCATTCCACGTAAAAAGGAATAAGGGAACTCACCTGTTCTTCCCGCTACCAGACCTCTTACTTAGGCTTCCGGTCCTTAGATGGGACACCTATAATTTTAAGAAATGCATAACATAAATCTTTCAATTATTATTCGAGCTTGGTTTCGAACCTAACTCAAAATCATTCTAAACTGATAAGTTACACTCCTAATCCCAATATTTGGGTTCTGGACTTCACTTACCGGCCCAACCGGCGTATACAACAATTCCGAATCACTATGGCCCAAATCAACCCATTTAAATAAATTTCCGGACACCAATAATTTAAATACTGGATCGTTGAACTAAGGTCCAATTAACACTTCTGGATCCAATCATTTTGGATCGCAACAATAAACTCTGATTTAATTCATTACCGGCCCAAGTTAAATGATACTGGATCACTGGCCCAAAACAAAGACTTTCGGATCCACTAGTATTTTCGGATCCAAAATAGGGAGTTCCGGATCCCAATTTCCATTTAATTCTGGAACTGGGCTAAGCCCAACTCCAATACCGGATTCTCTTCTTAACAATTCCGGGACTACATACGGTCCAAGTCCACATTATGTGATTTCGGATCCTTTGAACCCAATACCGGGTTCCCTTGAAACTAATTCCGGATCCACCTTGTGAATTCCGGATCTACCTTGTGAATTCCGGATCTTGAAGTTCCGGTTTTAGGGCCATTCCGGATCCCATGGGAATTCCAGATCCAACCGATTCCGGATCCAACGATTCCGGATCCAACCGATTCCGGATCCCATGTGGATTCCGGATCCACTTCCACTCAGTCTGGAAGACACGGCCTAAGGTGATTTCGGGTTCTAAAGCCATAAACAGGTCCTTAATCCAACGATTTAACGATGCGAGCATCATTACCACCATATTCAATATCTTTCTTTTAACTCTTTTTTGTTACTTAACAACAATAGGACGTCTAATCCTCTTATTATAACATTAAGCTCAACCTTTGACCAAAACCCAAAATAACTCAACTCTGCTATAAATTAAAGACTAGAATTGAAATTTAAGAGATTACCTGAAAACGTTTAATGTAGAAAGGTCTCCAAACTTCCACTCCTTCTCAGTTTGCAGATTGGTGAAAAATCTTCCTCTTGCACTTGATCGATTCCTTTCTCTGCTCTCTCTATTCCTCTAAGCCGCCAACAATGAATGATTTCTAGGGTTTTGAGCCCACACTTGGGTTCTTATACCCTCTTTCTAAATTACAATTTGACCCCTAGACCTTAAGAATTATGACACTTCCTTCGCATAACTTATTCTGATTAAATAAGGATCTCGGTTATTACAACACTCCCCCCTCAAAAGAATTCTGTCCCCGGAATTCCATTTTTGAAAAGTTGAGGGTACTTAAATCTTATGGCGGCTTCTACTTCCCAAGTTTCCTTTCGTCCTTTATGATACCTCCACTGGATCTTTACTAGTCGGACCTCTTTGTTCCTTGTTTTGCGAACCTTACTGTCCACGACTTCCATTGGTTCTTCTTCGTAAGTCAATTTCTCATCAATGCTGATATCCTCCAAAAGAACAACTCCTCAGCCTCTGTCAAACACCTCTTAAGTTGGAGATATGACAAGTTGGATGAACTCCCTTTAAATTTCTCGGTAACTCCAACTTGTAGACTACTGTTCTTACTCGTTCCATAATGATGAAAGCCTACCTTCTCGTCGTTTGTACTCCTTGCAAAGTCGCCATTATTTCAACTCTCAACATCTGCCCTCCAAAATAGGGATGTGCATTTCATTATGCATTCTCCCAAAAATTCATCGAGTACTACAAGATCGCACACTACTTATCCAACTTTCATAACTTCGACGGATCCACAGACGTGGTTCACTTCACCTTTCCCCCGAATGTATCACTCCACACTTAAACGTAACTTCCAGCAGGAAACCTCCAAAATCCCTCATTGGAGTGTTCACCTACCCGAATTGAACTTATCCTGAAGACGCATCAACTTCTCACCACTTGCCACAAGTGTCCAGTCATATATAGAATCACTTCGGTTACCCTCACTCAACAAGGAGGAGTAACCATGCTCACACATAACCATTCCCAATAACTTAACACTGAACGACCAATTCGTTTGAACATTTCTCAAAACGTCACCAACTCAACTCGTTCAACTGCCGTTTCCACTTCTCTCCCGCACAAAAACATACCCAAATCCCTTTCTTCAATACTCTTTCCAGGAGTTCGCACACTTATCGATGACAATCTACCCACACTACTCCACTTTTCGGTGTTACTGTCAAGCGTACTACTTCCAACCTACTCACTTATCCCGACATACGATCTTCACCTCCTCACGTTAGCGTGGAGCACCGCCCACCAAACATTACTTGCCCCTCTCTTCCTACATTTCCACATGCTGAAAATACTTTCTCATTACTATACATAACCAAACGGTTGCACCAAAATTCTAACTTAAGGCATTTAACCAAATCATCTCGAAATGACACCAGTGCTCGATGTTACTGCACATTCTTTGATCTCCAACTATTACCTTCTCAGATAATTCTTTCACACATCAGAAACAATTTGCATTCTTTAAAGATTTCGCCTCTACTACACCACATTTTTAACTAACCCATCTATCGTCTTCTTTAAACTTCCTATGATTCCAAGAATATACTTACTTAGCGACTCACATAACCAAAAACGGTTGGTCTCTCATTTGGGCAACCACCCACTACCGCTCCGACATTCTACTCCGATAATAGCCATATCACAACGCCAACTTACAACTACGTGCTCCAACCACTTGATTAACTGTAACATCCCAAATTTCCGTTATATTATTTTGTGAATTATAAAATTTACTTGGAGTTGAGTTTGCAATTGTTAAAAAGTGTTGATTGAAGAAGATTTCCAATTTGAGGGTTATAGGGTCATTCTTTTAAAGTTGGAGGTTCATTTGGTATTATGCCTTATGACTCATAGGTTTAAGGGTGAGGTGTCCTATTATTAGTCATAATAGACTCATTGTGTAAGGGTAGTGTGTTTTTTTGGTGTGTTACGGTTTGAGAGAAAGAACCAAGAGATAGAAGAAATTGAAGAAGGAGATAAGATGAAGAAATCAGTTTTATTTCAGTTGGGAAGCAAGAATCAAACAAAGGTAAACATCATTAATTCCTACATCTTCTTAGTTAAAAGCTTTCTTGGGAGTTTTATGTTGGGTTTTGGTAAAATTTTGATGATAATGAGAATCTGAGTTTTAGGATATGTTAAGATAAGTGTGTGAAACATATCTGCAAATTGGCATAAACAAACATGGATTAAAAGTATAAAATCTGGGTTTTAGATGAACTTAGTGGACTGAGATTTGGATGAATATCATCGAAGTCGCAACCTTGGGTTGCGACATTCATGATTGTCGCAATGGGCAATTGCGACTTGGTTTTGGAGTCGCAACAGTTGGTTGCGACTTGGATCGAAATCGCAATGGGCAGTTGCGACTTGGTACTGTAGTCGCAACAGTTCACTGCGACTTGGGGTGAAATCGCAATGGTGAGTTGCGATTTGAGGTTGAAATCGCAACCGTTGATTGCGATTTGGATTTGGGATCGCAATAGAGGACTGCGACTTCAGTTGATTGCGACTTGAGATGTAATTTTTAGAAATTAAGGATTTTCAGTTATAGAGGGTTCTGTTTTGATAACTAATATCAGTATATGTAATTGAATAATACAGTAAGCTATGGTAGTGAAGAAAGGAGCCTTACGTGTTAAAAAGGATTAAAAGGAGTAATAACGCATCAGGTGAGTTTATTCAACTCTCTTTAAAATTCAGTAATTAATCTTGAATTAGATGCTTTATATGTATGCATGAATATGTTTTATGTGGATTTGATTAAATTAGAGATAAGCCAAGAGGGCGATTAAAAGTTGTGTTATGTTGGTTACCATGTTAAAGTTTCCAAGATGAGTTTTCTATGAAGTTGATGAACTAGTATTTATTATTAATCTTGTATGCTAAGCTGGATTATCTACTATATGCAATTTGCTATATAGTTATGAACTCTAAATATGATTTGAAGCTTTATTGAGATAAACTATAAAGATCCATCCATGAGTTAAAAGAATATAGATTTATAACTGATATATATATTAACTCTCGTGTAAAATTACTATGAGAGGATAGTTAAGAAGTTGATGAATAGGAATTATTCATATTCCTTATAATGAGCATGATTATTTGCTATATGCAATATGTTAGATGATTATGAACTCTAAATGTGATTGAGAAGCCAAATTAAAATATATTATAAAGGCCTATCTATGAGTTCGAAAATATAGATAACTATTGAGATGGTGATCCCCGTATCAGATTTCAGAGAAGGGATAATAAAGAGATTGAGGATGAGGAGATAATAATATTCTTTATTTTTATATATAGAATATGTTCGGAGAAATGATATATTGTATGCTGGACGCATATAGTAGTATCGATTATTTCATATATTATATTATGTGATTATGTGCTTTTGCTAAAATAGGCATCCGGTCACCGAGGGCACTTGGGTACGGTATGATGGGAACCGATTACTCGCCATAGACCAAATGGGGTGTAATTTTAGTAATTGGGTGAACCTTGAACCATCGTGAGTCCCGATTGAGTATCGCGATATTATAATCCCATTGGGACCATTGATGCAGAGGTGGAATGTGGAATAGGCAGATTTTGATTTGTAATTCCCATTTCGATTTATGAAAGATCAGAGATTTCCATTGTTTCGGGAAGATCGGAGATTTCCCTGTGATGAGAGGAAGATTAGAGATAGGCATAAAGTAATTTGTAATCTCTACTTCCTGATTAAGAAATAGGCAAGTTTTGACTTGTAATTTCTTGTGTGTAAATTTTGATTGTGAATCTGGAATGATTCAGAGTTAACTCTTATTTTGTTGTTACAATTAAATGAGTTAGTCGTAGGAATGGGAGTGGGGTAGATTCCCCGATTTGGAAAGGAGTTGTCGTACGGTAAGATGGGTGAGAACAGGTTTGAGTTATCTGTTCATGTTTTAATTATTAAATTTTATTTTGATTTGAGTATTCTCACTAGGCGAAAGCCTAATGTTTCAAGTTGAATCTTCTTACCAGGTACAAGCTCCGGGAAGTAGCGGGAACGAGAGAAGAGAAATTTTAGGAGAGATTCAGACTTAGAGATAACAAAGGATCTAGTTATTCTTTGAAGTCTTTGGGACAGTTGTTTAGATAACTCGATTAATCTGATTGTTATGAGGTGATTAGATTAATAAGTTATTTAAGTGATGTCAGTTGTATATAAAACCTTACATTTGATCCTCAGGTTATATAAGTTTGAAAGTTTTGATCATAACTGGTGTAAATTTCAAGGTTTAAATTGACTCCGTTTTTAGGGTGTTTCAGTATGGTATCAGAGCTTTAGTTTAAGCGAACTAGGTATGAATTTGAGATACCTAGACTTAAGCTGAGATGAGTTAAGTTATGATCCGTGAGTTCTGGGTAGAAGTGTTAAGACGGGATAGTCTTAGAGTTAACGGAAATACGTGAAATTAGTGCTATGACAATGATAATGGGGATTCTCCTGTATGATATATTCACAATTACAATTAGCTACTGTTATTATGAATACATTGTTACACGAGCATGTCTATTTCTGAATTGTTACAGTGACTAACGATCGGTAAAGTACGTTGTTGTATGTATGTAAGTGCATAATCATTTCGCATGGTTATTTCTATAAGTTATAGTAAAGTGATGGTGAATTCATCACCAAGGTCCTTTAAAGGATAGAGCAGTATATGATTGGGGTTTTGAAGGACAACCTGGAAATTGGTGGGACTCATGAAAGTCTGCCAAAGCAATCTTTAATAGGTGATTTGATAGGTGCAGAGATAGAGTATGAGATGATTGGTTAATACAGAATTAGTATGACATGGTTGAGTATGGGAGCCATGGAATGCAGATGTAGCAATTATTATAAGGCCGAGAGAGCGATTTCGGGTCGGAAGTAAAGTGTCAATGATAAGTTATGAAAGTAAAACGATTGACCTCGTTGAGTGATTAGCCTTCATTTGCGAGTAAAGTTTTATGCATGGTGTTTTAGTGTGTGTTACCAAATGCATAAATAACAGTTTTAATCAAGTTTGAATTAGTGTGTGCAAGTGTGTATTTGAAGAAAAGGGCAATCCCAGTTACGTTGCACAACAAAATTTTTGGAGTTGTTACAAAAATATTTCTTACTTTACATGAAAAGTTGATTTGTAGCAAGAAGGCATTGGTCAGCAAAACGTTTAATAACCAACAGGAGTATTGGTCTAACAACATCATATAAATGAGTGTGAGAAACGACTAGTTTACTTTGTGTCAGTAAATTTTAAACTTTTGTCGTATGAAAAGATCTTCATTTAAGATATTACTGTTGTAACAACATTTTTGATTTAGAAAGATTGAGTTTTACGTAAATTTATAGACAAACGGTTTTGAGATTGTTGTGTAGTACATGGGAGTTATGAAAATGATTGGGGCGTGTGTGCTCACGTTGTTTTGAATGTTATTTATTTAAATGAGAAAAGTGTGGATTGAGTTATTTATTATATTATCATACATGAAGGCTATGAACTCGCTAGATCGTAGAGTATTACGCTATAAACTAAGAAAGAACTCCAAGAGTGGAGAGGTGTTGGATAAACCTTGGGAGAAAGTTTGTGGTTTTGGTAATTATATTCAAATGAGAGATGAACAGTGGAAGAGTCGAAAGTGAACTTTAGTAACAATATCACGAGGGTCTGTACTCTTGTTCGGTGACTAGTAATACAGTTGTCGAGGGTCGGTCGTGTCTGGAGGAAGAATTAGGTTCAGGGTTAAGGAAGTATTGAGATGTCGAGTTTTAACTTTGAAGGCGAGAGTTGTGTAAAGTATATGAGGCCTTTTGTCTGTCATTGGGTGCGGTCTGGATGCGTTCCGCGTATGCCGTGCGGGTAGGAACAAAACTGTGAGTGATACCGGTATGCTGTTATACTGAGGGTATGCGCAAAGTGGATTTTAGTGTGTGCGACACAATTGGGAAATCTTGAGTTTGATTAATTATAACCTAAGTGAAAGTTATGTGGTCGAAGCATGTTTTTGGTATTTTGTGGATGTATAATAATTTTGTCGTGTTACATTTTGAAAATGTGAAGGTTTTGAGAGTGATAAACTATTATTTTGAAATCAATGGCCAATTAAAGGATTAATAAGGTTAAGATCCTGAGTAAAGAGGAATTTTGGTTTACGTAACCGTGTGAGTGACATGTGTTTAATCAAACGTTTGTTTTGACCCTAAAGGCCTGATTAATATACAAATGAGTCTTTTGAATATTTGTCAGTTTAATGATTCGAGATGGAGTATTGAATGTGTTGTATACTTAACTGCATTGTATTTGAACCGGTGACAGTTTAAGTGTTGGTCTTAGGTGTAAAGACTGTTTTATATTTTACTTAGTATCTTTGGAACTAATGAACCTGGGCAGATTATATACATTGTGGAGTATGAAAAGAGTTGCAATTGCGTGTACTTGCAAATGATTTGACTTCATTGGGAAAGTAGCAATGAAGGGGTCGTAAGATTATCACATCTCGGAGCGTATGTTGCATAATGTGAGATAGATGTATTTATTTGCATGAGTTGGTATTGATAAATAATCTTTAAATCCTTTGAGTAGATGACTCGGTTTTGGATTTAGTTAAGTCTTAAGAACTTTGAACCAATTTGATAAGCTTGGTGTAGGCTTGGGGTTGAACTTGCATAATCGGTATTGAAAATTAAGTTTATATAACGTGAATGCATTGGTTATCCTTTTGGGATCATGTATGAATGTTAAGTTTAAATTAGAAGCTTAAAAGTTGAAGGATCACCTTGTGGGATTGTTAGAACAGTGAAGGACTGTTGCTTTTAGATAAGTGTTTACTTACGATGTGGAAGATTTATAAAAGATGAAATACTAGAGATAAACAAAGGGAGGGTATAGATTGTGTTGATCTGTGAGGAATTGTACCCTGTCTATGCAACATATTGGAATCACAAAGAGCTAGTAAGAACGAATAAGTTCAAGGTTAATTAGAAAGTCGTGAGTAGTAGTTCAACTAAAGTTGGGGAGGAGATATTTAGTGATATAGACCTGTGTATTTAGACGAGAAAATGGGATTGTAAAATTAAGTATGTACGAATGACTATGAAAGACATGGTTTGTGGTAAATGTTATGGGTGGAGAATGTATGAACGAGTAGTGGCATTAATTGCCAAGTTACATGTGTCATCTAGTATGAGACGTGATATTAGAAAGAGGAAGTATCCGAATGGAAGTTTTGGGAATTCCGGTTGGAAAGTACTAATTGTTAATAAAAGTTGATAAAACATGTGGTTGTAAGATAACTGAGTAATATGGCTTATATTGAAATAGAATGTCGGAGCAGTGGTGAGTGTTTATCCAAAGAAATTTGATGGTATGAGTTGCCAGTTAAGTTGTAATTTGAATCATTGGAAGTTTAATAAAGATGATGAGTATGTAGATCAATGTGGTGTAGTGAAATAAAGATTGTTAAGGAATATAAGTTACTCCTTATGTGTGAAAGAATTGTACGAGAAATTATTAGTTAAAGATCTAAGAATGGTAATAACTTCGATCGGTAATGTCGTTTCAATATAACTTGATTGAATATTTGAAGTTAGAGATCTTGGTGAAACTGTTTAATTATGTTTTGTAAGGAGAAAGTACTATCGGTATGTGGAAAGATTAGAAGAAAGAGACATATATTACTTGAAAAATAATATTCCATACTAACGTGGGGGAAGCAAGGATAGAAAGATCGGACTTAAGAATGTAATCACATTGCAAGTTCAATAAGAGTTATCACTTCTGATGTTCAATATTTTGGTGCCTGGTTATATTGTGGTTGTACGATGAGATAGTGATGTGAGGAAGTAATAGCATTCTATATCAAAGAAATGTGTAAGTCATGGAAGTAATAATGGGATACCGTGGTTGTTGAAGTATTTAATAGTATCATGTATGCTTAATTTACAGTGTACGTAAATTTTCAAATAGTACATGTTAATGTTATTTTGAGACCTGGAAAGTAAGTTGTGATAATGATGCGGTGTGGAAGAACCGGAGGTAATTTTTGGAAAGATCGGTTAGAAAGCTACGTAGTGGTAATGAGAAAGCTATGTTGAAAGTACAGTGGAAACCATAGAGGTACTAATGTAACTTTAGAGTCCGAAGAGAGTATGAGAAGTAAGTATTATCCTTTGTTTACCTGGCCTTGATTTCGGGGACGAAATCATTTTCAAGTTGGGGAGTATTGTAACATCCCAAATTTCCGTTATATTATTTTGTGAATTATAAAATTTACTTGGAGTTGAGTTTGCAATTGTTAAAAAGTGTTGATTGAAGAAGATTTCCAATTTGAGGGTTATAGGGTCATTCTTTTAAAGTTGGAGGTTCATTTGGTATTATGCCTTATGACTCATAGGTTTAAGGGTGAGGTGTCCTATTATTAGTCATAATAGACTCATTGTGTAAGGGTAGTGTGTTTTTTTGGTGTGTTACGGTTTGAGAGAAAGAACCAAGAGATAGAAGAAATTGAAGAAGGAGATAAGATGAAGAAATCAGTTTTATTTCAGTTGGGAAGCAAGAATCAAACAAAGGTAAACATCATTAATTCCTACATCTTCTTAGTTAAAAGCTTTCTTGGGAGTTTTATGTTGGGTTTTGGTAAAATTTTGATGATAATGAGAATCTGAGTTTTAGGATATGTTAAGATAAGTGTGTGAAACATATCTGCAAATTGGCATAAACAAACATGGATTAAAAGTATAAAATCTGGGTTTTAGATGAACTTAGTGGACTGAGATTTGGATGAATATCATCGAAGTCGCAACCTTGGGTTGCGACATTCATGATTGTCGCAATGGGCAATTGCGACTTGGTTTTGGAGTCGCAACAGTTGGTTGCGACTTGGATCGAAATCGCAATGGGCAGTTGCGACTTGGTACTGTAGTCGCAACAGTTCACTGCGACTTGGGGTGAAATCGCAATGGTGAGTTGCGATTTGAGGTTGAAATCGCAACCGTTGATTGCGATTTGGATTTGGGATCGCAATAGAGGACTGCGACTTCAGTTGATTGCGACTTGAGATGTAATTTTTAGAAATTAAGGATTTTCAGTTATAGAGGGTTCTGTTTTGATAATTAATATCAGTATATGTAATTGAATAATACAGTAAGCTATGGTAGTGAAGAAAGGAGCCTTACGTGTTAAAAAGGATTAAAAGGAGTAATAACGCATCAGGTGAGTTTATTCAACTCTCTTTAAAATTCAGTAATTAATCTTGAATTAGATGCTTTATATGTATGCATGAATATGTTTTATGTGGATTTGATTAAATTAGAGATAAGCCAAGAGGGCGATTAAAAGTTGTGTTATGTTGGTTACCATGTTAAAGTTTCCAAGATGAGCTATCTATGAAGTTGATGAACTAGTATTTATTATTAATCTTGTATGCTAAGCTGGATTATCTACTATATGCAATTTGCTATATAGTTATGAACTCTAAATATGATTTGAAGCTTTATTGAGATAAACTATAAAGATCCATCCATGAGTTAAAAGAATATAGATTTATAACTGATATATATTAACTCTCGTGTTAAATTACTATGAGAGGATAGTTAAGAAGTTGATGAATAGGAATTATTCATATTCCTTATAATGAGCATGATTATTTGCTATATGCAATATGTTAGATGATTATGAACTCTAAATGTGATTGAGAAGCCAAATTAAAATATATTATAAAGGCCTATCTATGAGTTCGAAAATATAGATAACTATTGAGATGGTGATCCCCGTATCAGATTTCAGAGAAGGGATAATAAAGAGATTGAGGATGAGGAGATAATAATATTCTTTATTTTTATATATAGAATATGTTCGGAGAAATGATATATTGTATGCTGAACGCATATAGTAGTATCGATTATTTCATATATTATGTGATTATGTGCTTTTGCTAAAATAGGCATCCGGTCACCGAGGGCACTTGGGTACGGTATGATGGGAACCGATTACTCGCCATAGACCAAATGGGGTGTAATTTTAGTAATTGGGTGAACCTTGAACCATCGTGAGTCCCGATTGAGTATCGCGATATTATAATCCCATTGGGACCATTGATGCAGAGGTGGAATGTGGAATATGCAGATTTTGATTTGTAATTCCCATTTCGATTTATGGAAGATCAGAGATTTCCATTGTTTCGGGAAGATCGGAGATTTCCCTGTGATGAGAGGAAGATTAGAGATAGGCATAAAGTAATTTGTTATCTCTACTTCCTGATTAAGAAATAGGCAAGTTTTGACTTGTAATTTCTTGTGTGTAAATTTTGATTGTGAATCTGGAATGATTCAGAGTTAACTCTTATTTTGTTGTTACAATTAAATGAGTTAGTCGTAGGAATGGGAGTGGGGTAGATTCCCCGATTTGGAAAGGAGTTGTCGTACGGTAAGATGGGTGAGAACAGGTTTGAGTTATCTGTTCATGTTTTAATTATTAAATTTTATTTTGATTTGAGTATTCTCACTAGGCGAAAGCCTAATGTTTCAAGTTGAATCTTCTTACCAGGTACAAGCTCCGGGAAGTAGCGGGAACGAGAGAAGAGAAATTTTGGGAGAGATTCAGACTTAGAGATAACAAAGGATCTAGTTATTCTTTGAAGTCTTTGGGACAGTTGTTTAGATAACTCGATTAATCTGATTGTTATGAGGTGATTAGATTAATAAGTTATTTAAGTGATGTCAGTTGTATATAAAACCTTACATTTGATCCTCAGGTTATATAAGTTTGAAAGTTTTGATCATAACTGGTGGAAATTTCAAGGTTTAAATTGACTCCGTTTTTAGGGTGTTTCATTAACAAATCGCACACCTCATCCGAAATCCCGAAAAGGCTTCCATCTAATGCTTCCTCTTTCTAACATCATTTTACTACAACACTGGCTGGCATATTTATCTTGGCAATTGAAGCCACTACTCATTCGTACATTCTCTACCCCTAACATCACACTACAAACCAGGTCTCTCGTGGTCATTCGTACACAATTCAAACTTTCCTTCATATTCTCCCGCATACATAATCGAGTCTATCTCGCTACTTTGCCCTTCCCCAACTCTAGTTGAACTACAACTCACGAGTTCCCAATTAACTCAAACATAATCGTTTCTTGCTAGCTCTTTACGATCTGAGCCCTTACATAGACAAGGCAAATTCCCTCACTGATCGATATAATCTACACACTCGCTTCGTTTGTGCTACATACCTTATCCTTCTACGAACCCTCCATACCTCGTAAGTAGAATGCTTATCCAAAACAGCAGTCTCTCACCATCTTAACACTCCTACAAGGTGATCTATCAACTTTCAACCTTCTGGTTCTAGTCTTCGGCCTCAGCCACCTTACACAGCTGCCGACTCCAACATCAATAGTCAACCTGTGGATACTTTCTTAACCTATTCTTTAACATGGGTTCCTTACCGAACCTAATCCTTCCAACATATCATAATCAACTTCATATCCCGTCGTTCTCGCTTGAAGGGGAAAAGTTTCAAGATTTACCCGTGTAATGTCAATATTACAAGACCACCTCCATACTCATATCCGACACCGAGGATATTTCATTTCTGCCTCACCACACTACTTATGACGAGTTGCTAATAATATCACCCTGACGACTTCTAGTCCCTCCTCTGGATACAACCGTCCCTCAGCAACTGTATGTCCACTCACCGAACAAGGGTACAGACCCTAGTACAACCGACACCAAAGTCTATTTCCGACTCTTTCTCTGTTCACCTCTCTTCTTGAACACAATTACCAAAACCACAAACATTCTCCCCAGGTTTGTCCAACACCTCTCCACTCTTGGAATCCTTCCTTATCTTGAAATGTAATACTCTACGACCTAGTGAGTTCATAGCCTTCATGCATGACAACGCGATAAATAAATCATTTTGCACATTTTATTAAAATAAACAACACTTGGAGCCAACTTGGGTACACATGACCCCAACACTCTCATAACTCCAATGCCCTGCACATCGATCTCGTGAATCGTTTGCATGCAACTTTCCGTAAACTTAATCTTACTCAACCAAAACGACGTTGTTACAAAAGTAACATATTAAATGAAAATCTTCCATACGACAAATTGTTTTGAAAGAAATTACCGACACAAAGTAAACCAGTCGGTTCTCCCACTCATTTATATGACATCGACATGTCAATACTCATTTTGGTTATAAAAGCTTTGCAGGCAAACGTTTCCTTGACTTTTTGCAACACTTTAACTTATCATGAAAAGAGCGGAATATTTTGCAAACCGCTAAACTCAAAATTTCATTGTACGACGTAAATGAAATCGCCTTTTCTTTAAACATACGCTTACACACACTGACTCATTTCCGATAAAAATATTTACACAATTACCTTAATCGCGAAAATTTCATGCAACTTATATAAGGACGCAATGCGTGAAACTCTACTTGTAATTGAAGGGTACTCACTCTAACAAGGTCAACCGCTTTACTCACGCAACTTATCATTGACACTCTACTTTCAACCAGTGGGTTATGGGCCCACGTACTCAACCATTTCATGCTATTTTCATCTTGATCAATTACTTCACATTCTACTTCTACACGTTTTCAATCCTCTACTGATATCCCCTTTCATTGATCCTGCCATTAAAAAGCTCGACTATGAAGTCAGGGCTCTAATCTTCTACTCGCTCTTGAATTGACACTTTTAAGATCTCGACACTGTCCTTCCTTACCATCCCGACTGATCTATCCCACGATTTCTAGAACTGGGACTCTCCTGAAACAGGAGTCTTACTCAAAATCAATCACTCAACCTCTTCGAACCCATGAAGATCTACCTCTAGACGGCTCATAACATTCCAAGCAACATTTCTTCTCTACGATGTATACATACATCACATCCTAAATGATCTCTCACGATACTTTCCCAACAATGGGTCTCAGTCTACCCCTCAACGATCTTGCTGACATTCTAGATTACTGGAACACGACATATAAACTAACTTAATACTACAACCTCGGAATAATAAGGCAGGTTAAGCACATGTATGTACCTGTAAGTTCGCAAGTACACTGGTCAGGTGTAATCCCAAACTTACCTTACATGACTATCCTCGGTACCCTATTAGTTCTATATCTACAATAGTGCCCTCCTAACGCACTTCCTGATTCTCAGTTGTGATTTCTACTTCCAAAGTTTAAGTTTAGGCCCGTCCGGTCACCTAAATCCCTTAAACTATGGCTCTGATACCATTTGTAACAACCCATTCTAAAACAGGACATGCATAGCATTAAATCATAAGTATTACAAAACTGAGTCCCGAAATTTCATTACATCTGTCTCAAAGCTTAGGTTGGCGGAAACAACCTATACACAACTGAGAATAACTAACTACTAACAGTAAGAGTGGCACTGCTTCTATCTGCAATAGTCTCAAGTCATGCCCTGCTCACTTGCCAGAGCCTTCTACTACTCGTTTACCTGAAAATGGTTTAGTTTTTGAAAAGCGAGGGTTAGACCAAACGGTCTAGTGAATTCCCTCCAAAAACGACTTTTAACAACATTAATAAAATCATTTCATAAATACATTAATCATCTCCACATAAAGCATCAAACATGGTAACTACACAGTGTTCCAGGATCGTACTTCTAACCGCGATCAGGGCCCAAGCAGACTCCCCTCTCGCCTCATATCGGGGCCCAAGCAGACTCCCCTCTATCCGAGTAGGAAGGAAACGAATTCGATCCTACTGGCTCATCATAACTGCCCAAGGGATCATCGGATCCCGAGGTACTCTGATCCCACTGTGCAGACCGACTCCACATAGCTCACATTAAAGCACGGGACGTGAAATCTTTATAACTCATTACTTTCATGCTAAATAATCTTTCAAACAAGTCATACTTTTCATGGAATAGCTCGTAAAAGCTTTTAAATAAATCATGCTCGTAAATACACCATCATCAGTAAAACATTTAACTTTCATTCCACGTAAAAAGGAATAAGGGAACTCGCCTGTTCTTCCCGCTACCAGACCTCTTACTTAGGCTTTCGGTCCTTAGATGGGACACCTATAATTTTAAGAAATGCATAACATAAATCTTTCAATTATTATTAGAGCTTGGTTTCGAACCTAACTCAAAATCATTCTAATATTTGGGTTCTGGACTTCACTTACCGGCCCAACCGGCGTATACAACAATTCTGAATCACTATGGCCCAAATCAACCCATTTAAATAAATTTCCGGATACCAATAATTTAAATACTGGATCGATGAACTAAGGTCCAATTAACACTTCTGGATCCAATCATTTTGGACCGCAACAATAAACTCTGATTTAATTCATTACCGGCCCAAGTTAAATGATACTGGATCACGGGCCCAAAACAAAGACTTCCGGATCCACTAGTATTTCCGGATCCAAAATAGGGAGTTCCGGATCCCAATTTCCATTTAATTTCGGAAGTGGGCTAAGCCCAACTCCAATACTGGATTCTCTCCTTAACAATTCTGGGACTACATACGGTCCAAGTCCACATTATGTGATTCCGGATCCTTTGAACCCAATACCGGGTTCCCTTGAAACTAATTCCGGATCCACCTTGTGAATTTCGGATCTACCTTGTGAATTCCGGATCTTGAAGTTCCGGTTTTAGGACCATTCCGGATCCCATGGGAATTTCGGATCCAACCGATTTCGGATCCCATGTGGATTTCGGATCCCATGTGGATTCCGGATCCGCTTCCACTCAGTCCGGAAGACACGGCCCAAGGTGATTTCGGGTTCTAAAGCCAAAAACAGGTCCTTAATCCAACGATTTAACGATACGAGCATCATTACCACCATATTCCATATCTTTCTTTCAACTCCTTTTTGTTACTTAACAACAATGGGACGTCTAATCCTCTTCTTATAACATTAAGCTCAACCTTTGACCAAAACCTAAAATAACTCAACTCTGCTATAAATTAAAGACTAGAATTGAAATTTAAGAGATTACCTGAAAATGTTTAATGTAGAAAGGTCTCCAAACTTCCACTCCTTCTCAATTTGCAGATTGGTGAAAAATCTTCCTCTTGCACTTGATCGATTCCTTTCTCTGCTCTCTCTCTCTCTCTCTCTCTATTCCTCTAAGCCGCCAACCATGAATGATTTCTAGGGTTTTGAGCCCACACTTGGGTTCTTATACCCTCTTGCTAAATTACAATTTGACCCCTAGACCTTAAGAATTATGACACTTCCTTCGCATAACTTATTCTGCTTAAATAAGGATCTCGATTATTACAAATAACAATTAAGTATTATGTTAGAATTCAGTAATTATCTCAATTATAATTTAGATTCTTTATATTTAAAATAAAATTTTTATCCTGGATTGATTGTGTTCATCAATTAGTTATGAATTCAAACATGCAACTTTAGACAGTTATACTCATGCATCATTACTTGTAAATTGTAATCTTAAAATTTAAGTAATATGCATCAATAAACAGTATTTGATGCATAAAAACTTGTTTTAAAAAATTCTCAAATACTTTATGATATAGTATACATATATATAATCTTTCAATTATGGCATCATAGTATCACACACTTGTATATATATACATATTGAACTAACTGTGGATCACATAAGTCAAACGCGTTATGACCAAGGATGACGGAAATGAAGACCTCCTAGGGCAAAGGGACTAAATCAGATACATCCATATCAAACCTGACCTCTACCCCAAAAGGTAAAGCAGTTGGTATCCATGAAAACAACGTACATATATTTTACAAACCAACTCACATGCAAAACTAAACGCTAATATTATAAGAACGCGATTGATAATGTTAAACCTTATATGTGCATCTAGTAAAAGAGCCACATTAGTTTCTTCTGCAGCATCAAACATTCAAACTCATGTACAAAAGCATCATTTTACAATAAAACATGTATGAATAAAATTGTATAAAAACTTTCCCATTAACTGAACATCTTTCCTTGTTTTGGGAATGCTTCTAGATGTCAAGAACCCACAATAGTCTTGGATCCAGACCTCCCACATGATGTTTCCATGAAAACACCTCATATCTTCACCTGTTTCCCTGAAAATAGATACAATTACACTATATTTCAATCAAAACCTTCTGAAATATTATTCATCAAACCAAACGATCCCGGTATATCCCGCTCTAGATCAGGTTGGGGGATGTATATCCCAGTATACAACCACAAATGTAAATAAATTGTTGAAATATCATTGGAAACCTTTAATTTCTCAGTAACTCGACTTCCACTTTCACCGGGGTGTAATTTTATAATATTTTAAATAGATGTTATAATAAAATAATGATATTAATTAAAAATAACATAAAATTAAATAATATTTAAATCGGTTGAAAAAGGGTTGAAAACACGTCGAAAAATTCAACCCAACCCAACCCATTTAAATAAATAGGTTAGACAGGTTGACCCATTTACTTAAATGGGTTGAAAATCTCAACCCAGCCTGCTAATTTTAGGTTGGGTTGGCGGGTTGGGTCACTTTTTGCCACCCCTAAAATCTACCCCAAATGATATAGCGGGTTGCTTACGTGAAGACCACGGACTTGTGCAGAAGTGTGAGCAAATGGAGAAGGCATATAATGAAACAAAAATACTTAACGAGTTAAAAGTCGAGTAAAAGAACACATGGACTAGTAGCATGAGGAGATAGGGACAAGTCGGATAAATACGAATACTCCACACCAGAACAAGACCATGATCACGAATTTTGAAATTTCGGAAAACAATCCTACCAATTTACATGAAAGTGGTGATAATTCAATTTGTATGCAGAGTTCATTGCATCTATTTTCTATTTGATGGTCTTCGAAACCAAACCAAACCAACCGAGTATGTCCCATCTGGAAGCCTGGGGGTGGGATGCATGTAGACCTGATCTTTACCCAGAAGAGTAGAGCAATTCTTTCTGCGAAGACTAATGAAGGTATATTCACATGTGAAACTATTTGTGAACAATAACATACTAGCAGGGGCGGATTCATGTATAAGCTGAGTGGGGTCAACCGACATAGTGGAATTTATTTTGTTCTTAATTCTTTTATATTTTGACAACACTTTTAATGGAGATGAAAAGAGGATATTCAATAACGTAATTTTCAGTAAGGATGCAAGGCTAAGCGTGTACCAAAGAGAAGGAAAAACCACTCGTTTGTCATTTTTAATGATACCATACTTTTTATAATTAAATTTTCTTTTATTTTACATTATGCATTTTATTTTGTGCCCCCATAGTGAATCGCTTAAATATTGAAAAGCTACCTGATTTCAACTCCAATAATCATCTGGGTTGATTCACATAATTCCTCAATAGTGGAACATCTTCAAGGGTATAATCGTCATCACTATCATAGTGTATTTCTTGATGCGGCCCAAGAGCTTTGAGAACGAGAGCCAAAAGCACAGATAACCCCTGGCATTCAGATAGAATAATTCTATTAACTAAAAATAACAATTAATCAAATTAGACCCACTTAAAAAACAATTCTATTTATATAATTCTATTAACTAAAAATACTAATACCAAATTATGAAATAAGTTAGTGCATATCTTGATTTTCTTTATTGACTTTTACTAAACTTGGGAGGCGGGTAAGGGGCTGTTTACTTACAGCTTAATGAGCTGAATGGTCTGGACGGCTTATTCGCTCAGCCATACATGAGGGTTTCTTTAAGGCTTAATCGTTAAGTCATTAAGCTAAAATGGGTATATGGAATAAGCCAGGACCCCTAACTTGTCCCGACTCCCCGTTAAGCCACCTCAAACAAATTAATACCAAAAATGCCCAGAAATAATCCAACCTTTCGATCTTTTGTCTTCCTCAAACCCATTGGTCTCATGTCCTTCAGACAGACAAATTTATCTAGACAGATAACTTAATCATACAAGGCTTAATGGTAAAAAAAAAAGTAAACAACCCATTTGCAACAAACACAGACCTGAACAGCAACAACGGATAAGCCAACCCATTTGCACATTTCAAAGTTCTCCTTAATAAAATCCTTGAACTCATGGAAGTTTCCACTTGGGTCTTTAGGGAAGTCCTAATATGCAAAACCCAGATTAGAATAGTAAATACTAAATTCGCACAAATTATAGCACTCAGTGCAGAGACCAGAAAACAAAAAAAATGGGAAAGAAAATATAAAAATCAAATCAACCAACAACTGTAAAGCTTCAACGATTAAAAAGTACCTCTTCCCAGTTCCGGTTTAGAAATACATCCATTGTGATTGCACCTTCCAGCATTAAGAGCAAAACGACAAAGACCAAATACTACATCCATGTTAAGTTAACTTTACTGTAGTCAAGGTCAGAGATATAGAATCAATACAATCCGCCAGAAATACTCAAAATGGCAATACGCATATTAAGTTATTAACTATATAGTATTTGCAATTCCGAACAAACAAGAAATGTTAAACTGAGGATACAAAATAAAGGCAGCAACCGTTTGCCGTCTCTGCAGCGATATGACCTGAGCACGTGATCACACACAAAGTTACACCAAGTCCAAGCATAGTGTATATGAACCTGCATTTTAAATGCAAAAAGAAAGGCCAGTTGAGCCAGATACAGCATAAACAGGGTATATATATATATATATATATAGAGAGAGAGAGAGAGAGGGGTTCAAGGGAAAACCACAAAAAAATGAAAAACTGAGGAACACCCTGCTAATCGTTCATCTGGACGATATATATAGGGTCACGTTCAGAGGAAAACCTATAAAAACTGAAAACTGAGAAACACCCTGGTAGCCCTTCATCTGGACGGTGTGCACTTGTGCATACAAGTAATTTGTAACATACACACGTGCATATGCACAAATGCATAATGCACAAAAACCAAAAAACAACTTAATTTACTTGTACGCACATCAGGTTGGAGTCCACTTCATGAATACTATTATAAGGATGCACATGTGCATAAAAGTAGATAGATATATGTAATTAAGGATGCACATCAGGTTGTAGTTTACTTGTATGCACATCAGGTGGTTCCAGAAGTCGATATATGAGAACAAATAATGGCAGTGTTATTCTACATACTTTCATAAGCAATAGCATTAAACTACTAGCACCATTCCATGGTTGGAATCCACTTGATGAATTCTTTTCTCATTCAAAACAAAGAGTTCCAATCATGATATCTAATTACATCGGTATTAACATATACTTGTCTTCTAAAATGCATCCAATTTATCCATGAAATGCTTAAATCAACTGTTATGGTACTTAAGAACATGGGAGTCAAACATTTTAGAGAGTACTTCAATAGCCAAACTTTATAAAGAATATAAATCCAACCACCAATCTGGAGACCCCATTAAGCCTCATAAATAAAAGTTGAGGATGACATAAATGTAAGATTTAACAACCATGACTTTTTGAAAGAAATAACTATTGTACTGAATGGCAAAAGTAACATAACTGCATAAACAACCAAATGACCCAAAAAATATATAAACTGATATGGTAACTTTCTTGGTTTTCTGCACCCTTTTACCTCAACAAAAAGTTTTATTCATCAAAATAAGAGTTGCAATCATATCACTTGCATTATTTCCCTTCAATTATCATCTAAATTAACCACAAAATCAGTCTAGTTCAATTGCTTAATAAAATTATAATACTGTCAATTGTGAACTCAATGGGTTCAATTGGGGATTGACATAATGTAATTGAGAATGAAAGCAAGTGATTCATAGATAGCTTACAATCAACAATCAAGTATAACTTTTTTTCTCCTGGAAATCATATCTCACCCACCAATTACTTGTTTCACAAGCATATACACTATAAAAGATGAGAATGTAGAGATAATATATATATATATATATATATATATATACCAAGGAATAGGGTGATCGGAGCCGTCCATCTGGCGCTGCCAAACCCTAATCATCCAAATGGCGTAAATGATCATCGCGATCCCAAACATTCCAATGAAAGAATTAACCAGCTTCAGCAACGATTGAATGCAACTCCTCAACATTCTCGCCATTTTCTTTGGATGGATCAACGATCACACCCCAAGAAGCGAAGAAAAACGCAATTCGAGTGGTGGTCAATTATCGGTAACGATAAAACCAAAATCCCAAACCCTATGATGAGAACTAGGGTTAGGATTTTGGCTTATCCACAATAATTAGCTGATGCAGCTCTGCAGAGTCGATGTAATCTAAAATTTTAAATTTATATTAGCAAATTTTGACGGCTAATTTTGAAGCCAACAACCAGTCCGCCGTCACGCCGATCAAAGGGGTTCCTGAATCTTGATTTTTGGGTTCCGTTGAATCCTAAAAATCATACTAAAAACTAGACCGGCAAACGTGTCGCGTAGAGTTTTTCTAACCCTAACCCGACTTATTTATTAAACGGGTCAAAAAATCTTAAACTTAACCCAACCTGACTAACCCGACACCACCCGTCTAACTCATTTAACATTTATAATACTAAATTAAAAATCGAAAATTCACAAAAAAATTACAATTCCAAAATTCAAATGAAAGCATTAGAAATCTAAATTTTATAGTTCAAACTTATAAGTTCTAATCAAATCCAAAACATTAAAAATCCAAAACATTAAAAAGAAAACTTATAATATATATATATAGAGGGCCCTTCTTTTGTTAACCACTCAATTAGTGTTAACCTTGTTAACTAATCTGGGCTATTAATCATCAAAATCAATGGCTAAGATTAAAAGCATTTTAAATTCATAATTAAATAAAAAAAACGGTTGAGTTCATATGAAGCATATATGCACAGGGGTATTATTGTCAATTAACAAACCTGTGTAAATATCAGATAAGGAAACTATTAACAAATATAGGCTACATTTAAGGACCTGATATTCTCTCTCCAATCTCTATTCAAAATACCAAACACAATCCCTTTAATCGATCTCAATTTCAATCTGAATCAGAATCTCACGTTCCTTCATCTTCTTCAACAAATCAATTAATCGATCATGAAGAAATTTGGTTTCTCTCCCAAACGATTTTCATCTTCTTTCATCGCTCACTATCCTTCCCCTTCACGTTTCATCTTACCAGCACCGTCCCGGAGTTTGTCCGATTCCGTCATGGTTTAGACGCTCGAGGTTGTGGAGCCACTCATCGTCAAATGGGATCCAGAGACCTCTACTTATGCCAAAGAAGCGGTTGGAGAAAGAGTTTTACCAGATTCTGTCCTTGAATCGAGCGCACGTGGATCCTGAATCCGTTTCCACTCGATCGTCCAGGACTTCCACGTGATCCAGTTTATCTGATTTTGCGGATGAATCTGACGACGAGATACGAGCTACAGGGGAATTGATCGATGAGGTTGAAGATGTTGCAGAAGGAGTTATGAAGGATCTGAAAGCGATAGCAGAGTGCATGATTTCATCTGGTTATGGTAAAGAGTGCGTCAAAATTTACAAAGTAATACGGAAATCCATAGTTGATGAAGGTATATACAAGCTTGGTGTCGAGAAGCAGAAATCTGCTCATGTTCATAAAATGGATTCGGAGGTTTTGGATAATAATCGAGAGTGCGGTTGGAGGAGGAGGAAGAAGGGATGAAGGATGAGAGTAATTAGGTTGAGCCGTTAGATGGTTCTTGAAGTGCATATATGCAATTCTAAGAAGTGGATATATGCAATTCTATGATGTGCATATATGCACTTTTTTGATCTTCATATATGCAACTGATGTGCATATATGCACATACAATGTGCATATGATTATTTGTCATGTTAGTTTGATTATTCTTATGGATACACGCTATTTTGTTTACACATATTTATGGTTGTGCATGTATGCAATTTTACATATATTTATGGTTTACACATATTTTATGGTTGTGCGTGTATGCAATTTTACACATATTATGGTTTACACATAGTTATGGTTGTGTATATATGCAATTTTACATAGAAGTATGTTTGTGCATATATGCAGCTTTACACAGATTTATAGTTGTGCATATATGCACTTTTTATCTTCATATATTCAACTGATGTGCATATATGCAATTATATGATGTGCATATATGTAGTTTGAAATCGTGCATCTATGCAAAAAAACGTGAATCTCTGGAACGTGAAGATAAAGATTATGCTTGAAAATGGGTTTTAGATGATTAAGATTATCATTAATAACTACTAAAAAATGAAAATGGGTTTTAGAAGATTAAGATTATCATTAATAACTACCAAAAATATCTTGTGCATGAAATTAGGAAAGTAAATAACCCATAAATAATTAAATTCTGAAATTCCTAAACTACCCCTACCAAACCAGTAACCTATCTTGATTCCTATTGATCCAAAAAAGTTAACAAGGTTAACACTAATTAGAAGGTTAACAAAAGAAGGGGACCCTATATATATATATATAAACGGGTTATTCGGTTCATTTTCGAGTTGAAATTTTTGACCCTGACCTTACCCATTTAATTTTCGTGTCGTGTCGTGTCAACCCGTTTACTTAAACGGGTTGAAACATATTACCCAAACCCGTTTATTTCGTATCGGGTTAGCGTGTCGTGTCAGTTTTTGTCAGGTCTAATAAAAACCAAATTTATTTTTTTTTCTTTAAAAAAAAGTGATTACCGGATTATAATAAGAGTATATTACGTTTTTTATCCTTGTGATTCGTTAAAAATTATTATTTTTATCCCTGTAATTTTGAAATTACGGTTTTTATCTCTATGATTTATACTTAATTGTTATATTTGTTCTTATAATTTGAAATATTTTTTGTTAATGTGCTTTACAATTCATTATTATTTTTGTGTCTCAGACTTAAATGTAAAAATTAACCTCAGGAATGAAAATAACAATAATGTGCAAACTATATAGACGAAAATCGTAATGTCAAAATCTCATGAACGAATTCCATAATTTTTAACAAACCACAAGAACAAAAACGTAATTTACAGTAACATAATGTTGTGTTCTGAAGTTTTTTTAAGAAGTAGAGAGAAATGAAAAGAAAGTAGGGGAAAAGAACAAAATATGATATTTTTTCTTGATTTTATATTTTGAAAGGAAAAGAAAATAGATGAAAATAACATTAATTTTTCTCACCAAACTTTCCTACCAAATGTAAGGAGAGAAAAGGAAAGAAAAAAAAGTTACTATAAATATTTATTTATAAACCTATACATTTAACCATTAATTATAATCTACTAAAAACAAATAAGGACATATTTATAAAAGGGAAATTAATTAATATAGCCATTTTAGACAACCCTCTTTATCAAATAGCCAAAAAAATTCTAAATTTACCAAAATAGCAACCACCCTCATGAAAGCCATCGTATCCACGAGGTCCTTCATCAGCCCACCCTATATTTACAATTTTGGCCTCTGCCTCATGACCAGGGCTTGCAATTGCAAGCCTGTGCAATAGGGGTGTTCAAAAAAATCGTTGGACGGCTCAAACCGGTTGACCCAAGTCAAATCGGACCGTTTTTTGTGGTTTGAGCGGCTTGGCGGTCCGGTTTGGTTTGAAAATTTGTCAAACCGGGCGGTCCGGTCCGGTCTGCGGTTTGAAGGTTTTTTAGGCGGTTTGGACCAAACCGACCGCCATATATATATATAATTGTTTTAATTTTTAATTTTTTTTTATATATATTATTTAGAAATTTAGACATTTTCTTAAGGCCCAATTTTCTCATACACCCAAACCCAAATAGTTGAACCAATTCGGTGGAACAAATGTTAAGAATACGCAAAATTACAAATGACATAAAATTCAAAATACCAAGTTACCAACAAACACACACACACACACACACACACATATATATATATATATATAATAACAATAATAATAATATCCCATTTTCTTTAGCTCTGAGAAGATTTAGGGAAACATTATTAGTAAACTTTTTAGCAAGTTTAATGGAGATGTCTATTAACTTATGTACTTAACAATATGTGTTTATGTTTTAAAGCCCATAAAGGCCTAAACCGCCTAAACCGGTCAGACCAAACCGTCTAAACCGCGGTCCGGTTTGATCGGTCTGGGTACTTGATGTCAAACCGCTCGGTTTGAGAATTTACCAAACCGTCACTTTTGGTTTGGTTTGTGGTTTGAGGGGTTAAACCGTCCAAACCGAACCGCGAACACCCCTACTGGGCAATATGAAGATGTATATTATAATAATAATAATAATAATAATATGAGTAAATTACGGATTTGGTCCTTGTGGTTTAAAAAACGAAACGAAAATGGTCCCTACAATTTTTTTATTCCAAATAAGGCCCTATGGTTCGTGTTTTCGTAACGATTTGGTCCCTGGCGCTAACGAGCGTTAACTCTCAGCGTTAAGTTATAGACATTTTTAGTCCTTTTGATATGTTTACCTATTCTATTAAATTATAAAACCATAGGGACCCAACTTGTAATTTACTTTATTATTATATAATATAATAAATAATATATTTATACATATATATATATATACTTGCAACTCTCTCTCTCTCTCTCTCTCTCTCTTCTCTCTCTCTCCCTCTATCTCTCTATTTGTATGTGATGACGAAGGAGATGAAGATGTTTCAGAAGTTAAAATAGTTGCTTGATGATGGCTATTATTGGCTTCTTCCAATTGAGAAGTCAAAGTGATAACTTCAGTTTCATCTCCCCAAAACAAAATATTTGTTGGGAATTCTTGTGAATCCCCACTGTCTGTTGATTCTTCTTGTGTTTGACGAATTTCCAGAAGATTCTCCACTGAAATTTCAGTCTGATGTGAAACAGAGTTTCTACAAATGGGACAAGTCGAATGTGAATGAAACCACATATCAATGCATTCCATATGAAACCCATTACTACATTTCGGCAATATTCGAGCTTTTTCTCCTTCACCGAGCTCCGATAAACAAACGACACATTCTAATCCTTCTTTGAAGTCTTTCGGGTCGAAAAGTACAACAGGTATGGTTTTCAAGAATGATGGGTCAAGGCCACGCCGGAGGACGGTGACACCAGACTGCTGTTGTTCCTGGTGGCCGGCTGTAAAATCTCCACGGCGACGGCGGCGGGAGGTGGAGACGTCCCGGCCTTCTTCACGGCGAGTTTGGTTACCAGGTTGAGAGAGAGAGAGTTGCAGGTATATATATATATATATATATATATATATATATATATATATATGTATAAATATATTATTTATTATATTATATAATAATAAAGTAAATTATAAGTTGGGTCCCTATGGTTTTATAATTTAATAGAATAGGTAAACATATCAAAAGGACTAAAAATGTCTATAACTTAACGCTGGGAGTTAATGCTCGTTAGCGCCAGGGACCAAATCGTTACGAAAACACGAACCACATGGCCTTATTTGGAATAAAAAAATTGTAGGGACCATTTTTGTTTCGTTTTTTAAACCACAGGGACCAAATCCGTAATTTACTCTAATAATATTATATATTACATGAGATGAGATCCCCACTCTCTCCTTTAGGTGAGATCCCCATGCAATTGCAATGTCGACACTTATATGCAATTGCGGACCTACACTTGGGAATACGGTGGCACGTGTCACCGTATCGTTTGTCCGGCGAAGGGTAAAATTTTGTAGCGGTATGAAGAGTGCAACCGTATTATTTTGGAGGGTGCAACCGTATCGTTTTAAATGGTGTAACCGTATAAAAACTCTTAAAATCAACCAAAAAGTCCAAAAAAACTCTTAAAATCAACCAAAAAACCCCGAAAATTTCTCTCGAAATTGATTTTTTTTTTAAAGTTCCTCGAAATCGAGAAAAAAATTAAAAAAAAATTCTCAAAGCAGTGGAATTAGGCTAAAACAACATCGGGCGATGTGGAAATTTTTTAGGTTCGTCAAAGGTGCCACCGTAAGAAAAAATTCATGGGTCCGCCTCTGCTTATATGTAGGCCATAACTAATTAAATTGTTTTGAGCCGGCACATACGGGCGTATAAACAACTCACAATTACGAGCCTGGTCACGAGGTAGGGGCCAAAAGTGTATGGGTATGAGTTGATGGAGACCTCATGAATACAGGTGGTTATTATTTTAGTAAAACTAAGGAGATTTTGACTATTTAATAAAGAAAATTATACTATATAAATTAATTTTCATTTATAAAAACATCTTTACTTTACTTTTGCGCATGTTAAAAAACATGGACGAATCTATGATTTAATTTGAGGGAAATTACCCCTTAAAGTTAAAAAAATGTTTTTATATTATAAAATTATTTTCTTATATATGTTTTGATCCCCATAAAGGTATGTTTTGACTGTATAAATTTTTTTGGCATAGTTGCATTGTTAAATTTTTATATAATTTGTTTGTTACAGTAACTGTTAATCGTGAATTGTTAGGGTTAGAATCTGTTAGTTAATGTATGATTGTTAATTTTTCATAAATAGGCGAAAGATTGTGTACGAAGTTGAAATTAAAGTGAGAAGCGTGAGAATTGAATCTGAATTATTGATCACTTTTAATCAAATGTCCTCTCATGAATTGCGCTTTAGAAAGAATTGATACGATGATAACCACTTCTCATATTAACTTCAACTTTTCACCAGAACACCCGCCCTATATAAATATATATTAGTTGATGTAGAATGATTAATCTGAATGATCTTCTTTAGATCCGTTCAGTTTTTTATGGAGTGTCACTCTTATCAAAGAGATTAAAAGAAAGACGAATCTTTTCAAGTAGGTGACATCGTCAACCATGTGAGCACGTGACCATTACTTAAATTTCAACTCATCACCAAATATTCTGAATCCATCACTGCTTCAGAGTTCAGATCGAGCTCCGGCTGCTGCACAGATCGACCTCCGGTTCTCTTCTTCAGGTTCGATTTGCAGGTTCTCTTCTTCAGGTTCTATTGCTATTTTCGATTTGATTTCAAACATGTTCTCTTCTTTGTTATTACTTGAAGTTCAAGTAATACTTGATTTCAAACATTTGATTTCAAGCGTCGTTTACTATACTTATTGAATAAGTACTTATTAGTATTACTTACGTTATCGTTTGAGTATGACTTGGGGGTGTTTGGGATTGCTTATTTTTTTGACTTATTTGCTTATTGCTTTTTCTTACCACAAATAAACTATTTTTAGTGTTTGGATTGAAAAAAAGAAAAGTGCTTATGACTTTTTTCCACCATAAATAAGTTGTTTTTGATAAGTTAATCTATTCTAATTTATTTGAAACAACCTATAACTTATTTGTCCAAATTACATTTTTACCGTCAACTTCTTTTTAGCACGACATAAGTTGATAAACACTTTTAAAAATAAGCATAAGTTGATTTAAATAAGCAATCCCAAACACCCCCTTGGACTAATAATTTTATCTGGTAAAAGATATAACAAGGATCGAGGGTCTTACCTGTTAAGTGAGGAAAAAGAAACTCTTACTCAGTAAGGGCTCATCGGGTTTAAAGCGTTTACTAACAATCCATTTTGATTGCCAAGAATGTTACATGATAAGGTAAGTAAGGGTAATTTCGCTTGCCGGTAAACGCTTTGCCAATAAGTGTTTGGTAAACAACCCCTAAGAGAGTTAATCACGTTAATTTGAAGAAGAAAGAGTCGTGATAAGCATATTATTTGATAGGAAATTACAGATGCTTTACAGGTTTTTGCTATTAGAGAAAATGGCGTAAGTACAAAGGCAATAGGTGGTGCCTGGTGGTCGAAGGGGCGCTAAGGGTGCGTTTGGTACGCAGACATGATAGAATAGGACAGGATGGGACATGACAGAACAGAACAGAACAGTTGTTCAGCGTTTGGTAGACGGAACTAGACAGAACATAACATATAACATTATATAAAATACAATAAATAAAATGAATAAAATATAAAATAAAACGTGTATTTGATGTTTTAGAAGATTATTAGATTTTACTTTGAGGTTATATTGGTAAAACATAAGTCTGTTCCAGTTTGTTCCATGGGGTGGGGGTGGAACAGGCTTGTTCCACTTTGTTTCACTCTGTTCTTGTATGTTCCACATAAAAGTTCTGCCAAACATGGGACAGTGATCTCTGTTCTGTTCTGTCCAGTGTACCAAACACACCCTAAGTGTTATCTACGTATCTAAATCCGTCAGTAGTATTATCTACGTCTCTAATTCAACTCTCTATAAAATTTATTTGTTACTTTTTTTTGTTACTCGATTAGGACACTTAAGCCCAAATTGTTAAACTGAAATGAAATCAAATCATAACTAATAATTAATATTCGGTTCAACATACAATTTATGAGTTGTTTACCAAACATTTATCGGGTAAGTGTTTAACAGGTCACTATCTTACCGAGTGTGCATGACAAAGAACGAGAATCTTACCCCGTAAAAGACATGACAAAACTGAGGTTCTTACCTGGAAGTGAGGGAGAAAACTCTTACTCAGTTAACGCTTATCGGGTAATAGACACTAATAGACAATCAATTTTAAAAACCGAAAATGTTACCCAATAAAATGATTTTTACTAACAAGATAAACAATCCTTATTTACAATTAAAAGGATTTTGAAGTAATTGGTCGTTTTGTGAATTTTATTATGAAACCGAACCATGGTCTGCATTGCAAATTCAATAAACAAATAAATAAACAAAAAGAACATGGTTTATACGTTGTTTATAAATCGGTCAATGACGCCTTAAAGCATCAAGTTGCTGTGGTGTAGTGGTTATCACGTTAGTCTTACACACTAAAGGTCTCCAGTTCGATCCTGGGCAGCAACAATTCTCTTGTGTTTTAGTTTTAAAATTATTATTTTATTGTAAATTTCAACCTCCATGTCAAATCCACAACCATGTTGATGAATAATCATCTATCTAAACCATGTAGATGAATAGGAGATTATGTAAATGCAAAAACACACTTGAATATACTTGCATAAGTATTTCATACTCTCAAAGTTTCTCCTTTTTTCATTCTCCATAAACCTCTTAATCTATTGCTAATCAAGTGGAAATCTTAATTAATTCATAACACGTTATCAACACGAGAGCTCTAATCAAGGTATGTATTTTCTTAATCTTATATATTAAGAAGGTAAAATACTAAAATAAACAATATGAAAGTTGATGACTTCTTATTATAGAAATTATGACTACTAACTTTTCTAACTTTTATTTATGCATATACTAATCTTATTTATGTTTTCATGCTTATACTAACTTTTATTATGCATACTTAAATTGTTGTCATACTAATCTTTCAACATTTATTTATGCGTATATTTATTCTCTTACTAATTTTATCTAAGCATACTAACATTTATTTACATTTCTTATTTTATATTACTAATTAGATCTTATATCTACCATCACTGATATTATAATCTTTATTGATTTTATGTATTAATTATCATTTTTATTTACAAAATCATCTCCAACGACTATATATATAACGGTAATAAACATCTCCAACGGCTACATTTTACACTATAAATTAACCATTAAACTCTTTCTCAACACACTTAACTCTTCTTTTGCAAGTTCATATAATCAAGAAGATTTTTTCGAAGATGCTTCATCCCCTCCTAATTCTCGTCATTGTATTACTTATATTACTAATCATTCATGTCAGTAATCTTCCGCCTGATGAATTTTATTTATTCTTAAGCATGTTTGTACTTTTGGTTCTTCCACTTCTTTGTATGTCAATATTTATCGACATAAATGGATTCTAATTTTTCTTCATTGTTTGATAGTTACAATATGTCGAACCTTACAAAGATTGAGTTTGCGGCCCTTAATGTAAATGGAAAGAACTACATGTCATGGATTATGGACGTTAAAATGCACCTTGAGTCTATGGGCATTTTAGACACCATAAATGAAACCAATGATTGCTCATCGCAAGATAAAGTAAAAGCAAACATTTTTCTTCGGAGACATGTTGACGATATGTTAAAATTTGAATATCTCAATACTAGTGATCCAAGCATTTTATGGAAAGACCTTAAGGATAGATTTGATCACCAAAAAAAAGTTTTACTTCCGGCTGCTAGGGATGAATAGAGAACTTTGAGATTTCAAGATTTTAAAAAGGTGAATGACTATAGCTCCGAACTGTTCAGGATATGTTCACAACTTAAATTTTGTGGACAAAATATTACTGATGCAGATTTGTTGGAAAAGACCTACTCCACTTTTCACGCATCAAATATCACTTTGCAACAACAATATCGACTACAAAAGTTCAGACGATATTCTGAGCTTAACTCATGTTTACATGTTGCTGAACAAAATAATGAGCTTTTGATGAAAAACCATCAATCTCGTCCAACATGTTCATTATCGTTTCCTGAAGCAAATGCTATAAATAATGATAGTCCTAGAAATAATTTCCGTGGACGGGGACGATGACGTGGTCATTTCGGTCAAAATAATTTTCATGGTCGAAACTCCAATTTTGGCCGAGGCCAGCCTTACGGTCGTGGCCGTAGTTTTAATCGTGGTCGTGGGCAAATATCAAATAATCATCATACTTCACAAGGTTATAAGACCCAACCACAAAATAAGCTCAAAATGACAAAACATGATGGCGGAACAAGTCATTCTCAGACCAAAGGGCCTTTGGCCTAGCGGTATGGGAGCCTTTGTCCTCGTAGGAGGTCAGAGGTTCAAACCTCACCAAAGGTGAGGAGGGTGTGTGAGTTTAATTGTTGCATTTGCCGTATATGAATATCATATACTTCAAAAAAAAATAAGTCATTCTCAGAATCCTGAAGGTTCTTGTTACAGATGTGGCAGCACAGACCACTGGTTAAGGACATGCCGCATATCTCCACATCTTTGTCAGCTATACAAAGAATCTCTTAAAGGAAAAGAGAAGGAAGTAAACCACATGGACAACTTGGAGTTGTCAAACACTGATTTAAATGTTTCCGATTTCTTTAGTGATATCAACATTTGATGAATGTTGATCTTTTTTATTTTTCATTTTAATAAATATATATTTCGTTTTCGTAACTATGTATTCCGTTTTCGTAACTATGTATTCCCTTTTTCGGTTATATGAACTTGATGATCTTTTTATTCTAATAACTATGTCTTTATTTTTCATAACTATACATTTCATTTTCATATAAAATATTTCTATAATAACGTTGTTCTCTTATTACGATTATTATTGTTATTATTATTTATAAACTCACATTTTTGTTTCATATTTGAAATTTGATATGAATTCCAATGGAGCACACCATCAATCAAATATTGGAGACTTGTGTATACCGGATAGTGGTACCACACACACCATCCTGAAAGCAAAAATATATTTTTCTAAGTTAAAACCAACAAAGGGAACCATACACACTATATCAGGTCCTGCTGACATGATAGAAGGAATAGGAATAGCTCATTTCCTATTACCGAATGGTACAAAGTTCATTATTGATAATGCTTTGTTTTCTCCAAAATCGAAAAGAAATCTATTAAGTTTCAATGACATGTATCTTAATGGATATGATACTCGAACAGTGAACTTAGGAAATGAGAAATATATGTATATTATTGATAAGAACCGTGTGCTAGAGAAACTACCAATACTTCATTCTGGTTTACATTATACATATATAAATATGGTTGAAACAAATATGGTAGTTAAAGAAAAATATTGTCATCCTGCAATATTTAGTTTATGGCATGACAGATTAGGCCATCCAGGATCGACAATGATGCGCAAGATAATTGGAAGTACACATGGACATCCATTGAAGGACCAGAAGTTCCCTCAAATAAGTAAAGTTACTCCATGTACATCTTGTTCACTTGGAAAACTAATTGTGAGACCTTCACCATCTAAAATAGAAAAGGAATCACATATGTTTCTTGAAAGAATTCAAGGTGATATATGTGGACCAATTCATCCATCCTGTGGGCCATTTAGATACTTCATGGTCTTAATATATGCGTCAAGTAGATGGTCTCATGTTTGCCTATTATCAACTCGTAATGTGGCATTTGCAAAATTTCTTGCTCAAATTATTAAATTAAGGGCACATTTTCCAGATTATTCTATCAAGAAAGTGAGACTTGATAATGCTGGTGAATTTACATCTCAAGCCTTCAAAGCTATTGCATGTCTGTAGGAATTGTTGTTGAACATCCAGTTGCACATGTTCACACACAAAATAGTTTAGCTGAATCATAAATTAAACGTCTCCAACTAATAGCTAGACCATTAATAATGAGAACAAAACTTCCAGTTTCTATATGGGGTCATGCAATTTTACATGTTGCATCATTAATTCGTATGAGACTGAGTGCATATCATACATACACTCCTCTACAACTTGCATTTGGTCAAGAGCCAAATATTTCCCACCTTAGAATTTTTGGATGTGCAGTATATGTTCCTATTGCACCACCACAACGCACAAAGATGGGTCCTCAAAGAAGGTTGGGAATATATGTTAGATATGAAACATCTTCTATCATAAGATATCTTGAACCACTAACTGGTGATATTTTTACTGCACGTTTTGCCGACTGCCATTTTAACGAGACTATGTTCCCATCATTAGGGGGAGAAAAGAAAGTCCAGGAAAAGGATGTTTCATGGTGTGAACCGTCATTGTTGTATCTTGATCCTCGCACGAAACAAAGTGAAACAGAAGTGCAAAAGATAATGCATTTACAAGAAATTGCAAATCAGTTACCAGATGCATTTACTGATACAAAAAGAGTGACCAAATCTTATATACCAGCTGTGAATGCTCCAGCTCGAATTGAAGTCCCAGTTGGACAAACAAATGATAAAGTCACTGAAGAATCTAAAGCACGCCTGAAGCGTGGAAGACCATTGGGCTCTAAAGATAAAAATCCCCGAAAAAGAAAAGGAACTGAAATGGCAGATGGTAACGAGCAAAATGTTCCTGAAGAAATACAAAATATTAAAATTTCCCCAGAAGAGGAAATGCATTATATTAACAAAGAGGTTTCAATCAATTACGGGTATACGAAGAAGTTGTGGAACGTAAATGAAATGAAAAATATCGATGATATATTTTCTTTTGCCGTTGCATGTGATACTTTTGGAAATGATGATCCTGCACCAATATCTGTCGTTGAATGTCAAAACAGACAAGGTTGGGTTAAATGGAAAAATGCTATTCAGGTTGAACTAGATTCCCTCAATAAAAGAAAAGTTTTTGGACCTATCGTTCTCACGCCAGAAGCCGTGAAACCTGTCAGGAACAGATGGGTTTTCGTACGGAAAAGAAATGAGAAAAACGAAATTATGAGATACAAAGCCAGACTTGTGGCTCAAGGTTTTTCTCAACGACCAGGAATTGATTATGAAGAAACATATTCACCCGTTATGGATGCAATTACTTTTAGGTATTTAATCAGCCTAGCAGTCTCTGAAAATTTAGAAATGTGTCTTATGGATGTTGTTACAGCATACTTGTATGGATCACTTGACAGTGATATCTATATGAAAATCCCCGAAGGATTTAAATTGCATGAAGCATTAAGTACAAAACCCAAAGAAATGTATTCTATCAAGTTACAAAGATCTTTATATGGGTTAAAGCAATCTGGGCACATGTGGTATAATCGTTTAAGCGATTACTTGGTAAGTAAAGGCTATACAAATAATCTTATTTGCCCATGTGTCTTTATTAAGAAAACAACATATGGATATGTAATAATAGTTGTCTATGTTGATGATCTGAATATCATTGGGACAAATAAGGAGATCCAAGAAGTGATTGTGCTTTTGAAGGAAGGATTTGAAATGAAAGATCTTGGAAAAACCAAATATTGTCTTGGTTTACAGATTGAGCACATGCATAACGGAATACTTGCGCATCAATCCAATTATGTTGAAAAGATCTTAAAACGTTTCAATATGGACAAATCAAATCCTTTAAGCACTCCAATGGTCGTTAGATCACTTAATATCGACAATTATCCATTTCGCCCTTGTGAAGAACATGAAGAAGTTCTTGGTCCAGAAGTACCATATATTGGAGCTCTTATGTATCTTACTAACTGTACTAGACCTGACATTTCTTTTGCAGTGAATTTGTTAGCAAGATTCAGTTCATCTCCCACAAAGACACATTGGAACGGAATCAAACACATATTCCGATACCTTCGAGGAACTGTTGATTTAGGTCTATTTTATTCTAACAATTCAAAAGAAGGTTTGATTGGTTATGCAGATGCAGGTTATTTGTCTGATCCTCATAAATCTAAATCTCAAACTGGATACGTGTTCATGAACGGAGGTACTGCTATTTCCTGGCGCTCTCAGAAGAAAACACTTGTTGCCACATCTTCAAATCATGCCGAAGTTATTGCACTTCATGAAGCTAGTAGAGAGTGTGTTTGGTTGAGGTCAATGACACAACTCATTTTGACTTCGTGCGAACTAGAGAAGGGCAAAATTCCAACTTTAATCTATGAAGATAACGCCGCATGTGTCACACAAATGAAAGAAGGATACATCAAGAGTGACTGGACAAAACATATACCTCCAAGGTTCTTCTCGTACACTCAAGATCTTATAAAAGATAATCAGATTGAAGTGAAATATATTCAATTGAGCAACAACGCAGCGGATATTTTCACAAAGGCGCTACCTACTGCAATTTTCAGAAAACACGTTCACAATATCGGTATGCGACATGTGCATAACATGTGATGATCCTTGGATGTCAACATCAGGGGGAGTCAACTACCAGCTGCACTCTTTTTCCCTTAGCTAAAGTTTTTTCCCACTGGGTTTTCTTTAGCAAGGTTTTTAATGAGGCAATACTTAATGGTTGAACTTCGTTTGAAATTGTCATCCAAGGGGGGGTATTGTAAATATGAATATGTTGAGTATGGGATTTAACTTGGATGACTTGTGGATGAAAATTTCAACCTTCATGTCAAATCCACAACCATGTTGATGAATAATCACCTATCTAAACCATGTAGATGAATAGGAGATTATGTAGTATAAATACCTCCATTATGTAAATGCAAAAACACACTTGAATATAGTTGCATAAGTATTTCATACTCTCCAGGTTTCTCCTTTTTTCTTTCTCCATAAACCTCTTAATCAATTGCTAATCAAGTGGTAATCTTAATTAATTCATAACATATTTATATTTGTTTGTAGTAACCGAGACCAAAATTTGTTAGAGTTTCAAGTATTGGGAAGATCTTAATAAAAACTAGAAGTTGAGGGGGGCTAATTGTAAATAAGGGATGTGGTATAAATACCCAATGTTTTGAGGCACAAAACCCTAGGTGTACATTTCTCTTGATTGTTGGCGGCTGTTGAGAGATTTAGAGAGCATAGAGAGAGTTTTCATTGGAGTTCAAGAACAAAGGAAGAAGAAGGTTTTCAAGTATCAAATTGGAAGAAGAGGCGCAGTAGGAGTGCAATCATACAAGAAATTCTGCCAGGTAAATTTCTTAATCAAACCTATTTTTGATTATTTAGTTGGATCATTGGGGTTATTTATGAGTTTTTGTTGAGAGATGAAAATGAGGTTTAATGTGGTGGATGTAGCATCCTTTTGGTGCACAATAGCTAAGGGTTTGGTGAATTAATGAGATAAGTAAGTTAAGTTGTTGTTTTACTCAAATCCGACTTGGATTAAGGGCATATTAGCAGGCTTTGATCCCAAATGGGCATCGCAGCCGACGTCCGGAAAGTACTGAACTTTGTATCCGGGTAAGTGTCTGGGTTGCAGTGGTTTCCGGATACGAGTCCGCATAGTTGGAGTTTCCGGATAGTTCCCGGATAACTATCCGGGTAGGGTATTGTCCGGACTGTGTATTCATCCGGTAAGTAGAAAGGTATCCGGTATATAGGAAGTGTTCGGTAAGGGTAAGGTTGTCCGGAAAGTAGTGGTGTCTGGTAAGCTTGTATCCGGACAGTTGGGTAATCAGTTTATGTGTTTTATTCTTTCACTCAGGTAGACCGATTGGGAGTACGGGACGTAGTAGGAAAGAAAAGTAAGCGTACCAGGTGAGTTTTCTAACTAAAATACGTGATTTTGAACGTGTTTTCTAAAGCGAGTACATGATGCGAAATGCCATGTTTTATTCTTATGCTTTTAATTGCATGAAAGTTGTTTAAAGTTTTATATGGGATGTATGCATACATTGTGGGAGACGTAAATTGGCTAAGTAGGGGGTGTGGCCCGCCAGCTCGTGTCGGGAGGTGTGACCCGTTTATGCCAGGGGTAGTGTGGCCCTGTAAGGCAGCATGAGACTGACTCGTTGTCACCCTAGGGTGACTTCAGGGTGCCGATTTACGGGGCGGACTTGTCCGTGAATGATTTTATATGAACAAATTTGTGAATGGATTATATTGAAAATTATAAACTGTTTTAAATGATTTTGAGAACTGTCAGGAGGGACTCGCTAGACCTCATGGTCTAACCCTCGCATTTTCCAAACTAAACCTTTTCAGGTAAGCAGATAGTAGGAGGCTCCGGTAAGTGAGCAAGCGCAGGATAGAGTACAGATGCAGATTGAGACAGTGCCACTCATACTTTTAGTGGTAGTTATTCTCAGTTTTGTATAGGTTGTTTCCGCCAACCTAAGTTATTTAGACAGATGTAATGAAATTTTATGGACCCAGTGTTGTAATTGTTTAATATTAATGCTATGTGTTTGATGATGAAAACTATTGTTTATAATTTCCAATGTTATAAAAAACTCGCTGCACAGCCGTCATGACGCGCCATGGCACCAAGATTTGTGTTTCACGCCACGTTAAGCTCGTGGCACGCCATGGCCTAACACGCAGTTTTCGTAATGCGGTTTTGATTTTTCTTTACGTTTTTAATGTCTTATTTGCAAATTTTTAATATATAACCTAATTTAACTTGCTTATTGTTATTGACTCATTGAATAACACTATAAATATATGTTTTTATATATAATATTATATATGAATTAGAAATTTGACGCCATAAGTCACGCCTTGAAAACGTCATGGCTTTGCCGTAGTTCCTAAGACTTGAGGCTTGGCCTCGCCGCCACGCCACGCCTCACGCCATTTAGAACCTTGATAATTTCACATAGATCTTCACATGATGCCATTTCTTTCCCCTATCTTCATATTGTTCATAATCACTCCTATATATTGCTTTTCTAGATGCTAACTTGAAGGTGATTTTGTTTTTATATACTTCTTGGTGGATTATTAATATAACTCATTTGTAAAACTTGTAGTTCTTTGGAAATATGTTTGGTTGGTTATAGTGTGGAGATGAAAAGAGTGACAAGCACACATTAAGGATTTAATTTGAGGGTTAAAAAAAGGTGCAAGAGAAGATGAAGAAGAGGGTGTCGGAGTGGTCGGTGGGAAAGGGCATGGAAGTTTCTTTTTGTATACGAACCTAGTGTGCCATGTCATCATTTTAGATGTTTTGATTGAATGTAATTACGACATGGAATCTTAATTGGCAAAATACTTGAACTAAATCATCATTATTAGCATGATTAGGGTCAGGAAGCCACATGTACCTATCGGTAGGGATAAAAGTTCCATCTCTACTAAGGGCATCCACAATGGGAGGTTCTTACTCCCCGTGGCTCTCCCATAAACCGGTCCTTCAAAAAAAGTTTGCATTGGGAATGGGCTGAGGTGGCAAACCGCTCCATCTGCATAGAGCGGTCCATGCCTCATGTGGTTTTCTTATTTAATTTTTTTTATGGTAAAAAATTTAAGGTTTTCACATTAAATACATTGTAGAAGCTTATAATAATTTATTTCTTTTTTATTTGTTATCTATTATTTGTTAAATTTATTAATAAAATATAGTCCAATTTAATTAGTTATTATTTTCACTTTATAAAAACCACATTTTATATTGTAATTTTATTTATTTTGATTTTTATATTGTAATTTTTATATATAACAATTGAATTTTCACTATTTATAATTTATAGTTATTATTATCGGTATTATAATAAGTAGTTTTTTATTATTATAATTTTTTATTATATAAATTATGGACCGGTTCATGATTGGGAGTGAAATGTTTATAAAATGTGTAGGAAAGAGAAACTGATGTAGCGGTGAGAGAAAGATGATGTGGCTAAACCATGAACCTCTAAATAGGTCCATGATTGTGGATGCTCTAAGGGTGCATTTGGTTCGGCGGATTCCAACGAAATTGGAATGGTCAATTCCATTGACCAAATTCCATTGTGCTGTTTGGTTTGCAATGGAATGGAATTGAATTCCATGAATTCCACCCAAATAAGGAATTCACCATTCTTTTACAAAATGGATAGAATTGAATTCCATTCCATCCAAATTTGTCTAAATGACAAAAATACCCTCATTTAATTTAATATTTTAGTTTTTTATGTTATTTTTAATTTTAATTTTAGTTTTTAATTTTTAATTTTTAATTTTAATTTTAATTTTTTATTAATATAATTTAATACATTTAGTTTTTATTTTTTATTTTTGTATATTATATTTTTTACACATTAAAGTATTTAATAATTATTTTATAAAAAAGGGTATTTTGGTCATTTGTCGAAAATTCATTTCAATTCCAAAGCTATATTATGTGAACCAAACACAGATTCCAATTCCTTTGACAGATTCCATTCAAATTCTGTCAACCAAACAGGTGGTCAAACCTGACAACATTCCATTCCAATTCCTTCCAGATTCCAATTCTTTTGACAGATTCCATTCTTTCAGAAATCATTTTGCGAACCAAACGCACAAGGTTTCAAAAGTTTTCTTCAAAGTGTTTATAGCACGTGCGTTGCACGTGACAAAGGGTAGATGCAGATCTTTTTCTTATTGGGCCTCAGCTTGTACAAACAACCCAAAACTACTCTAATCTTCTTTCTTGAAGGGTTTTTGGAGATGACAGATACTTCGATTCATCACCCGTACTCACAAAAAGCTCCAAAGTATCATCGAATCCATCCGAAGCTTCCACCAAATCCATCTCAGGTTTTAATCTCTTCTCTCTGTTTACATCTGAATTTATCGTCGAATTGAGCAATTTTATGTGAATTACATATATAGTACTCCATCTGTTCCATATTCAGATTGAAACCTTTCAGTATTCCAAGTTCATGCCCTATTGCTTTTCAAATTCATAGTATTTGACATGGTTATTAGGTTTTAAGATCCCAAAATATTGCAATCCTAAAGTTAAATGTAGACATGTAGTTATAAAAGTTTATTGCAAGCAAATAAGATAAAGATGGAATTGAACACCGTTGATTGATTCAATCAAATGTTATCATATCTTCTCAAAGTCAAGAAAAAATACATACATCCCAAGGGTTGGGTTTCGGTGACAAATGCCAAATATGGTTTGAAGCGTGAGAAGTGGTTATCAACAGTTGGATGAAATGGACTAAGAGGCAACCTCTGAATCGGTCAGAGGTGAATCTTGTTTGGCAAAAAAAAATCTGCCTCTTAATGGTTTCAAAACCCTCTTAATGATTTAGCATCTTGGGCCATCCTTAACCATTCAGCACCCTCATTTCATTCTAAACAAATACCAAACAATCATATTTCATTTTGCACTATATCATAAAAGCCTCTTAACCATTATGACCTCTTAATCATTCTGCACTAAACCATTCAGCAACTGCCAAACAGCCCCTAACATTAGAATGACATGCACCGAGATACACCGGATCTATTTCCTTTTAAGCTGCAATTCATGGGAGGGTATTTATTAAAAGTCATCAACGGTTTAAAAGTACTTCTGACATTTCTCACAAAACATGACATTTACATCTCCCAAATCCCAAAACTATTTTGACTTTTGAAAGTCAAATGAGTATCTTTTGAATTTCAAAATCATATGAATAGCATTTCAAGATTTGATATTTAAGCGGGCTTCTTTCGAAAACCCAACCTGTCGGGGTTTTCACTGAAACAACGACTCGTTCCATATGGATAGAAAAGTAGATTTATGAGCTCCATATAATGTCAACGTTGTGGGCTGCAAACAAATTCCACCATGGTTTTAAGTTGAATTAAAAGTTATTGGGCTAGCCTGCTGCTTTGGGTTTAGAGTGCTACACTACCCCTAATGATAGAGGAAATGGGATATGCTGATATTGTTTGATTTTGGTTACATTTGAGTGGGGTTCTTGGATTAGGCTCTCAACATTTAAAAGTAGCACAATATTTGTTTTGAATTTTGATGTTTTGGAATTTGCAGTAAACCGAGCTTGCAGGAGAGCTCTACGATCTCAAACACATGGCAGGTGGTTCGATCATGTTGAACGAACTCCATAGAAAGGCAACCAGGTGGGATAAAATCGTGGAGGAAATTGTAAGGCTAGAGAAGAAGATTTTTCCCAAACACGAATCACTTGCTCGATCTTTTGAGGATGAACTCAAGAAAAAGAATAGCGGTTTGCTCTACTTGGAAGTTAACGGTGACGTTGTTGGCTATGTCATGTATTCATGTCCTTCTTCACTCTCTGCCATCATCACTAAACTCGCAGGTATCATCACCAATTTCCTTTTATTTATATATAAAAAAGGCCATGACTTATGTTTCTGAACCCAGTTGGATTGTTGTTGGTACATATACAAACATAAACTTTCCGATTTTATATATAGGATTAGGTTCATGTGGATAGTCTTTATATTCATTGATGCATATATACTATCAAGATATGTATTCTGTCAATGAATATATATTCATTAATACATATCTACTATGTATGCAAGTATATATTCATTGATGCATACACTCACTAAAGCTCGATAGTGTATATTCATCAATGAATGTACATGTTCTCAGTTTTTTCGTGGTTCTCAACTTTCTTATGCTTTATGCTTTTTGTTTGAAACTTATAACATTTCTAGTTCTGATTTTTCTTTATTGTCGTGTTTTTTTACGGATAAAAACTAGTGAAGGAGAGCCATAGGAGACAAGGGCATGGAGAGGCGTTGTTGAAAGCAGCGATAGAGAAATGCAGGACTAAAAGCATACACCGTGTATCGCTTCACGTGGATCCTTTAAGAACTTCAGCAATGCATCTATACAAGAAACTTGGCTTTCAAATCGACACTCTAGTGAAGGGTTATTATTCCTCGGATCGAGATGCATATAGGATGTATATAGATTTCTATAAAGATTAGGTAATGGGAGTCATTCAAATTATTGATCCATATAGATTCATGCAAAGGGAAGGTTATAAGGCCTCTTATAGCTTCATTCACAGGGTCTTCACGGAAACAGTCTCTCTTCTCCTAGGGGTACAGAAAGGTCCATAGGGAAACAGTCTATTGACCCCTTAGGATACAAAAAGACAGTTTGCCTACATCTTGTCCCTCTAGGTTTGGTTTGGTTTGGTTTGGTTAAATAGCTCCATCTATAGTTTTGTAGTTACAAATTCCTTGATAGGTGTTGTGCACAAGATTGCATGAAATGACCACCTCCTTCATTTTATACCAATGTTATCTATTGTTATCCACTTCTTTAGGGGCTGTTTGTTTACCTCTTAATAGTTTCATTAAGAGGCAACTTCTGAATCGTTCAGAGGTGAATCTTGTTTGGCAAAAAAAAGCCCGCCTCTTAATGGTTACAAAACCCTCTTAATGATTTAGCATCCTGGGCCACCCTTAACCATTCAGCACTCTGATTTCATTCTAAACAAATACCAAACAACCATATTTCATTTTGCACTATATCATAAAAGCCTCTTAACCATTCTGACCTCTTAATCATTCTGCACTAAACCATTCAACAACTGCCAAACAGCCCTTAATGTCATTAGAAATATTGCCACAAGGAAATGTATCTAGAATTTGCACAATGCATGTTATAGGTGTTATAAGTGTATCGATACTTATTTGCTTAGACAAGAAAAAAAGCAGTGGCGGATCCGTCAGGTGATCGGGGGTATAAAAGTAATCCAAAATCGAATAATTCATTCGAAGCGAATGATGTTTGGGTTAGACGGTTACCGATTATTAGAAAATCGTTAGTAGAGCACAATTGTCCATTTTCGATAATGAAGGAAAACATATTCTGCCAAAATAACAAGCATTGCAAAAAGAAATGTCAAACTTAAATATCAAAATCATCTAAAAAAACACTAAAAGTGCTGAAAATTACGACACCAAAAGCAGTGAGAGGGTCGGGTCAGCGAGAGAGCGAGTCGTCGGAAAAAGGTTGGGGGCAGCAATGAAAGAAGGTTGGGAGAAATAATTGGAAAAAATTACGGTAAATACAAGATTTAGGAATTAAAAAAAACCCGAACTTTTTCACTTTCGGACTCCTAAAGGGTGCATCCGCCCATGATAAAACGGTTACTGTTACCGGGTCTCAGGAATTTAGAAAAATGATTCTAATGTCCGTCTTTTTTAAATAGTGAAATGTTTTGTTTAGAAGTTTTACATGATTAAGTTCGTTTTTCAAAATAGGGAAAGTTTGTTTGGTTCACATAAAGAAGCCGTTTTACATGAATCTAGTAACCAAAAAACCAGAAAGTTGACATTCTTAGAGCATCTCCAACAACTTTCTCATTTTGGAGAAAATGGGAATATGAGGATTTTGACCCTAAAATCAGCTCCAACAGCTTCCCCATCTCCATCCCCATTTTGGAGAAAGTAGGAGAGAGAATGTCATTTTCTCCGAATTTGGAGATTACTCCAAAAATCCCCAAAATCATTATCAAGAGAGAGAGAAACAATATTTTATTATTTTCTTTTTCAAAATTTGTTGGAGATAATAATGTTTTGAATATTTTAATAATATATTTAATGTTGAATTCTCTAAAATGGGGAATCTGTTGGAGATGGATGTAATTTTTTTTGGGGATTTTGACTTTTGCTTCCCCATTTTGGAAATTTTTTGGGGAAGCTGTTGGAGATGCTCTTATGTATCTTTTTCGACAAGGGAAGGTTTCACCCATGTGGTTTGTTAAACACCGCGGATTCCGTTTCTATGGTTTGTTGCAAATAGCGAATTCAGTTCCTGTCCTGTGCTTTTGAAATTATCATTTTCGTTTGCAATTAAGAATGAATTGTAAAATACAGGGACAAAAACCATAATCTAAAAAAAAACAGGGATGAAATAGCAACTTTCTATAAACGACAGGGACTAAAAACGTATTTTTACTCTTTTATTTATTTATTTAATTTCTATGAAATTATTTTGAACAAGGTTTCCGAAAATGATAACAACAGTTCATCTTCCTCTGATAACTCCCAGTCTCGCAAAATCTCCAGGTCTCATCACATCGATCCGAAGCTTTCGAAGTGATCTAATTATCCAATCAACTTCCCTACGAAGTTGCAGAGATTCTCTATTCAAGCTTTGCTGCATTCCAAAGGATAGCAACCACAAACCATCTCAGGTTCCGCGATTCAATCTCCTCTCTCTGTTTGCATTTGATGTTATTACTCTCGGTTTGAGCAATTGTAGTCTAGACCTGCCAAACGTGTCGTGTCGGGTTCAAAGTTAAACTGGTTGAGAGTGCCTAACCCTAACCCGACCCGTTTAATAAATAGGTCGACCGCCTATCCTGATACGAGCTGCCGGTTTAACATTTGATGGTTGAAATGTATTACTCAAACCTGTTTATTTGGTGTCGAGTTGTTAATGCGTTGTGTCAGGTTTAAATTGTACATTAATTCTAGTACTTTAATTTTTCAATATTTCATATTTAATTAGGGTTTTTCTTGGATGATCGATTCTGGTTGCATAAAAAGGGGTGTTAACTGTAACTAATGGCAGGATTTCTCAATCCTGAAAACAGACTTCCATTGTGACAGTGGAAGCACATGGAGCACTATGGCATTTTATGTGTTTAGCTTGCACATTCCAATTAGTTTTGGAGGACTGGCTGTTGTTGCACAATTACTGCATCAAACTGCTCTTGATCCAGAGATTCAGGTAATTCGACATGTAAAAGTAGCACAAAAGTTACTTTTTTCTTCTCTATTTCATGAAACTTTTTTTGATCTATTATTCTATTAAGTTATATGTTTTATATAATTATATATATATATATATAGAGAGAGAGAGAGAGAGAGAGTCTCCTTCTTTTGCTAATCCACCCATTAGTACCAACCGTGCTAACCAATCACAACCATAGATGCACCAAATCAATGGCTATTATTAATAGTTGATTTTATTATAATAAAACAAATTATCCCACACGCCTTGCAATATGTGCATATGCGCACAGGGCATTTTGGTCAAAATATATTAAGCATAAAATTGGTAACCGGTCTATCTTAGGTAACTGATCCCTATTTTGAAGCATCCGATTTTAATAGCCAAAAATCATGGATCCTCCCCTTTCTCCATAACTGATTTCATCTTCTCCATTCTCCAAACCACCGTCACACGACCTGCATCACTCATCGGGTGAAAGGCTCAAGAAGCTTCTCTACAGGTTCTTCATCCAAATCCTCTGTTTCTTCTTCTTCTCCTCCTCCACCGCTGTTCTCTTCAACCTTGACCTCGTTTAGGATGGTTTCGTCATCCCTTTCTTCTTATTCGTCTTCTTCTTGAGCATCTTCTTCCTGCTCCTGTTGGTGTTGTGCTTCATTGATCTGCTCTTGAGGCTCCTCCATAGGTACAATTCTTATACCAAAGGTTGTGAAGCACGAGATTTTCGTTTCTTGGCCATGGGTGAGAGTCGCTTTAGGGTTTCTTTCGGTGTTTTGGGTGGAGGCAAGGGTTTCAGCGATGCGAGTCTCACCCGATGGACAACAGATCTAGGGTTCATTCGTATTTTTGATATTTTTTGGTATTTTTGGTTTTCAAGAAATCAAGCATTGTATAAATCGACTTCAATGATACACATCATCACATGTATACCTGTAGTTCAATTTGAATAATTCTACATATTCGTTGTTGATTATTGAGGTGTGTGCTCATAAATAAAGACCAAACTGGGTTACGTGCATAGATGCACATATACATTATTTGTGATATGTGCAGTTTTAATTTTTTGTTTTTATGTATGCGATTCTAGGATGTGCATATATGCAGTTCTAAGATGTGCATTCTATGATGTGCATATATGCAGTTTTAAATGCATATATGTACTTTTTTGATCTTCATATATGCAACTGATGTGCATATAGGCACATTTTTAAATCTTCATATATACAATTGTGTTAGTAATAGGAATCTGATGTGCATATATGCACTTGTTTTGACAAGTAATATGTGCATGTATATGTAGGTGTTGATGAGTAATAGGTGCATACATGCATGTGTTGGATGGAGTCCATGATCGAGAGAAAAAAATTGAGATGAAAACGCTAGATTTAGGAACAAGAAAACGATTAAGGTTAATTGTGAAAAAAATACTAACTACCATAATTAACCTAACGTGATAAAAGGTTAATCTTAAAAAATAAATACTAACTACCATAATTATCCTAACGTGATAAAGGGAAACTACCATAATTATCCTAACGTGATAAAAGGTGGTGGGCGGTGGTTGTGATGATAACGGATGGTGGTGGCGCACCCACGGTGGTGGTGACAATCTGTCGTGGTGAGCCCTGATGATCTCTCTCTGCTTTATATTCACTGGATAGCTTCTTCCACATGAAACCATTGTGTAGAGATTGTTTTTGACTCTTCACCGGTGGTTTGGAATCATGGTGGCCGGAATTTTGAAGCTCCCTCTATATAGATGGGTGGCCGGAATTTCAACTTCTCCGGCGAAGGTGGTTGTGATGGTCACGGCCGCGGTGGCAGTAATGGTGGTGGGCGGTGGTTGTGATGATAACGGATGGTGGTGGCGCACCCACGGTGGTGGTGACAATCTGTCGTGGTGAGCCGTGATGATCTCTCTCAGCTTTATACTCACTGGATAGCTTCTTCCACATGAAACCATTGTGTAGAGATTGTTTTTGACTCTCTTCACCGGTGGTTTGGAATCATGGTGGCCGGAATTTTGTGAGAGAGAGAGGGGGATGGTGGCCGGATTTTGTGTGAGAGAGAGATAGAGATTGATTCAAATCAATTAATAGATTCCAAAATTAATAGATTTCAAAATTAAATACCTAAAAAACTATTCCCAAAATACCCTTTCCCTATTTTTTAAATTCAAAAATCCCTCAACCGTTGATCAAAAAATCGGATGGCCTAGATTGGTTTACAAGGTTTACATAAAAAAAATGTTTACATTTGAAGCTCCCTCTCTATATATATATATATTCATATTTAATTTTATTTTTACCGCTATTTCACCGCAATAACCGCTATTTCAAATCAAGGTCCTGACCGAAATTTCCGCAATCGGCCGTGTTAACTGCTTAGATGAAAATTGCAACAATTTCCATATTTAAGATTGTCACATATTTGCAATCTACAAGTACCTCTTTAAGTTATCATAACTAAAAATTGATGCTATTGATTCCAGTCTACCTGATTCATGTATTTTATTGTTCTTCAACTGTATGTTAGACATTTGATGGGATGGTGGTAGACTAGATTGAGCACTGACCGAGTCAGACAGCAACCCCTTTCTTAGGGGCTGTTTGGCAGTTGCTGAATGGTTTGGTGCAGAATGATTAAGTGGTCAGAATGATTAAGAGACTCTTATGATATAGTGCAAAATGAAATATTGCTGTTTGGTAATTGTTCAAATGAAATTAGGGCACTGAATGGTTAAGGGATGCCCAAGATACAAATCATTCAGAGGGTTTTAGAATCATTAAGAGGCAGACTTTTCTTTTGCCAAACAAGATTCACCTCTTAACGATTCAGAGGTTGCCTCTTAATGGAACTATTAAGAGGTAAACAAACAATCCCTTACTTACTGGTTCAGTATAGCTGCGAGGTAGACTGTTTTGGTAAATATCATCCCTTCTTACTGGGTAAGCACCTCTTACCTAGGAAGAGGCGGTGAGCGAGTAGTAAACAATCCTTAAACTTATCAAAGTAGTTATTTTCTTTGGTTTGAACTTTTGATAATTTATAACCTTTTATCTGTCTCAACAGGCATTGTCATTGCTTCTGTTACAAACTTTAGAGCTCGTTGCGTTTATTTTGCTGCTGGGATTCTCCGAGAAGTCATTCAACATTCTTAGCTTCTTTGAAGCGAGAGTATTGCCCAAGGAAAGGAACTGGTTACTGGCATCGGTGATTGGTCTTTGTTTTCTTCTTGCATTGGTCTTCCTCACATCGGCTGTAGCCGACAAGTTAATTGGGCCCAAGGTTAGTCTCAAAACAACCATTCCCAATTAGCCCTAAAAAAGGTACCAAGGGTCTATTGAATCAATCTAAGAGAGCTAAGATGAATTATTTGGCATAAGTCCCTGAAAACCGTACGGATTTGTATGACTTATAAGCAGTAAAACCTTATCATCAATGAATCAAATGTGAGTAGTTTAGTAATTTACCTATCTGTCCCATCTTCTTGATTTTTGTTCCACCTATTTTGGTGGGACCTACTCTAAGGTGGCGTTTGTTTTTTTAAGAGGTGCTGAAGTCTGAAATCTTATTTCACTTCTGATTGATAAGAGTTGGTGCTGAAGTCTTAAATCTGAATCAATAAGACTGTTTGTTTTTGTAAACTTATAAATGTCTGAATTTGTTAATTTATGTATCTTACCCATTAGAATATTATAGTGTTGAATTTATATATATATATATATATATAAATATTCATATCATTACGAAATTTACATCTAAATTATAAAATTAGCATTCATTTAAACCAATACGTTTAATCGATAATAATATATATTTAAATTCGAAAGTCACCTAATTATTGTAAATTGAGTTTTATTATAATCTAACTGAATCGATTGAGAGAAATGATCTATTAAGGTTAATTCATTGAAAACAATAAGAGGCAAATAAGAGGTTGGTTTACCTCCTACCAGATAAGAGGACGATAAGACATAAATGGCTCTAAAAATTTGGAAAACAAATATCTTTGCAGGTAGATCAACAAAAGTCTTTTGGTATTGGAAAGTCGGAAGTTTACATTTTTGTTGTTGTGACGCAGGATGTTAACAACCCTATTTTGAAGGAAATTCTTTCGGGTGGTCTCCTCTCGGTCATCGGGTCCACCCTTGTTTACTGCTTCGTGACACCGCTTCTGGAGGAAGCGGTTTACAGAGGGTTCCTATTGACATCTCTTGCCTCAAGAATGGAATGGCAGAAAGCAGTTTTGGTAAGCTCTGTTGTTTTTAGTGCAACTCATTTATCTGTTGACAATTTTTTACAACTATGTGTTATTGGGGTTGTCCTTGGATGCTCTTATTGTTGGACTGGCACATTGATCTCTCCTTTTGTAATTCACTCACTATATAATGCCCTCATTTTAGTCATCACTTTCACATCTTAAATGTTATTTTTCACCCTTTTGGATTGGAACCATTTCTTCCATAGCATCTCATTTTGCCAACAATATACTAACAAATGTAAATGACATGATGGTGGGGCCATTTTGAAAGGTAGGGTGTTTGTGAACTACTATATTTTTGAATGAAAAACCAACGAAGGAGAATCAAAAGATAAAAAACAAATCAAAAAGAGAAAGATCGATGTCACGACCAACGAAGTGACAGATAGTATGGAGAACAAATACGATGCATTTAGGTGCATTTTATCTTGGTGCATGACCAGGGCCGTCCCTGGAGGAGGGCGGGCCAGGCGCGTGCCCGGGGCCAAAGAAAATAGGGCCCAAAACATTTAAGTATATACTATATAGTAGTTGTTACAAAAATTTATAAACAAAAACGATAAAATAATTAGTATATAATAAGACCCAAAAAGAATTTAGCATTATATTAAGAACTCAAACATGTATTAATTAATTACATTGGACAATAAAATTTGTAAAAAGTTAATTGGTCTTTCATTTTATGGTATTGCTTATTATTTCTCTAATTTTTTTTATCTAGTATTAATATCTAAAAACTATTTTTGTCTAGAAACTTTGATATATGCTCCGTTACTTATCTTCCACATACTCTTTTGATTATTTCATTCATATGATTTTTTTTGTGTTAGAATATAGTAGATTTTTTGTTATTAAGTAAAAAAACTTTACATTTGAAAGCAATTACCAATTATATGAGAAGACCCAACTTATATCTATATTTATGATTTCAAAACTAGCTTCTTCTTTTTCATACGTTATTGATTTTTTATTACCTAATATTGAGTGCATGAATCTGAAGTATTCTTTTATCTCTAAAACAAAAATAAGATCTCAAAGTATAACCAACATGAACTTTGAATCTAAGAATAATGTTTCTTAAAAAATTTGTTTAAGCTTTAAAAGTTTAAAATGATGACGAAAACCGTTAACATCAGGTAATATGTGGAAACTCAATCGAGTTATGTTGATTTACTTAAAAATGTTACTCTGGATGATTAATGTCATGACTTCAAATGATGTTATGTAAAACTGATTTGATAAATAATATTAATTTAGAATTAATTATTGATTGATCTTATGTTAGAAATAACGGGAAAACCGGTTTTATATAAATTACTATTTTTTGAATTCATTGTTATTTTTGATGATATATACAATATACCGAAAATAGTTTTGTAGTCATCGATGACCCGCTTTTACATCTCGTCCAAGGTCTATAAAATGTCATGAACGAGTCTGGATGCATCTTATCCTAACGTGCATTCATTTTTTTCATCTAACGATTAATAACCACTCTAACATTTATCACATTAACCTCAATTTCTCACGCAACCAATCAATCAATCAATCATGTTAAAAGTATTATATGACGCCCTCGTCTCGTATATGCCTCCTCCAAAATTCGAATCTTGTTTAATCCCCTGTACACGTCCGCACTTTATCAACGTCCAACCTACCCACATCAACGACCCAACACCAATCAACTTACAAACTCATCCAAATCAACGGCCAATAATCAAATCCCTCTTTTTTCATTTCCCTACGTCTCCCCCTTCGACTCCTTCCCCCATCTCCAAATTCTCATTCGAATCGGTTTCATTTCCTTTTCTGGAAAGTTCTCTGTTACAGACTACCAAACTCGGAGATGATGTCCATGGAAGGGATTTTCGCTCTTCAAGTTCTCTCTGTAGTTCAACAACAAGCGCTTCTAATGGTGGATCTAATACCTCTACGGTTTCCGAAAAACTGTATACAATCTACGCCTCGATGTTGTAAGTTTAGGGCTTTCTTCGTCTAAGTACAATATTTGAACTTGTTCTTCTGTCAAGTCAATTTTAATTCGAAATTTGAAGAATTGTCTCTTAAGATCGCTTCGGTTTCGTTGAATAGTTTCGTTTATTGGGGTTTTTAAGTAGTTTAAGGAACGATGTTTGGTTCTATCTGTCGTATTACGCATTATATTTGAAATCTGGTGTTGGTAGTGGAATTCAATATTTCTAGGGTTTCAAATGGTGCTTTTGTTCTGTGACAATTGAAATTTGGGGAGTTGAGTTTTTTTAGGGTTTTATATGGTATAGTCTGGAAGTGTATATTGAATGGCTGGACGTTGTAGGGAGTTAGGATTTCTGGAAAGAAATGGTGTTGTTAGTTTAAAAGAACAGTTGGCGAGAACTGCTCTAAGGAATGTGAGATTGAAGGGTCATACGTATGTTGAACTTAGGGAAGACAATAAGAAGGTTATATTCTTCTGTGTTTTGTGTTTGTCTCCGTGTTATAGTGATTCGGTGCTGCATGATCATCTACGGGGGCATCTTCATAAGCAGATGTATGAAGCTGCTAAAGCTACCTTGTTGAAACAGAATCCTTTTCCGTTTAATGATGGGATGCTTTTCTTTCATGATTCTTCTGCAGAAGACGATCACTTGCTAACTTCAAATTCTGTATGTGGGAAGAATTTGTTGCAAAAACGGAGTATTAATGAAAACAATCTTGCTATTATTACCGTGGAAGGAAATGTATCTGATTATGAATTTTCATCCGAGGGAAGTTTGGATTTGGTAAGAGGTGATGAGAGTTTAGATATTGATGATCTGATAATTCCTGATGTGCTGTTTAAAGATAAACTTTCTGATTTAGAAGTGAAAGAAATTGGTGTTGGAAAAATTTCCATTAGGTACTGTGAAAAGGACGGCGTTTCAAAGGGAATTAGGAAAATTTGGTGCGAATGGCTTGGGAAAAGTGATTCAGTTAATGACGATGTAATTCCATATCATGATTTTGCAGTCGTATCATTTGCATTTGACTGTGACCTGGGAAGAAAGGGGCTACTTGATGACTTGCAGGATATTCTTTCATCAAATTCAAGACCAGCAATCGTGGGGAATAACGATGCTAATGGAAAGAAGAGGAAAGCACAATCTGATACTGAAGATTTTAGTGAATCTTTGAGCAACCAATCTGAATCTTCTGGGGAAGAATCTCTGGTGTCTGGTAGTTCTAATTCAAGGAGTCCTTTAGATGTATATGATGATAACTCACTGCAATTGAGACTTGTGCCGAACAAATTTACGAGGAAAGAAATCAGGACACGGCAGCGTCTGGCTTCAGAAAGAGTGTGTGACATCTGCCAACACAAGATGCTTCCTGGGAAAAACGTGGCTACACTTTTCAACATGAAGACTGGTAGAATGGTTTGCAGTAGTAGAAATTTGAATGGGGTGCGTGTCTTTTCCAAATCTTGTAATCTCTTTCAAAAGTCAATCTTTTATCTGACCCTTAATTTCCTTTTCAAAATGTCAATGAAGTTTCTTTGTTATTTAATATAGTATATAATCATGCAGGCATTTCATGTTTTTCATATTTCCTGCCTCATTCACTGGGTTCTCTTGTGTGACTCTGAAGTTTATACAAAACAATTAAATGGTCCTGAAGTAAAGAGGAGATATAGGCGGAAAAAAGGAGCGAGAGTTGAGAAAGTTGTTAAGGAGACAAGAAAACAAATTTATTCAGCATTTTGTCCAGAATGCCAGGGTACCGGTATAGATATTGACAATGATGAGCTAGAGAAACCAACAGTCTCTCTTTCTGAGGTTAGTGAAAATGTTAATTATCCTTCTTCTTTTGAGATCTTATCTTGTCAAATTCAGAGAAACATACACATTTTACTGTATTGTTTCAGATGTTCAAGTATAAGATGAAAGCTAGTGATGGGCACAAAGAGTACATAAAAAACCCTGAATTGCTGCAGAATTGCTCAACGGGCTTCGATTTCCCTTCCCAGTCCGAAGAATCAATACAGGTTCTACAAATTCCTTCTTTCGTTCTTTTTTAGAAACTAGCTGTGTACCCATACAATGTAACAAGATACATGATTTTATTGTAAACCGAGTATGGAAAATTGATGCAATTTCTCATCGAAAAAGAAAATCCGAATTTTATGTTTGAATACGATTGAATTACAAGCTGTGGTTGAACATGTCTTGTTAATTTGAAGAACCGGTTGAAAAACTCCCAAAAATCATATTGATATTGGTGAGAAATTAAAGATTATTAAATTCTTGTTTTTTTAATATAATTTGTTTAATACAAAATTTTGTTATAGTTTAGATTTAAAAATAGAGATTTAGTTTATTATAGTTTTAATGATGAAGTTTTTTCCTTTTGTGGACAAGTATTATTTCCTATTTGTGGGTCGAATGATCATGTTGTATTTGAACGTGTTTATCAGTTAATTATTAGTTAGTTTTCTGGAGTTCAGAGAGTTTAGTTTTTTTTGGGCATACAGTAATTACTTGTAAACTTGAAATTTATGGGATTATGCATTACTAAGCAATACCTAATGCTTAATATTCATTTTTAAATATTTTCAGGAAAATGTGTCAGTGTTGAAGTTGCTTCGCTTTTATCACGCTGTCGAGTAGAACTTGATTGGCTGTTTCTCGTAGCTTATCCAAGTAACCTTCTTCTTTGTATACATGTTAAGATTAGTAAATCTTTTACATGAAACATGTTAGGTTTAGCGTATGTAAAGGTCATTATTCTAATGAAAATAGAACAGTGTCTTGTTCTATTGAATTTAAGGCAGATGCAATTAAACCAATTGTATGAAAGTAAATGCATCTGATTATATTGTTGAAAGCTTTTCAAATAAAGGAATGGAACTGCCCTTGACTAATCACTTGATATGTAATCTTTCAATGTGGTGAAATACTGCAAAATTGTTTATCTTTTAATTGAGGGATAATTACAAAAATGATCCATTTGACATTGGACCTACCACAAAATGACCACACTTCGCAAAGTCTTCATCGAAATTCAATGAATTTTGCAAGGTTATCATTGAATTTTTCAGTGTTTTTCTTTGCGAAATGCCCATGATTTCGGATAATTTTCGAAACTTAAGTTTTTTTTTTGGTGGTAGATGCCATGTTAAATGGGTATTTTTGTAATTATCCCTTGTCCCCAACAAGTTTCAGTATTTGTGATTTATGGCTTTATTTATTTTGAGTTTATTTTTTCAAATTATATTTCCTGTGCATTTTGAAGTTACTTTTTTTTTCCCATCAAACCCTAGTGTGTCTATTTGGATAAATTTATAAATCTGAGGGATGGGAGACCGAAGGGTTTGAGGGAGGCAAAGAGATGGCTGGATTATATTTCTAGGGCATTTCTGGTATTAATTTGTTTGAGGTGGTTTAATGGGGACAAGTGAGGGGTTATGGCTTATCCTTATAGCGATTTTGGCTTAGTGATTAAGCCGTAAAGAAAGACCGACTCTTGTATGGCTGAGAGGATAAGCTGCCTGACCATTAAGCTGTAAGTTAACAGCCCCTAAGTTCAATAGATGAGCTGATTCACAAAATGTAGCAAATTTCATGAAACACCCAAGGAAAAGGCATCAAACTAAGGGGCTGTTTGTTTACGTCTTAATAGTTCCATAAAGAGGCAACCTCTGAATTGCTAAGAGGTGAATCTTGTTTGGCAAAGAAGTCTGCCTCTTAATGGTTTTAAAACCCTCTGAATGATTTTGTATCTTGGGCCTCCCTTAACCATTCAGCGCCTCAATTTCATTATGAACAATTACCAAATAACCATATTTCATTTTGCACTATATCATAAGAGCCTCTTAATCATTTTGACCACTTAATCATTCTGCACCAAACCATTAAGCAACTGCCAAACAACCCCTAAAACATGTTCAAACTTCAAACAGTATCTCTTGAATCCTTGGACAACAACTTTCTTCTCTCGCAATCGTTCCTGAATGCTTGACTATTGTTCCATTGCCTCATGAACCCTTCAACCTAACATTCACAACCATAAATTGAACTTTTAATGTTTACCAAAAGTCTGTAACGTAACTGTAGAGTCATTCATAGTTTGGTTACGAACCTGTGTACACACGCTTCTTTTAGTCCCACAACATCCCCTTTCCGTGCAAGTCTTTTCGCATATGTTATGCACAATTGATACTCTTTGTAATATGATTTCTATATCAGGCAATCAAAAATTATATATGTATCGTTGTCGAGTTTATTTGTGTATGTTAGAATATGTGGAGCCCCTATGAATATCTCTCGCTACAACATAATTGGGTTTATAGGACTACAAAAATGTCAAAAGTGTTCTAATAGATTGCTTTATAGGACTAAAGTTCTTAGGACCCAACAATAAAACATCATATCTAAAAGCGTTACAATAAGTTTATACGATGTTTTTGGTGTAATAACATGTTTTTAGTACACTTATAAAATAAAGCATCCTATTAATTTTATACGACACTATTCAGAAGTGTCTTAATGACGTGTATGGTTTATTTGGTAAGTCATACATAAGGGTTCGGTTGTGGCTTAATGGAAAAGTTGATGACTTTTTCGGTCAACAAGAAAATACTTGTTTCCTCTCAAAAGTGTCCTACAAAATAGTTAATACGATATTCTGTATTTACAATATCTTCAAAACTTGTTAGGACGCCCAAAAGCATTCTATAAACTTATTCCAACACTTTTAGATGGGACACCATATTGTTTGGTCCTATTAACTTACGTCCTATAAAACAATCTATTAAGACACTGACATTTTTGGTGTATTATAAACCCAATATATACAGGTTTGATGGTTCATATATAGCTGATATGGGGCTCCAACAGTGTGTATATATATATATATATATGTTTGTGAAAAATGAAACAGGAATGCTATTGTACCAGTTCTTTCTTTTGTTCTCCAAGCTCGTAAGCACGTTCATAGGCTTTGAGTCTCTTTGAGGTAACATCTTGAAGCTCCTTCTGCAGACTACTGATGTTTTTTCTCACAAATTCGATGTCTGATTTAAGTCGCCTAACTTTCCGTTTACGTCCCGTTAGATCCCTCTCTATTTTCTCAATATATTCTAGTAGAATCTAATAACAGAAATCTAGTTAGATTAGGTCAAAAGTCAAAAAAGGATGATAAAAACGAAGGGGGAAAACGTTACGTTTATTTTATGTTGGATGAAACGCTTCGTATCTGTTTCACGCTTTGAAAGTCTTTCTCTCGGGTACTGGTAACTAGGAGGGCCGGGTTCTGGTGCATTGTAAACTTCTCTTGTTTCTTTGACGTTTCTTATTTTGTGATGCATTTTCATTTCGTCTACCCGATTCTTGTTCCCATGTCGGATCCAGTGTTCCATGCTCTCGATCTATCAATTTCCGCACCAAAACACCATGTTAAATTGTCGTAGAAAGCAATAAGACCCACAATCATAAGCTAGCTTATTGAAAAAACCCTGTTTAGTAAGCAATAAGCTAGATTATAAGCCAACTTTTTGAAAAACAATTTCATATAGTTTCAACAAGCTTTAGGTATGCACTTTTTTTTCTCCAACTCACTAATTTTCAACATGTGTTTTTAGGTCATTTTAGATTGTGATCTAGCTTATCAGTTAATATGTCATACCAGATGATTAAGCTCTTGTGTACCGCACGTTGTCATTCCAGTCAATTTCTTTGAAGACAGAAGTTGTTCCTGAACTTGTTTCAAATACTCCATGTCCATCCTATCTTTCTTGATCAGCCTGCGTTTTCGATCCCATTGACCATCTTTTCGATCGGTCAAACATACAAAACCAGTTGTTATTGGCACCACTTTACGTAGAGCAGCTTCAAGATTCTTGATTTCCTTCTTACGCCAATCTATATGCTTGTCACACTCCGAAAACCACATAAGTTTCTGGTGTATTTGAAGTTCATCTGCCTGTTTACCCATTTAGCAACCAATTAGTTTTCGTTTTGCATTGAAAAAAAAGCACGAAAAATGTTACGAACAGTAAGATCTATGGACTACGCATACCTTTCGCTGATCTATTTCTTTCTTGATTCGAGATTGAGCAAGAGTCGAAATACCCCGACCCTCTAACCCGTCACTATTATATACACGGCCCGTCATGGATAAATTATATGCACGCTCAAAGCAGCGGGTAGTGGCCAACTCTTAATCACTGGGGTCGTTTACTAGACGCTTACCTAGTAAGTGCTTACCGGCTCTCACTTTACCTTATCGGATGAACATGACAAGGATTGAGAGTCTTACCCGGTAAGCGCGATGACAAGGAACGAGAGTCTTACCCCAACTCTTACCCGATAAGCGCTTACGGGAAAAGAATGTTGTATTTAAAATCCTACCTTGTAAGTTAGGATAATATATATAAATTACATAGTCATGTACACACTAATAAGCCGAGTTTGGATGATATATAAATTTTATGGTTATACACACATTAACGACCGAGCCTGTTAGTAAAACCTTTTTTCAAGTAAAAACGTAAAAGGAAGGATATTTTATTCATTACGAAAGTTGAATACTATTTGTTTCAAGGAAGAGGTGAGCCATACAGACCTGTTCCGTTGCGGCTTAATGCTTCAACCGAGTGTTATTTGGTGAAAATTGTTTGGCTAAAATAAAATTAAAAAATAAAGTTTAAAAGGTTGTCCCATAACGGTGGAGTAATGAAAGGTGAAGGGATTCCATGCCTAAAAAAGGGTCCAAAACTTAGGTTTTAAATCGTCCCAGTAAAATACACTTTTAAGTATTTTATTATTTTTTTTCCTGTTCTCTTGTTTTAGAGTAGAAAGATGTGAGCTAAATATTTGAGAGTGACGGTATTATTGGATGAGGTTTAAGAGATTAGGGTTGTCTGATTGGAGCAACTTTTCACATAGTGGATTTTCTCTCTAGAAGTTTTTACGTAAGTTCTTGTCTTCTTCTTTTCTCTATAATTGTTCATTCGTTGGGAAATGTTATGGCCACTTTCCCAACAACTTTTCGGTCCGCCATAATAGATTTGTCATATGCAGTACCTGTAAGTTGTAACGACTCATCCTAAAGATACATCATATAACATAATATACATCTCATCATTTGATAACAAAAGATACATAAAGATCACATAAGGTCTCTTAGTCTTAAAACTGTACAATACATAATTCAGTACAAACTTTTTGCTAATAATTTACATCACAATTAAAAAAACTATTAATACAAAACAACTTCATAAAACTTAAAAAACACATGGCTTTCAAAAGCAATTCACAGTTTATCTTTTCCTTTGCTATTACTCGCTCCACGACCTGGAATACATATTTTTGAAAACAAAATGAGGGTTCGACCAAACGGTCTAGTGAGATAATCCCTGTCGATTTAGTAGTTCTTTTATAAAACATAGATATACAACAAGTATATAAATACCAAACATGACTCGTGTGCACTGTGTACAACTCTTTCACATGACCATATTAGTTGGTTGCGCTAAACCAACTAATCAATTTACTCCGCTGCCCCTCCGTACAGCCAATACTCCGCCGGCCCTCAGTCCGGCCAAGGTGCACTCGTGTAGTGTAATGCTTATATAAATACAACATATATCTCAATATATCATATTTTCAATCATAAGCATATCATCACACTACCTATCACATATTTATTCCACATATATATGTATTCCAGTTTGAAAACGTTTTAAAGTAAAACTCACCTGAAAGAAATACGCAAATAACACCTTCTCTTGACAACTTGTAAGAATCTTACTTTTTCACAGACTTCACGGAATCTGAATTATACAAAATACATATAACTACTTATCACGTAAAACTCAATGACAGGTTAAGAATCCTAAATAAGCCTATCGGCTATCACACCCTTATCCACAAATGTCCCTCTTCGGCGACTTAGCACGGGGGTCTCGCTACCTGGTTAGCGGGTGGGGTCAAGGGGCAACGCCCTTGCGGGGTCTGGAGGCAGCGCCCCTAGAATTTTTTTATAACATCTTATCCGGATAACTCATCCGGATACATGTCCGAAAACCATGTCCGGAAAACAATATCCGGAAAACCAAATCAGGAACTATCCGGAAAACCAAATCCGGAACTATCCGGAAACCGCATTCGGAATCCGGAATCCGGACCAAATCCGGAAACTTTCCCGGAAATCAATCCGGACAACCGATCCGGAAAACTTTTATCCGGGTAAGATAAACATCCGGAAAACCCGAGGAATCCGGGAAAAGTCGAATCCGGAAACCAAAGAATCTGGACAACTGATCGACACCCGGAACTCGATCGAAACTCAAATAAGACTCAAAATTGGATATTCTAAACCGACAGAAACTTAATACTAATGATCATGAACATAATTTGGAAAGGAATAATACCTCAAAACAACTCAAATGAAAATCCTTCTCGGCCCTAATCGAACGAACACTTTTTTCTCTCTGCTTCTCTTGACTCCAAACACACAGATACAAAAATTGAAACCAACTTATGATCTAAGGGGTGAATCAATATATATAAAAGGACCAAAATTGCAATTAGGGGTTTTATCTTAACAAAATGACATAAACACCCCTAAACTTATAAAATAAACTAAATAAATAAAACGGAACCCAAATTAAATTACGAACTTACCCGAGACATTACAGTACCAACACGAAAAATACCCCTGTCATATAAAACTATATCTAGGTGTTCGGTAACGGCTTACTCGGTTAGCAAATGGCTGAATCAGTCAGCTAGAAAATTGATGTCCTTTAGACTAAGCCCTTCTGTTCCCCTTTTACCCTTTACTCCTCCCTTCCTCTTCGTCCCATCCCCTTTCTCATCTCCATCTCTTTTTTCCTGTTTGCTTCCCTCCATCGATCTGCTTCTCTTGTTGTCTAAAAAATGGCACTACCTGTTTGCTTCATCTCTTTTTCCCCCTTGTTCGGGCATTGATCAATAGCCACAATCGGTTTGATTTGTGTTTTTGTTCCTCCATTTTCCTGTTGAATCGGTGTGCAACCCATTTAAACACCATAGCAGCCATGGGCGGACCTAGGTAAGAGCATACGGTGGCACGTGCCACCGTATTGTTTCTCCGCCGTAAGGTAAAAAAATTAGGTTCGTGAAAGGTGCAACTGTATCAATTTGCCATCATATATATTTTGAAACTACATTAAGGACACAAGTTTCCTTTGGTAGAGTTGGTTTGGAAAACTCTTATTTTATTCAAGACCCAGGTTCAAGTCTTGTTAGAGACATTTTCATAATTTTTAGTTATTAATTTTATATTTACTATGTTTCTAAAAAAATATTCATAATGGGACTCGAACTTGAGACTTCAAGTTTAAAAAACAAGGGACTAACCATTAGACCAACATTGATTTTAGAAAATATATCTCTATATTTATATCTTTTACCGTTTAAAAAAATTTCTGGGTCCGCCCTTGATTAGCAGTGCCTCCCTCCTTGTCACGGTTTGATTTGTAAATCTGGGTTCCTATGTTTTATGTTTAACCTAAAAGGGATTTATGAGAAATCAAGAAATGAACCGGGTTTAATGGGTAGATCGAGAAGATGAAGAAGATGAACTGGGTTCCTATCCTACCTTTCTGAAATTCTTTGGTTTAATGGTTTTTGTTTAAGTTGAAAAACCTTTTGAGAAGATGAATTTAGGAAAACCTTTTTGTTTTTCAACATGTTGAGTTCGGTTTTTGAGATTAGGGTTTGATTTAAGTTTTTGAGATTAGTATGAAGAAGAAAGATTTCATGTTTTTGACAGTACTCTTCACTGTTTATAGAATTTTTTTAATCGAGGGGTAAAATAGTCGTTCTTGTCATTTAAACCGGTTATTCAGCACCACAACCTAACAACAATTTCGCTTAAATCATACGGAAAACTAAATCCACACTGACATCTTAACCTATACAGGACTTGATAAAAAAACCAACCCAACAACCTCTCGTCATCTTCTAGTTAATCTCTTATCCAAAACCGGCATCAAACTTCAATAATGTTTTAAACGATATCTCTTAAACCCTTCGACACCAACTTCCTTCTCTCGTAATCATTCCTGAATGCTCGACTATTGTTCCACTGCCTCATGAACCCTTCAACCTAACATTCACAACCATCAAACTTTGATCGTCACTAAAGGTAGCCATAAGTCTGTAACCACCACAACAAAATTGGGTTCTGCTTAACGGGGCCAACAAAACATCATATATAAAAGTGTTGCAATAAGTTTATAGGATGTTTTTAGGCGTTTTAACAAGTTCTCTAGTGTCATATATAATAGACTGATTATAGGACCAAACAATAAAACATCCTATCTAAAAGTGTTTAAGCTTATACGACATTTTTTGGACGTCTTAATTTACAAGTTTCTTACAACATTTTTGAAATAAAGTGTTGTATTAACTATTTTATAGAACACTTTTGAAAAATCGTGTGATATAAAAAAAGTCGTATAAAAAGATGTTCTTATAGATACAAAGTTTATTTTAAAAATGTTGTAAAAAATTGTTAGATGCCCACAAAACTCTTGTAAACTCGTTATAACACTTTTAGATGGAACGTTTTATTGTCTTGACCTATAAACTGAAATCATATAAAACAGTCAATTAGGATACTTGGCCTAGAGTCGTATCTTTGTTGCAAACCTGTGTATCACATGCTTGTTTTAGTCCCGCAACATCTCCTTTTCGTGCAAGACTTTTCGCGTATGTCATGAGCGATTGATACTCAACGTAACTTGATTTCTACATCAATGAATCAAACGTTATGAATCGTTGTCAAGTTATCAGTACACGATGTTTGTGAATTGAAACAAGAACGCTAATGTACATACGTACCCTTTCTTTCTTTTGTTCTCCAAGCTCGTAAGCATGTTTGTAAGCTTCGATTCTCTTTGAGTTAACAACTTCAAGTTCCTTGTGTAAATAAGCAATGCTCTTTCTCATAAGTTCCAACTCTGATTTAAGTCGTGTAACTCTACGTTTACGTCCCATTAGACCCGTCTCTATTTTCTCAATGTCATCTAATCGAATCTTATTCCAGAAAGCTAGTTAGTTAGATCAAACGACTAGTACTACTAAAAAGGATGATAACAATCGCTACAACAAAATTGGTAATATAGGAACCCTAAAATATCTTAGTGTCCTAAATGTTTTATAGGACTTAATTTATAGAATCAAACAATACATCGTTCTATTCAAAAGTGTTATTATATAGGACGTTTTAACAAGTTTTTTAGAGCATTTATAAAATAACATGTCGTATTAACTATTTTATTGGAGGTGTTCTATAAACTCATTTTTGTTATAGGACACTTGTGTTTATATGACACGTTTTCAAGTAATGTCACATAAAATGACTAATACGCCACTTTATTTTAGATATGTTCTAAAAAACTAGTTAAAATGTTCTTATAAACATATTGTAACACTTTTAGATAGAACGATCTATTTTTGGTCCTATAAACATAAGTCTTATAAACTAGTGACGCTTATAAATTGTAAGCATCCTATAAAACCCAATTTTATACATTACATGTATTCTATGTTGCATGGAACGATTCCAATCTGTATCACGCTTTGACAGTCTCTCCCTCGTGTACCAATAACTAGGAGGGTCGGGTTCTCGTGCATCGTACATTTCTCTTGTTTCCTTGATCTTTCGTATTTCACGATACATTTTCATTTCATCAGCCCGATTCTGGTTCCCATGTTGGATCTTCTGCTCCATGCTCTCGATCTTCCAATTTCCGAATTAAAACAAATCGTTAATTTCTTGTAGAGATCAAGAGTTTAAGAGCCACTACAATGAAGTCGGGTTTAAAGGACGCCACAAATATCTAAGTGCCCTAATAGACAATTACCAAATTAAATTGCATATCATATGTAAAAATGTTGTAACATGTTTATAAGACGATTTTGGATATATTAAATAGTTTTTTTTTTAGGCTAAGCCTAGACTAATCTCTTGGCAAATTATGACTGTAAAACATCAACCCTGATTAAACCTCGGTGGCCACAATTGTTGTGTACGTCTGGATTAGAACCCTGGGCAGATGAGATATTCCACCACATCCCCCGTGGCCTTAACCAGTACGCCACAACCCTTGTGGTTATATATTAAATAGTTTTTTACAACATTTTTGAAATAAAGTGTCCTGTTGGTTTTTTTATAGGACACTTTTGAAAAGTGTCTTATAAAAACAATTTTCAAATAATGTCGTATAATTTTTTATATGATTCTTTATTTCAAAATTGTCCTAAATAAACTTGTTAAGACACCAAAAAAACGTCTTATAAACTTATTATAATACTTTTACATATGATGCATATCTGTTTGGTCATATAGACTTAAGTCCTATTATGATAGTTAGTCAATTTTGGACTCTCATAAACATGATTTTGTTGTAACGATCGAGTTTATCAACCATACCAGATCGTTAAGCTCTTGTGTACCACACGATGATTTCTTCGAGCACAAAAGTTCTTCCTGAACTTGATGCAAATACTCCATGTCCATCCTATCTTTCTTGATCAGCCTTCTTTGGCAACGTTTTCGATTCGGTGTTTGACCATCTCTTTCATCAGTCAAGCTTACGAAACCCGTTGTTCTCGGTACTGAACTCATCGGCAAACGAGGCTCCACTTTACCTAGACCAGCTTCAAGATTCTTGATTTCCCTCATCTTCCATTCTATATACTTATCACAACTCCAAAACCACATTAATTTTCGCTGTATTTGATGTTCATCTGCCTGTTAACCAATTTTGCATCCAAAACACAAAAAGACATATGTGAGTTTTCGTTAATTTGCATCATTCCATCCAAAGCAATAAGATCTACGTGGAATTTCAAATAATAAGGCTAAATATCATGATAATGTAAGAAAGAAAGATTCACATATGAATCATTGAAAACCCCCATTTGAAGATGCATATGTGAACATATATATATGAATAATTTGTAACGTTGATTATTCACATATGCATTTTCAATGGATTATCTCCTTACTTTCTCACGATATTTAACATTCTTATTTAAACCCGTCTTTAAGATCTACAGTTACCTATTTTTTTTGGGAAGGGTGTTCTAGGCTATGCCTAGACTAATCATTTGGCAAAATTATGACCGTAAGACATCAGATTAAACCTACCTCAGTGGCCACAATTATTGTGTACACCTGACTTCGAACCCTGGACAAATAGGATATTCCACCACATCCCCAGGGCCTTATCCAGTACGTTCAAAACCCTTGTGGTTAAGATCTACACTTACCTTCTGCTGTTCTATTTCTTCGGCGATACGAGCTCGAGCAAGCGTCATCAAGTGATACTGCTTCTCAGCGTCGTCTTTCTCTACTTCCTCGGGAGAAGGCCGAAACTTGACAAAATAAAACCGATGAAAGCGGTTTCCTGTGCTTTCATCTTGTAACTGTAATCCCATCGTATCGCATTCCTTTTGTTCTTCCATCTGATAATTCGACGACATCTAATTCTTTCGCGAGTTCTTGATGATGGCGTTTAATACATTTCTTTAAGTTAGACTTGGTATATATTTATGAAGTTTCTAGCATCATCACTTGCACCCCACGGCAAGAAATACAAAGTCAACGTATCTTAATTTATATTTTATGCAATCGTAATCATCATTTTATTATTGTATTTTTGGTACGTGTTGGTTGCAACCCTCTTCACACTCTTTCTACACTCTTACTCGGTCAGCATTTAACGTAAAGTATTACGTAGACAGCAATTTTTAATCGGGCTAAGACAGATCTCTAACTTCAATCAGACATTTTATCTCAGTCAGTACTTATCCAAGAAAATTGGTACACAACCTCTTAGTCCCTCGGTATTACTTTTTCTTTCTTTCTTTCTTTGTTAAAGCAAAGCGGTTCATGAGGGTGGAACGAGATATAGAACATGGCCTCCAAAATTATTGGAATTTAATTATACGTGTTTTAGACTTTAACTATATATATGTTTTTAACCTTTAGCCTAGTTATACATGTTTTAGCATTTACTAATTATATACATGTCCGGTTCTAGGGTTTTTGACGCCATGTGCGAAATGCTAAAAATATGCCCCTATGCCTATTTGCAATGCACTTGAGCTCATCACTATATCAACACAGTTTGAGCACGTTGCATAGCAATAACAACATTTTATGATATTGCGTTATTGGGCACTTGTTTAAGCAAATGACACGACGAAACATGCGACTTTATAAAGGGTTTGGAACCTAGTCAAGCAAGATGACTCATCCTCACATTGATTTTTATTAATTATAATAAAAAAATATAAAGGCGGTACAAAAAAACCAAAACCCCTAATTGCAAAATATAGAATGATAAAAGAATAAAACCTGAAATTAAAATTGTGCTTCCCGAATAAAACTCATAAATTACAGGTTTAAGACTAAATTCTAAATCTAACATGGTAATTCCAAACCTCAAAGTAAACAAAAGTCAGATGAACAATGTTTGTAAAATTCACAATCTATGTTATTATGCACTGTAAAGAACAAATGCCCAATAGGGCAATATCATAATATGTTGTTAAAGTTATACAACGTTCTACAACTATGCTGATATAGTCACTACAAGAAAACTGGGCATCAGTGACGAAAATTAGCGACGGAAAAAATCCCTCACTGATTAGCGAGGGATTGACCACTAACCCAATCCCTCGCTAATCCCTCACTAATTAGCGACGGATTGGGGTTGTGATTAATATCTCATTAATCCCTCGCTAATCCGTCGCTAATTAGTGAGGAATTAATGAGAGATTAATCACAACCCCAATCCGTCGCTAATCCCTCACTAATTAGCGACGGATTAGCGAGGGATTGGGTTTGTGATTAATCTCTCATTAATCCGTCGCTAATCCGTCGCTAATTAGTGAGGGATTAGCGAGGGATTGGGTTAGTGGTCAATCCCTCGCTAATCCCTCGCTAATTAGCAAGGGATTAGCGAGGGATTAATGAGAGAATAATCACAAACCCATTCCCTCGCTAATCCGTCGCTAATTAGTGAGGGATTAGCGAGGGATTGAGTTTTTTTTTCTTGTTTTCCCATATATATATGAGTTATATGTATATATAGCTAATGTGTGATATTTGGAAATCGCATATGATATATATATGTGTTATATATACATGTATGTAGCTGATGAAAAAGTCACGTTTGACAAAACTAGCTTATAAACATGTATAATGACCAAAAAAGACATCTTTAAAAAAATTATCAATTATGATATTTAATTATATAGTTAAATCAATTTTATAAAAATATAATATGTTAATTAATACAACCAATGTAGTAAAAGAAAAATTAAATAATACAACATGTTAATTAAAAGAATTTAATATTTACTATTACATATATACCATAATTTTTTAATTTGTTAGGCCATCAGTACCCCATGGAAAGAATCTTTCAAATATTCCACTCCACATCAGCGCCACATCAACTTTTCTCACATCCCTCACTCCATCCCTAAGGCCATCCGTACCCCAGCGGGTTGGGGGTGCGGGTAAGGCCACCTGGCCAGCGGGTTTGGCGGCTACCGGGTACGGGGGCAGCCGGGTTCGTGCGGGTTGGGCACCTCCGGGCTCCAGCGGCTTCCCCACCCCGCTCATACCCGCACGAGATTGTCTCACACTTTAATTTTATTTTGTATTTTTATTTTTATGTGGGTTCAAGAGGTTCAAAAGATTGGGGTACGAGATTTGTGGGTTCAAAAAGGTTCAAGAGGGTTCAAAGTGGAAAGCTGATGTGGCGCTGATGTGGCACAGAGGGTTCAAAAGGTTTGAACCTGGGGTACGGATGGCCTAACAATCCCTAAACACCCGTACCCCATTCCCTCAAACCCTTTTGCCACCTCATTTATTTTAATTCTTTTATTTATACATTTAATTATTTAACAAAATAAAAATATTTATATATTTTTTAATAAATAAAAATAAGATAAATAATAAAAATTAAAATTCATACCATTCATTAAAAATAAAAATTACAAAATACAAAACACTACCAATCATGAAATTTTTGAATTTGCTCTTTTCTCGCTAAAGTAACCCTCAAAGCTTTTCCCGTAAGGTGATCATGTGAGGCCATGAAAAACTCGAAGTCTTTATCAAATCGGTTTGCGCGTTCGATTTCGCGTTCTTGATCCAACCTATGTCGTTCGAGTTTTGAGCGTTCGATTTCGAGATCGAGTTTTTTCATTTTGTATTCCATTGTATCATCAATTTTGTCGTTGAACGTCGTCAACAACTGAGTAACACTTTCGTCCGTATTCGCCCCGGACGTATTACTCGTTGATGATTTTTTTTGCCTTGTTTCTCCCGATGGGTCGTTGAATTTGCTCGTCATCGTCATCATCGGAAGGTTGGGTACGTTTTGAACCCCGCGATGAAGTTGTCGTCATCGTTGGAACGGCTCCCCATTTTGGACATTTTTTTAGGACGTCCCAAGCTTGTTCGTGAGTGAAAGCAACTTTATGGCGTGCTAGATACCGTTCGTGTGCCGTTCGGGATATATCGGCCTCACTCATCCCGCTTGATCTATTATTGAGCAAGTTGTTGTAGATGCCGCCAAACGAATTAACTCTTTTATTGAGGTCGTTGAACTTGCTATTGAGTTGATGGGTTGATCTATAACCTGGTTCACGACCCATGCGAGTAAAGAACACATGCCCGATTCGGCCCAAAAAATTTCCTACATTTATGTAAAATTAAGTATAAGAATAATAATAATAATAATAATAACAATAAAAATAATTACCACCGCTTTGTGCGTTACCGACCACGGGGTCCTCCGAAACGTCAACCCACGCCGACACTAACGCGAGTTCCTCGGCTTTACTCCACGTTTGTTTGGCGGCTTTCTTTGGTCTCGGATTTAATGGTTCCGGGTTAGATTGTTGTGTCGGGATAGATTGTGGTGTGTTCGGGGTAGAAGGTTGGGTTTCCGGAACAATGTCGTCGTCGAGATTGAAGTTGGCCGGAGTAAAACCTTGTTCAATCAACCCGGGACGTGTAAATTGGTAAGGAATTTGTTGGTGAAATTGTTGCGGATATTGTGGCGGATTTTGTTGCGACCATTGTGGCGGAATTTGTTGCGAAAATTGCGGATGATAACCTTGTTGTGTAAACGCTTGGAAACCAAGCTCTTGATCTTCTTGCGATTGTGGTGTATTCGGTCGGTTACGACGGGATGTAGGTGTTCTGTTTGAATTCATGATGAGAGAGGTGTGAAAAATAAGAGGTTGAGAGAATTTGAGAGAGTTTGAGAGGTGTGAGAAATAAGAGGTTGAGAGAATTTGAGAGGTGTGAGAAATAAGAGGTTGAGGGTTAAATATATAGTGGGATTAAATTGAGAATTTTTTTTTACAAAGAGCCGTTGAACGGCTTTATTTTTAAAAATTTAATTAATTTTTTTTTAAAAACCCTTCGGGATGGATCGGGATCCCATCCCCGGATTCCATCCCGCCCCGCATACCCCGCATGGGCCGTAGCCCTTCCCGCTCCATCCCGCTGGGCTACGGATGGCCTTAAAACAAGTTTTAGAAAAAAAATATATTAACTTATGATTTCAAATAACCGTTACATATAATATAAAAAATAATCAAATAATACTTACAAAGATAATAGTAGTTGGTAATTAAAATATATTAATTAATATTATAAAATATATAAAAATAATTTATATGATTAACAATAACTCTAAATAATTAAAAATTAATATCAATATATAATTAAAATTTAATTTAATAATTTTTAGTTAATATTAATTAATTTTTATTAATTAGTAATAATTAAATTTAAAAATTAATATTTATTAATAATAATAGTTAGTAAATAATAATAATGGGAAATATTGGAATATTAATAAAAAACTACTAAAACGCTACTCCAAATAGCGTTTCAAAAAGCTACCTTATAAACTAACTTATAAGCTAGCTTATGGTTATCCAAACATGTACACCAAAAAAAAAGCTAGCTTATAAGCTAGCTTATTTTTTTGCCAAACATTGCCGTAATTTTGTTTGTTGTTTTTAATTTGTATAGCAAGACCCTCTTTTTTTTCTTTTTTTAATATAATAGGATATGAGCCTTAATATTTTGTTTAATTTATTACTGTCTCGATCAATTTATAATTTTGTTACATGTGTAATACAATCTCTAAAAAGATGTTTAAAGTTAAAGGAAATATATTTCATTTACCATGAAATTTAAATACAACCGTTACATTTAATTCGTCTGTGCAACCGGGTTTATAAGACGTAAAAATATGTCTAAAGATTTGTTTGTTAACATTTTAATTAGTTTAGTAGGACTCACAACTTCTTTGGTTAGAATTTAATGCACTACAAGAAATAACACCAATATCACATTTGTCTAGGGTTCAAATTCAGACGTACACAATATTTGTGGTCATTAAGGTAAATTTAATCAGGGTTGATGTCTTACAATCATAATTGTTAAGGAATTAGTCTAGGTATAGCCTAAGACACTCTTCTAAAAAAAATAACACCAATATCTAGCGACAACTTTTGGTTTGTTGCTGTAGACATCTATGTCGAGGATCAATAAGAATTTTTAATTAAACAAATCTAGCAAATAATTAGACATTGGAAAATCATTTGTTTTTTTAAAAATTAAAAACCCGTGTTTGTAAATAGACATTGAAAAAAAGTGTTTAATTTTAACCAACGGCAACGCCATGTTGTCGCAATAGGATTGATATAGCCTTTTTAGATATTTTTTTCATACTCTCTGTCATTGTTTGGCAAAAAAAGTTAGCTTATAAGCTAGTTTTTTTCTAGATACATGTTTGGATGACCATAAGCTAACTTTTTGAAACACTACTTGAAGTAGCTTTTCAGTAGCTTTTTGTGAATATTTCAATATTGCTCTTATTAATATTAATAATTATTTATTAACTATTATTATAAATAAATATTAATTTTTTAAATTTAATTTTTATTAATTAAAAAGTATTAATTAATATTAACTGAAAATTATTAAATTAAATTTTAATTATACATTGATATTAATTTTTAATTATTTAGAGTTATTGTTAATCATATAAATTATTTTTATTTATTTTTAATATCAATTAATATACTTTAATCATCAATTACTATTTATCTTTTCAACTATTATTTGGAGTGAATTTCAATTTTGGTCCATGTGGTTATGTGATTTCTTTGAAAGGGGGACCTAAACTTCAGTATCTCAAGAAGTGGTCCCTCAGTTTTGGTATTTGCTCCAAATCCAGTCCCTGGTCACTAACCCCGTCTATTTGGTCTGTTAATGCCAGGGGTATTTTCGTCCAACCTTGTTTTATCCCTCCTTTTGCACTATTTTTTGTTTTTTCATATTTTTGTTAAAACCATAAACTTAAGGGACCTGTTACGTAATATTATATATATATATATATATATATATATATATATATGTGTGTGTGTGTGTGTGTGTGTAGAAGCACACCTTCGTTACTTCGTCATTGTGATTTGGTGAGCCACCGCCACCGTCATCGTAGGGAACTAGATCTTAATATCGCCGTTTAATTTGATCGTTGGCAACATACATATAAATTTAAGGTCTTGGTCCATGGAATTTGTTTATCCAAAATTAGTATTGGAGCTTGTGATTATGCTTGGTTTTGACTCATGAAACAAATGGTACATCAGACTTTTTGTAACGTCCCAAAAATTACAAGGAATTTAAAAATTTTAAAGTAACATTTCATTAATAAAAACTCATTTAATAACTCAATCATTTCATTTGCAAACTCATAATTAATATTCTCACGAACAATAAACAGCGGAATAAATGTCTAAAGTTAAAATCATAAAAGTAATCAACTCTTCCCACGCGCCAGTGTGTACTCGTCACGCCTTGGAGCCACTCGTACCTGAAACCACAATTTATTGGGAAAGGGTAAGCACGAAGCTTAGTGAATTCAGACACCATAAATAACACAGTTATTCCCACACCACCTCTAAACAGATAATTGCACATAAACAGCATACAAGTCTACGAACAAATCATAAACATGCATACCTACACCATCCCACCCAAAGGCATAAGCTGGTCCACCCGACCACACGATAACCGTGCAAGCATTACCCGGCTACCCCGGGTTCCTACGCCACCCGCGTATACAACCTTCGGTCCCACCGAGTTACTACGCCACCCGCGTATATAAACCTCGGCCCCACCGAACTCCTACGCCACCCGCGTAGTCATAACAATAAAGGTCCGACTAGACACCCCACTATTTAGTCCCGCATCACAAACAATTAAAACTACCACACACGTACAAATCGTAATGTAAAAATAACCGACATTAGTTATAGTGAGAGAACTCACCTCGTAAGCGCGCCTAGCTCACAAACAATAATTCAAGCTTCACAAATCCAAGATCACTTCCCAACACCTAAACAATCGTTAAAATGTATTAACACGAGACCCGGACCCTAAAACACGACGCACCCTTAAATCGTCACTAAAACGACTTTTCGGTCTAACCAAACAGGTCTGTTCGGGACCTGTTCCGACCTCCATAAACCCAGAAAATCCTCAATTAAATTACATAACCAGAAAGTGCTCTGAGTTAGGGTTCCAAGGACATATTATACACCTTCTAACGATTTTTCTACAATTTAATACAGATTTTATAAGAACGGTTCGCAGAACAGTGAAAAACAGCACCTTTCAGTAATAAACGACGATTTGACCTATGCTACGTTCCGAACTGAATTTTGCACAAAACACAGAAAAGTTACTAGACTCAGAATGGGAACTTTTGGCACCGATTTCACCCCAATCCGAGCTACGAGTAAAAAGTTATGGCCGTCGCAAAACAGTGGCAAACAAACGTTTTCACATGAAATGACAAATATTGTTTATAAACCCATTAAGACATAGCTTAACCCAAACAGACCCGAACAACCTACAAGCTTACTGGAAAGGGCTATACTTAAGCTTACTGGCGGCATGCAGCGGCGGCCCCACCGCCGGCAGCCGTGGCTGCGGCGGTGGTGGTGGCGGCTCACGACAATTTTAAGCAACGACAACATCGAGAAGGAAACAAACTTACCTCGACGAGCCCTTCTTCCTCCTCTTTTCCGGCAGCAAAACGACGACGTCTCTCTCCTCTTCCCGACGAACTCTCTCTCTCCAGCGAATACTCTCTCTCTCTCGGCGAACACTCTCTCTCTCTCTCGGCGAACACTCTCTCTCTCTCTCGTCCTTTCACTCACGGCCGAAGACAACAATATGTGGGGTGGGGGGGGGGGGGGGGGGGAGAAAGGGCGTAGGGTTTAGTTTTAGTTTAGTTTTTTTTTTAAACTTCTTTCTTCTTTTCTGCTAAACCACGACACCAAACACAAAGATAATATGGGTTTTGGTTAAGAAATTGCATGGGCCGAAATCAATAATTTTGGCCCTTTAACACTTTTGGCCCCTCAACTAACTCCATCTCGCACTCTAACCCACGATGGACATAATTAACTATTAGACCCAAAACGTCTAACCCCGCTAACGGAAACCACGTTAAATAAAACTAATTTTTTTTTAAAAGAAATTACATACCGGGGCACATGCTTTACAACTCTCCCCCACTTGGATTAGACTTCGTCCTCGAAGTCTAGACCGACAAATAACTCGGAATAGTTCTCGCGCATCTCCGCTTCGGGTTCCCACGTTCACTCGAACCCCTTCGGTGCGGCCACTGGACTTTCCTCAACTAGAATCTAAATTTCTCACCCCGTCTAGAAATTCTCGGATACTTTTCTTACTAACAAAACTCCTTCAAGGGCATTGAAATTATGATCGGAAGAACACTCCAACAACTGGATTCATTCCTTGTCAAACGACTTCGGTTGCCTCCCAACCTTAGATGTTCCATACATTCCGCTTCAACTTTCAAGCTCTAACCATTCTAAAGGTGCTCACCAATATGCCTTATAGGATACTCGAATCCGATCATACTTACCAACAACTGTCGATTAACCTCCACGAGTTCTAAAAGGCTCCCAAAACTTACCTTACACGCATCATCAAACCAGTAAATTGATAATCACCCACGAAGGTCATTCCACCACAACCATTCATCACAAGTAGGCATCTCAGGGTTACTACTACCATCACCATAATTATTTTAAAAATCGGCTACAAATCTCCGATTACACTAAAGGTGTTTGGCCTCAAGCCCAAAAGTCGACACTTAAACATACTACTTACTTCAAAAAGGATACTGCGCATTTATTCTCTTAATTACAAAGGGCATCATTCCCTTAACCGACACTATTCGGTCTACACTAACAACACGTGTGGAATACCCAACCTTCCACCGTCTACTTATCCTCCACGCTCGCTCTAGGAAACCTAGTTACACCGTATCAAGATACGCCTTAACGCCTACCTCCCAGGTACGTCTCAAGGCCCGACACATCGGAACTACCTCTCAGGTAAGTGCCCAAGACTATATCCTCCCAGTGCCTACTGGAAAGTCAAGGTCATAACACATGAATACCGGGGTCCCACCCCGAAATACTCAACCGACCATTACCAACGACTGACAGACATGACCAAGGATCCAATGCAAAACAGTCTACCAACAACATGCCTATCCCGGATTGACTCACTCACCCAAACGTGTAAATACTCAACGTGCCATGAATGCCAAACGGTGCGACAAAACAATTCATCAACAAGACTCCACATCGAGCCATTAAAACTGTGCAATTGACCCATGACTATCTCAATAGTCAAAACCGAGCAAAATGCTCCACGCTTGCTAGACCCATAAGTCGGTCAAAACGCGTTTAAAATAAAGTTTAAGCAAGCAGTACTATGAAATCAACATTAGCCCCAAAACTCAACACGGTTCAAACAAAAGAGTTTTCCAAAAGGACTCACACCCTTAAAAATTCTCAAAATGACACATAGCTCATAAAAGCGCATTTCCCACATGGTTTACAATAATCCTTTACAAAATATTTCCAACGTCAAAGTTTTTCATCCCAAAAAGATCGTATGCAATAAAACTACTATCATCAGGTCGGTAGTTACGCAAAAATGGACACGCTCGTCCCACATATGAAAATCATGTTGAAAATCATTTTATTGCAGCTTAGTTTACTCACAAAACGTAAAGCGAAATAAATAATTTCTTTGAAAATGAACCGTCACGGTTCTAGTATGAATTGACTCATGATATGCATTTAAAGTAACCGCTCGACCTTACACCGGGTGCGACAAAAGTGTGCACATAATTTCAAAATCAGTCCCACGACATTTGACCCCAAAATTTCTCTTTTTAAACATAAAATGTCGTGGCACAGGGTTCACCAACAAATTTTTACGCGCGTCGCCTAGTCATACAAAACGATGAAACGGTTTACAAATATATTTTTGATAAAACACAACGGTCTCGTGTAAGTTTCAAACTTAAAGATAGAAACCAATCCGTTTCCATCATTTGAAAATATCGACTAAAACCTCATAAAATCTCAAAAGGTGGGGTTCTTTAAATTGATTTCCAAGATTTCCCCAAACGGTCACATAAACAAATAAGATATGCACCTCGTGAAATTAAACCCACACGACTCAACATGCCGTAAAACAAAACTTATTTTACCCAAATCACTCAAATAGTTTTATACATACATCGTGGAATGTAACTTTCCGTCTCAACTCTAACATATGTGGAGGAGTTCCAATGTTAAAGTCCAAGCCGTAGTCACTTGCCCAACATTTTAAACACCACAAAAGACGGATATCATCTTACCCGAAAGAACCGTTGGAAAATAACGAAATGAGACAATTTCTAACAAAGTTTGCAACTCCCGTGATAAAACGGTTTCATGCACTTTCAAAACCATAATTCGAAATCTTGTGTGTGTGCTAAACATTTCTCAAAATTCTAAAACACAATCCACATAAGGATTGGAAACACAAGAAATAGATAATGCAATTTATTTTCAAAATAAACTTTGTGCATGACTCAGTCGGCATTCGACGTCTCGACTCGTACCCCTCCAAATCTCTCCGGTCCACTATCGTCATCCGGACATTTACACCTCTTAGGCAAGTTGGGAAATTACGTCCAATAATCCTTACGGTTTTTCCTCAATTCAAAGTCGGCTCCATAAGCCCATGATTCTAGCACAATCATCCATCTTGGCCCGACACAAACATCATCCTCATCGTCACTCCAAGTGATTAATACTAGAATCGTCCTTTTATTCCAACGACTACTAATTTATAACCTTCGTCACTACCCCAACGATCATCACCTCAAGCAAAACAAGTACCCACCTGTACTAGTAGGTTTACTATAGTCGTTCCTCCTTGTGATGGCTATTCAGGGTAGATATTACAACGAGTTATTAGCACATAATAACTCACATTAACACGCTCACGCTCGACTCCTTGGATTCCTCGCGACTTTCCCCGACTCGAACATTGATCCTGTGCTTCCGGTAGTAGGAGCTCTACTACTACCATCAACACCTATCACTGTCCGCTCCGAGTCCCATCCCGAGATACCAAGTAGTTGCTCGCCCAAACAAAAACCATACACGTATGTCCATACCGACGCATATACACGCTCTTCCTAGCTCCCTAGGAATAAACATAATACCCCACTACCCTTGCTAGGGCGGAACCCCGCACTAACCCTGACGAGTCGCCTCGTAAACGCACAGTCGTATACAGTGGAAACCAGATAGACATTCGAATATAAGATTCCATCCTACAACGGTTGGACTCAAACAAGAGCTGCGCAATAGAACTAAATCTAACATTCTAAGGCTATTCGGTTCCTACCGCATACAACCTATAGTGCATTCGCTTAACAACCTATCAAAGTTAGCATAAGTTCCTAATAGCAAGCAACAAACATGCAGTATAGTGTAATAAGCACCAAGCAATCTAGCATACATACTCCTATGTTCTAGAAAACAATCTCACATACATACTCATATGTAAACACTCTTCCCAGCTCACTAGGAATTTCATCTCATCCCACTACCCTTGCTACAATGGAATCCCTATTAGCCATAACGAGTTGCCTCGCGAATACCCAGTCGCATGCAGCGTGAATCAAATAGACATTCGAATACAACATTCTATCCTAGAACGGTTGGACTCAAACAAGAGCTGCGCAATAGAACTAAATCAAATATTCTAAGGCTATATGATTCTTACTGCATACAACCTATAGGGCCTTCACTTAACAACCTACTATAACTAGCATTGATTCCTACTAGCAAGCAAGCATCATACAGGACAATGCAAACCACATACGCAATCTAGCATGCATACCCTATGCCTAGAAAGCAATAAAATACTAAGTACTGTACCTTTCCCTTTGGCTCCGGCTGACTGTACACACTGCGCCTTTGATCGCCGTTTCTCAAACGGATTTTTCCTTCCTTTTATTTTCCAAAAACTTTAAAGAAAATTTTATAGCCGCAAACTTGAGATCAAACACACCGAGATGCGTTTGATTCACTCAAGCTGTGCTCTGATACCAAGTTGTAACGTCCCAAAAATTACAAGGAATTTAAAATTTTTAAAGTAACATTTCATTAATAAAAACTCATTTAATAACTCAATCATTTCATTTGCAAACTCATAATTAATATTCTCACGAACAATAAACAGCGGAATAAATGTCTAAAGTTAAAATCATAAAAGTAATCAACTCTTCCCACGCGCCAGTGTGTACTCGTCACGCCTTGGAGCCACTCGTACCTGAAACCACAATTTATTGGGAAAGGGTAAGCACGAAGCTTAGTGAATCCAGACACCATAAATAACACAGTTATTCCCACACCACCTCTAAACAGATAATTGCACATAAACAACATACAAGTCTACGAACAAATCATAAACATGCATACCTACACCATCCCACCCAAAGGCATAAGCTGGTCCACCCGACCACACGATAACCGTGCAAGCATTACCCGGCTCCCCCGGGTTCCTACGCCACCCGCGTATACAACCTTCGGTCCCACCGAGTTACTACGCCACCCGCGTATATAAACCTCGGCCCCACCGAACTCCTACGCCACCCGCGTAGTCATAACAATAAAGGTCCGACTAGACACCCCACTATTTAGTCCCGCATCACAAACAATTAAAACTACCACACACGTACAAATCGTAATGTAAAAATAACCGACATTAGTTATAGTGAGAGAACTCACCTCGTAAGCGCGCCTAGCTCACAAACAATAATTCAAGCTTCACAAATCCAAGATCACTTCCCAACACCTAAACAATTGTTAAAATGTATTAACACGAGACCCGGACCCTAAAACACGACGCACCCTTAAATCGTCACTAAAACGACTTTTCGGTCTAACCAAACAGGTCTGTTCGGGACCTGTTCCGACCTCCATAAACCCAGAAAATCCTCAATTAAACTACATAACCAGAAAGTGCTCTGAGTTAGGGTTCCAAGGACATATTATACACCTCCTAACGATTTTTCTACAATTTAATACAGATTTTATAAGAACGGTTCGCAGAACAGTGAAAAACAGCACCTTTCAGTAATAAACGACGATTTGACCTATGCTACGTTCCGAACTGGATTTTGCACAAAACACAGAAACGTTACTAGACTCAGAATGGGAACTTTTGGCACCGATTTCACCCCAATCCGAGCTACGAGTAAAAAGTTATGGCCGTCGCAAAACAGTGGCAGACAAACGTTTTCACATGAAATGACAAATATTGTTTATAAACCCATTAAGACATAGCTTAACCCAAACAGACCCGAACAACCTACAAGATTACTGGAAATGGCTATACTACGCTGGACCACAACCGTGCACTACCCACTGCCGCATCCGGCGGTGGTGGTGGTTGGCGGCGGCGACGGTGGTTACGGTAACACCCACCGGCGGAACCTCCCAACATCAACCGAAACGACGCACCCGCAACCTCACCCCGCACACACCCGCGCCTGCACACACCTGCACCCACCCCTATGCCACCACCCCGGCGGCGTGCAGCGGCGGCCCCACCGCCGGCAGCCGTGGCTGCGGCGGTGGTGGTGGCGGTTCACGGCAATTTTAAGCAACGACAACATCGAGAAGGAAACAAACTTACCTCGACGAGCCCTTCTTCCTCCTCTTTTCCGGCAGCAAAACGACGGCGTCTCTCTCCTCTTCCCGACGAACTCTCTCTCTCCAGCGAATACTCTCTCTCTCTCGGCGAACACTCTCTCTCTCTCGTCCTTTCACTCACGGCCGAAGACAACAATATGGGGGGGGGGGGGGGGGGGAGAAAGGGCGTAGGGTTTAGTTTTAGTTTAGTTTTTTTTTTAAAACTTCTTTCTTCTTTTCTGCTAAACCACGATACCAAACACAAAGATAATATGGGTTTTGGTTAAGAAATTGCATGGGCCGAAATCAATAATTTTGGCCCTTTAACACTTTTGGCCCCTCAACTAACTCCATCTCGCACTCTAACCCACGATGGACATAATTAACTATTAGACCCAAAACGTCTAACCCCGCTAACGGAAACCACGTTAAATAAAACTAAATTTTTTTTAAAAGAAATTACATACCGGGGCACAGGCTTTACACTTTTCCCCCCATTAACTCCGGTCATCTCCTCCGGTGGCCCTCCGGTCATCTCTCTTGTAACTCTTTGAAAACAATAAAAACGACCATTAACAGCCCCCATCCTCCTCTCGAATCACACCCTGACGGAAAATATCACCATAAATTGTCCAAATCAAACCAAGATTTATACAAACCTAAATAGTCCATACACACACGTCATACAAATCTAAATAAAAGACAATCAAACCAAAATCTAAGTAAAAACTTTAATATCATATTTATACATGCCCAGATTCATACAACTTCATACAAAAATTTCAAACAAAGTTAAAATTGAGTTCATACAAATTTAAAGTCAGATTTATACACACCTAAAACAAATTTAAAGTCCCTGTCTTTCATCTAGGTTTCGATCTCCAAGCTTAAACTTCAATATCAAAAGCCCCTAAATGGAGATCTGAATGGATCAGAAGTAACAAACCATTGAAATTTGAATCACATCCTCATCATAACCAAAGTCTTCGAAAAATTGTTGATCCAACTCACTACCTTGACTGATCGATAGTAAATCCATCGCCCAAATTTATTGGTCGAGGAACTACACTGTTAAGGAGAAAATATTGTAAGTTGTAAATACTCCTCGGTGATTCCGTTTGTACATTCGTTGCAGCTACGACGACGACAATGACATGATGGTCTGGCATAGTAGCAGCGGTGCCGTTTGTACAATCGTTGCAGCTACGACGGCGATGACTGGATGGTCTGGCATAGTAGCAGCGGCGGCGGAGGCACCAGTACGGCGGAGGTGATGAAGAAATTGACGGCAAATATCAAGGAAAAGATTGCAGATTCGTGTGTTTAGTTGCTTCAAAATTCATCACAAAATCGAGAAGAAGATGACGATGAAGAGGAGGAACAGAGTTAGGGTTTGAAATTGGAATCAGTTGTCGTCTTCTATATCATCCCTGTAATGGTTTAGAATATTTAAGTTAATTACAACATTGGTCCCTCGAGTTAAATGGTTTTACACAAAATATGAAAAAACAAAAAATAGTGCAAAAGAAGGGATAAAACAAGGTTGGACGAAAATACCCCTGGCATTAACAGACCAAATAGACGGGGTTAGTGATCAGGTCCTCCATTTGGAGCAAAATTGAAAACTGAGGGACCACTCTTTGAGATATTGAAGTTTAGGTCCCTCTTTCAAAGAAATACTATAACCACAGGGACCAAAAATGCAATTCACTCTATTATTTGATTATTTTTTTTCATATTGTATGTAGTTATTTAAAATAATAAATTAATATATATTTTTTCTAAAACTTGTTTTAACAAATTCAAAATTTATAGTATATATATGTGATAATAAATTTTAAATTCTTTTAATTTACATGTTATATTATTTCATTTTTTTACTATATTGGTTGTATTAATCAACATATTATATTGCTATAAATTTGTTTTAATTATATAATTTGTAATTGATAATTTTTTGAAGATGTCATTTTTGGTCATTTTACATGTTTATAATTAAGCTAGTTTTTGACAAACACGACTTTTTCGTTAGCCAGTTTATCAATTACCAGCTAACTTATCAGCTAGTTTGCCAAACATAACTTTTATATGGTGAGCTGGAACAGGGTAAACAATGTATCATTCTATTATTTTGTAAAAAGTATAATTTCACCTTCCGGTAAAACTCTTCTTAGTGTTTTGAATCTCACCAGCACTTTTGATTTTGAATCTCACATTCTTCTTATCAGAAATGTTTACCCAAGAAATATTTTGATAAAGTTAGTGGGTACAATAATGTTGAAAAAGTAAGAAGGAATCGTCACCCTCGTAACTCGACAATAAAGTTTGGGGTGAGTTGGTGGATCTTTTTCTTGATCAAAAATATGTAAGTCGTTCGACGAAAAATGCACAAAATAGGAAACTTTTATACTAGATTGTATCAATGTTTCTATAAACGAGGCAGAAATCATCACGAAAGTACTTGGGAAACGTCACAGTCACAAACAAGGGTTTGGACAAAAGTTGAAGGGTTATACTTTTTCATCCTTTTTTTTGAACCACCCCAACCAGCTACTCATGACACGTTTAATTAAGTTTATTGTTGACAACACTTTAAACAATTACGACTTTCAGTCAATCCTCTCTTCATTAGGTTGACACCTTAGAGCATCTCCAACAGCTTCCTCTTTTTGGAGAAAATGGAGAATATGAGGATTTTAGGCTCTACTTTTGCTCCAACAGCTTTCCCAAAACTATCTCCAAAATGGAGAAAGTAGGAGAGAGAATGAGTTTTTCTCCAAATATGGAGATCACTCCAAAATTAATGATTACCAAGTGAGAGGATCAATAGGAAACTTTGAAAATAAATATGTAACGAGAGAAATAATATTTTAGTATTATAATCAATGTTTTTTTCTTTAAAATGAGAAATCTGTTGGAGATGAATGTAATTTTTTTGAGTATTTTGGCTTTTGGTTATTCATTTTAGAGAAATTTTGGAAAAGCTGAGGTGCTCTTACATACAGTTTAACCTAGTCAAGAGTTCCTGCCACCTCGACTATAGACACAGGGTCATTATTTGAATCAGCTATGACACGACAACAAATACAACAACTACAACAAAAACCACTACAACAACATGATGATAATTAGATATTGATGCGTTAATATGTTTTGAGACAATGACACACACACACACACACACACACACACACACATATATATATATATATATATATATATATATACTAGTTGTGTACCCGCACAATGCGGCGGGATACACAATCCGAATTATCAAATAAATGTAAGCAATAATAAAGTATACATATTTTTTTACCACCCGAGCCGAGAATCATTAGCATCAAGTTCCCACATGTTAAAAATTCTGTAACAACATCTGCATAGTTGCCATCAATTGTTGATGATTGAACCTTATTTAGTAGTAGAGTTCAAGGCATTCCTCAATGAACCAGAAATCATAAACTTTGAAACCGTCTTTGGATTGAATTCTTTACTCCTAGCCTTCTCTTCCGGACATGTATGGCTCTTTGGATGTGAAGTCAGAAAGCATGGGCTACTGTAAAAAAGAATGGGTTATGGTGAAAGTATGTCAACTACATATATATGGTGAAAGTATGTCAACTTTCATTCACATAAAGGTCCAAACAAAAATCATCTATATATATATATATATATACACTATTATGTTGATGCACATATTCATTCACATATCACATGCATACTTGAATCAAAAAAAGATGTTTCATGAATACTAATAACAATTAAACAAATAATAACATTAGAGATCAAAAAGTAACATGAAACAAGAAGAATGAACATGACCAAAGCTCATATACCGCAAGTATGTCATTCAATCTCTGATCGACAACAAAACTGAGAAAACAGTGTTTCTTTTTTCTCTATACCCTTTTTTTTCTTTCTCGTGTTTATTCAGTTGTTTGTAATACAACATGACTACTACTGACCTTTGTTCATGTTCTTCCGATGATCCTTAAGGTAGCAGTTGTTGTTCTACGACGCTTTGCACCCCAATCAACCACCTCCAATATGGTTATCTTCTTTTTTGTACCAAGATACCCTTGACAACTTGAAGCACCACAATGGCACTTTACCTCTGCCCCAAATTGCACAAACCTATATATAATAACAATCTTTATATCATTCTCAAAACATATAACAAAAAAGAAAAACATTGATGGAACCAAAAATATAACAAACAAAAACAGGTATCATACCGATAATCATATGTCAACGCTTCCCCAGCTTTGATAGATCTAGCAGCAAAGACACCAACACGAGTCTCCCCATCAACATCCCTAAATAAAAAATTTCCCATTTCTCATTATTGACTTACAACTACAATATAATATGATCAAGAAAGTTCATCAAGCTTACCATTTTTCCAGATTACAATTAGGACCACAACTATGATTTAGGAAACGAGAGGCGTTTCCCTTGAAAGTAGCATCAATCGTGAAATCTTTTCGAACTTCACACATAAAGGTTTTTAATTCCCTGGTGCTTCATGTCCCAAAGTCGTTGCTCACACAAGGCATCACTGATAACTGGAAAAAAAATCGGTGAAAACTTACAAAAGATAATAACAACATGGTCAGGTTCAGGGGAAAACTGCAAAGAAATGAAAAAGTAGGGAACACCCTAGTAGCCGTTTATCTGAACGGTACGCACCTATGCATACAAGTAATTTGTAACATGCATGCACATGTGCATAAAATCCAAAAAAGCAGCATGAATGGTTACCCGCGCAATGCGGCGGGATGTAAAATGTTTATTAAGATTTATGCGGTTTTGAAATATCAAATTATTTCATGTCATAAAGTCTACTACATTTGTACCTATGTTAGATGCTCGAATTAATTAGTTACACTTGATTGAAACGAAGCCCCATTGTCAAACTTGTTTTCAAGACTCATCAAGAATCAAGATCAACAACAAAAAACCACAACCAAATTTTGGAATCCACTTGTAAAATTCAATCTGAATAACAATTTGTCTCGGAAGGAAAGTATAATCAAATACTATGATACATGAAGAATCAATACAAACCTTTTAAGAAAATTCCAATATCTAGCACATTTATAAAGTGTTAATCATGTTACAAGCTCCATATGAAGAAGATTACCTGCACATATGTATGGAAGCAAATTATAACAATGTGAGATCTAATGCCTACCTGTTTGATATTCAGTCCTACAAATGATGACGATGAAGAATCAATATTTGAAGATAATTATTACAAGCAGAAAAAAATGAGATAGCAAATAACTGATTTGAGAAATGGTCACTGCAAATTGCAAGTGTAACCTTTGCTTTTGTGACGCCCAATAAAATAAGACAATTGTTATAATTAAGAAAAAATAAATTTGTCAAGGGATTACTGTAAAACCTAAAGATCATAGACTGAACACTCACTTGACAAATGCATATACACAATGAGAGATCACATGTTGAATTGCTAGCCAAATTACACCCTTTTTTAACCATAAGCTCTTTGCTAAGAACATTGGATGATTGATTTGTCAAATTAGATGTCATCGCACACCAAAACCTAGCCGTATTTTACAAAATTTTCTAGATATTTACTCTAACGGTTTTTAACTTGGGATAAGAGAATCCATAAAAATCCACCCCTTGTTCATTACTCAACATGTAGTCTAGAAAACGATGTGCTATTATATTTATTGGCTTCGATAAATTGAAGCCACCAACAAACAGAAAAGTGGATGACAAAAGCAATCAAACTACAACCCAGATTAGTATCAAGTGCTTCACAGGAAAAGTAACCTGGAGAGAAAAACCCCAGTCTTCAAACTTTACAACTGAGATAACAGAAGTTGTAGGAAGAAGCAGCAGGAACTAAACAGAAACGAAGAAAGATTTTTCCGCAACCAAAGCCATATCTGAAGGTCACAACATCTGAATTAGTGAGTCAAAAAAATTCATAACTCTAATTTTGACATGACTTGTATGAGATTATAAAGTTACCAGCACCATATTCCCCTTATAAGCTTCCTCAATAAGCCACCTTTTATATCATTAAACAACTATAAAATAGTCATGTATAGCTAACCGAATAAGCTATGAGTCTCATTAAGCATATTATGTTGCCAACAAACAAGCCTTTAGACATATTCTTGAGAAGATTGATGCAACCACTAATGAACAAAAAACGTATCAATTCACTCGTTGATCTTAGTATTCAACTTCAACCTTAATTAACTTACTATTCGATTAAAGCTTTTTTTAATGTAGTGATACAAATTCATTGATATATTTCATAATGCTTACGTGAAATGATTAACCTTTTCTTTTTGGTTTTTGGTTTTTTCCTATTTGCTTCTTCTGCCTGAGTTCATCCTGCTCATACAAATAGCAAGTAAAAACATAAAATAAAAATCACCGTTTAACAAATCAAAATTTATATAGAACACAAATATTAGAGGGTTCCTCTTCATGGTTAAAAATCAGCGGGTTCATCTTCTTGGTTAAAAATCAGAGGGCTCATTTCATGGCACTCGATCACCCTACATGCAACACATGATGTGCCAGCCTTACCCCTGGTGTGCAACCTAATTGCAACTTCCAAGTACAACCAATAGCTACATTTCTTCAGTTTTATTTAAATAGAAAATAGTAGCAACAAATTTCAGTCTAATTAGGGCGTTTACAACGAAATTACAAGATAATGGTGGAAAGATTTCTCGAATATGTTATCGAGATTTATCAATTTTACTTTACGATGAATAAAAACCACAAAATGGGAATTTTGTAAGTTTTAGAGATTATTGGAGAATTTTTTAACATCATCCATTTTCAAGGTATACTACTCAATGGCCCCTTTTCCTAATGATGGTCCAACAACAGGCACCATAAAACTATCTTCAAGATGGGGTTTCTTTGTAAAGCAAATACACCCCAAGTAACATCCCTTCAACCACCACATAACCCAGGGGAGTTATATTATGAAGCAAAATGAACAGTCAATTGGTGTATAAATCAACCATTCTAAAAGTTAGGGTTTCGATTTTACAAAAAAAAAACAGACCGATAAAAACTCGATCCACAGCGATGATCTCGTATATCAAGTAATTACAGAACAGCATGCATTTATAGAATTGATTGTTACTAATTCATAGTCCAGCATAGATTTAAGGAATAAAAAGAAACCAATAGATAGAAAGAAATCAATTACATAAATGAAGAACAAAATGAAATTACCTCCAAACTGTACGATGGAGCGATAGTGAAAGGATGGAGAAATCAACACATTAATTTAAACCCTAACCATATCCATATATCATCTTGGATGGAAATTGAGTACGCCAGTGGTGGGAGGAAAGCATTGAAGATGGAGAGAGCGCCAAATGGTGAACCCAAATCGTGAACCCCAACTCTTGATTTATATGCAACATGAAGCGTGTGAAGAGGTGGTTATGGTGACTTACGTGAACTACTCTCGGTATGGTAGTGAGGGTGGTGAGGGGCCGACGTGAAGAGGTACTGCAGGTATGGAGAAGAGGTACTGTGGGTATGGTGATCAGATTTGTTTGTGTGATTGTGTCAGTGTAAGATAAAAAGGGGTTGAGGTTGTACATCTTGCATAAAAGCTTGTAATTTAAGAGTTTTTTGAATTTCATGCTTTAGAAGGTTGTACCTTATGCTTAAAGAGTTGTCTTTAAGACATTTGGTTAGAATGCTTATATATGTAGTATAGATATATATATATATATGATGTTATTAATTTGTATAAATATTAAAATTTTATTTTTTATCGGGAAATTAATTAAAATGCCAAAAGTCCAACTTCGAGTTACCAAAATGCCATAAATCTCTCTCATCTTACAAAAATGCCCCAAAAATCCGCGATGGAGCCCGCGATCGCGGGCCCCAGGCCACGTGTCACCAAACTTTGCCCAATTTGCCCGCGTTGGTCCCTCAAGAATGCCCGCGGTCCAGCTTTCCCCCCTCAAGAATGCCCGTGTTGGCAGTTTTGGTCCCTGCCCGCGTTTGACTTCCTTTGACCCCCGCGATCGCGGGCTAAAGTGCCACGTGTCGGCACAGGGTTAACCCTAAAATGACTTTGAGGACCAAAACCCTAATTCTTTTCTTCGGCCGCACTATAAATGGGGAGGGGGGGGGGGGGGGGGACCAATTCGGCTCCATCTCATATTTTTATAACACTCTCAATTTTTTACTCCCACTCTCTCTCAATTTTCTCCCACTCTCTCAATTGTGTCGTGTGGAACACGTTCGCGTTTTGTGAAGATGTCTCGTATTACCTCTATGGTATGTTTATTTTATGTTTTTTGTTATTTTTTGTATGTTATTTTAAGTTAAGATATATGATTTGTAGGTTGTTAGAGTGTTTATAACTTATGTTTGAATATGTTGTATGTTTAACATGATATGTATGATTTTATTTTTGAATGTGATATTTGTATGTTATAATGTGTATGTTGTTATAGTGTGTTTTTTCATAAAAAAATTGTTAAGAGTGTTTTTTTATAAAAAAAATTGTTAAGAGTGTGTTTTTATAAAAAAATTGTTAACAACAATGTGTTTTTATAAAAAAAAAATTAAAAACGTGTTTTTTATAAAAAAACAATTTTTTTATAAAAACACACCCTTAACAATTTTTTTATAAAAACAGTTTTTTTATAAAAAATTGTTAAGAGTGTGTTTTTATAAAAAATTGTTATAGTTTTATGGTTTTTATAATGTGTTTTTTTTATAAAAAAATTGTTAATTTTTTTTTTATAAAAACAGTTTTTATAAAAAATTGTTAAAAATGTGTTTTTTATAAAAAAATGTTAAGTGTGTGTTTTTATAAAAAATTGTTATAGTTTTATGGTTTTATGTTTGAATTTGATATTTGTATGTTATAATGTGTATGTTGTTATAGTGTGTTTTTTCATAAAAAATTGTTAAGAGTGTTCTTTTATAAAAAAATTGTTAAGAGTGTGTTTTTATAAAAAAAATGTTAACAATGTGTTTTTATAAAAAAGAATTAAAAACGTGTTTTTTATAATAAAATTGTTAAGAGTGTTTTTATAAAAAATTGTTAAAAATGTGTGTTTTTTTTATAAAAACACACTCTTAACAATTTTTTTTATAAAACACACCCTTAACATTTTTTTATAAAAACAGTTTTTTTATAAAAAATTGTTAAGAGTGTGTTTTTATAAAAATTGTTAAAAATGTGTTTTTTTTAAAAAAATTGTTAAGGGTGTGTTTTTATAAAAAAATTTGCTAAGAATGTATTTTTTATAAAAAAATGTTAAGATGTGTTTTTATAAAAAATTGTTAAAAATGTATTTTTTTTAAAAAAAATGTTAAGAGTGTGTTTTTATAAAAATAATTCTTAAAAGTGTGTTTTTATAAAAAAAATTGATACGTTGTATTTTTATAAAAAAAACATTGTTAAGAATGTTTTTTATAAAAAAATTGTTAAGAGATTGTTTTTATAAAAATAATTCTAAAGAGTGTGTTTTTATAAAAAAATGTTAAGAATGTGTTTTTTATAAAAATATTTGTTAAGAGTGTGTTTTTATAAAAATAATTCTTAAAAGTGTGTATATATAACAATATGATACGTTGAAATAAAATAAACCGCAACATGTATATATAACACTATTATACGTTGAAATAAAATAAACCGCAACCTCTATATATAACACAATTATACGTTGAAATAAAATAAACCGCACTTTATCTATTTATAACACTATTATACGTTGAAATAAAATAAACCGCAACATCTATATATAACACTATTATACGTTGAAATAAAATAAACCGCACTTTATCTATTTATAACACTATTATACGTTGAAATAAAATAAACCGCAACATCTATATATAACACTAACTATAACATCTGTGAATGACTATGTAGAGGGATTTCTTTAACATCGACTTGACGCTAAAGTGCAAAGTTGCCTACATCGAGGACTTAAGAAACCGCTTTAGGGGATTAGGTGATCGCGCGGATACCCTTGAGGTTATCTTTAGAGGGACACCGTTCGGGCCATGGATGGATGTGTCTTACTCTGCTGGCGACCCTACGCTAGTACACACGTTTCTACAGTTGGAGGTCGAGGACGCCAACGCTGAGCCGGAGGAGATGCATTTTGATTTCTTCGGCGATCGATTGCATTTTGGGCGTCGTGAGTTCTGTCTAATTACAGGACTACGTTTTGGAGAGGCTCCCCCCTTCCTCCCTTAGCAGACTGCTCCTTCGTTCCTAGGGTTTGGGGCATTTCAGCATCTCGTTTGAAGCTGAAGGCAGCCCGGGACATGATGAAAGAGGGCCTTAGTGCCCTAAGCGGCGCCGATGCTGTCCGTGTATGCTTCGTGGTGATCGTGGATATGGGCTTCATGGGCCGTGAGTATAGCCAGTATGCTTCCTCGACGGTCCTTAGGGCCGTCGAGGACCTTGAGCTGTTTAACAGCTACCCGTGGGGTAGCCATATCTGGACACATTGCTACTCAATCTTGCACCGAGCCATAGCCAGACGCGACTCCGATCGACATGCAAAGATGAACCTTTGTGGTTTTACATACGCCTTCAAGGTTAGATACGTAGTATAACAATTGTTAATAATACATACAAACTGTTTGTCTTTTCTTTTTACGTACTTGCTCTTCTTGTCTAATTCCAGATATGGATCTTGGAGATGTTTCCCGCATCAATCCGATATTTCGTCAAGCGCGACGACCGAGTACTTAGGGGAACCCGTTGGGACAAGCGTGTTACCCTAAGTAGGTCGCTTTGGGTTCAGTTCTTCAATGAATCTAGACATGTAAGTTCTTTTACTATGTTTACAATTTGCTTACGTTAGTCCCGCTTATTAATTTTTTTTATGTTTTATCATATATTTAGCAACCACTCTTGCCTTTCGCTCGCCTTGAGCCTACTGCCGCCGAGATGGACACGGATTGGTACAGAGACAGCGTGGCCTTTATTGACGCAGAGGCGGCAAGGGCTCGACGACCCTCTCCTTCCACATCTGACGAAGATGAGGAAGGCGACGACAGGCCCCCTTCCGGTGGATATCAGCAGCCCCCTTCCTCCTCCTATCCGCCGCCCCCTACCTCCTCCTATCCGCCGCCCCCTCCCTATCCGCGACCCCCTTCCTCCTCCTACCATCCGCCCCCTTACGATCCATATCAAGCGGCCCCTTCCTACGAGCCACAGCGTGGCTGTCATGAGTACCTGTGGGACTACGTCCACGGGCCGCTAGAGTCACGTGTACAGTTTCTGGAGGGAGTCTACAGACAGTTTAGCGTTGTCCATGTTAGTGTTTAACTTAATTTGTTGGCCACGTTTATTTAGTTTGTATATTAATATTACGTTCTAAATTTGTTTTAGATGTCGAGTACGACACCGATCCCCGCTCCGTTCGGACAGGGGGCACAGGCGACGTTTGCCACCACATCCCATCCGTCATTCCCTGAAAATGTAAGTGACACTGAGTAACCATTATAGTTATATGTTTGTTCCTAAGTTTGTAACTCTTATAATGATCAATGTCACGCAGGTCGGGATGTCGGGGGCCGGGATGTCCCAAACGACGTTCGCCACCACATCCTATTCTACTATCCCGGAGAGTGTAAGTGACACTGAGAAACCATTATAGTTATATGTTTGTTCCTAATTTTGTAACTATTTTAATGATCAATGTCACGCAGGCCGGGATGTCGGGGGCCGGGATGTCCCAAACGACGTTCGCCACCACATCCTATTCTACTATCCCGGAGAGTGTAAGTGACACTGAGAAACCATTATAGTTATATGTTTGTTCCTAATTTTGTAACTATTTTAATGATCAATGTCACGCAGGCCGGGATGTCGGGGGTCGGGATGTCCCAAACGACGTTCGCCACCACAGCAATCACGGACATCTTTGGCGGTTCGGCCGGAGACTATTACAGGCCGGAAATGCATACTGTAAGTTATTTTGGTAGTTTTGGTTTAATTGTGAACATTTCCTAAATTGTACTTAAAACATCTAATAACTTAATTTTCAGACGGGGTCTCCTATTATCCAGGATCACTTCTCGGAGCACTTCTCGGAGCCGGAAGATGACCCGATGGAGGTTGTAGATCCACCACCACAGGTGACCCCGCTCCCTCAAAAGCGGTCGCATAAAATTTCACAATGGTTTCGTCACCCGTTTGGCCAACAAGGATCTACGACACCACTGGCCGCTAAAAAACAAGCCAAGAAAGCGGGGGGAAAGAAGGGAGGAAAGAAAAAGGGAAAGGTCCCTTCACCGGAGCCTCAACCGGCATCGGAAATATTGAGGATGTGTCGGACTGGTCACCTCTCCCCCATGATATTCGTCCCTTACTTGAGCCTGGAAATCACCCCCCGCTTTTTCCACGTATTGCTGGTGGATGACCCTTTGGAGTCTGAGTTACAGGATGTGGTTAGTATGAAGTTTAACTATAGTCATATAATCAAATATGTTTATATTACATGTCTAACCATCTATTTTTTTATGTATAGCACATCGATTGTTGGGTCTCGCTGTTGCAAAGACATCGTGGAACAGACACCAGGTGGACCATAATGTATAGTATTTTCTTTGCCTACCTGGTGCTCCCCCATCAAGGTCCCGCCTCCGTGGCCAACTCATGCAACGGCGTGGAAGGGGTTTCTTGGGCTCTCCTCGATGTGGTATGTAAATCGTTTTACTCTTATTTTATTTAAGTTGTTTTGTTGCTAACTAAGTTGTCTAATATTGTAATATTTCAGGTGTACATCCCAATATGCATTCATCACAAACATTGGCTGCTTGGAGTGTTTGAGCTTGACGCTATGACCATGACCATATATGACAGCGATAGTGCCAATCTCTTCAGAGACCAATTGGAAGACCAGATGAGAAGGTTTAAAGATGTGCTATTTGACTTCTTTTGTCGGGTCAAGGACACGAGGCGTCGCGATAGGTCAGAGCTCTTTCGCCATAAGTTCGCCAAGAATACACCCCAATAGGCCGGGATGAATGCGGATTGCGGTGTCTGGGTATGTCGTAATGCCAGCATCTTGATAAATAACGATGTGGTATTTGTACACCCTGACCAGACCGAGGCCGAGGCCAAGGCATTTCGCATACATATGGCGGAGTCCATTTATGCGCATTGTCAAATAAATCAAAGTTAGGTTGTTTATGTAACATTAAATAATTGTTATTTTTAGTATTAACTTATTTTGTTAAAGTATTGTGATTGACTTAGTGTTTACTTCATTTGGTTTTTGTTAATTTCATCCAATTACTCAACTTTGAGTATCGATATCTCTTTCACACATACTCCATTTTGGACGCATTATATATCGTTTCGAAGCTCTCATATAGGAGAACATAAACAAACATGGGGTTTTGTTTGTTAATGATGCTAGATTTTGGTAGCCATACATGGTTGCAAAAGCAGAAGCCGTTGAAGAAGGGTCAGAAAGATTGAAGATGAAGAGCATGTTGGATGGAATACAAACTAGCTGTGTTATCAATGTTCATTTAAAAGCATATGTATGTGTGTATATATATAATATGAATATATTTATCATTTACAAACTAGCTGTGTTATCAATGTTCATTTAGAAGCATATGTATGTGTGTATATATATAATATGAATATATATATATATATATATATATATTTTACAAATCAACGTTTAGATCAACAGTATCATACGTGTTTGTTCCATATGGTTCAAGCTGTGACGGGCCCGGGGTGTGACTGACTGAATGTCTCCTTGGCACGGTTGAAGGGGCGGGATTTGGACACTCTCCACGAGTGTGTCCTACGCATTGGCACCGAGTACATCTTCGTTGTATCGAACTTTCACCACGTGATGGATGTCGGTCGTTCTTTCTCGGTCTCCCGGCTCTGTTCTTATCCATTAAAGGTGGATAGCATGGCGGAAGCGGGTCGGGTGGATACACCCATGCTGCAGGGGGTCCAGCTGGGTTTATTACCTCCACATATGTTTTCCGGTAATATTCGGACGTGAAGAAAGGTACAGCCAAGTCGCTGCAATCTGTACGACCCATATATCTTGCTGCAGCGATGGCATGGCCGCACGGTAACCCAGATTTATCCCATTCGCGACACGAACAAAAGTGGTCTTCCATATTCACAATCGCGTGAATATAGTCATCATGCACCTCGTACTTTCCATACCCGATTGCTCTTACCGGCCATGTCGCTGCACGACGCGCCCTGTACTGAACGATATTCTCCGCCGTTGGTGTGAGTGCATTTTGCATCTCAGCTCTTTTTAGGCGTCGAATTTGGTACCACTCTTGTTGAAAGGCCCGAAAGTAGTCTATAAGATTAACAATCGGACATCTACGCGCAAAACGGGAGAGTGCATTCACAGACTCTGCACTATTCGAGGTCAGAATGTCATACCGTTGTCCAGGAAAATGGGCCGCGGACCACCTCTCCGGTCCAGCATCGTCAAAGACTTTGGCTGCTTCGTCGGCACTATATCGTAGCATATTCATGTACTTGTTAAACTCCAGATCCGTATATGCTCTGCATGCCGCCCAATAGACATCCTTGTAGGTGGTAATACGTTTGTCCTTGGATTTGGCGTTCATCTCCAAATGTCGACAGCATATGGCGTGAGGGGCGTTTGGGTACATGGCAGAGATTGCGGCGCTTATGGAAGGAGCCCTGTCAGACATAAACACCAACCCTTGCGGGTCTCCGATAGCTTGTCTCAACATGGACATAAACCAAGTCCACTCGTCCCCGGTTTCAGACTTGCCTACGCCGAAAGCTACTGGAACGATGGAGTTATCCCCGTCCATGGCAACCGCCAGGAACATCATACCCAAGTAACGGCCCTTTAAATGGGCTGCGTCTATTATCAGGACACGACGTAGATTTGCCAGAAATGTGCGGATCTGCAAAAACATAGGTGGTTTTCATTTGTAAATGTTATAGTTTATAATGTGTAAACATATGACGTGTTAAAATACGTACCGCGGGTCCAAGGGCCACGAAGCACATCTCAAACCGTCGACGTGAATCGGTCCGTAGCTGCGTGACAGTACCAGGGTTCTGCAGCTGCAAATTATATAAATATGTCGGGAGTCGTTCATACGACTCCTCGAACGTGCCTCTCACCATAAACAATGCATGGCATCACGCACGCCAAGCTTGGTGGTAATCAATCGTGACGCCGAACTGCCGGTGAACATCGTGGACGATGTCCTTTGGACGCAATGAACTGCTAACATCAAGAAATTTGTTTTTCAGCATCGCACCCAAAGTCTTTTTGCCGGCTTGTTTGTGGTGGGGATTAAGTTGCGTCCTCGTACAAGTGTGTACGTCGTGCAACTTTTTAATCATTATCTCCCCTCCTTTAGGACCCGTGTGAATCGCGTACAACCTCCACTCACACTTTTCTCTGGCACATTCAACTACGTATCTGCTTTTGTCAGATTTCCGCGCGTGACTTTGGAAACCCTCTTCCAAGAACTTGAGTCCGATCTGACTTGCCAAGAGATCATTCGAATCGAATATCTGACCTGCTTTTAACCTTTCACTGCGAATATAAGGTGTAGGTTCGTAGGTTTGTGTCTGGGTATGGGAGTCTGGAAGAATAGGGGGCATATCAAAAAAGTCATTTATCTGACTACATGATTTTCTACTAGGGGTATATTCTTCGTGATCATCATTATCGGTGTCTGATCTGTCTATTTCAGAATTACCCGTTCTGAAAACGTGGGTTTCGTCATCAGCAACTCCAGCAGTACGCCCTTCGTGTGGTTGTGGTGGTTGTTGTTGTTGAGAATCAGGCTGCTCTATTTGGAGGTCTTCGTCGTCGTCACCGTCGTCGTCGTCACCGTCGGGATACACAAAAAATAATGGGGGCCTTTCTGAATCGACTGCAAAGTGTAGAAAAGTAGAGATATCTCCATCGTTGGATAAATCCACAAATGACCTATCGCCATTTTTAAACACTAACTTGCAAACAGCAGAAGGGTTGATTCCACATTTTTGCATGGCGTATGCAAGAAATTTCTGATAAGTATAGTTTACTGGCACTTTTACACCATGCTTAGATTTATAAGCAAAATTCCACTCATTGTTATCTTCCTCCCATTCACCATCAAAACAGATATATAGCTTAGCTTTTGCAACAGATGAACTCATTTTTTCAGTAGTATCTCAAACACAAAATATTGCAGAAAGAAATCAAGAAAGAAGTATGAAATCGGTGTGTGGATTATGGCTTGCATTTTACATCTATTTATCAATGAAACAACCAACATTGATGACAACCAATCTCTCATTTCATCCACAAACTGGTATTCCAAAAACACTGATTTAACATTGATTCAAACATGCAAATGAGTTTCAACCACAAATCGGTCTTCAAAGTACAATAATTGTGGAAAAAAACAGTAAAAGCATGCAAAATTCGTTTAAGTACAGGGGCTGAAAGTGTAAATTTTCAGGGACCAAAAGTGTAAATTTCTAGGGACCAAAACTGTAAAATTTGGTCCATCGCGGGCCATCGCGGGCTGCGATCGCGGGCAGGGGCCAAATGTGCACCGCGGCCAAAGTTGAGGGGCTCCGCAGGGAACTTTTGGCCAAAGTTCGTGCCACGTCAGCCCGCGATCGCGGGGGTAAAAGGAAGTCAAACGCGGGCAGGGACCAAAACTGCCAACACGGGCATTCTTGAGGGGTGAAATCTGGACCGCAGACATTCTTGAGGGACCAACGCGGGCAAAGTGGGCAAAGTTTGGTGACACGTGGCCTGGGGCCCGCGATCGCGGGCTTCATCGCGGATTTTTGGGGCATTTTTGTAAGATAGGAGAGATTTGTGGCATTTTGGTAAGTAATGGTCAAACTTAGGGTATTTTAATTAATTTCCCTTTTTTATCTGTAACCACGAAGTTAATGACGATGCAGTTGGTTAAGCGAATAGTGACGGACTCAATAGCGGTGAGAGTCGTCACAGTCGAGCAATAGTGACAAAATTTCTATCTTTAGCGACAAGTTTTGTCGTCGCAATAGGGCTGATTTAATTTGCTCTAGGGATGATATAAAAAGTGACTTGTGACTTATCCAATAAGCTTATTGGCAAGTGTTTTATGCAGTAAGTTGTTTTTTCCAAACGTTCCCCTCCCAATTACAAAACACGCGCGATCAATCCATTCACCCGTCCCCCCCTCCCACAATTCCACAAACACTTTATTGTTCGAGTTCATAAACTTACACACAGAAATACTTTTGGCATTCAATAAGCTGTTTTTTCTACAGTGAAAAGAAGAAGGGGGTAATTAAGAAAACCACACTTTATGTAAACAAGAGAAGACTTAATATTATACCACAAACTAAGAAAATGTAGATTCTGCTGAGTGACCTATCAACCTGTGTTGTCTGCCATCTTTCTCGTCGAGTACTCATCCCATCTATGTTATAAGAATTAGGAGTTGCAAATAAAGGGGATCCCAACTCCCCCAAAATCCTCCCACATACCATTTCTCCAAGCATCCCAATCGTTGGACTTTGAACCGCCACACTCAAACCACCGCCGCCAGCCACCGCTAGAGGTGGAGGTGCATGTTGTCGATAGCTACGACGACTACGTTCATAACTCGGAGTAAGAGGCCTTGGTGGGATCACTGAACCAACATGTGGAGCCATTTCTTTGGTACCAGTAGTAGTAGTATTATATAAGGGCACTATGGTCTTTTGTGAGACTTCAGTTTTGCATATGGGACACTTTGCTTTTTGGGTTTCTAGGGTTTCATGAGATGAAGTATGAATCCATTTGTAAATGCAAGGCCAGCAGTAGAGGTGGCCACAGAGTGTCACCACCGGATCTTGGACGGAATCTAGACAGATATTACATTCGGAGATGCCTGAAACGACACCGGTTTTAGATTCTTCAACACCTTTGGCCATGGTTAGAACTAACTGGTGTGTCATTATGATCCCATGCACACATATATATATGTATATATATATATAGGGGCGGAGCAAGGAATCGGTAAAAGGGCACCAAATAAAATAAATAAAAATACTTAATAATTTTGTATAGGCAAAAACAATAATACAATGAAATATCGATCTTTACTGATTCAATGATAATTTAATATCCATATCACTTTAAATATTTCAATTTATGTCATAAAGATTAGATTGCTAGAAAAATCTCTTATTTTTGCTCTAAAATCAATACCTAAGGGTTGTGTGTTTACCTCTGAATAGTTCCATTAAGAGACAACATCAGAATCGTTAAGACGTAAATCTTGTTTGGCAAAAAAAAGTCTGCCTCTTAATGATTCTAAAACCTCTGAATGATTTTGTATCGTAGGTTTCCCTTAACCATTCAGCGTCCTGATTTCATTATGAACAATTATCAAACAACCATAGTTCATTTTGTACTATATCAAAAGAGTCTCTTAATGATTCCGACCACTTAATCATTCTGTACTAAACCATTCAGCAACTGTCAAACAACCCTTAACGGTATTTAGATGTAACTCTAATATATTATATAAACTAAAATCTAGAATCAAACCTAACTAAAAGCTTAAATTAATAAATCATGAACCTATTTATTAAGTTATTAAAATAATTATCTAACATAGAAAATGTTAGCCGAATTAAATCCTAACATTTGATTTTAGACAATGGAGGTTCATTTTAAAAAGTTGAGCAAAATTAAAGGGCTTACATGTATATTTTCCTTTTTTATGCATCTCACATACTTTCTTTCTTCAATTACTGCATATCCCTCTATCTAAATCACCACATCAACAATTTTTTTGAAAATTTCAGAGGGAGCACCTGCAGCCCCTCCCTCCAACGTGGCTCCACCACTATATATATATATATAGAGAGGAAGGTTCAAACGAGGAGCGTACCTATTTACCAGAAACGCGAGGAGCGCCTTCCATGTACTGGATCACATGTGATCCACTACTCTCGAAAAAATCGGGTAGTGGACGACCTGGTTCGCGAGTCGCGTGGAAGTCGCCCGGATCACATGTGATTTTAGGCGTGAATCACATGTGATCCACTACATGGGCGGAAGCCCCCCGATCAGGTGTGAATCACATGTGATTTTGTACGTGAATCACATGTGATTCAGTACATGAACGGTGCTCCTCGCGTTTTCTTAAATTGTTACGCTCCTCGTTTGAACCCGCCTCTATATATATATATGTATATATATACACCATGCTGTGAATTGGTGTTAATGAATGGGGATCAAAAAGCAGTCTTCTCTATCAAGGAAACGTAATTCTTGTAATCTTGAAACTTCCGGAAAGAATTTCGTACATATTCAAAATCACATTTTATTTGTTCTTCATGCACAAAACAATACGAAGATTAAGAATTTGAATATATAAACTTCTATTAACTAATTTAAAGAGTTATATATCCCTATGAAATTCGTCACAAAACCGTCATAAAAGTTGGTGGGTAAATGTTTGATGGGTAATGTAAATAAGTGATAGATTACCCAAGGATTCTCTGGATGGTCCATGGGTATTTTCTCGAAAAATATCGGATTCTATTGAACTATTGATATTTTCTAGGTGATCCATGTACGGGAATCTTCCAGAATGAATTTTGTGGATAAAAATCGGTTTTTTTTGTACAAAAAGGTTGATACCGGCAACCACAACCGGCTGCATATCCATAATGTAGAGGGCATACCTGACTCATTCAATGGTAGTGGCTATGGGGGTGTCTTGGGTTCGAACCCGAAACCTTCTGCTTTTTGTACAAAGATGCCTCTAACTATTACCAACCGAGCTTACACGCCATTGTCAGATAAAAATCAGTTTTGTTTTGTAGTGAATTCGTGTATATAAATAGGGGTGCTCAAAAACCCGACCAACCCAACCCGACGTGAAATAACCCAACCCGAAGCAACTCGATGTGCAATCGAGTTGTAAAATCTTCAAACCGTATGTATTGGGTTGATATCGGGTTACGATAATTTGAACCCGACCCAACCCGATGAACCCGATATATTTATATATATATATATATATATATATATATATATATATATATATTCAATCTCTTATCCATCTCTATATAACTCCTTCACACACACATGTATATATATATATATATAGTAATTGTATATATATATATATATATATATATATATATATATATATATATATATATATATATATATATATATATATATATATATATATATATATATACGGAAAGGTTCAATAGAGAAGTGCAAATATTTAGAGAAATAGAGAAGTAAAAAAACACGGGACCGTTCATATATGAACTTTCATAAATGAACGTTCATAAATGAACATTCATATAACAGTCATATCTGAACGTTCATATGAACGTTCATATATGAACGTTCATATATGACTGTTTATATATGAACGGTCCCGTGTTTTTTTACTTCTCTATTTCTCTAAATATTTGCACTTCTCTATTGAATCTAAGGCTATATATATAAATATATATATAGGGAAGGGTTCAATTGAGAAGTCTAAATATTTTGAGAAATAGAGAAGTAAAAAAACACGGGAGTGTTCATATATGAACAGTCATATATGAACGTTCATATATGACTTTTATATGAACGTTCATATATGACTTTTATATGAACGTTCATTTATGAACGTTCATATATGACTGTTCATATATGAACGTTCATATAACAGTCATATATGAACGTTCATATATAAACAGTCATATATGAACATTCATATATGAACACTCCAACGTTCATATATGAACGTTCATATAACAGTCATATATGAACGTTCATATATGAACACTCCCGTGTTTTTTTACTTCTCCATTTCTCAAAATATTTAGACTTCTCAAATGAACCTGACGCTATATATATATATGCAAATTGAGAAAAACAGTTGATGACGATATGTTTAAGATTTAAGAAATATGCAAATTGGAGACGTCAAGTTATTTGATCATATTTGGTTTAGACATTTTTATATGTAGTATCTAAATATTGTCTGAATTATCAGTTGTATTTTAAAGACATGTTTCCTTTATTTTTATGTTTCTGATTTGGATTTTACCTTGTATAAATACAACCCGACGAACCCGACTAACCCGAACGGGTTGGGTTGGGTTGGTTTGAAATTTTTTCAAACCGCCAACATTGTGTTGATGTATCGAAATGCCTTCAACCCGATCAACCCAACCCGTGAGCACCCCTATATATAAAGAAACAAAATTGGGTCAAAGTTAGGAAATCATCGACCCAAGAATATTAAAGGGTTTTTGTATGCGTACCCTGCACATTTGTATACCCCCTCCCCCTCATAGGCATATTTTTTAATTTTTTTATTTGAAATTTACATTTCACCCTCTTATACTTATCTAATTAATTTATTTTATACCTTTTATTTTTCTATTTATCATTTTACGCTTTTATTATATTAACACATATAATTGTATATTAATTAAAATACGTTAAAAAAATACTTTTTAATTTTAATAAGTTACACCATTATAATCGTCTCGTCGATACCTTTGAAATGGGCCTAATATTGAATGTTTTTTGATTTAATTATATTACTATATGTCATACGTTTACGTTATTTTTTGATTTAATTATATTATTATTCGTCGATACCTTCTTATTTTTTGATTTAATTATATTATTTCGAAATGAGCCCAATATTAACTAAAATACGTTAAAAAAATACTTTTTATTCCAACAAAATCCAACTCTGATTATTCATTTAAATCAATATATCCACGAGTAAAGTACGCTCTATATATTCTTCATACAAATCTAATCTACGCTTGTAAATGAGCCCAATATTGAATATTTTTTGATTTAATTATTTAATTATATATCATATATACTACATAAAAATATTTTTTATATTTACAATTCATACCCTTAAAGTTAATTATTTAATTTATGGTACATCTCTTATTTTTTCAATTTTCGTTTTACACTCTTAATAAGATACGCTTAAAAATACATTTTGATCTTCAATCAAATAAATTTAAAAATAAACTTCAAAATGCATTAAAAAAATAAATTTTTGTAAATAAAAAATATAGTCAGTCACTGGCCGGGCCTTGTGATGAAAATCGTAACTAATCGTCGCACCATAATCGGTCCCGTATCGAATAGCGACTTTTTGTGGGATACTTAGGTTCGGGTTGGGTTTGATCTTTGACTACCCGACCCGTCCGAAAACCCGAAATAATATAAATATATTTTTTAAATATTATATAAATATAATTATTTATGTAATTATCTTTTGAAAATCGTAAATTATAGTCCATCGAAATGTTTTCTAATTTCTAACAGACACTAACCCGAAATCCGACTAATCTGATAAAAGTGTAAAACGAAAATTGAAAAAGTAAGAGATGTACCATAAATTAAATAATTAACTATAAGAATATAAATTGTAAATATAAAATAATATTTTTATGTAGTATATATGATATATAATTAAATAATTAAATCAAAAAATATTAAAATTGGACTCATTTCGAACGTATCGAAGAGACGATTATAATGGTGTAATTTGTTAAAATTAAAACATATTTTTAACGTATTTTAGCTAATATACGATTATATGTGTTAATATGATAAAAGTGTAAAATGAAAATTAAAAAAGTAAAATGTATAAAGTAAAGTAATTAAATAAGTATAAAGATGTAAAATGTAAATTTTAAATAAAAAATAAAAATTAATTAATGTATGAGTGTGAGTATGTCAAAATAGGAGGGTAGGAGGGGTATATAATTTTGCAGGGCAGCGATAGTAACCCCATATTAAATAAGTAGAACCGTTGTGAATTGTGTAGACCGGAGACGTAGTAAAATTACATTGTGGACTTGTACAAAAGATTTTTCTTTTGCAAGGAAAACTAATATATAATAATATTTGATTAATAATTAAATGTTTAAAATATATTTAAATAAGATAAATAAAATGAACGAATAAGAATCAATCTCATCAACACTTTGTTAATAATCGGTATATGATTCAACACTTGTTCGTTATATTTGGATTTACTTCTTTCCTTTTTACTCAACAAAGTAACTACTATCTTCTTCGATTATATGGTTCATATGGTTGTTAATGAACCGTATATGGGTCATTGTGGGCTTGAGTGACTCTTAACGAACTTGATCAGGTCTTGATTGATTACAATTACTCTTAATCATGAACCAACCAATGTGGGATCTTACAAAAACTTAATAGGATTTGTATGCACTAAAGCCTATTACGAACAATTATAGTCCAACAAGACATTTTATGACTTATTAAGGCCCGATAACACCAACGATGACTTATTACGTGTTTGTATGCATGTATGTACCACATATATGCATGTGGTGTGTATTGGGCTTTATAATATCACTAAGGCCTACTATACTATAGCCTGTTATAGCTTATTAAGAATCATTATAGTCCAACAAGACCTTTCATGGCTTGTTAACTAGTGGGTCTACATACTTGAACTGTATGTCGTCTTAACGAACTTGATTGGATCTTGGCAAGCTTCAATATCTCTTGATGAATTGTTATTGGACTTGATGGGTTGTATCTGTGATTGTTAATGAACCTCACTGACCTTGATGAGTCGTATCTGACTCGGTGACTATTAGTGAATTGTATTGGGCCTTGGTGGACGGTTCTTAATGAATTGCATTAGACCATGATGGGTCGTATTAGATTTAGTGGTTGTTAATGAACTAATTGTCCATCATGGGCTTAAGTGGCACAGTGGCACTTAATAAACGTATTGGGCCTTTATGGGCTTCAAATGGATTTTAATGAACAACAAGGGGCCTTGATGGGTTACAATGGCTCTTAATGAACTTTATAGGTTGAGATATTTCCAAACAATTGTTATGGTTTAAATGACGCAAATGGGCCAACCCAACCTAATGACCAATCGAGTCCGTCAGTAAAACTCTTTTTAAGCAGAACTGTAGAAGGGAAGATTTTTATTAATAACGAAAGTTGAATACACTTTGTTTCAAGGAAGAGGTGAGTATATGATCTCCCATCACAGTGTATATTTACTTCTCTTACATAACCATATACCCAATTTCGTAAAGAGGCCAGCATGTTGAAATATACTGTAATTCAACATTATTTCTAGACAAAATCTTTGATGAAGTTTGGCACAAGTCTCCATTTTTCCTTGGTCTCACTTATGTATATTGTTTTCCATTGGATGGAGTTTGGCACAAGTCTATAACTTAGGGGTTGTTTGGCAGTTGCTGAATGGTTTGGTGCAGAATGATTAAGTGGTCAGAATGGTTAAGAGGCTTTTATGATATAGTGCAAAATGAAATATGGCATGTTTGGTATTTGTTTAGAATGAAATCAGGGTGCTGAATGGTTAAGGGTGACCCAAGATGCTAAATCATTCAGAGGGTTTTGGAACCATTAAGAGGCACACTTTTTTTGCCAAACAAGATTCATCTCTGAACGATTCAGAGGTTGCCTCTTAATGGAACTATTAAGAGGTAAACAAACAACTAACATAATTGTAGAGTTTGGAGTTTGGGCTGTAAATGAACCAAACGAACAAGAACAAAGGTTTATTTATGTTCATTCATTTAACTTTAAGTGAACAAAGTACAAGAACTTATAAATGAAAGAAATGTAGCAGTCTAAAACAGACTCATCATCTTCTAATTAATCCCCTATATATAAAATAAAAAGACATCAAACTTCAATAATGTTTAAACGATATCTCTTAAACCCTTCGACTCGACACCAACTTCCTTCTCTCGTAGTCATCCCTGAATGCTCGACTATTGTTCCACTGCCTCATGAACCCTTCAACCTAACATTCACATCCATCAAACTTTAATCGTCACTAAAGTTAGCCACAAGTCTGTAACCACTCCAACAAAATTGGGTTTATAGGACGCCAAAAATGACACGTCCTAATAGATTGTTTTATAGGGCCAAACAACAAAGCGTTATATCTAAAAATCTTACAATAATTAGTCTATAGGACGTTTTAACAAGTTATTTTAGTTTCATAATCGATTGCTTTATAGGACCAAACAAGAAAGCGTCGTATTTAAAAGTGTTGCAATAAGTTTATAAGACGTTTTTAATGTCTTAACAAGTTTCTTACAACATTTTTAAAATATAGTGTAAACTAGTTTTAGTACACTTTTGAAAAGGTCTCCTATAAAAAGGAAGTGTCATATAAAAAGATGTTTTTATAGATAATGTTGTAAAAACTTGTAAGACGCCAAAAAAACGCCCTATAAATTTATTGCAACACTGTTAGATATGACACCTTTATTGTTTTGTCCTATAAACTGAAACAACTAAAACAGTCTATTAGGATACTTGATCTATAAATCCGATTTTGTTGCAGTAAACTTAGAAGTTTTCACGTAACCGCATTAGTCATATGTTGGTTACAAACCTGCGTATCACAAGCTTGTTTTAGTCCCACAACATCCCCTTTTTGTGCAAGTCTTGTCACATATGTCATGAGCGATTGATACTCAACGTAACTTGATTTCTATTTCAATCAACCAAACGTTAAGCATTGTTGTCGAGTTATCAATATGTATGCGTTTTTGAAATTGGAACAAGAACGCTAATGTACATACCATTTCTTTCGTTTGTTCTCCAAGCTCGTAAGCACAGTTATAGGCTTCGATTCTCTTTGAGTTAACATCTTCAAGTTCCTTCTCCAAATAACTGATGCCTTTTCTCACACCTTCCAACTCTGATTTAAGTCGTGTAACTCTACGTTTACGTCCCTTTAGACCCGTCTCTATTTTATCAATGTCATCTAGTCGAATCTAATTATAGAAATCTAGTTAGTTAGATTAAACGACTAGTACCACGAAAAAGGATGGTAAGAATCGCTACAACAAAATTAGGTTATACGAGAACACTAAAATGTTTGAGTGATCACCTAATAGAATGTTTTATAGGACCAAACAATACATCGTCCTATTTAAAAGTGTTACTATAGGATTATAGGACGATTTTGGACGTTTTAACAAGTTTTTTAGAACATTTTAAAAATAGTATGTCATATTAGCTATTTTATTGGAGGTTTCCTATAAACTCATTTGTTATAGGATACTTGTGTTTATATGACGTTTTTTTAAATAGTGTCATACAAAATAGTTAATATGACACTTTATTTTAAATAAGTTTTAAAAACTTGTTAAAATGTCTTATAAATTTATTGTCATACTTTTAGATAGAACGATGTATTGTTTGGTCCTATAAACATAAGTCTTATAAATCACTCTATTAGGACATTGGGTTGGGTTCCGGGGAGAATGGAAGGTATTGTGAGAAGAGTAAGAAGGTATATGGACCCTTGGATCGATCATAGTTGAAGAACAACAACAATGAGATGCACCGAAATGCACCAGATCAATTGCCGTGAGAAGCACAATTCATCGGTGGGTTGAGATTAGAAGGGATCAACGGTCCAGATCCCTTCTTACGCTTCTCACTTTAACTCTTTTTCTCCCACGATTCTTCGTCTTATACATTTTAAGCATCCTACAAACCCAATCTTGTTGTAGTGAATCAAGAAAGAAAAACATTACGTGTATTCTATGTTGCATGGAACGATTCCAATCTGTATCACGCTTTGACGTTCTTTCTTTCGTGTACCAATAACTTGGAAAACGTGGAGGGTCGGGTTCTGGTGCATCATTTATTTCTCTTGTTTCCGTGATGTTTCTTATTTCACGATGCATTTTCATTTCATCCGCTCGATTTTGGTTTCCATGTCGGATCTTGTGCTCCATGCTCTCGATCTTCAAATTTCCGGAATTAAACACATTGTTAATTTCATATACAAAGCAAGAGTATTACAACGAACTCAGGGGGGGTTTAAAGGACGCCACAAATATCTACTTGTCCTAATAGACAGTTTTATAGCACCAATATCAATCGCATGTCATATGTAAAAGTGTTGTAATAAGTTTATAAGACACTTTTGAACGTATAAATAAGTTTTTAAGACATTCTTGAAATAAAGTGTACTATTGGTTTTTTTTATTGGACACTTTTAAATAGTGTCTTATCACGTTTTTCTACATGACACTTGTTCTTACAACGGTTTTTCGAATAGAGTCAAATAAAATAATTTATATGACGATTTGTTTCAAAATCGTCCTAATAAACTTGTTAAGACACCGAAAAACGTTCTTTAAACTTATTGCAACACAGCCAACACTTTTATATATAACACACACACACACACACACACACATATAGACTTGAGATTACATGCGACCAGACTATTTTCCGTGAGACCTGTGAGACCACAAAAATAACACTAAACTTTCACAACAAAAGACTGTGAGGGTATTGTGAAGGTAAACCTTCACAGTGTTTTTGCTGTTTTCCGTACCTTCACAATGAATCACTATGAAGTTTCAATGTTATTTTTTGGTCTCACGGTCTCACGAAAACAGGTTGGTCTCACGTGAACCTAACCCTATATATATATATATATATATGAATGCTAACAATTTTAGAAAACACGAAAACGGCCGCTCATGTACAAAATCATATGTGATTTTACACTAACTGCAAAAATTGGATGCGGACGACTTTGGCCGCGACTTAAAGTCGCTGGACATGTCGCGTGAATCATATATGATTTTGTACGTAAATCAAGTATGATTTTGTACATTAGCGGTTGTTCTCGTGTTTTCTTAAATAATTAAAGTTCTCGTTTGAACCCACCTCTCTCTCTCTATAAATAAATAAATATATATATATATATAGGGAGGTTCAAGGGAAAACCTTAAAAAAAAGGGAAAACCTTAAAAAAAGGGAAAACTGAAGAACACCCTAGTGGCCCTTCATCTGGACGGTATGCACTTGTGCATATAGGTAAATTATGTTATTTTTTTGGTTTTTATGCACAAGTGAATTATGCATCTGTGCATATGCACAAATGCATGTTACAAATTACCTGTATGCACAAGTGCATACCGTCCAAATGAATGGCTACCAGAGTGTTCTTTAGTTTTCCGTTTATTTGAGGTTTTCCCCCGAACCTAACCTATATATATATATATATAGCCTTAGGTTCATTTGAAAAGTGCTAAATATATGAGGAGTAGAGAAGTAATCTTGGCCATTTATTCGGTCAAGATCAGCTTTAATTGGTCAAAAGTTGCAGCTGTTCCAAAAATAGAAGGGCAGTTTCGTAACTTTTACAAAAACACGGGACAAGTTAATATATGAACCTGTGTGATTCACATATGAACTATATGTTCATACGTGAACCCATGTAATTCACATATGAACTCTTTTTAACTAATTCATATATGAACCTTTGTGATTCATATATGAACTAATTAACTGTAGGTTCATATATGAATCAATTAACTGATTCATATATGAACCTTTGTGATTCATATATGAACCTTTGTGATTCATATATGAACTCTTTTTTAACTAATTCTCATATGAACTAATTAACTGATTCATATATGAATCACAAAGGTTCATATATGAATCACAAAGTGTAACGCCCCAAAATTTCAAGAAAATTTAAAAATTTTTAAACGCGCATATTTAATAATAAGTCTCCATTTATTAAACCCAAAATAATAATTCCAACCACGAGCGTTATTAAAACATAAGTCAACAGCGGAAGTTAAATTGTTATTCAATAACGGGAAAATGTTTAATAAGCAAATCCTTCGACCCATCCATCTTGCGCGTCAGTGTGTGCCAGTCATGCCTTCGTACCACTTGTACCTGCAGCCACTGTAAATTGGGAGGGGTAAGCACGAAGCTTAGTGAATTCAAACACAACAATTAACAATGGTTATCTCATATTACCCCTAAAGCAAAGAGGATCACACCACCACATACAAGTCTACGAACAAATCATAAACAAGTATAATAACCACCACATAAAAGAATCCCCGGGCGGATGTCGGGTCTACGGCCCCGCCGCACGTTTCCGCCTACTGCGGGAAACACCCGTTTTACGCCTACTGCGTATGACATCCTTTTTACGCCTACTGCGTAAACGCCCCTTTTACGCCTACTGCGTAAAACACCTCCGTCCCCGTCGGGACTCGGCCCCGCCGAATAATGTAGCACATAATGTTAACTAGGCTTCCCACTACCTAGCCCCCAACCATCCCGCATACAATTTTCACACACGTGCTACAGTAATAATAAACAACTATTAATTAATTGTAGTGAGAGAACTCACCTCGGGTGCGCGCCTAGCTAAAAATAGTAAGTAGCTCCACACAACGACGATCACTTTCCGGCACCTAAACGTACGATAAAATACGTCAATACGAGACCCGGACCCCACGACGCGACACACCCCAAACTGTCACTAAAACTAACTTTCGGTCACACCGAACAGGTCTGTTCGGGACCTGATTTGACCACTAAAACTCCAGAAAAACTCAGATTTATTACACGGTTGAAAAGTGCCCTGAAATACCTTTCCGAGGATATATTACACGCCTCCTAACGATTTTTCTATAATTAATTATGAATTTATTAAGTTCGCCTACCGGAACTGTCCGTTTTTGGACCAGTTCGCACTAACAGCTCCGAACAGCCCGGTTCTGGGCCGATTCAGCCTTTCGGCGAAACACGAAAAACGTGCCTAACTCACTTTAGGAAAAATGGCCACTGACCTAAAGTTAAAACAACTTACGAGTAAAAAGTTACGGTCCACGCAAAACAGTGGCAGATTCCAGGAAATTCACATGAAATGACGAACCACAGAACTTGCGACCACTTTTTCTCCCAACTCGAGGCCGAACCAGTTTTCCGCCAAAACACAGAAAACGTACTCGGTCCCGAGCTCGAAGCGTGGGCGCCAGTTTCGGCTCAATCGGAGTTACGACGGAGAAGTTATTACCGTCACAAAACAGGGGCTGGACCATTTTACGCATAAAAGAAAGATTTTAGAAACAACGGTTTAAGTTATACGGCTTAACGATTAAGTTACGGTTTAAGGGTTCGATAGGGACAGAGGTCAGGTCACGCCACGCGCCACCCACTGCCATCTCCGGCAGTGGCGGCCGCCGGTGGCGACCGGCGGCGGCTCTCCGGCGATGATTGCACACACACACCGCCCACACCACCCTCTCGCACCAACATTCCTCCTCTCACTCGATCACCATACACGCAACTACACAAACCTCGACCACCCTACGCCACCACCCCGCAAGGCGGTCCATGGCGGCTACCGCCTGCAGCGGCCAAGGCCGTGCGCGGCGGCAGCGACGGCGGCTACTTCGCCGGCGACTTAAACAGAAAAGAAACGAGATCGTAAAGCTTACCTCTCGGCGAAAGACGGTGGTGGCAGCGGCTTTCCGGCGACGGCAGTGGCTGCACCTCCTCTCCGGCGTCCCTCACCTCTGGCGAACTGCAGGTCTCACTCTCTCTCTGTCCACGGCGAACTGCGGTCTCTCTCTCTCCCTTTCGAAATTCCTCTCGGCTTTCCTCTATCTCTCTCGAACTCCCCTCGCCTCTTTCTGCCGCACCTCACAGCTACAACCAAAGATAATAGGGTTTGCTTGGCTTGGAATGCAAGGAAAAAGAAAAAAAAAAGAACGAGAGGCATGGGGGAGGAAAGGGTTCGGCCTTTTCCTTGCATGGGCCGGACCTTGCCCAAGGTTTACCACAATTCCATTATTAGTCCCCCAAAAACGCATCACTTGGCGCGAACTAAAACGGTTTAAAACTTTACTACGCAAAAGGTCAAACTTGCTAACCCCGTTAGGAAGGATTCGCTAAAGAATGATATTTAAGCAGTTAAAGGTAAGCATTTTACAATAAATTTTTTTTACTAAAATAAACGTACCGGAACACGGGCTTTACAACTCTCCCCCGCTTGGATTAGACTTCGTCCTCGAAGTCCATGCCCACAAACAGCTCCGGGTAATTCTCCCGCACCTCGGCTTCGGGTTCCCACGTCCATTCTGAACCTTTTCGATGCTGCCACTGGACCTTCACCAATCCAATGACTTTGTTCCGCAGAGTCTTCGTCTTCCTCTCGACTATGGTTATTGGCTTCTCCACATAGTTGAGTCGCTCGTCGATCTGAATATCTTCAAGGGGAACTACTGCAGACTCATCCACCACACACTTCCGCAACTGAGAAACATGGAACGTGTTGTGGATCAGGCTCAGTTCCTCCGGTAGCTCCAATCGATAAGCTACTTTCCCCACACGCGCGATGACCTTGTATGGTCCGATATATCGGGGACCCAACTTTCCCCGCTTGCGGAAACGGATTACCCCTTTCCAGGGTGACACTTTCAAAAGAACGTAATCCCCGACTTGGAACTCCAAGTCCGATCGTCTCTTATCGGCGTAACTCTTTTGTCGGCTCTGAGCGGTGACTAACCGATCCCGCACCATCTGAATCATTTCCGTCGTCTTTAGCACAATATCGGTGCTCCCCATCACTCTGTGACCAACCTCGCCCCAGCAAATGGGCGTCCGACACTTCCTACCATACAACACTTCGTACGGCGCTCTACCGATGCTAGCGTGATAGCTGTTATTGTAGGAGAACTCAGCTAGTGGAAGATTCTGATCCCAACTACCACCAAAGTCAATCACACATGCTCGCAGCATGTCCTCAAGTGTCTGAATAGTACGCTCACTCTGTCCGTCCGTCTGAGGATGAAATGCTGTACTGAAATGCAACCGCGTACCCATCTCATTCTGAAACTTCTCCCAAAATCGGGAGGTGAAACGAGTATCCCGATCCGAGACAATTGAGACTGGCACCCCGTGCCGAGTTACAATTTCCCGAATGAAAACCTCCGCAAGCTTATCCGCCGAAAAGCTCTCTTTAATCGCCAAGAAGTGAGCGCTCTTCGTCAGGCGATCCACGATCACCCAGATAGTATCATTCCCTCGCTGAGTCTTGGGAAGCTTAGTGATGAAATCCATTGTGATTTGCTCCCACTTCCACACCGGAACCTCCAACGGCTGCAATTTCCCATGCGGTCGTTGGTGTTCCGCTTTGACCTTCCGACAGGTCAAACATACTTCCACACATTTGGCTACATCCCGCTTCATGCCGGGCCACCAATAGTCTTCACGCAGGTCTCTGTACATCTTGGTAGCTCCGGGATGAATCGAAAACTTGGACTTATGCGCCTCGTCCAATAGTGTCTGGCGATTCCCACCAGTGTATGGAACCCAAATTCTACCATAACGGGTTAACAGTCCCCGACTATCCCGTACTAACTTCGGAATTTCTCCCGAAACTCTCTCTCGTTTAGCATTTTCCTCCAACACGGCCACCTCTTGAGCGATACCGATCGACTCCAAGAGTGGTGCAACTACCGTTAATCGCTGACAAAAACCCTTCAAAGATCCCCCGACCGGATGTCGGCTAAGTGCATCCGCGACTACATTCGCCTTACCGGGGTGGTAAAGTATCTCGCAGTCGTAATCCTTGACCACATCAAGCCACCTCCGCTGACGCATATTAAGATTTTGCTGGTCCATCAGGTATTTAAGGCTCTTGTGATCGGTATAGATCGTGCACTTGACACCATAAAGATAGTGTCTCCATATTTTTAAAGCAAACACCACCGCTCCCAGCTCCAAATCATGAGTCGGGTAGTTCGCCTCATGAGGCTTCAACTGCCTCGACGCGTAAGCGATGACCTTGCCGCGTTGCATAAGCACGGCACCCAACCCTTGGTACGAAGCATCACAGTAAACCACCAAATCTTCCATGCCCTCAGGCAAGGTTAACACCGGAGTCTCGCACAACCGCCTGCGTAGCTCCTCGAAAGCCTGCTGTTGCTCCTCACCCCAACTGAAAGCTGCAGTTTTCTTTGTCAGTTTCGTCATAGGCAAGGCGATTTTGGAGAAATCCTGGATAAATCTCCGATAATACCCTGCTAAACCGAGAAAACTTCGCACCTCGGTAGGAGTTTTCGGCACCTCCCACCGCATAACTGCCGAAATCTTGGCCGGATCGACCATGATACCATTCTGATTCACGACATGTCCTAAGAATTGGACCTCTCGTAACCAGAATTCACACTTGGAGAACTTAGCATAAAGCTTCTCCCGTCTCAAAACTTCTAGCACTTCCCGCAAATGCACCTCGTGCTCTTCCTTCGTCTTGGAATATACAAGAATGTCGTCGATGAACACGATCACCGAACGATCCAACATCGGGCTACACACCCTGTTCATGAGGTCCATGAACGCTGCTGGTGCATTGGTGAGCCCGAAAGGCATCACCACGAACTCGTAATGGCCGTAACGCGTGCGAAAGGCCGTCTTCTCCGTATCTTCGCTACGCACCCGCATCTGATGGTACCCGGATCTCAAGTCAATCTTAGAGAACCACGAGGCTCCCTGCAACTGATCAAACAAATCATCAATCCTTGGCAAAGGATAACGATTCTTCACCGTAAGCTTATTCAGCTCCCGGTAGTCAATGCACATCCGCTGAGATCCATCTTTCTTTTTCACGAACAAGATCGGAGCTCCCCACGGTGAACAACTCGGTTTGATGAACTCCTTCTCCAGAAGCTCCTGCAGCTGCTCATAAAGCTCCTTCATTTCCGGTGGAGCCAAGCGATAAGGTGCCTTGGCCACCGGAGCAGCACCTGGAATCAGGTCGATTCGAAACTCCACCTGTCGCGCGGGAGGTATCCCTGGCAACTCATCGGGGAATACATCGGCGAATTCCCTCACGACTGGCACATCCTCGGCACTAATCTTCGTCTCATCGACACGCGTATCCACCACATACGCCAAGAACCCCTGCCCACTATGCTGAAGGTATCTCCGAGCCCTCGCCGCAGAACAAATAGCCGTAACCCGACTAGGCGAGTCTCCCTGAATCAACAGTTCTCCCCCGCTTGGGGTTCGAACCCGTACTTGTTTGCGACGGCAAACAATCTCTGCATCGAACGCGTCCATCCAATCCATGCCCACTATCACGCAAAGCTCTCGCATCGCTATAGGGATCAAATCGATAGGAAACCTCACACCCGAGATTTCCAACGTGCATCCCCGATACACGTCCGTAACCGTCAAGGTCCTATCATCGGCGACCTCGACCAATAAAGGACATCCTAGACGTCCCACCACTCGACCCAACCTCTCGCTAAAAGTGCGAGACACGAATGAATGAGTAGCCCCGCTATCAAACATTACAACCGCAGGTACAGAATTGACTAGAAACGTACCTAATATATAAAGAATAACAATACATAAACACAGGGCATGAAAAGGAAAGACAAAAGAAAAGAGTGATGAAACATACCTGTCACCACCTTAGGCGTCGCCTGCGCCTCCTCCACCTTCAGCTGGTGGACTCTCCCTCGGGCCGCCTCCGTCCCGGGCTGACCCGTACGGCCGTCGGTGATGCGCAGCGGGGCATTCGCAGGAGCCCTCTGTGCACCACCCCCATCAGTTGCCCTAGCATTCGGGCAGTTGGCCTTCACATGGCCAGCCTGTTTACAGCCGAAACATAACATCAGTGGCGACCTGCAATCTCTACTGAGATGGCCAGGCTGCCCACACTTGTAACATGCATCAGATCTTCTACCACTCACATCCCGGGCCTTAGAACCGCTACTCTTCGTGTGCCCACGAGAATCAACAAACTTCGATTTCTTTGGCACTGCAGAGATAGGCGTCACTGCCTGTGCCGCCCTCCTCTTCTTCGCTTGGGTCTCCAACTCTAACTCTCTTCTCCGCGCTGCATCCATCATAGCCGACAGCGAAGGATGTTGCACTGCGCTCACAATTTCCCGGATCTCGGTCCGAAGCATGTCCTTGTACCTCGCCATCTTCATTTCTTCTGAGGCCGCATATTGGGGACAGAATAGCGCCATTTCGGTAAACTTCTTGTTCATCTCCTTTATGGTCTCCGTAGTCTGGTTCAGCTCCAAGAACTCCTTCGCTATTCTTTCCATCTCTATCGGCGGCACGTACTCAGCACGGAAACGAGCAACGAACTCGTCCCAAGTAAGAGTGGTACGCTCGGCCAAAGTCAATGCCGTGGCGCACCAGTCTTTCGCTCCCTCGCGAAGTAGATTCACTGCAAATCGAACCTTCAAGTTATCCGGACAGCCGCTTGTCAGAAAAGCGCACTCCATGTCGGATATCCAGCGCATGCTAACGATAGGGTTAGAGTCACCCTTGAATTCTGGTGGAGAGCAGGCAGAAAGATCCCGATACTGGAAGTCTCGGGCACGGGGCTGTCCCCCAACAGGCGGCGGCATCGTTGCAAACCGCTCCTCCACTAGAGTCACCAGTTGATCCTGAATCGCGGTGATAATCTCGGGAATTGCATCCCCAACAGCTCGTGCAACCTCAATTGCAATCATCTCTTGGATCCGCTCCTCAGTGATCCCGGCTTCAGCCCTCGGCTCAGCCTCACCGCGTCTCCTAGTGTTGACCATTCTATAAGAAGGAGAAATTCAAAGAGTTATTATCAGCTAATAACTCACACTATCAACACATACGCTCAACTCCTTGAATTCCTCGTGACTTTCCCGACCCGAGTACTGATCCTGTGCTTCCGGTAGTAGGAGCTCTACTACTACCTTCCACACCTATCATTACCCGTTTCGTGTCCCATCCCGAGGGTCCAAGTAGTTCTCGCCGCAACTCAACACATATGCCCGCACCGGCATATGCACTCACCCTTCCTAGCTCCCTAGGAATTATATTCCACCCACTACCCTCGCTACTATAAAAACCCTGTTAATCATAATGAGTGGCCGCGCAAATACCCAATCATATGCAGTGCAAGACAAATAGACATTCGAATACTAGATCCTATCCTAGAACGGTTGGACTCAAACAAGAGCTGCGCAATAGAACTAAATCGAATATTCTAAGGCTATTAGCCTCTTACCGCATACGATTTAAAGGGCACCTACTTAAAAACCTACTATAATTAGCAAGAAAATCATAATAGCAAGTAATCCAACGTATCGCATAGTGTCAACCTCAGGCAATCTAGCATGCATACCCTATGATCTAGAAAGCGATAAAATGAGAAAACACTAAGCATTGTACCTTTCCCTTGGCTCCGGCTGACTGTACACACTGCGCCCTCGATCACCGTTCCTCGAACGGGTTTTCATCTTTTCCTCTTTATTTCCAAAAGGTTTTTTTTTTTTTTTTTTTTTTTTTTTTAAAATATTTCCCAGCCGCAACTTGAGACCAAACACACCGAGGTGCGTTTGATTCACTCAAGCCGTGCTCTGATACCAAGTTGTAACGCCCCAAAATTTCAAGAAAATTTAAAAATTTTTAAACGCGCATATTTAATAATAAGTCTCCATTTATTAAACCCAAAATAATAATTCCAACCACGAGCGTTATTAAAACATAAGTCAACAGCGGAAGTTAAATTGTTTATTCAATAACGGGAAAATGTTTAATAAGCAAATCCTTCGACCCATCCATCTTGCGCGTCAGTGTGTGCCAGTCATGCCTTCGTACCACTTGTACCTGCAGCCACTGTAAATTGGGAGGGGTAAGCACGAAGCTTAGTGAATTCAAACACAACAATTAACAATGGTTATCTCATATTACCCCTAAAGCAAAGAGGATCACACCACCACATACAAGTCTACGAACAAATCATAAACAAGTATAATAACCACCACATAAAAGAATCCCCGGGCGGATGTCGGGTCTACGGCCCCGCCGCACGTTTCCGCCTACTGCGGGAAACACCCGTTTTACGCCTACTGCGTATGACATCCTTTTTACGCCTACTGCGTAAACGCCCCTTTTACGCCTACTGCGTAAAACACCTCCGTCCCCGTCGGGACTCGGCCCCGCCGAATAATGTAGCACATAATGTTAACTAGGCTTCCCACTACCTAGCCCCCAACCATCCCGCATACAATTTTCACACACGTGCTACAGTAATAATAAACAACTATTAATTAATTGTAGTGAGAGAACTCACCTCGGGTGCGCGCCTAGCTAAAAATAGTAAGTAGCTCCACACAACGACGATCACTTTCCGGCACCTAAACGTACGATAAAATACGTCAATACGAGACCCGGACCCCACGACGCGACACACCCCAAACTGTCACTAAAACTAACTTTCGGTCACACCGAACAGGTCTGTTCGGGACCTGATTTGACCACTAAAACTCCAGAAAAACTCAGATTTATTACACGGTTGAAAAGTGCCCTGAAATACCTTTCCGAGGATATATTACACGCCTCCTAACGATTTTTCTATAATTAATTATGAATTTATTAAGTTCGCCTACCGGAACTGTCCGTTTTCGGACCAGTTCGCACTAACAGCTCCGAACAGCCCGGTTCTGGGCCGATTCAGCCTTTCGGCGAAACACGAAAAACGTGCCTAACTCACTTTAGGAAAAATGGCCACTGACCTCAAGTTAAAACAACTTACGAGTAAAAAGTTACGGTCCACGCAAAACAGTGGCAGATTCCAGGAAATTCACATGAAATGACGAACCACAGAACTTGCGACCACTTTTTCTCCCAACTCGAGGCCGAACCAGTTTTCCGCCAAAACACAGAAAACGTACTCGGTCCCGAGCTCGAAGCGTGGGCGCCAGTTTCGGCTCAATCGGAGTTACGACGGAGAAGTTATTACCGTCACAAAACAGGGGCTGGACCATTTTACGCATAAAAGAAAGATTTTAGAAACAACGGTTTAAGTTATACGGCTTAACGATTAAGTTACGGTTTAAGGGTTCGATAGGGACAGAGGTCAGGTCACGCCACGCGCCACCCACTGCCATCTCCGGCAGTGGCGGCCGCCGGTGGCGACCGGCGGCGGCTCTCCGGCGATGATTGCACACACACACCGCCCACACCACCCTCTCGCACCAACATTCCTCCTCTCACTCGATCACCATACACGCAACTACACAAACCTCGACCACCCTACGCCACCACCCCGCAAGGCGGTCCATGGCGGCTACCGCCTGCAGCGGCCAAGGCCGTGCGCGGCGGCAGCGACGGCGGCTACTTCGCCGGTGACTTAAACAGAAAAGAAACGAGATCGTAAAGCTTACCTCTCGGCGAAAGACGGTGGTGGCAGCGGCTTTCCGGCGACGGCAGTGGCTGCACCTCCTCTCCGGCGTCCCTCACCTCCGGCGAACTGCAGGTCTCACTCTCTCTCTGTCCACGGCGAACTGCGGTCTCTCTCTCTCCCTTTCGAAATTCCTCTCGGCTTTCCTCTATCTCTCTCGAACTCCCCTCGCCTCTTTCTGCCGCACCTCACAGCTACAACCAAAGATAATAGGGTTTGCTTGGCTTGGAATGCAAGGAAAAAGAAAAAAAAAGAACGAGAGGCATGGGGGAGGAAAGGGTTCGGCCTTTTCCTTGCATGGGCCGGACCTTGCCCAAGGTTTACCACAATTCCATTATTAGTCCCCCAAAAACGCATCACTTGGCGCGAACTAAAACGGTTTAAAACTTTACTACGCAAAAGGTCAAACTTGCTAACCCCGTTAGGAAGGATTCGCTAAAGAATGATATTTAAGCAGTTAAAGGTAAGCATTTTACAATAAAAAATTTTTACTAAAATAAACGTACCGGAACACGGGCTTTACACAAAGGTTCATATATGAATTAGTTAAAAAAGAGTTCATATGTGAATTACAAAGGTTCATATATGAACGTAAAGTTCATATGTGAATCACACAGATTCATATATGAACTCGTCCCGCGTATTTTACGAAACTACCCCTCTATCTTGTGCAGACCACGTGAGGAATTATCCGCTGCTTCTCGGTCAAAGCCGCAAATGTTGACTGAATGAATGACTAAGATTACTTCTCTACTTCTCATATATTTAACACTTCTCAAATGAACCTCTCCCTATATATATATATATATATATATATATATTATCGGTTTGGTCCTATACACTTATGTCCTATATAAAGTAGAATATAAGGATGCTCCATACCAGATCGTTAAGCTCTTGTGTACCACACGATGATTTCTTCGAACACAAAAGTTCTTCCTGAACTTGATGCAAATACTCCATGTCCATCCTATCTTTCTTGATCAGCCTTTTTTGGCAACGTTTTCGATTCGGTGTTTTACCATCTCTTTCATCAGTCAAACATACGAAACCCGTTGTTCTCGGTACTGAACCCATCGGCAAACGAGGCTCCACTTTTCCTAGACTAGCTTCAAGATTCTTGATTTCCCTCATCTTCCATTCTATATACTTATCACAACTCGAAAACCACATTAATTTCCAGTGTATTTGATATTCATCTGCCTGTTAACCAATTTTGCATCCGAAAAACAAAGAGACATATGTGAGTTTTCGTTAATTTGCATCATTCCATCCAAAGAAAAATATAAGCAATAAGATCTATGTGAAAAGTTCAAATAAGAAGACTAAATATCGTGAGAACGTAAGAAGGAAATATTCACATATGAATCATTGAAAACCCCCATTTGAAGATGCATATGTGAACATATATATATATATATATATATATATAGAGAGAGAGAGAGAGAGAGAGAGAGAGAGAGGAAGGATCATGCGAGAAGTTAAACGTTATGCGAGAATGCAAGAAATGTTTAATCATATATATGATTACACGGCATGTGAGTGTGTTTAATCATATATGATTAAACGTCTATGTATTGCCAATGTAACCTATGCTTAATCATATATGATTAAGCTTGTGTATCATATATGATTACACATTTCTCGCATTCTCGCATAAGGTTTAGCTTCTCGTTTGAACCTGCCCCTATATATATATGGAGAGGTTCAAATGAGAAGTGCAATTTTTTTGAGAAATAGAGAAGTGATCTTGGCCATGCATTTGGTCAAGATCGGCGGCTTTGACCGAGAAGCAGAGGATAATTCCTCGCGTGGTCTGCGTGTGGTCTACACAAGATAGAGGGGTAGTTTCGTAAAAAATACGCGGGACGGATTCATATATGAATTTGTGTGATTCATATATGAACCTTTGTGTTCATATATGAACCTTTGTAATTCACATATAAAATATTTTTAACTAATTCATATATGAACCTTTGTGATTCATATATGAACCTTTGTGATTCATATATGAATCAGTTAATTTGTTCTTATGAGAATTAGTTATAAAAATTTCATATATAAATCACAAAGGTTCATATATGAACACAAAAGTTCATATATGAATTAGTTAAAAAAAGTTTATATGTAAATTATAAAGGCTTATTGATAGCGGAAAATCGTATAGTTCCAACCAGTGGCCACAGTGTGCCCACAGTGGGGGCGCAAGTATACACCACAACTATGATAGCTATAAGTAATAAAATGGCAAGTATTTACCAAGTATCGTACCCACGAGGACTGAACTACTGAGAATCAGAGAATGTCACGAACTTCTTACACAAGTCTCGGTTTGAAAATATTATTGGTTTGTTTGGAAAATGATTAAACTTTTGAATAATTAAGAATGGGTATGGATGTGAGTTCCCTTGAGATTTTTGTAGTAACAAGATGGTTAGTTGCCTTGTAGCACGAAAGGTTCATAAAAAGCCCGATCTCTCGAAATGATGCAATTTATAAACCGGTCCTACAAAGTTTCCATAAAGTGTCCATTGTTACCGACTCCCGATCTTGCCGATTTATTTAAGTTTGACTCTAAACGTCAAGTTCTACCAATATGGAGATTTACACCCAAATCTCTTTGTGACATAAATCTCGACCGGCGTTTGAACCTTAATAAATCATATAAAACCCGCCTCTCGACGTGGTTATCAAAGAATCTCTCAAATCTTTGTGCACCACTTAAGCCGTATTTCAAATCCGCCCATCTCGAGGTCTAAGATCTAATATTAACACATCAAAGTGATCAGCTTATCCGCGTTGAGTTTAAGTCTCGACTCAAGTGACCAATCTCGAGAGTTAGTAACAAATGGTCACACCCAAGTGTTGCCTACTAGTCTCAAGTTTGCTGCTCACATCCACACCCAAAGGGGTGCTTAGCTCATAATGAAATTAAAAGGCATAACAATATAGAAGAAGTTCATAAAGATTACTTGCATAAATTTAAAGACGTGCCCACAGTGGGATCACTGCTGGCAGAATTGAACTTACAAACTAAGAAGTAAAATGCTACAAATCTTCAAGTCTTTAAGAAACAAGAAGAAGAATTAAGCTACTGGAATGTAAGTAAACTACAACTGAGAACTGATGCCCTTTGAACTGATCCAAGCCCTCTCTTATATAGTCCCAAAAAGGTGTATTAACCAATGGACTAAGCTTCACATTATCTCAAGGGCAAGAACCATCATGCCTTCCATACTTCTCTTGATTTATGAGATTTCCAGATCTTGCAATCTTCTAGAATGCCAGCATTTTAATCATTTCTTTCATCCGGAAATTAGCATTGCCCGTTGATTAAATGGGGGATCCGTCCGTGCTCACAGTGAGGAGCTCTGTGCCCACAGCCGAAAGTGCAGTGTTTTTCCAAGAAAATAAACTTTTGAAACTTCATCATCTCTTTATCACATTTTAGACAAAATAAATGGGAAAGAAGCAAAGTCGGTTTAAAAATGATATAAAATCCTAGAAAAAGAGTAATAATAAACTCTAAAAAATGAGAGTTATCACACCCCCAAACTTAAGGTTTTGCTTGTCCTCAAGTAAAAGAAATGAAGGAAAAAGAATTTTTACGGAGGGAAAGAGGACGAAACTTACAAAAATGCTTGAATGATTCCTCGGAATGTGTACTTCTTCCTTTCTTGACCATTTGTCGGAACTTTGATCGGTAGGACTTTTCGGGTTAGTGTTTGTGGCTAAAAAAATTTCCCCCCAAACTTGAACTAAACTACAAAAGGAATTTGGATATATCTTTGTTGCTTTTCCTTTGAGTTCTATTTCAGTCACAAAAACCCAAGCTTTTTGATTTTTCATTTTTCCACGAGCTTTTTGGGTTATGTTTTTCCTTCCGATTTTTCGAAGGTGGTCTTCCTATTTTTCGAAGACTTTTAATTTTTTTTTTCGGATCATAAAAAGTAATGATCATGCAATTTTTCCCACCCCCAAACTTAAAGATGGACAATGTCCACATTGGCTTTGTAATCGTCTTGGTGGGTATCACCCCCCCTAAATCTTACCGCAAGTGTACGGGTCGAATCAAGTAATAATGTACTGTAAGTACGAGTATCGAACACAGGGAACTAGGAACTAAGTATCACAATTACTATAAAAACTATTAACTGAACGGTCGCAATTTGAGTTGGTGGTATTAACTAATTACTTGCAGATAAACAAATCAAACACAAGACAATAAACAACTTAAGGACTTCTGATAGAGAAAACAGTTGAGGGTTGGAAATCCTAAGGTTTTCACATATAAACATCTGACTCAGACAATTACCAGTTGTTCTCTTTAATGAATACCCAATCTTTAAAAGTCACCGTTGTTCTTTCTCAAGCAACAACAGGTTTTATCTTGAAAAGACACAAGTTATATCTCTCGATCTCAACCTATGTAATTCAAAACACATTAAGCGCAAGATTTTAATGGGACTAAGGCTTACTCGGAATATCTCTATCTCCTTTCTCACCTTAGGCATGCAATTTCTAGTTCTCAGTAACAATTAATTCTCTCGAACTCAATTGAAAACAACAAAACAATCAGAAGTTGGCCAAACTCACAAAAGCATTAAAAACCAAATCACATGCTTCATTAAATTAGGAAAAACTGATAAATGTCTCAAACCATCTGTTCATATGCTAAACCAAATTCAATCCAACCCCCAACATAGAAAGATTAGTTCATGTTGGTGGTGGATTCAAACACAAGAAACAGAGATGAAAACGTGTATGTAAACATGAGAAATTGTGAACGTGGTGAATGTGATGATGACTCCCTTCTCTCGTGCTCGTATCTACTTTGCGTGATGAATGTGTCTCCAATCGATCCTCTATCTTGGCTCCAAAAGCTCCGAAAAACCTTGGAAAATCGCCCCGAAGCTGCCCCCGTTCGTTCTGTGAAGGCTGTGCGAAGAATGCCCTAAAAATTGGAAAAACGCCAAAGTAATAGGCTGAAACAGGGGCTTAGGCGACTTGTCCCGCGACTTGCAAGTCGCGGGATAAACCGCCCGGTTTTCTAAACTGGTCTGGATCAGGTTCGGGTCCTGGTTCGGGCGCGGGTCTTGAGCTTGGATCTCGGGCTTCCGTTGGGCTTCGTTTTGGCTCTTTTTGGGCTCTTTTTAGCTTATTTTCTCGATGATTACTGCCTTTTATATAACCTGCACATTCCACTAGATAAACCATAAAATCCCGCTTCTTTGCTTAATTTCCAGCCAATTTCAGTGATTTCAGGACCGAAAATAACGCCAAAAAGTGGCGTTATCAACAACCCCAAACCGAGCGTTGCTTGTCCTCAAGCAAATTAGCGATAAAAACAGAGTAAAAGCACATATCAGTGAAATATAATAACTGCACAACTCTCAATCGATACCTCGTGATGCACTGCTGATTTCCCATACCCGTGAATGCCTATCTCACTCTCGCCTCATCATTATTTTGTTTGATCTACGACCTTCCATTGTAAGTTGAACTTGTGACTGCTCCGATTCCATTAAGGTTGTACTAGGTCCAAAGATACTAGGGAAAAACATTTCGCCTCGACCCTACCTCACGGGATTCTCTCATTTCGCTCGAACCTAGGTTGTCGCTCATGTTGTCACGTTTAAGGAATTTATGTACAAGAATACTCGAAAATTACATGACAACTCTATTGAAAGACGCACAAATGTCCAAAAATTGATCTCAGAAAGGAATCAAGTAGCAAGACAGGGAATATCAGTAAAGGTGGTCGTATACCCTAATCACATTTTCCAGAAGATCATCCAGGTCTTTACAAGGGTTGTAATGGGGTCAGGGTTATGGCTAAGAAACGAAGGGTAAAAGGGAACAAAGATCCTCGGCGTGTCAATCATTAACCGTTTTGAACTTTTCTGGTTTTATTTTCTATCATTCGGCCCTCTTTGTCATTGCTGGAGTCACTTTGACTCTCTTATTTTGCTGCTGTAAAACTATCTAAATAACTATATTTATTTCCCAATTTTTTTTAAGTTGGGACTTCATTGGTCCTCTTTATTTGATTGGGGCTGCATTGGCCCTCTTTTCTAGCTCTTGGGTTAAAATGACCCAAATTATTTTTCCTAACTGGCCTGTACTATTTTCTTTTTCGCTCTATCTTCTTGTTATTCATTACCGCTCAGATTGACACACTTTCGGATAAAGGTTGGCTAAGGCTTTTGGTTAGGGTTTAATGGTGGGTTTGAAATGAATAAGTGGTGAGTGTTTGGCTACAAAAAGGGTTATGGATACACACAAATGGGTAAAAAGGTACGATAGCTAAAAACAGGGTTAAACATACACACAATGCCTGGAATCATCTCTTAAGGTCCACACGATATGGTCTACTACACCCTTACCCAATATCCCGATGGTTGTCTTTGCTACTCAATGCAATAATATAGCGAGATCATTCTATATTCACGACAAGAAACTCGAAAAAGTGTATATGAATTAAGTGTTTAAATCCCTCGAAATGAAAAGACGTCTTTTAGGCTCAAATCTCACTAATGGGTGGTCTCCACTAATGTCCCTAGTCATGTCCTTTCCTGGTCCTTCCCTAATTGTCACGTCACTATCACAAGATTTTTCCCACAATGGTCGGTCTCAATCATTCAAAACAAAAAATTTAGCTAATGTGATCTAGACACTTAGAGGTGCAGGAAATCTACGTGCATAACGTGGGCCCGATTGGGCAACCCCAAACCTTACCCACACATTGTCCCCAATGTGCAAGTGTCGGCGTAGGCGATACTAAGACAAGTATCGTTGTGCGGCTATTACAGGTATTAGACAGGCAAGAACAACATAAAAGCAACAAAGAGCTAATGTGATCTAGACACTCAGAGGTGCAGGAAATCTACGTGCATAACGTGGGCCCGATTGGGCAACCCCAAACCTTACCCACACATTGTACCCAATGTGCAAGTGTCGGCGTAGGCGATACTAAGACAAGTATCGTTGTGCGGTTATTACAGGTATTAGACAGGCAAGAACAACATAAAAGCAACAAAGAGCTATTCTAGCGTTTTCAAAAACATGGCCACCCCAAACCTAGGCCGTGGCCTAGGTTTGTCAACTAAAGCCAACCCCAAACCTCGGTGAAACCGAGGTTTGCACAGGGGTAAAATTGAGTGTGTAGATGTTAAAAGTGAGGCACCCCAAACCTAAGTCAAACTTAGGTTTGTTGCGTCTCGTTTCACTACTAAAGGAACAACATCATACACCACTCGTTATATATAAAGTTAGAACATACCTGTTTGCCCGAACGGAGGAACTTCTCTTAAAAGATTTGAGCGACCAGCTCGAGAGACATCGGAGAAAACGGAGAACACACACAGCAAACAAGACAAAAAGCGAAAGAAAGTGAAACAACGAAACACACAAAGCAGGAAAAGAAAACAAAGCAAGAAAACAGAAACAGGGAGCCACGCGGTTTCCCACGCGGTTTGAAGGCCGCGGGATAAACCGCGTAAGCTTCTGTTTGGAAAACCATCCAGAGACCCCCGCGACTTGGCACGCGGCTTGTGAACCGCGACACAAGTCGCGTAAGTCTCTATTTCAGACTTATTTTTTTTGTAAATAAAAAACACTAAAAAACGCAGACAGTAAAAGAAAACGCAAACCTCGGTGGGTTGCCTCCCACCTAGCGCCGTGGTTTCGGTCGTGGCTCGACCTTCCTTCCGATCACTCCTTAGGCCTTTCGTGCTTACCCGGTTCCTCTTCACTTCCACCTCTTTTGCTCTCGAACATTTTGAACACCGCCTTCTCATCACCAACCCTTAGAGTCATTTCGCCTTCTTCCATGTCGATCAAAGCTCTACTCATGGCCAGAAAAGATCTTCCCAATATCAGCGGAACTTCTATATCTTCATCGACGTCTAGCACCACGAAGTCCACCGGGAAGTAGAACTTGCCGACCTTGATTAGCACATCCTCTACCACTCCATATGGGTACACGATCGATTGATCCGCGAGTTTAAGCGTCATATATGTCGGCTTCACCTCTCCCAATCCGAGTTTCCTGAAAACAGATAAAGGCATTAAGTTAATACTAGCTCCTAAATCACACAATACCTTATCAAAATTAAGCTTCCTATGTTGAATAGAGATTGAAAAACTCCCTGGATCTTTGAGCTTCGGGGGAAACTTGTTCTGAATGATTGCACTACACTCTTCAGTGAGTGTAATGGTAGACTGATGCTCGATTCCCCTATTCTTTGATAGGATCTCCTTCATAAATTTGAGGTACGTCGGCATTTGAGCAAGTGCCTCCGCGAATGGGATGTTGATGTGAAGCTTCTTGAAGATGTCGAGGAATTTCTTGAACTGTTCCTCATCCTTGCGTTCCTTCACTCGATTTGGAAATGGTAGTGGTGGCACGAACGGTTTGACTACCGGTTTGACCGGTAGTTGCTTTGGGACCCTTGATTGCTCCTTCTTCTTCTCTTCATCCTCCGGGTTTTCCTCCATCTCAATATCTGCATTGGCCTCCAACTCATCTATGTCTACGGTCTCAACCTCTTTCTCTTTATGATCGGTTTCCTTTGATGCCGACTCTCTTGTAGAGTCTCCCTTCAGCTCCTTGCCACTTCTCAGATAAATGGCATTACATTCTTCCCGGTTTTTCCTCTCGGTTTGACTCAGCAAGGTTCCGGGGGTCGGTTTTGTAGGGCTTCCGAAATCTGCCCCACTTGCCTCTCTAGAATTCTGATGGACGCGGTGTTCTGATCGATTGCAGCTTTTACCGTATTCACCGTGCTCGCTAACTCTCCAACCGTGCTGTCCATCTTGGTCATGAACTTCATCATCATATCCTACAGCCCCGGTTTCTTCTCCATAAATGGTCCCTCATTGAAAGTCCTTTGGTTAAAACCTGGAGGGCGATAAACATTGTTAGTACTGGAGGAATTAGAAAAGTTAGAAAAATTACCTTGTTGTTGTTGATAGGGTTGGCTCCAAGAGAAGTTCGGGTGCTTCTTCCACCCCTCATTATAGGTATTCGAGAAAGGATCATTCCTCGGTTGGTTGTTCCGGTTCTGTAAGAACTGAACTTGCTCTGGTTCTTGTGGACTTCCTCCTTTCAGGTGGTTCGTGATCGCAGCTAGTTGAGCTTTTATTTACTTCAGCTCATCCGATTCTTGAACACTTGCAACTTTTCTGACGGCTGATCATGGAGTAGAAAAACTATGTTCGGCTAGGTTCTCGATCAGCTCGCATGCTTCGTCGTATGTTTTCTCCATTAGGGCTCCACCCGCGGCAGCAGTGATTTCATTCTTGAACTGCGGGTGAAGTCCTCCAAAGAACGTTTGGACGATGACCCAACCTTGTAACCCATGATGAGGGCACTTCTTGATCATGTCTTTGTATCTCTCCCACGCCTCATATAAAGTCTCTTGGTCCCATTGCGCGAAATGAGTAATGTCGGCCATTAGTTGAGCGGTTCTTCCCGGTGGGAAGAATTTCTGGAGAAACGCGGCTTTCAGGCCTACCCAAGTAGTGATCTGATATGATGGTAAGCCGTCTATCCAAATTTCAGCTCTACCCTTTAGGGAGAAACTGAATAACCTCAGTTTGATCGCATTTTCCTCCATCCCATTAATCTTGAATGTATTACAAATCCGCTCAAACGCGCGAAGATGTGCATGGGGATCTTCAGTTGGCGCTCCCCCGAACTGATTCTGCTGTACCATCACAATGGTACTCGTCTTGATCTCAAAAGAGTTTGCGGAAGTAGTGGGCGGTTGGACGCCTATGCGTGCGGCTGCCACATTTGGGTCGACAAACGACCGCATAGGACGTCTCTCGGGATGTGCTTCATCACCCATCTTCAGTTGCCGTTTAGCTTTTGATTCCTTGCGTAATCGACGGGCGGTTCTTTCAATCTCCAGATCGAGTGGTTCGATTCCGTCCCCTCAGGTTTTCCTTGGCATAAACCAATTAGTACCTGAAAAAGAAAGTAACCGAAATTAGCAATCCAAAAACTGAAGTGATGAAATAAAATAAAATTAAAAAATAAAAATGTTCAATGTAATAGCGCTTATAGCTGGTAGTGCTATCAGTTGCAACTAGTTCCCCGACAACGGCGCCAAAAACTTGATAGGCGGGTATCACCCCCCCTAAATCTTACCGCAAGTGTACGGGTCGAATCAAGTAATAATGTACTGTAAGTACGAGTATCGAACACAGGGAACTAGGAACTAAGTATCACAATTACTATAAAAACTATTAACTGAACGGTCGCAATTTGAGTTGGTGGTATTAACTAATTACTTGCAGATAAACAAATCAAACACAAGACAATAAACAGCTTAAGGACTTCTGATAGAGAAAACAGTCGAGGGTTGGAAATCCTAAGGTTTTCACATATAAACATCTGACTCAGACAATTACCAGTTGTTCTCTTTAATGAATACCCAATCTTTAAAAGTCACCGTTGTTCTTTCTCAAGCAACAACAGGTTTTATCTTGAAAAGACACAAGTTATATCTCTCGATCTCAACCTATGTAATTCAAAACACATTAAGCGCAAGATTTTAATGGGACTAAGGCTTACTCGGAATATCTCTATCTCCTTTCTCACCTTAGGCATGCAATTTCTAGTTCTCAGTAACAATTAATTCTCTCGAACTTAATTGAAAACAACAAAACAATCGGAAGTTGGCCAAACTCACAAAAGCATTAAAAACCAAATCACATGCTTCATTAAATTAGGAAAAACTGATAAATGTCTCAAATCATCTGTTCATATGCTAAACCAAATTCAATCCAACCCCCAACATAGAAAGACCAGTTCATGTTGGTGGTGGATTCAAACACAAGAAACAGAGATGAAAACGTGTATGTAAACATGAGAAATTGTGAACGTGGTGAATGTGATGATGACTCCCTTCTCTCGTGCTCGTATCTACTTCGCGTGATGAATGTGTCTCCAATCGATCCTCTATCTTGGCTCCAAAAGCTCTGAAAAACCTTGGAAAATCGCCACGAAGCTGGTCCCGTTCGTTCTGTGAAGGCAGTGCGAAGAATGCCCTAAAAATTGGAAAAACGCCAAAGTAATAGGCTGAAACAGGGGCTTAGGCGACTTGTCCCGCGACTTGCAAGTCGCGGGAAAAACCGCCCGGTTTTCTAAACTGGTCTGGATCAGGTTTGGGCGCGGGTCTTGAGCTTGGATCTCGGGCTTCCGTTGGGCTTCGTTTTGGCTCTTTTTGGGCTCTTTTTAGCTTATTTTCTCGATGATTACCGCCTTTTATATAACCTGCACATTCCACTAGATAAACCATAAAATCCCGCTTCTTTGCTTAATTACAAGCCAATCTCAGTGATTTTAGGACCGAAAATAACGCCAAAAAGTGGCGTTATCAGTGGGAACGAAGGGAAAAGTGTTTAGGCCATGCAAGAGGGCCTACGTCCTCTCAAAGTTACCTAAAAATAGTCAACAAAGTCGAAGTACTTGAAAATGAAAGGAATTCACAACAAAAATTCAAGCAACACAAATGATTAGCACACATCAACCAAAACCCGCAAATATTACACAAAAGACGGGAAAGCACATTTAAGAGTGTTTAAACAAACCCAAAAGACAGATAAAAGTAATAATGTTTAAAAGGATGATGATGAACCAAAAGCTAATTTCTCGGAGACTGATGCCCACTATGAGGATCTGTGGGCACAGAACCTGCTGGAAATCCGGGGGGGACGTTCGTCGTCGTCAACTGGTGGTGCAGAGGCAGATGTGGATCCACCTTCTAAACGTGCGACACGTTCCTCAAGAGCACTGAGTTTGGCCAGGATCTGCTTGGATGTTTGGTTCGCCTCCTCTTTTTCTAACACCAATGCCGCTAACCACTCGATCGTGCCATAGCCTGCGTAGGTGGGATCTGCGGTGGCAGCAGGCTGCTGCGGTGGACGCGGAGGAACAACATGATCGTGCCTCGAAGGCTGTGGAGGTGCGCCTGGTTCCTGCAAAACAATAGGAGTTCGAGTGGCACTTTTTCGGCGCGCGATGGTGTCGTTATTCAAATGGGCTTTACCAAATGTGATCACATCATGTTTATATGTTGGAACATGGGCCTCGACACAAAGCTTGGTGATCAAACCTGGAAAAATCAGTCGACTTTGGACCCGTGTTGCTGCCTTAGAAATCGCGTCATGAGCAATCGGTCCGAGATCAACTAGGCACTCTTTAAGAAAACAATAAAGCAGAATACATCGATCATAGTCAATGTTTGGGTAAAAAATCACACCCTCGACCGACTTGGGAAATTCCCTCGACATGACCCATGGACATTGAGTACCCTAGTCTACGATAGTCATACCCCCGACCGACAAGAATAATAACCATTATTGTCATATCCCCGACAGACGATAGTTGATTATTAAAAGACATCTTGCGTCAATAGTCATTCAAGACAGTGTCTTACGTCTAATGATCGCACGTCACGTGTCGCACATCATGTGTCGCACATCGCTAGTCTAACGTCACTAGCCTTATGTCACTAGTCTTACGTGTCGCCAGTTACGACTCGTCGGTCTTACGTCGACAGTCTTCTGTCATTGGTCTTATATCGCTCTGGTCTTGCGACGGCATCGTCCTGACATCCTGGTCCGGCGACTTGGTCTTACGACCTGGTGGTCTTGCGACCTAGTCCTACGACATTTTCATCCTAGTTTTACGACATTTTCATAAGACCATTCTTATATTAAGATAAGGTCTCGCATGACATTTACAGTCATATACACGGTCTTGTATTTCGGCGACGGCCGTATGCACCATAAGACCGACGTCCTGAACTTGAGACGGTCTTACGATTACACTAACCATTCATGGACAACAGCCATTTCTTTTGTTCATTAATGCAGGTCTACGAGCATTTATGGCACAACGACCAGTAACGGACGAATCATCAATGACATTAATGGCTCGACAGCGGTTACAAAGCCAATCATTAAAACTCATTTATTACCAACGGAAGCTATATAAAGGCCCCCGGTGATCAATTCAAGGGACATCAGTCTACACTCATCTGAACACTCAACTATACATTTTATCTCAAGACATTCGAGCACACGTCGCTAACGCAAGTACCGCACGACAACAGTTCAAGCCGCACGACAACAACTTGTTTCACACGTTTAACACACGACGCATACCTTTTACACACGACTAAGTGTATTTTCACTTCATTTGTAACCTATTGTACACATATCATCTGTCACAAAAGGACTTTCGCCCCTGTTTGGCGAACCATAGTGCACTGTCGACTCTCACAGAGTCGACCGCAGTTTTTCCCTCGTTTTGGGGTTTTCCGCGTCACCAAATCTCTTGTCTCTTTTACTTTTTCCTCGCGATTACGTTGTTTGGCTCGAGATACGTTTCTTTAGTTGTTAAATGTCCACATCGACCTTAAGTTGTACTTTTGTGCGATTTTTGGCATTAACAGTTTACGACAATTGATTATTAAAAGACATCTTGTGTCAATAGTCATTCAAGACAGTGTCTTACGTCTAATGATCGCACGTCACGTGTCGCACATCATATGTCGCACATTGCTAGTCTTACGTCACTAGCCTTATGTCACTAGTCTTACGTGTCGCCAGTTATGATTCGTCGGTCTTACGTCGACAGTCTTCTGTCATTGGTCTTATATCGCTCTGGTCTTGCGACGACATCGTCCTGACATCCTGGTCCGGCGACTTGGTCTTACGACTTGGTGGTCTTGCGACCTAGTCCTACGACATTTTCATCCTAGTCTTACGACATTTTCATAAGACCATTCTTATATTAAGATAAGGTCTCGCAAGACATTTACAGTCATATACACAGTCTTGTATTTCGGCGACAGTCGTATGCTCCATAAGACCGACGTCCTGAACTTGAGACAGTCTTACGATTACACTAACCATTCATGGTCAACAACCGTTTCTGTTGTTCATTAATGCAGGTCTACGGGCATTTATGGCACAACGACCAGTAACGGACGAATCATCAATGACATTAATGGCTCGACAGCAGTTACAAAGCCAATCATTAAAACTCATTTATTACCAACGGAAGCTATATAAAGGCCCCCGGTGATCAATTCAAGGGACATCAGTCTACACTCATCTGAACACTCAACTCTACATTTTTTTCTCAAGACATTCGAGCACACGTCGCTAACGCAAGTACCGCACGACAACAGTTCAAGCCGCACGACAACAACTTGTTTCACACATTTAACACACGACACACACCTTTTACACACGACTAAGTGTATTTTCACTTCATTTGTAACCTATTGTACACATATCATCTGTCACAAAAGGACTTTCGCCACTGTTTGGCGAACCATAGTGCACTGTCGACTCTCACAGAGTCGACCGCGGTTTTTTCCCTCGTTTTGGGGTTTTCCGCGTCACCAAATCTCTTGTCTCTTTTACTTTTTCCTCGTGATTACGTTGTTTGGCTCGAGATACGTTTCTTTAGTTGTTAAATGTCCACATCGACCTTAAGTTGTACTTTTGTGCGATTTTTGGCATTAACAGATTACGATAGTTGATTATTAAAAGACATCTTGCGTCAATAGTCATTCAAGACAGTGTCTTACGTCTAATGATCGCACGTTATGTGTCGCACATCATGTGTCGCACATTGCTAGTCTTACGTCACTAGCCTTATGTCACTAGTCTTACGTGTCGCCAGTTACGACTCGTCGGTCTTACGTCGACAGTCTTCTGTCATTGGTCTTATATCGCTCTGGTCTTGCGACGGCATCGTCCTGACATCCTGGTCCGGCGACTTGGTCTTACGACCTGGTGGTCTTGCGACCTAGTCCTACGACATTTTCATCCTAGTCTTACGACATTTTCATAAGACCATTCTTATATTAAGATAAGGTCTCGCAAGACATTTATAGTCATATACACGGTCTTGTATTTCGGCGACTGTCGTATGCTCCATAAGACCGACGTCCTGAACTTGAGACAGTCTTACGATTACACTAACCATTCATGCTCAACAACCGTTTCTTTTGTTCATTAATGCAGGTTGTTTGGGCAAAAAATTACGTCGTACGACCACGACCAGAGCAGGTAAGACGCACGTTATAATCCAAGTCTTGTATTAAGATAAGGTCTCGACAAGAACCCAGAAAACATCCGTCGTCTCCCGTAAAAGGTAAGTCGTACGTCCCCCATGACGCTCGACCATAGTGTCGCCCGTCCCGTACGACCATCGCGTAAGATCACTGCACCTTCGACCAAAGCTAACGTTAACCTCGACTGTTACGTTTGTTAAGTATTTAATGCAAGAGTCAAAGCCATTAACAACAAGCAGCCGTAACGGATGAAGAGCATTATGGATAATCACTCCGGCGACCGTTTCCAGCCGTTGTAGCCGTTGATCAAATCATTAATGGAGCTAATTAATGGCACGAAGACTATAAAAGTTAAGCTAAAGCCTCATTTCAGGGGACATCAGTTAACATCTGATATACATCAACGAACATCACCAAACAACAGAGAAAATCATCCAAACTCATAGCAAAGAACATTCAAACTCTGGAGATCAAGTACTGAAAGCCAGAACCTTACAGCGAGCTCAAGAACACTCGAAGGAAAGCTCAAGTATCGCTCTCGACGCACGACAACAGCCCTCGACCAGCAGTTTACACTTTGTATTCACACCCGACGAGCACCTGTTTTTACATTTAAACACTTGTACTTTACATTTCGAAGTATTTCCTTCATTCGTATTGTAATCATCGTACGACCGACGCCAGTACCAAGGACGTCGCCCCTGATTGGCGACCATAGTGCAGCGACGACACCCCTTGTCGTCCACAGGTTTTTTCCTCGATTGAGGTTTTTCCTGCGTCATCAAATCCCTTGTCTCGTTTATTTTTTCCCTCGTCGCACGTCTCGTCGAAAGATCCTTTCTTTAGTTGATTAAGTCCACATCGACCTTAAGTTGTCCCTTTGGTGCGATTTTTGGCATTAACAGTTTGGCGCCATCCGTGGGACTACATCTAGAGAAAATCCTCGACGAACGTGCACCCTACTAACAGTTTCTTGGAGTTTTTTCTGCTCTCTATGACAGGAACAATGGCAGCCCCTGGAAATCCGCAGCAAGCTATTGCTCAGATGTATCAGGAGCTCGAAGTCGCCAGGAATCAGCTCAATGCAATGGCAGAGCAGAATCGCAGAGCAGTTGAGGAGATCGCGCGGTTAAGAAATCCTCTTGGGCCTCAGAATGGTCCTAGGCCGTTCGTGTAGAACCTAATTCCAAGATCGTTCGACCAGAATGGCCCTAGACCATTTGTCCCGAATCTAGGTTCATCCGCGCAGAATCAGCATCCGGGCCCGTTCATGCAGAATCAACAGCCAGGGCCGTTCAACCCAAATCCTCAGTTTGGGACAGTTCCTCCTCAGCACATAAGGCCACCACCCGTGAATAATGGGTCTCAGCCATTACAAGGGTTGCAGCCTTTCCAGCAGAGATCGCAGCCATTTCAGCATGGACCACGATCGTTTCAGAATGGACCGCATCAATTCCACTATGGGTCGCAGCCATATTTTGTTCCATTCAACGGGGACACCAATGGTTCGTCGCATGGTAATGACACTAGTCCAGGGACCAATCCCTCGACAGGGGCAAATCCTGATCTTAACGATCCCATCGCCCAGCGTTTTAAGATGTTAGAAGACCAAAATGAGTGCGTCCTGTCCTTGCTCGCCATGTTGCCTGGGGCAGCCGTGCCTGTCGACGTCGAGCCTCGCTCGGGGTATCAGGCGTCACCCTTCATCGACGAGATTGCCACCGTCGAGGTCCCAAAGAAGTATAACATTCCTGCCTTCACTCCCAAATATTCTGGTGTGACTGATCCGACTGAGCACGTCGCGCAGTACAAGCAGCTCATGTGGACGATCTCGATCCCATTTATGTACCAGGAAATATGCATGTGTAAGAGTTTCGGAGCAACTCTCACTGGTCCAGCTCTCCAATGGTTAATCAATCTCAAACCTAAGTCCATTGGGTCGTTTGCTGAGTTGGTTAACCAGTTCTCCCAGCAATTCGCCAGCAGTCGTAATATGGAGAAGCAGACCAGCGACCTATATTACATCGTGCAGAAAGCTAATGAGTCCATTCGAAGTTATTTCAATAGATTCAATGCCGAAATGATCAGCATCCCCAATTGCGACGTCAAAACCGCGATCGAAGCCTATAAGCGTGGTCTAGACGATAGTTCAGGTCTATATATCGATCTGACCAAGTATCCCCCAGAGACTTTCGAAGATGTTCGAGCTCGAACCTTAGCATATATGAGGGTAGAAGATGATGCCGCCTTTCGTCGCAAGCACACTGACAACAAGAAGTCGTTAGGCGTCAGAAAGCCAGAGTTCAAGACAAAGGCTGTTTCCAGAATAGAGCCAGCGCGCCAAATTTCAAATGTTCGTTTCAAGACGAAAGCAGAGGCCAAGACAGTGACTAAGTTCACTCAGTACCCTAAGATATCCTCTTACGGATTCAAAGGATCTACAAAGGACCTAGTCGAAGCTCTGAAAAGTTCCCAAGCTACCATTCGATGGCCAAAGAATTCTGACCTGGACGATGCTAAGAAAGACAAATCAAAGTGGTGCGACTTCCATGCCGATCATGGTCATGCGACAGGCGACTGTATCGCATTGAAGAAGGAACTAGCATATCATTTCCCGAAAGGAAATCTCAAGGACATCATCGACGATGTCGCTGTTCCAGCTAATGGCCATCGACCGTCGACCCCCGAGCATGCGAAGGTCGTCAATTGCATCACCGGTGGTTCAAATGTGTGTGGTCTGATGTATTCAGCGGCCAAGCGTCATGCCAGTCAGGCGCCCGATGATCGGCCTATTCCTCGCTCGTCTAGACCCAAAGGAGATTTGGAGCTAGAAGCCATGAAGATTGTGTTCGACCACGTCGACCTTGGCGACTCGTATCAGAAGCATCACGACGGGTTGATCATTCAGCTTACAGTCGGTAACTGCCTAACGCGTCGAGTCTTGGTCGACGGGGGCAGCTCAGCAAATGTCATTTTTCTCAACACCATTAAAGCCATGGGAATCGATCGCTCGGAAATCACCCGACGTTCGACGACTTTGGTCGGTTTCAATGGAGAAGCGACGACCACCTTTGGAGAGATAATCTTGCCTGTCTACGCCGGAGGAGTCAACAGGCAGACCAAGTTCAGTGTCATCGATTGTGCGTCGGCCTATAACATCATCTTAGGTCGACCATGGATCCATGATATGAAAGCTGTTCCTTCGACGTATCATCAAATGTTGAAATTCCCGACGCCATGGGGAATCCAGGAGATCAAGAGTGAGCCAAAAGTCGCTCGTGAATGCTACAAGTCTACCTTGAAGCCGAGAAAATAAACTGAAGTCGCAAGATCAAGCTCTCGACAGGTTCGTTCTTCTATCCCTAAATTAATATCTTTTCCACAGGGATAAATCTACTATGGTGCCTCGTCGCACGACAACATAGTCGACCGTAGGACAATATTTCTCCGTGTCATTCTGTCATTTAAAAACTATCTTTTCCTCCCAAAAAGGATACGGTAATAAATGACAGGGGGCAAATAGAGAGAGTCTGAAATGGTACGTTCTCCAGCTCTTTCTAGATCTTTATCGCAGAATCGCACGGCAATAATCATTAAGTCTACTATATGACTTTAATATCGCAAGGTCGAACGACATAAACGATCAGGTCTCTAACTTGATCATTTCTCCACAGGGGCATACGATACAAACTCATTGTACGATCTGGTCGTACGATCGCAAAGTCTAAACGACTTTACCCCTAAGTTTCTTAACTTTCATACCCTGAATGGATGCTTTAATCGCGTGTTTTTATATTTGTTTTACGTTCTTGTCATCGTATTACAATGAGTACCTTAGTCGCATGATTTCATATGTATTTTACGTTCGACTTCATAATCAATATGATGTGAATAAAGCATAAGATTCAAAGCAAAAGATATATTCGTTGAGTAAACCATCATATACATACTCAACCCCCGATAGGTCACGTGGCAAAAACAACAAGGAAAGAAAAAAATTCTAGACGACAGGAGGAACATCGGTCGTGTCCCTGCTCGAAGTCCCGACCTGAGGGCCTTCATCTGTCACTCCTCCCGCACGAATCTCCTGCAATTCATATTGAGCATCGAAAAGTTGGATGGCCAGCTCATCGGCACGCGCCATGGCCAACTTCTCCCTATCTAAAGCCGCTCTCTCCCTCTCCAACGCTGCAGCATCCCTCTCAAGAGCAGACGCCACCAGATCTTCAACTTTTGACATCCCAACGTGTAATGCCAAAGACGACTGGAACGTCTGAAAAATAACACGAGAAAATATTAAACGACTAAACGAACGAGACAAGTCATGAAAGATTGACACTTACCGTGAACGCCAGACTGGCAACTTGAGATCCAATCTCTCCAGCCGGAACTCCCCGAAAACGCTCCCCGAAAGACGGGAGCAAATACTTCCCCAGATGAGGGAACGACGCCGTCCCGTCTAGGACACCATCCGCCATAAAGTCAGACGGCAATGTAAAATTGACCGTCATAACTTCGAACGATGATCCCTCGCCCCTGTCGGCAGATATTGGGATCGACACTTGAGACACCGGTTTCGTCACCGTCGCCGGAAGCGCAGAACTTGCTGATGTCGCGTCCATCACGCCAGGACGGCTAGATGACGCCTACATTACATTTGTCCATGACATGTATGAGTCTACATAATACTCAGGTTCAATAGAAAGGTAATTTTTTTACCGATTATCGCTAAAGCAAAACTTACACAACGTAACATAGGTCTCTAACGACCGTATCGGCTCGAACGCCAGATCATAGGTCTCTAACGACCATATCGGCTCGAACGCCAGATCATAGGTCTCTAACGACCGTATCGGCTCGAACGCCAGATCATAGGTCTCTAACGACCATATCGACTCGAACGCCATATCATAAGTCTCTAACGACCATATCGGCTCGAACGCCAGATCATAAGTCTCTAACGACCATATCGGCTCGAACGCCAGATCACAAGTCTATAACTACCGTATCGGCTCGAACGCCAGATCACAAGTCTATAACGACCGTATCGGCTCTAAACGCTAGATCACAAATCTATAACGACCGTATCGGCTCGGAACGCCAGAACATAAGTCTTTAACGACTGTATCACAAGATCCTTAAATTTTATCTTGGTTCGATCATCTTATGATCGCCGCCAAGCTTTATTTCGACACCATCGTCTAATGATTGTCTCCTGTCCCATACGTCTCATTTTGATAAAGATCGTCTTACGATCACCATCGGTTCCTCACGTATTAAGATCGTCTTACGATCGTCGGATGAATACCACAAGTATATCGCGTATTAAAGATCATCTTTCGATCGCCGCAACTTACTTCATACCATCAACTAGTCACGCGATTCTAGCTGACCAAGCCAATTTTCTTCTAAATGATCCAATTAGCAAAAGTGACACGTCTCCGTATAAACACATTTTACTTTGGTACGAGATCTGAAATTCAAATGGCTTTGAAATTCAAATCTCGGGGGGCTAACTGTTTGGGTAAAAAATCACACCCTCGACCGACTTGGGAAATTCCCTCGACATGACCCGTGGACCTTGATTAACCTAATATCAACAAAAGTCATACCCCCGATCGACAAGGGTAATACCCATTATTGCCATATCCCCAACATACGATAGTTGGTTATTAAATGACATCCTGTGTCAATAGTCACTCAGGATAGTGACTTTACATCTCATGATCGCTTGATACGCATCGCATGTCACACCTGTCGCCAGCCACGCATCGCACGTCACTCGTCGCTAGTCTTACGTCACTAGTCTTATGTCGCCAGTTACGACTCGTTGGTCTTACGTCGACAGTCCCCTGTCATCGGTCTTATATCGCTCTGGTCCTACGACATCATCATCTTGGTCTTACGACCTAGTGGTCTTAGGACATTTTTATCCTAGTCTCACGACATTTTTATAAGACCATTCCTATACTAAGATAAGGTCTTACAAGACATTTACAGTCATATACATGGTCTTGTATATCGGCGACGGTCGTATGCTCCATAAGACCGACGTCCTGAACTTAAGACGGTCTTACGATTACACTAACTATCAATGGTCGGCAGCTGTTTCTTTTGTTCATTAATGCAGGTCTACAAGCCATTATGGTACAACGGTCAATAACGGTCGAGCTCTTAATGACATTAAAGACTCGACAGCGGTTACAAAACCAATCATCAAAGCGCATTTAATGTCGGCAGCGGTTACAAGACCAACCATTAACAGCACTAAAGATGATGTCCGTTACGACAGTTATCGAAGTATTTAATGAGCCAATTAAAGCGCCCGGAGACTATAAATTCCAAGCTTAATCCTCAGTTCAAGGGACATCGACCAACAGACACAAACACTCGAACTCGAAAGAACACTTGAAGCACAGAAATCGCTCACAGAAGAATCGCTCCCGACGCACGACATCAGCACATGACACTTCACTTTTACACACGACGCACCCTGTTTTACATTAGAAAACATTTGTTACTTTACATTTCGAAGTCTTTCCTTCATTTGTAATGTAATCTCTGTACGGTCGACACCCGAAACACAAGGACATCGCCCCTGTTTGGCGACCATAGTGCACTGTCGACTCTCACAGAGTCGACCGCGGTTTTTTCCATCGTTTTGGGGTTTTCTGCGTCACCAAATCTCTCGTCTCTTTTACCTTTTCCTTGCGATTACGTTGTTTGGCTTGAGATACGTTTCTTTAGTTGTTAAATGTCCACATCGACCTTAAGTTGTACTTTTGTGCGATTTTTGGCATTAACAGTCGTATGCTCCATAAGACCGACGTCCTGAACTTAAGATGGTCTTATGATTACACTAACCATCAATGGTCAACAGCCGTTTCTTTTGTTCATTAATGCAGGTCTACAAGCCATTATGGTACAACGAACAATAACGGTCGAGCTCTTAATGACATTAAAAACTCGACAGCGGTTACAAAGACAATCATCAAAGCGCATTTAATGTCAGCAGCGGTTACAAGACCAACCATTAAAGCTCATTAATGACCGACGGAACCTATATAAAGGCACACTCCAACCTCGAGCAAAGGGGAGACGAATTCATCTAGCTATACAACTGCATTCTCATCTACTTCTACATTTTCTCTCTCTCATTCGAGCACACGTCGCTAACGCAAGTACCGCACGACAACAGTTCAAACCGCATGACAACAGTTCAAGTCGCACGACAACAGTTTGTTTCGCACGTTTAAACACACGACGCACACTTTTTACACACGACTAAGTGTATTTTTACTTCATTTGTAACTTATTGTACACAAATCACCTGTAACACAAGGATTATCGCCCCTGATTGGCGACCATAGTGCACTGTCGACTCTCACGGAGTCGACCGCGGTTTTTTCCCTCATTTTGGGGTTTTCCGCGTCACCAAATCTGTCGTCTCTTTTACTTTTTCCTTGCAATCGTGTTATTTGGCTTGAGATGCGTTTTTTTAGTTGTTAAATGTCCACATCGACCTTAAGTTGTACTTTTGTGCGATTTTTGGCATTAACAATCCCCAAGAGGGTTATTAGGGTCTGTTCTAAGGTGAATAGGGGGGATGGTAATGGGTATGGTGGGTCAGTTATTCGGGGTGAGCACCTCGTGAGTTTCAAGGAAATAATGCACATACCTTGGTGAGGATGGGGTCGTGGGTTCTTCGTTGGTCGGAGCGTCAGAGGAGACGCCGACGGTGGTCTGGACGGCCATCGTTGAGGATACGGAGCTGAGGGCTTGGGTTTCGGCCACCACAGAGGCGTCAGATGACGGTGAAGCATCAGAGATAATGGCGGTCGGAGCATCTGACGCAGCGCCGGCCACGACGGTGATTAGTTCAGCGGCGGTAGTACCAATGGTGGGTGCTGATGGTTGGCCGGCAACAACGGCGGTGTGGCGGAGGGACCGTCGCTTGGGACTACCAGGGATGTGAACTAAGGATTTCTTCCTAGCCATGGTAGGAGAAGAAGTGTTTGCTGATGTGTTTCTTTGGAGAAGAAGACCAACAAATGGGGTTTTTTGAAATATTTAGGAGTTTAAACAAAAAGCCATTAGTTTTCAAGAAAATTAAGAACCCTTGGTTTTTAGGATGACACGGTGGGTTTAACACAATGGTGAAAGACCAAAACTCTTCCACTTTCCAACCTTGAGAATGCAAATAATGATGAAAAAAGAAGAACTCAAGTACATAACCCTATTAAAAAATTATTTCATTTTGAAATATTGAGTACTTGGTGTACTTGAAAAGTTTTCTTTTTTTTTTCTGCATGCTCACCAATCAGTTGTTTTCTTAAAAACTTGCCCCACATTTTTTGAAAATTTACACTTCCTCTCCCCAAGACTTAACCTTATCCGAATTTTAAGTTCGTGGGCACAGAGTTCCCACATCGAGCAACCTGGAATATCAATTCTAAAAATAAAACAAAGGTTAAGAAATTATATATACACTATATACACAGTGGTTCCATCAAAAATCACTCGAAAAATGCTTCCTTCTTGTGAGTTGATTAAATCGATTGTTCCAAACTTTCCCACATCCGCAATGATAAATGGTCCCGACCAACGTGATTTTAATTTTCCTGGAAACAACTTCAAACGAGAATTAAAAAGGAGCACTTGTTGATTTTTTTCAAAACTCCTTTGATTAATACGACGATCATGCCATACTTTTGTCTTTTCTTTATAAATTTTGGCGTTCTCGTAGGCATGATGACGTATCTCCTCTAACTCGTTTAGTTGAAGTTTTCTCTTCTTTCCGGCCACTTCTTCATTTAGGTTTAATTCTTTTACGGCCCCAAATGCCTTGTACTCAAGTTCCAAGGGTAAGTGACATGCTTTACCGAAAACCAGTTTATATGGTGACAGTCCTAGTGGTGTTTTAAAAGCTGTTCGATATGCCCAAAGTGCGTCATCCAACTTAAGGGACCAATCATTTCTATCGGGTTTTACCACTTTTTCCAAAATTGACTTGATTTCCCGATTTAAAAGTTCGGCAAGCCCGTTCGTTTGAGGATGGTATGCCATTGATACCTTATGATGGATGTTGTATTTGCTCAAAACTGTGCTTAACATTTTGTTGACAAAATGAGTTCCCTCGTCACTAATTAAAGCTCGAGGCGTTCCAAAACGAACAAAAATGTTTTTATGAAGAAAGTTAATCATAGTTTTAGCATCATTTCTTGGACAAGCGATAGCTTCTATCCATTTTGAGACATAATCTACCGCCACCAAAATTTACTGGTTATTAAAATACATAGGAAATGGTCCCATAAAATCGATGCCCCAAACATCAAAAATTTCAACTTCCAAAATATTATTCAAGGGCATCTCATTTCGTTGGGACAAATTCCCGGTCCTTTGGCATTGGTCACAACTCTTTACGAACTCAAATGAATCTTTAAAAATTGTAGGCCAAAAGAAACCACTTTGAAGAATTTTTGCGGTCGTACGTTGACCACCGAAATGGCCTCCGTAAGGTGAAGCGTGACAATCCCGCAAAATATTTTTCATTTCAAAATCCGGAACGCATTTCCTCAAAATTTGGTCCAATCCTAATTTATACAAAAAAGGATCATCCCAAAAATAGTGTTTACAATCATGAAGAAACTTTTTAAACTTTTGCGCGTTCATGTGGTATGGCCTAATTCCACTTGCAAGGTAATTTGCAATATCGTCATACCATGGCAATTCTTTTTCAACATGTTGTATTGCTAAAATACACTCATCCGGAAAAACTTCTTTGATTCATGACTTCCCCCACTTGACACGTTCATTCGATTCTTGAAAGATGATCGGCAGCTTGATTATTGACTCCTTTTCTATCAACTATCTCTATATCAAATTCTTACAAAAGAAGGTCCCACCGGATAAGCCTTGGCTTAGCGTCGGTTTTGTTAAAAAGATATTTGATAGTGGAGTGGTCCGTATGAACAATGACTTTTGTGCCGATCAAATCAGAACGAAAACGGTCAAAAGAAAATACTACGACAAGTAACTCTTTTTCAGTTGTTGTATAATTAATTTGAGCTTCGATAAGAGTTTTGCTTGCGTAGTAAATGGGGTGAATTTTTTTCTCTTTTCTTTGTCCCAAAACGACACCTACCGCCCAATCACTAGCATCGCACATTACCTCGAAAGGTTTTGTCCAATCCGGTGCTATTACAATAGGTGCAGAGACAAGAGCTTATTTGATTGTTGAAAAAGCCGTTTTGCATTCGGAAGTAAAATCAAAAGTTTGGTCAACATGCAGTAAATTACACAATGGTTTCGCGATTTTTGAAAAATCTTTTATGAAGCGCCGGTAAAATCCCGCATGTCCCAAAAAACTTCTAATGCCTTTAACCGAAGCGGGTTCAGGTAATTGCATTATTACTTCTAATTTAGCTTTATCAACTTCCAAACCCTTTTTAGAAACCATGTGACCCAACACAATTCCCTCTTGAACCATAAAATGGCACTTTTCCCAATTCAAGATTAAATCGTGCGTTTCACATCTTTCTAAACTTTTTCTCAAATTATCAAGATAATTATCAAAAGACGTCACAATTACCGAAAAATCATCCATGAAAACTTCCATGGTATCCTCAATCATGTCCGAGAAAATAGACATCATGCAACGTTGGAAAGTCGCGGGAGCATTGCACAACCCAAATGGCATTCGTCGAAAAGCAAAAGTTCCGAAAGGACACGTGAAAGTTGTTTTTTCTTGATCCTCGAGAGCTATGTGGATTTGATGATAGCCCGAGTATCCATCCAAAAAGCAATAAAATTCTTTTCCGGCCAATCGATCTAGCATTTGGTCTATAAAAGGCAAAGGAAAATGGTCTTTTTTCGTGGCTAGGTTCAATTGTCTATAATCCATGCATATTCTCCACCCGATGACGGTCCTAGTAGGGATGAGCTCGTTTTTCTCGTTTGTTATAACCGTGGTTCCTCCCTTTTTCGGAACACATTGCACCGGACTAACCCAACCACTACTTGAAATGGGGTAAATAATACCCGCATCAAGCCATTTTAAAATTTCTTTCTTAACGACCTCTTTCATGATGGGATTTAATCGTCTTTGTGGTTGCACTTTGCCAATACTATTTTCTTCCAAAATAATCTTATGTTGGCAAATGGATGGACTAATCCCCTTAATGTCCGCTAATGTCCAACCTATGGCTTTCTTGTGACTTTTCAACAATTCTAATAGTTGCTCCTCTTGACAATCACTTAGCTTAGAAGAAATGATTACGGGTAATTTTTCTTCTTCCATGAGATAAGCATACTTAAGGTAACTAGGGAGAGGTTTCAAATCCAATTCCGGAGCATTAAAATCTAAATGTTCAAAGGCATCTATTACCTCCATCAAATCCTCTTCCGAAACATCATTTTCAAAGCCTATAATTGGTTCTTCATGAAAGTCTTCTAAAAGGCTAGGCTCAAAATCATCACCTAAAGTGTCAATAGCAGAACAATCTTCTAAATCACCGGTGAATTTTAGTGACTTAAAGACGTTGAAGGTTATTTGTTGGTCATTCACTCGCATGGTTAGCTTACCTTTTTGGACATCAATTAAGGTTCGGCCGGTCGCAAGAAAAGGTCTTCCTAGAATGATGGGAATATTCTTATCCGCCTTGTTAATGCCAAAAATCGCACAAAAGTACAACTTAAGGTCGATGTGGACATTTAACAACTAAAGAAACGCATCTCAAGCCAAATAACACGATTGTGAGGAAAACGTAAAAGAGACGAGAGATTTGGTGACGCGGAAAACCCCAAAACGAGGGAAAAAACCGCGGTCGACTCTATGAGAGTCGACAGTGCACTATGGTCGCCAATCAGGGGCGATAATCCTTGTGTTACAGGTGATTTGTGTACAATAAGTTACAAATGAAGTAAAAATACACTTAGTCGTGTGTAAAAAGTGTGCGTCGTGTGTTTAAACGTGCGAAACAAACTGCTGTCGTGCGACTTGAACTGTTGTCATGCGGTTTGAACGGTTGTCGTGCGGTACTTGCGTTAGCGACGTGTGCTCGAATGCGAGAGAGAAAATGTAGAAGTAGATGAGAATGCAGTTGTATAGCTAGATGAATTCGTCTCCCCTTTGCTCGAGGTTGGAGCGTGCCTTTATATAGGTTCCGCCGGTCATTAATGAGCTTTAATGGTTGGTCTTGTAACCGCTGCTGACATTAAATGCGCTTTGATGATTGTCTTTGTAACCGCTGTCAAGTTTTTAATGTCATTAAGAGCTCGACCGTTATTGTTCGTTGTACCATAATGGCTTGTAGACCTGCATTAATGAACAAAAGAAATGGCTGTTGACCATTGATGGTTAGTGTAATCGTAAGACCATCTTAAGTTCAGGACGTCGGTCTTATGGAGCATACGACCGTCGCCGAAATAGACGACCAGGTATATGACTATAGATGTCTTGTAAGACCTTATCTTAGTATAGGAATGGTCTTACAAAAATATCGTGAGACTAGGATAAAAATGTCGTAAGACCACTAGGTCGTAAGACCAAGATGATGATGTCGTAGGACCAGAGCGATATAAGACCGACGATAGGGGACTGTCGACGTAAGACCAACGAGTCGTAACTGGCGACACGTAACTGGCGACATAAGGCTAGTGACGTAAGACTAGCGATGTGCGACGTGCGACACGTGACGTGCGATCATTAGATGTAAGATACTGTCTTGAATGACTATTGACGCAAGATGTCTTTTAATAATCAACTATCGTATGTCGGGGATAAGGCAATAATGGGTATTACCTTCATCGATCGGGGGTATGACTTTTGTAGGCATTAGGGTAATCGAAGTCCATGGGTCATGCCGAAGGAATTCCTTAGGTCGGTCGAGGGTGTGATTTTTTACCCAAACAGTTAGCCCCCCGAGATTTGAATTTCAAAGCCATTTGAATTTCAGATCTCGTACCATAGTAAAATGTGTTTATACAGAGACGTGTCACTTTTGCTAAGAAAATCGACTTGGTTAGCTAAAATCGTGAGTCCAATCGATGGTGTTAAGTAAGCTGCGATGATCGAAAGATGATCTTTAATGCGCGAGGTACTTGTGGCATTCATCCACTAATGTGACGGATGAAAAATTTAACGACGATCGTAAGACGACCTTAAAATATAAGGAACTGACGATGATCGTAAGACGATCTTTATCAAAATGAGACGTATGGGACGGGAGACAATTGTAAGACGATTGGGCCGAAATAATGCTTGGTGGCGATCATAAGATGATCGAACCAAGATAAAATTTAAGAATCTTGTGATACATTCGTTAAAGACTTATGTTCTGGCGTTCCGAGTCGATATGGTCGTTATAGACTTTTGATCTGGCGTTCCGAGCCGATACGGTCGTTAGAGACCTATGATCTGGCGTTCAGAGCCGACACGGTCGTTAGAGACCTATGATCTGGCGTTCCGAGCCGACACGGTCGTTAGAGACCAATGATCTGGCATTCCGAGCCGACACGGTCGTTAGAGACCAATGATCTGGCGTTCCGAGCCGACACGGTCGTTAGAGACCTATGTTACGTTGTGTAAGTTTTGCTTTAGCGATAATCGGTAAATTTTTTTACCTTTCTATTGAACCTGAGTATTATGTCGACTCATACATGTCATGGACAAATGTAATGTCAACTGTAAAATTCATTAAGTACCAAAATGAACAAGAAGTCGTGCGACTTGGGCATCCATTGTAATACAACGATTAGAACGTAAGTCATAAGACTTTTTGAATCGTATAAGCAAACATAAGCGCATGCGATCAAAGCATTCATTCAGAACATGAAAATTTTCTAAGTTAAAGAACTTAGCTTGTGGGGTCGCTAGACCTTACGATCGTGTGATTTGATCATATGATGAACTTGAATCATGTGTTCCTGTAGTTATACAATCGAGTCGTCTAATAAAACTGATTGTTTATATCGTACGATTTTACTGAAGTCGTATGATTGACTTAGTAACTTATGTCGTGCGATCCTGCGATAAAGCAATGTCAGAGGTTGGTCGTTGGCTAGCCAACGACCCTCCGATGCTTAAGTCAGTAATCGTTGTGATGAATAAAAAATCGTATGAAGGAAGGAAAAGGATTTAGAAGAAATACCTTTTCAGATGCGTTGCATTCCAGTTGCGTGTGATATTTAGACCGTCGAGGGTTTGGAGTCGATAGGCACCTTTACCCACGACTTCTGAGATACGATAAGGACCTTCCCACTTGGTGGAAAGTTTACCTGCATTAAGCTCTTAAGTGATTTGGAACACTCGTCGGAGGACGTAATTGCCTTCTTCAAAGACTCTTGCTTGTGATTATACGGTTAATCTTGCGATTTGCCTTTATTGGCAATCATGAGATTAAAATATGCGAGTCGTACTTATTTACGACTTTTGCGTTTTGACATGCGTCTTACCATGAGTGGTGATTGTGAGATTCAATGTACAAGTCGTCTTTATTGACGACATATGTCATGACTAGCGATCGTGCGAGTCGCTTTTATTGGCGACCAACAATTTTTAACCTGCGTTTGTCGTGACTGACGATCATAAGAAAATGTGAGTCATCTTTTACTGAGGACTATAAATTGCGACATGCGTTTTCCTTGACTGGCGATTGTAAGATTTAAAATATAAGTCGTCTCTTATCGACGATTACAAATTACCATGACTGGCGATCATAAAAACGTAAGTCGTCTTTTACCGACAATTATATATTATAGACCCGCGTTTTTAAGTCGTAGAGACTTTGGTTTCTCACGATGTAAATCGTAAGACCTGTATTCATATGATCTTGCGAGCCTCTAATGTAAAATCGGGGGTGGTCGTTGGTTTTGACCAATGATCTTTTGATGCTTGAATCAACGATCATATATTAGATCAAAAAAATTAAACGAGGAGAATATGCTTAGAGTATATATATAGAGTTTTTCTAAGTGGGACGTCACAGTTACCATAACATGGAGTCGATAAGCGCCTTTGCCGAGGACTTTTGAAATCAAATGTGGTATTTTTCAGTTTGTGAAGGGTGTTCCGAGCCCCCGAGTCCCTTGGATGATGCGATACATGCGATACTTTTGACGGAGCATTTTTTTATCAGGGCTTGAATCTGGTTTCGAGCCGCATTCAATTCCGATTGAAGTTGAATCTGGGGATCTTGATAATTTGCCATGTACCTGAAAGACTTTACAAGATCGTTAGAGCGATGTGTGTGTTGGCTTGAGATTTTCTCTAGATGGGGTCACATGGATGGCGCCAAACTGTTAATGCCAAAAATCGCACAAAAGTACAACTTAAGGTCGATGTGGACATTTAACAACTAAAGAAACGAATCTCAAGCCAAATAACACGATTGCGAGGAAAAAGTAAAAGAGACGAGAGATTTGGTGACGCAGAAAACCCCAAAACGAGGGAAAAAACCGCGGTCGACTCTGTGAGAGTCGACAGTGCACTATGGTCACCAATCAGGGGCGATAATCCTTGTGTTACAGGTGATTTGTGTACAATAAGTTACAAATGAAGTAAAAATACACTTAGTCGTGTGTAAAAAGTGTGTGTCGTGTGTTTAAACGTGCGAAACAAACTGCTGTCGTGCGACTTGAACTGTTGTCATGCGGTTTGAACGGTTGTCGTGCGGTACTTGCGTTAGCGACGTGTGCTCGAATGTGAGAGAGAAAATGTAGAAGTAGATTAGAATGCAGTTGTATAGCTAGATGAATTCGTCTCCCCTTTGCTCGAGGTTGGAGCGTGCCTTTATATAGGTTCCGCCGGTCATTAATGAGCTTTAATGGTTGATCTTGTAACCGCTGCCGACATTAAATGCGCTTTGATGATTGTCTTTGTAACCGCTGTCGAGTTTTTAATGTCATTAAGAGCTCGACCGTTATTGTCCGTTGTACCATAATGGCTTGTAGACCTGCATTAATGAACAAAAGAAACAGCTGTTGACCATTGATGGTTAGTGTAATCGTAAGACCATCTTAAGTTCAGGACGTCGGTCTTATGGAGCATACGACCGTCGCCGAAATACACGACCAGGTATATGACTATAGATGTCTTGTAAGACCTTATCTTAGTATAGGAATGGTCTTACAAAAATGTCGTGAGACTAGGATAAAAATGTCGTAAGACCACTAGGTCGTAAGACCAAGATGATGATGTCGTATGACCAGAGCGATATAAGACCGACGGCAGGGGACTGTCGACGTAAGACCAACGAGTCGTAACTGGCGACATAAGACTAGCGACATAAGGCTAGTGACGTAAGACTTGCGATGTGCGACGTGTGACACGTGACGTGCGATCATTAGATGTAAGATACTGTCTTGAATGACTATTGACGCAAGATGTCTTTTAATAATCAACTATCGTATGTTTGGGGATAAGGCAATAATGGGTATTACCTTCATCGATCGGGGGTATGACTTTTGTAGGCATTAGGGTAATCGAAGTCCATGGGTCATGCCGAAGGAATTCCTTAGGTCGGTCGAGGGTGTGACTTTTTACCCAAACACGCCTCATAGTCCAAAACTAGAAAATCGGCCGGAAAAATGAATTTATCAACTTTAACCAAAATGTCTTCAAGTTTTCCTTTCGGATAAGCAATGGATCTATCCGCGAGTTGCAAAGTGACAGTAGTGGGTCTTACTTCACCAATTCCTAACTTGTTAAAAACCGACAAGGGCATGAGATTTATGCTTGCACCCAAGTCACATAGTGCATTTCCGACCTCTTGACCGCCAATGGAGCATGGGATGGTGAAACTTCCCGGGTCTTTGAGTTTCGGAGGGATTTTACATGTAAGAATTGCACTACATTCCTTGGTTAAAGCAACCGTCTCAAATTCTCCTAGTCTCCTCTTTTTGTTGAGAATGTCTTTTAAAAACTTTACATAGTTCGGCATTTGCTCGAGAGCTTCTACCAAAGGAATGTTAATATGGAGTTGTTTGAAAACGTCTAAAAACTTTTTAAACTGAACATCCATATTTTTATCTTTAAATCTTTCAGGAAAAGGCAACTCACGTAGATCCAAGCTTGTTTGCTTTTTACTGGGTGTGGGCACATGCTGCCCACTGTGAGCACACTGCTCAGTATTTTTGACAGCACCAGAGGAGTCTACTGTTTGAGACACAAAAACAGGGTCTTGCATTTTTTTTAACAACAGGGAACAGTCCAGGAAAATTTTCTCTATCGAAGAGATGTGATTCTTTTTGCACGTTAGGTGTGATAGAAGGTTTACCGTTTTCACGAGAGTCTTCTATATGACCTATTTCCATTATGCTTATTGCCTTGACATGTTCCTTGTGTGGTCCTTTTGGGTTCTCAGTGTCACTAGGCAAAGTCCCTTGTGGTCTATTTTTGAGCTTGGTCGCAAATTGACCAAGTTGGGTCTCAAACCCTCTCAAGGTTGCATTGGTTTGGTTAATAAAACCTTTAAGCAACGATTCGAGGGAACCGTTACCTTCCGATGCATTTTGTTGCCTAGGTGCATGTGATTGTGAAGATTGACCATGTTGGTACGTGGGTTGTTGATTTTGATAAAATCCCGGGGGATTTTGTGGTTGACTTGCCCCGGGGGGTTGAAGTCCTTGATTGCCCGACCAAGAAAAATTCGGGTGATTCCGCCAATTCGGGTTATAAGTTTGAGAAGTATTTCCCAAATAATTTACCGAAGCGGGATTTCCCGGACAATTCCCATAATTATGACTTTCCCCATAAAATGCACACAACTCATTAATAGCTTGCGCTTGGTTTTTCTCTCCATTGATGTTTAAGTTATTTTTTACCAAGTTAGTCAAAGCTACAATTTGTGCATTTAAAGAAGTGATGGCATCAATTTCATGAACTCCCGATGCATTTTGGGTGGTGATGGCACGAGTGTTTTTCCATTCGGTGTTATTGTTCGCAACTTTTTCCAAAATATCAAATGCCTCGTTGTAAGTTTTTGAAACAAAAGCACCACCGGCCGTAGCGTCGAGAATGATTTTAGCCGCATTAGAAAGACCATTATAAAATGTTTCTAATTGGATGCAATAGGGAATTCCATGATGAGGACATTTTCGAAGTAAATCTTTAAATCTTTCTCATGCATCCGATACTGCCTCGTCATTCTCTTGCCGAAAATTCATGATATCGTGCCTAAGCTTTACGTTTCTTGTTGGAGGAAAATATTTTTTAAGAAACTTTTCAGCTAGACCCGCCCAAGTATCGATGGATTCCGGTGGTTGTGAATTTAGCCATGCTTTAGCTCTATCTCTTAACGTGTAAGAGAAGAGTGTCAAACTTAAGGCTTCCGGTGTTACTCCGGGAATACGAAAATGATCCGTCATTTCTATAAATGATTTCAAGTGTGAGTGCGGATCCTCCGAAGGTAATCCCCCAAATTGACCCATTGCTTGGATCATTTGAAACATTACGGGTTCGGGTTTGAAAGCTTGCGTATTCATGTTGGGCCTAATAATTCCCGATTTTAATTGTTCAAACTCGGGCGTTGCATAGTCCCTTATTTTCCTATCTTTACTATCGGCAATACCTAACGTTGTTTCAACCGGTGGAGGTGGCGGTGGAGCTGCCATGTTTCGGTTTAAATGTGGGTTTTGCCGATTACCTCTTCTTCGTCTAGCAATAGTTCTTTCGATTTCGTTATCAAGAGGTAAAAGTTCTCCGCGTTGCAACTTTGGCATACAACGCAAAGATGTTGTTTTCAAACAAGTGACACATGCTCAAGTGATTATTCAATATCTCAGGATGTAAAATCGCGCCAGTCCCCGGCAACGGCGCCAAAAACTTGGTAGCGGAAACTCGTATAGTTCCAACCAGTGGCCACAGTGTGTCCACAGTGGGGGCGCAAGTATACACTATTTGGGCAAAATTTCATCAGTCTCGAAAACGACCAAGGTAAGGAAAACACTTATTTTACTTCCCCATAGTAAGGAAAAATTATAGTACTTTTTCCCTTGGTTAAAAGTCAAATCGTATGTTATCTACCTCACGACACTCGACCACGGTGTCGTCTAGTTCTCACGACCGTCGCATAAGACCATGCGACCTCGACCAACTAACGTTCGTTATGACTGTTACGTTTGTTCAGTGTTTAATGCCGGAGTCAACGTCATTAATGACCAACAGCTACAACCAGTAAAGGGCCATTAACAGCATTAAAGACAACGTCCAAGAATCATTGAAGGGGACCGCATCCAAGAATCACACTACGTACTCAAGAACATACGCAGAAAAGAACTTTATCACAACAGATCGCTCTCGACGCACGCCATCAACGCACGACTCCCACGCTCAACGCATAGTTTTTATGCACGACACACAGACTATACACACGACGCACATTGTTTTTACATTCGAAGCACTTGTTACTTTACATTTCGAAGTATTTCCTTCATTTGTATTGTAATCTCTGTACGATCGACACCTGAAACATAAGGACATCACCCCTGTTTGGCGACCATAGTGTAGCGACGACTTCCACAGTCGTCCGCGGGTTTTTTCCTCGTTGAGGTTTTTCCCGCATCACCAAATTCTCTGTCTCTTTTACATTTTTTTATCTTAATCGCACGCTTTGTTGAGAGATTCTTTAACTTAGTTGTTAAGCTCCACAATCAACCTCAAGTTGTACTTGTGTGCGATTTTTGGCATTAACAGTTTGGCGCCCACCGTGGGGCCCCATCTAGAGAAAATCTTCGACAAACGTGCGTCCTACTAACGGTTTCTTGTAGTCTCCTCTGTTTTCTGTTTCAAGAAAATGGCCACTCCTGAAAATCAAGAGCATGTCATCGCCCAGATGCATGAAAAGCTCGAGAGTGCGCAAGATCCCCCTGCGATAGTTGATGACTATCGCTTGGAAGAAATCATTCTAGATCAGAGCAAACCTGATCAAAAAGTCTTTATCGGATCATCCCTCAGTCCCTGCCTCAGAGAAAAATTAATATCTTTTTTGCAGGAATATGGTGATTGTTTTGCCTGGTTGCATGAAGATATGGTCAGCATAGACCCTGACGTCATCTCCCACAAGCTCAATGTCGACCCATCGTTCAAACCTGTCAAGCAGAAGTGAAGAAAATTTGCTCCTGAAAGGAATAAGGTGATAAATGACGAAGTCGACAACCTTCTCAAGACAGGGAAGATTCGATAAGTAAAGTATCCCGATTGGCTTGCTAACGTCGTGGTCGTGGCAAAGAAAAATGGCAAGTGGAGAGTCTGTATCGACTTCACAGACCTCAATAAAGCTTGTCCAAAATATCCTTTTCCATTACCTCATATCGATGCCATGGTCGACGCAACAGCAGGGCACGAACTATTGACATTCATGGATACCTATTCCGGATATAATCAAATCCTAAAGCACGTTGAGGACCAAGAAAAAAACCGCATTTATGACAAATCGAGGTATTTACTGTTATAAGGTTATGCCTTTCGGACTAAAAAATGCAGTATCTACTTACCAGCGCCTGGTGAACAAGATGTTCAAGGATTGTCTCGGCGACACGATGGAAGTGTACATCGACGATATGTTGGTCAAGTCGAAGCAATCTATCGACCACGTCGAGCATTTGAGGCAATCGTTCGACATCCTTCGAGAGTACAGCATGAAGCTTAACCCGACGAAATCTTCCTTCGGTGTCAGCGCTGGAAAGTTCTTAGGCTATATGGTCACTCGTCGAGGAATCGAGGCTAACCCTGACCAGATCAAAGCCATTATCGAAATCAAATCTCCGAGAAATTTCAAAGAAGGCCAAAGGCTGACTGGTCGAGTAGCAGCGCTGAACAGATTTATCTCTCGATCCTCAGATAAGTGCCATCTATTTTACAATGTCCTCAGGAAGAACAAGGGTTTCGACTGGACCGACGATCATGAACAAGCATTACAGAAACTTAAGGAGTACATGATGCCGCCTTCTTTGTTGTCAAAACCTCACGATCATGAGGTGCTACAGCTATATTTGTATGTTAGCCCCAACACAGTAAGTGTCGTCCTAACACGGGAAGATGAAAAGCAGCAACTGCCGATCTACTATGTAAGTAAATCTCTCTTGGACGCAGAAACCAGGTATTCCTCGATGGAATACTTGCTTTTGTCGCTAGTCACAACTGCTAAAAAACTGCGACACTATTTTGAATCGCATCCTATTACTGTCGTGACTAACTTTCCTCTAAAGTCTGTCTTGAGGAAACCTGAGTTGACAGGTCGCTTAGCAAAATGGAGTATATATCTCAGCAGTTACGACATTGATTTCAAACCCAGGAGCGCGATTAAATCGCAGGCCTTGGCAGACTTCATTGCTGATTTCAGCCCCGAATTGGAGAAAGAAGCAGAGCTCGAAGTGTCAACTGTGGTGACTCACGACGACGTGCCTTGAATCTTACATGTCTACGGTTCTTCCAACGTTAGAGGTTCAGGACGAGGCGTCATTTTAAAGTCGCCACAGGGGGGCAAGATGGTATATTCGGTCCGGTGCAACTTCAAAACCACCAACAACGAAGCTGAATATGAAGCCCTGATCGTGGGAATGAATATGGCCTATGACTCGGGGGCAACCGCGTTACATGTCACAAGCGATTCTCTCCTGGTGGTAAACCAGATGAATGGAGAATTCGCATCCAAAGATTCAAAAATGACAGCGTACCTAAAGATAACAAAAGAAAAATCCGAAAAATTTAAATCTTTTTCTGTTGAACAGATCCCAAGGGACCAGAATACTCAGGCCGACGCTTTAGCAAACCTTGGGTCTGCTTTGGTCGAGCCAATATTTGACGTTATCCCCATGATCCATCTGGCGACGTCGTCCATCGAAAACGTCGATGTCGTCCAGATCGAAGACGAAGAGAATGATTGGTCGTGCGACATCCAGAACTTCCTCATGCACGACCAACTCCCAGAAGACAAGATGGAAGCCCGAAAGATCAGATTCAAAGCATCTAAATATGTCATGATTGGGGATAGGCTTTATCGACGATCGTCAACAGGTTTAAACCTGAGATGCGTCATTAGCAAAAGTCGGGTCCAGAAAATCCTTCAAGAGATGCACGACGGCGAATGTGGCAATCACTCAGGAGGTCGTAGTTTGGCTAATCGTATCTCTCGACAAGGGTATTTTTGGCCAACACTGCGACAAGACGCCATCAAGTATGTCCAGAACTGTGATCCTTGTCAACGACACTCAGGTATGTCACATAAACCCTCTGAACCTTTGCACTCGACACTTATCCCATGGCCCTTCATGAGGTGGGGAATGGATATTGTCGGCAAGCTACCCCCAGCTCCGGGACAAAAGGTATTCCTCCTTGTACTCACCGATTATTTTTCCAAATGGGTTGAAGCGGCTGCTTTTTCCCAAGTAAGGGACAAAGAAGTCATTTCTTTTATCCAGACTAACATCATATGCAGGTTTGGGATTCCATCCGAAATTGTCTGTGACAATGGATCCCAATTCATCAGCGACAGAACTCAACAGTTCTGTGAAGATAGAAACATTAAACTGACAACCTCGACTCCCAGATACCCCCAAGCCAACGGACTTGTCGAGTCGAGCAATAAGACCATTGTAGCTTCGATGAAGAAAAGACTAAAAGCTGCAAAAGGAAAATGGGTCGAAGAACTCCCTTCAGTTATGTGGGCAAATCGCACGACAGCTCGCACGTCCACATGACAAACCCCTTTTTCTCTATTCTATGGTTGTGAAGCAGTTCTACCGGTCGAGGCCCAACTCCCAACTTCAAGGCATACTTCAGTCGATCACAACTTGGTCGATTTAGGATACGCCCTCGACGCCCTCGAAGAACTTAGAGAATCAGCCTTGATTAGAATGGCGTCACAAAAGCAAGCGGTCGAGCGACATTTCAATAAAAACGTCAAAATCAAAGTTTTTCAAAAAGTCGACTACGTCCTCCGACGAGTATTCCAAAACACTCAAGAGCTCAATGCAGGTAAACTTTCCGTTAAGTGGGAAGGTCCTTATCGTATATCTGGAGTCGTGGGTAAAGGAGCCTATCGGCTCCAGACCCTCGACGACCAAGAAATCCCACGCAGCTGGAATGCAACGCACCTAAAGAGGTAATTCTTTTAAACTCTTTTCCATGTGATTTTTTATTTACCTCGACGGTAACTAACTTAAGCATCGGAGGGTCGTTGGTTATCCAACGACCAACATTTGACAACATTTTATCGCAGGATCGCATGGCAAAAGTTTATCGTGTGACTTTCCCAATATCGCATAACATAAGTCTAATATACGACTCGATATGTGATCGCGCGATTCGATTATGCAATCGACCCACAATCTGAGTATTTCGACTCAGAGAGGCCTCATGCTTTAAACGCATGTATACTTGATTTTTACACGACTAATGTTATAGTCGTTATCTTTCAATAAAAAGCCTTAGTCGCACGTATCTACGGTAATATTCTATCTACAAGCGTGTTTATACAATTGAAATTAATTTCGACAATTGCTTGTAGTGAACAAATCTCACGAAACTTCATTCATACTTAAACATAATTACATTAAACAACTCGATCACTGACGATCAGGCATGCGAAATTCATAAAACAAAAGTTTATCCTAAGGCTAGAGAAGATTGTCGGCCACATCTTTGCCCGAAGTCTCGACCTTAGAATCTTCGTTGACCCTGAAACGCATTAAGGAACTTATGCAAGGATCAAACGACTATGAAAGATAAAACTGGGAATTGTTTCCCAGTATCTTACGCCATGACACGTCGTGAAGGTAAGTCTGCAGTATCTTGTGAATGCGGCTCTTAAGATTAATGTTAAGATTGAAGGAATGAATATGATACTCTCGACAATCGACTTCCAGACCAACATCTTCTCTATATTTGCATATCGCACGAACAGAGACCGTAGCATCTGTAAAAACAAAAGAAATATGTTAGCTTGCAAAAACATTGAAACATGAGTTTTAAAAGAAAAACTTACAACGAACGCCTGTATGGATATATGTGATCCTGTTTTCGCGACGGAGATCCCCCAAAAAATGCTCCCCGAAAGATAGGAGCTGATATTTCCCCAGATGCGGAAATGACTCCGTCTCGTCTAGGACATCGTCATCTAGAAAGTCCAACGGCAACATAAAGTTGACCAACGTGACTTTCCTCTCACCCTCTCCCATCTTTACACCATGGCCCTTGTCGGCTGGCAACGGGATTGACATGGCTGCAGAGGACATCGTCGCCAGATGCGCAAGGACCTCCGATATCGTTGTTTGGGCAAAAAATCACGTCGCTCGACCGCGACCAAACAGGTAAGACGTATGATTAATGACTATATCTTGTATTAAGATAAGGTCTCGACGAAGACCCAGAGCACCGTCGTCGTCCCTCATAAAAGGTAACACGACGCTCGACCATAGCATCGACCGATCCGCACGACTATTATATAAAGACGCGCGACCTCGACCAAAGCTAACGTTAACCGTAACCGTTTGTTAAGTGTTTAATGCTGGAGTCAAAGTCATTAAGGAGTAACGACTATAACCGACGCAATCATTAAACAGCCGGCGACCGTAACGGACGAAGATCATTACTCCGGCGACCGTTTCCAACCATTAAGGCCATTAAAGGAGCATTCATGGATGAAGCTAAGGACACAAAGACTATAAGCTCAATCAACATTTCAAGACATCGAATATCCGACGATTAACAACCGAAGCAATATTCAAGAACACCTGAAGTGAAGAACCATTATTCTAAGTATCGCTCTCGACGCACGACAACAACCCTCGACCAGCAGTTCACACTTTGTTTCGTACACGACAAATGTTTGGGCAAAACATCACGTCACTCGACCGCGACCAGAACAAGTAAGACGTACGATTAGGGACTATATATTGTATTAAGATAAGGTCTCGACAAAGACCTAGAACACCATTGTTGTCCCTCATAAAAGATAAGTCGAGAGTTCCTTACGACGCTCGACCATAGCGTCGCCCGATCCGCACGACTATTATATAAGGACGTGCGACTTCGACCAAAGCTAACATTAACCATGACCGTTTGTTAAGTGTTTAATGCAGGAGTAAAAGTCCTTAAGGAGCAACGACTATAATCGACGCAATCATTAAACAGCCGGCGACCGTAACGGACGAAGATCATTACTTCGGCGACCGTTTCCAATGGTTAAGGCCATTAAAGGAGCATTTATGGATGAAGCTAAGGACGCGAAGACTATAAATATCAAGCTCAATCAACATTTCAAGACATCGAATATCCGGCGATTAACAACCGAAGCAATATTCAAGAACACCTAAAGTGAAGAACCATTATTCTAAGTATCGCTCTCGACGCACGACAACAGCCCTCGACCAACAGTTCACACTTTGTTTCGTACACGACAAACACCTGTATTTACGTTCAAACACTTGTACTTTACATTTCGAAGCATTTTCTTCATCTGTATTGTAATCACTGTACGATCGACACCAGTACCGAAGGACATCACCCCTGATTGGCGACCATAGTATAGCGACGACACCCACTGTCGTCCGCATGTTTTTTCCTCGATTGAGGTTTTTCCTGCGTCATCAAATCCCTTGTTTCTTTATTTTTATCCTCATCGCACGTCTCGTCGAAAGATCCTTTCTTTAGTTGTTTAAGTCCACATCGACCTTAAGTTGTCCCTTTGGTGCGATTTTTGGCATTAACAACAAACACTTGTTTTACATTCCAAACACTTGTACTTTACATTTCGAAGCATTCTCTTTATTTGTATTGTAATCACTGTACGATCGACACCAGTATCCAAGGACATCGCCCCTGATTGGCGACAACCTCCTCAAGACAGGAAATATTCGAGAGGTAAAATATCCTGATTGGCTCGCTAACGTCGTGGTCGTAGCCAAGAAGAATAGAAAATGGAGGGTCTGTATCGACTTCACCGATCTCAATAAAGCCTGTCCAAAGGATCCATTCCCGTTACCTCATATTGACGTCATGGTCGATGCAACCGCGGGGCATGAGTTATTAACGTTCATGGAAGCCTATTCTGGATACAACCAAATTTTAATGCACGTTGACGACTGTTAATGCCAAAAATCGCCCCAAAGGGACAACTTAAGGTCGATGTGGACTTAACAACTAAAGAAAGGAACCTCTCGACAAAACGTGCGACGAAGATAAAAATAAATGAGACAAGGGATTTGATGACGCAGGAAAAACCTCAATCGAGGAAAAAACCTGCGAACGACAGTGGGTGTCGTCGTTGTACTATGGTCGCCAATCAGGGGCGACGTCCTTGGTACTGGCGTCGGTCGTACGATGGTTACAATACAAATGAAGGAAATGCTTCAAAATGTAAAGTACAAGTGTTTAAAGTGTAAAACAGGTGTTTGTCGTGTGTGAATACAAAGTGTAAATAATTGTTGATCGAAGGCTGTTGTCATGCGTCGAGAGCGATTCTTCAAGAGAAAGTTATTTGCTTCTGTTGTTCTTGAGCTTGCTGTAGTATTCTAGAATTCGGTGCTAGATGATAGCTTTTTGTATGTGATTTCCAGAGTTTGAGTGTTTTATTTCACTGTTTTCTGTTCTCCCCCCGAATTGGTTGCAACATAGGCTTTTTATAGCCTCCGTCGGCTATTAATGGTGCCTTTATGGCGCGCTTTATAACCGTTGTCGGGCATTGAATGCTCCTTTGATGATTGGTCTTGTAACGGTCGCTCTCTTCAATGTGGGATTAAATGCTCGTTAATGACTTCGTCGGTTATAGCCGTTGCTCATAAAGAGTGTTGACTCCTGCATTAAATATTTAACAAACGTAACAGTCATAGTGAACGTTAGTTGGTCGAGGTCGCATGGTTCTATGCGACGATCGTACGGAGCGGGCGACGTCGTGGTCGAGTGTCGAGTGTCACGAGGAACTCTCGACTTGCCTTTCAGGAGGGACGACGGAGGTTTTCTGGGTCTTCGTCGGGACCTTATCTTAATACAAGATATGGTTCATAACAAGTGTCTTACCTTTTCTGGTCGTGGTCAAGACCTGCATTGATAAACAGAAGAAACAGATGTTTAACGGATAGTATAATCGTAAGACTAGGTCGTAAGACCACTAGGTCGTAAGACCAGGATGTCAGTACGATGTTGTCGCAGAGCCAGAGCAATATAACACCGATGGCAGAAGACTGTCTATGTAAGATCGACGAGTCATAACTGGCGACACAAGACTAGTGACGTGTGATCGTTAGATGTAAAGACACTGTCTTGAGTAGAACTATTGACACCAGATGCCTTTCAATAAGCAATTATCGTGGTTATTAGCGTATGTCGGGGATATGATAATAACGGGTATTATCCTTGTCGGTCGGGGGTAATCAATGTCCATGGGTTATGTCGAGGGTGTTTCCCAGGTCGGTCGAGGGTGTGATTTTTTACCCAAACAGTTAGCCCCCCGAGATTTGAATTTCAAAGCTATTTGAATTTCAGATCTCGTACCAAAACATGTGTCTCTACGGAGACGTGTTACTTTTGCTAAGATCATCAGAGGAAAACTGACTTGGTCAACCAAAGAAGGCGACGCAAGTTGCTCTTGCCCTTCGAGGCCGGGAAAGGAGAAAGAATACCCCGACAGTTGGGTTGGGAATCTTGAAGAAGACAAGGACGGTAGTCCTGAAGGAACCGTCTTCGAGGGCTGTCGTTTCATCGAGAGTTGTCACGCCTAAGGAGGCGAGGGCGTCATCCAGCCGTTCTGGCGCGATGGGCGCGATACCAGCAAGTTCGGTGCTTCTGGCGACAGTGACGAAGCTAGTGTCCAAGGTGTTGTCCCCAGTGTCTGCCGACAAGGGGGACAGGTCATCGGCCGACGTGTCCTAGACGGGATGACGTTGTTTCCTCATATGAGGAAATATTTGCTCCCATCTTCCAGGGAACGTTTTTCCTATCGAGGAGACAAGGGCCCATGTCGCCGGGTTGGCGTTCCCGGTCGACGTGGTCCTGTGATCTGTGATCTGGCGTTCACAGCCGATACGGTCGTTAGAGACATATGTTCTGGCGTTCGGGCCGATGCAGTAGTTAGAGATCTATGTTCTGGCGTTCGAGCCATCGTGGTCTGGCGTTCACAGCCGTCGTGGTCTGGTTGTTGGAGACCTGAGTCACGTTGTGTCTAGCTTTTTTAGCTAATTGTAAGTTTAGCGATAATCAGTAAAAAATTACCTTTCTATTGAACCTGCATATTACACATCATGGACATATGTAATATTAACTGAAAAAATTCATTAAGTACAAAAATGAATATGAAGTCGTGCGACTTGGGCATCCATTGTAATACAACGATTAGAACGTAAGTCATAAGACTTTCATATTTTTGAATCGTATAAGTGCGCGTGATCAAAGCATTCATTCAGAACATGAAATTTTTCTAAGTTAAAGAACTTAGATTGTGGGGTCGCTAGACCTTACGATCGTGTGGTTCGATCATACGATGAACTTGAATCATGTGTTCCTGCGAAAGGATAATCAAGTCATAAACCTGATCGTTTATGTCGTACGATCCTGTGAGAGTGTACTAAAGTCGTATGATAGATTTAGCAATATATATCGTGCGATCCTGTGAGACTAAAATCGTATGCAACTAATGTTGTGCGATCCTTTTCATATGCGTTGCATTCCGGATGCGTGGAATATCTCGACTGTCGAGGGTTTGTAGCCGATATGCATTTTTACCTACGACTTCTGAGATACGATAAGGACCTTCCTACTTGGTAGAAAGTTTACCTGCGTTTGAGCTTTTGAATTCTTTGGAATACTTGACAAGGGATGTAGTCACCTTCTTGAAAGACTTTAGCTTCGACGTTTTTGTTGAAATGTCGCTCGACCGCTTGCCCCTGGGTGTCGAGGTCGTCAGCTTGATGTTGTTGTATTCACAGAATGGTCGAGTCTCATAGCTTATGAACTGGGATCCATTGTCGTAGACGATTTCGGATGTCGTTCGACCAATTATCTTCTTGGTCTTCCATCTGGATGTCATTGTTATTTTCGATGGACGACGTCGTCATATTGGAATGCTGTCGAGTATTGGTTCGACCAAAGCAGACGCAAGGTTTGCTAAAGCGTCGATTTGAGTATTCTGGTCCCTTGGAATCATGACTGGTGATTTGCGAGTTTCAATGTACGAGTTGTCTTTATTGACGACATATGAAATGACTAGCGATCACGTGATTTCAACATGTGAGTCGCTTTTATTGGCGACCGAAAGTTTTAACCTGTGTTTTCCATGAGTGGCGATCATAAGATTAAAAACGTGGGTCGTCTTTAATTGACGATTATAAGTTTCAAGTCGTAGAGACTTCGTTTCTCACGATATAAATCGTAAGACCTGCGTTTTATATGATCTTGCGAGCCTGCAATGTAAAATCGGGGGTGGTCGTTGGTTTGACCAATGATCCTTTGATGCTTAAATCAACATTCATATGTTAGATCATAATAATTGAACGAGAAGAATATACTTAGAGTATATATATAGAGTTGTTTATACCATATTCCATCCAAGCGGGATGTCACAGTTACTGTAACTTGGAGTCGATAAGCGCCTTTTTTCCAAGGACTTTTGAAATAGAAATATGGTGTTTTGTATTTTGTGACGAGCGTTCCGAGCCCCCGAGCCCTTCGGACGATGCGATCCATGCGATATTTTGACGGAGCATTTTTTTAAGGTTTGAATTTGGCTTCGAGCCGCATTTGATTCCGATTGAAGTTGAATCACAGGATCTTGAAGATTTGTTCGCTTCTGTTTGACAGGCTTGAACGATGGGTCGACATTGAACTTGTGTGAGATGATATCGGGAACAACATATTCCTGCAAAAAAGATATCAGCTTTTCTCGGAGGTTGAGATCGAGGGATGATCCGATGAGGACTTTTTACTCAGGTTTGCTTTGATCTGGGATGACTTCTTCCATGTGATAACATTGATTGATTCGAGAGTGCCTTGAGCATTTTTGAATCTTCCAGTCACCGGGATAGCGGTTCGTTCTGGGTTTCCCTTATCCGTCATTTTCCTGCGATGAAAGTAGAGGAAACTCCAAGAAACTGTTAGTATGGTGCACGTTTCGTCGAGGATTTTCTCTAGATGGGGTCCCACGGATGGCGCCAAACTGTTAATGCCAAAAATCGCACCAAAGGGACAACTTAAGGTCGATGTGGACTTAACAACTAAAGAAAGGAACCTCTCGACAAAACGTGCGACGAAGATAAAAATAAATGAGACAAGGGATTTGATGACGCAGGAAAAACCTCAATCGAGGAAAAAACCTGCGGACGACAGTGGGTGTCGTCGTTGTACTATGGTCGCCAATCAGGGGCGATGTCCTTGGTACTGGCGTCGGTCGTACGATGGTTACAATACAAATGAAGGAAATGCTTCGAAATGTAAAGTACAAGTGTTTAAAGTGTAAAACAGGTGTTTGTCGTGTGTGAATACAAAGTGTAAATAACTGTTGATCGAAGGCTGTTGTCATGATTCTATGCGACGATCGTACGGAGCGGGCGACGTCGTGGTCGAGTGTCGAGTGTCGAGTGTCACGAGGAACTCTCGACTTGCCTTTCAGGAGGGACGACGGAGGTTTTTTGGGTCTTCGTCGGGACCTTATCTTAATACAAGATATGGTTCATAACAAGTGTCTTACCTTTTCTTGTCGTGGTCAAGACCTGCATTGTAAACAGAAGAAACGGATGTTTAACGGATAGTATAATCGTAAGACTAGGTCGTAAGACCAGGATGTCAGGACGATGTTGTCGCAGAGCCAGAGCAATATAACACCGATGGCAGAAGACTGTCGACGTAAGATCGACAAGTCATAACTGGCGACACAAGACTAGTGACGTGTGATCGTTAGATGTAAAGACACTGTCTTGAGTAACTATTGACACCAGATGTCTTTCAATAAGCAATTATCGTGGTTATTAGCGTATGTCGGGGATATGATAATAACGGGTATTATCCTTGTCGGTCGGGGGTAATCAATGTCCATGGGTTATGTCGAGGGTGTTTCCCAGGTCGGTCGAGGGTGTGATTTTTTACCCAAACAACGACCAAGAGAAAACCGCTTTCATGACGGATCGAGGTATTTATTGTTACAAAGTTATGCCTTTCGGACTAAAAAATGCAGGTTCTACCTACCAACGGCTGGTAAACAAGATGTTCAAAGACCATCTTGGAGACACGATGGAGGTATATATCGACGACATGTTAGTGAAGTCGAAACAAGCGATTGATCACATTGATCACCTCAGGCAATCGTTCGACATCCTCCGGAAGTATAACTTGAAGCTCAATCCGACGAAATGTTCCTTTGGCGTTAGTGCCGGGAAGTTCCTGGGTTTTATGGTCACTCGTCGAGGCATTGAGGCTAACCCCGACCAAATCAAGGCCATCATTGAGATCAAATCTCCTCGAAATTTCAAAGAAGTCCAGAAACTCACCGATCGAGTAGCAGCTCTAAACAGGTTTATCTCCCGATCGTCAGATAAATGTCATCTATTTTATAATATCCTCAGGAAAAATAGGGGCTTCGACTGGACCAATGATCATGAACAAGCCTTGCAAAAACTCAAGGAATACATGGCGTCGCCTCCTCTGTTGTCAAAACCTCACGATCATGAGATCCTACAATTGTATTTGGCTGTCAGCCCAAATGCAGTAAGTGCTGTTCTGACACGAGAAGATGAAAAACAACAATTGCCGATCTACTATTTAAGTAAATCTCTTCTGGATGCAGAAACCAGGTATTCCTCTATGGAAAAATTTCTCTTGTCGCTAGTCACAGCTGCTAAAAAACTGCGACCCTATTTTGAGTCGCATCCCATTACTGTTGTAACTAACTTTCCTCTTAAGTCTGTCTTAAGAAAACCTAAGTTGACAGGTCACCTGGCAAAATGGAGTATATATCTCAGCAGTTACGACATCGATTTCAAGCCCAGGACCGCGATCAAATAGCAAGCCTTGGCAGACTTCATTGCTGATTTCAACCCTGAATTGGAGAAACAAGCAGAACTCAAAGTATCAACTGTGGCAACTCACGACGACGTGCCTTGGATCTTATATATCGATGGATCATCCAACATTAGAGGCTCTGGATTGGGCGTCGTCTTAAAGTCTCCACAGGGGGGGAAGATGGTATACTCGGTCCGATGCGACTTCAAAACCACCAATAACGAGGCTGAGTATGAAGCCCTGATCATGGGAATGAATATGGCCCACGACTCGGGGGCAACCGCACTGCATGTCAAGAGCGATTCCCTGCTGGTAGTAAATCAGATCAATGGAGAATTCGCAGCCAAGGATTCAAAAATGACAGCATATCTAAGCGTGGCAAAAGAAATTTCCAAAAAATTTAAATCTTTTTCTATTGAACAGATTCTGCGAGACCAGAACACTCAGGCCGACGCATTGGCAAACCTTAGGTCCGCTTTAGTTGAACCAAAATTTGATGTTATTCCTATGATTCACCTGGCAACGCCGTCCATTCGAAACGCAGACGTCATCCCGATCGAAGACGAAGAGGATGATTGGTCACGCGACATTCGAAATTTCCTCGTGCACGACCAACTCCCCGAAGACAAAATGGAGGCTCGAAAAATCAGATTCAAAGCATCTAAGTACGTCATGATCGAAAATAAGCTTTATCGGCGATCATCGACGAGCTTAAATTTAAGGTGCGTCATCAACAAAAGTCAAGCCCAGAAAATCCTCCAAGAGATGCACGACGGCGAATATGGTAATCATTCAGGAGGTCGTAGCTTGGCTAATCGTATCTCCCGACAAGGGTATTTTTGGCCGACACTGCGACAAGACGCTATCAAGTACGTCCAGAATTGCGACCCCTGTCAACGACACTCAGGTATGTCTCATAAACCTTCGGAACCTTTGCACTCAACACTTATCCCATGGTCTTTCATGAGATGGGGAATGGATATTGTCGGCAAACTACCACCCGCTCCAGGACAAAAGGTATTTCTCCTTGTACTTACGGACTACTTTTCTAAATGGGTCGAAGCGACTGCCTTTTCCCAAATTAGGGATAAAGAAGTTATTTCTTTTATCCAGACTAACATCATATGCAGGTTTGGGATTCCATCCGAAATTGTCTGCGACAATGGATCCCAATTCATAAGCGACAGGACCCAACAGTTCTGTGAAGATAGGAACATCAAGCTGACGACATCGACTCCCAGATATCCCCAAGCCAATGGACTTGCCGAGTCGAGTAATAAGACTATTGTAGCCTCGATCAAGAAACGATTAAAAGCTGCAAAAGGAAGATGGGTTGAAGAACTCCCTTCAGTCCTATGGGCAAATCGCACGACACCCCGCACGTCCACAGGACAAAGCCCCTTCTCTCTCGTCTACGGTTGTGAAGCCGTCCTACCAATCGAAGTTCATCTCCCGACTTCGAGGCACACTTCCATCGACCACAACTTGGTTGATTTAAGTCATGACCTCGACGCCCTAGAAGAGCTCAGAGAATCCGCCTTGATCAGGATGGCGTCGCAGAAGCAGGCAGTCGAGCGACATTTCAATAAGCACGTCAAAATTAAAGTCTTTCAAGAAGGCGATTACGTCCTCCGTCGAGTATTCCCAAACACCCAGGAGCTCAACGCATGTAAGCTTTCTACTAAGTGGGAAGGACCTTACAGCGTCTCCGAAGTCGTTGGTAAAGGAGCCTATCGACTTCAGACCCTCGACAATCAAGAAATCCCGCGAAGTTGGAACGCGACGCATCTGAAAAAATATTTCTTTTAGAGTCGCCTTCCTCTCATGCAAAGTTTTTTTTACACGACAGTGAACGTCGTGAGATCGTTGGAGATCCGATGACCGACCTCTAACGAACTTTGTCGCAGGTACGCACGACATGAGTACCCGAGTGTGTGACTTAATTGTTTTACCACAGGGGCATACATTCTGGAATTTCATCATACGATACAGTCACATGTAAGGTCTAAACGATCCCTCGATCTAAGTTTCTGGAACTTAGAAAAACTTTGTATGTTCTAACACATCGATGATATATATTTGTGGTTATTATTACAGTCCAAATACATGATTTATGTTTCAACCGTTATATTGCAATAAAAGCCTAAGTCGCACGATCCTCCGTTTATTTCATACTTAACGAATCTTATGATCAATATTACATTTATCCACGACATATGTAATTAAAAACACGAGTTCAGCAAAAGAAGGAGCTTCATTGAACGATTACATATGAACGACCGATAGTCGGACAAGTAAATACAAAGTCAAAAGTCGTTGCATACCAACAACCCGAACATAAAAAGTCTAGCTCGTAAACCCAAAAATCTACCCTAGAACTAAAGAAGCACGTCGATGGCAAGCTCTGTTCAAAAATCTCGATCTTCGAAATCCTATCAATCCCGAAGAACTGATGCAAGGATCAAACAAGTATATTAGGAGTTATCTTCCAACTCCTTACGCCTCGACACTCTGAGAATGTGGCTCTTAAGATTAATGTTAAGGTTGGAGGAAGGAATATATTCTTCTCGACGATTGACCTCCACTCCAACATTTTCTCTGCCTTCACACACTTAATAGGAAGAAACAGGAACATCTGTCAAATACAGAAGGAACACGTTAGCAAAACATTCAGCTAAAGAACATCGATAACACAAGTTTTGAAAGAAAAACTTACAAGGAACTCCAGTTCGGCTAAACACAGCCCTATCTCTCCAATAGAGATCCTTTGAAAACACTCCTCGGAAACTAAGGGCTGATATTTCCCCAGATGCAGAAGTGACTTCATCCTGACAAGGACGTAGTCAAACGAGAGGGACGGCGACAGCACAAAACTGATCACCATAAGTTCCTCCTCGTTCTCTCTCGTCTTTACACCCCCGCCCCTGTCGGCTGACAAAAGGGTTGACGTGGCAGAAGACATCGTCGCCAGGTGCACAGAATACACAGACATCGTAACCAACATCGTTAACGATTCGGGTATCGCAACCCTTGATAGATCTCCAACCACCCAAGATTTGAACAAAGTCGAGATTCTAGAGAAGGGCCTCATTAGAAACAGAAAACTTTTAAAGAAAATCTCTAAAGAAAGCAACCCATTGTGGTCTCTATTTATGCAGGAAATCACAACAAGTCGAGTCCGCTGATGATCAACACGCGTCCATACCTATCCGAATCTTCGACACCTGTCTTCGACAGCTAGTAGGCATCATCGTGCATCAGTATGATGTCATAACTTTTCAACTTCTCGTTAAGTTAAAGGCGAACCGGTCTAGTTCCACGACAACCAGGTAAGTCCCTCAACCCAGGTCATAAGTCTAAGCGTTCGACAAGCAAAATTAAAAACTTAAATTTGACATTCAATTTTCAAATTTTGGGGGCAAACTGTTTGGGCAAAAAATCACGTCGCTCGACCGCGACCAGAACAAGTAAGACGTACGATTAGGGACTATATCTTGTATTAAGATAAGGTCTCGACAAAGACCTAGAACACCATCGTCGTCCCTCATAAAAGATAAGTCGAGAGTTCCTTACGACGCTTGACCATAGCGTCGCCCGATCCGCACGACTATTATATAAGGACGTGCGACTTCGACCAAAGCTAACATTAACCATGACCGTTTGTTAAGTGTTTAATGCAGGAGTAAAAGTCATTAAGGAGCAACGACTATAACCGACGCAATCATTAAACAGCCGGTGACCGTAACGGACGAAGATCATTACTCCGGCGACCGTTTCCAACCGTTAAGGCCATTAAAGGAGCATTTATGGATGAAGCTAAGGACGCGAAGACTATAAAAATCAAGCTCAATCAACATTTCAAGACATCGAATATCCGGCGATTAACAACCGAAGCAATATTCAAGAACACCTGAAGTGAAGAACCATTATTCTAAGTATCGCTCTCGACGCACGACAACAGCCCTCGACCAGCAGTTCACACTTTGTTTCGTACACGACAAACACCTGTTTTTACGTTCAAACACTTGTACTTTACATTTCGAAGCATTTTCTTCATCTGTATTGTAATCACTGTACGATCGACACCAGTACCGAAGGACATCGCCCCTGATTGGCGACCATAGTATAGCGACGACACCCACTGTCGTCCGCAGGTTTTTTCCTCGATTGAGGTTTTTCCTGCGTCATCAAATCCCTTGTTTCTTTATTTTTATCCTCGTCGCACGTCTCGTCGAAAGATCCTTTCTTTAGTTGTTTAAGTCCACATCGACCTTAAGTTGTCCGTTTGGTGCGATTTTTGGCATTAACAACAAATACTTGTTTTACATTCCAAACACTTGTACTTTACATTTCGAAGCATTCTCTTCATTTGTATTGTAATCACTATACGATCGACATCAGTATCCAAGGACATCGCCCCTGATTGGCGACCATAGTGCAGCGACGACATCCCCTGTCGTCCGCAGGTTTTTTCCTCGATTGAGGTTTTTCCTACGTCATCAAATCCCTTGTTTCTTTATTTTATTTATCGTCGCACGTCTCGACCTTAAGTTGTCCCTTTGGTGCGATTTTTGGTATTAACAGTTTGGCGCCATCCATGGGACTACATCTAGAGAAAATCATCGACGAACGTGCATTCTACTAATAGTTTCTTGGAGTTTCTTCTATTTTCTGTTGCAGGAAAATGGCAGCCCCTGGAAATCTGCAGCAAGTCGTCGCTCAGATGTATCAGGAGCTTGAGGTTGCCAGGAATCAACTCAATGCAATGGCAGAGCAGAATCGCAGAGCAGCTGAAGAGATCACGCGGCTAAGGAATCCTTTTGGACCCTAGAATGGTCCTAGACCATTCATCCATAATCCAGGTCCGGGACCAGGCCCGTCCGCACAGAATCAGCATCCAAGTCCATTCATGCAGAATCAGCCACCGGGTCCATTCATTTCGAATCCCCAGTCTGGGCAGATTCCCCCTCAGCACATCCGACCACCACCCTTGAACAATGGATCCCAACCATTGCAAGGTTCGCCCAGCCGTTTCAGAATGGATCCCAGCCGTTTTCCCAGCCGTTCCAAAGTGGTCCGCAACCTTTCCAGCAAGGATCGCAATCTTTCCAGCAGAGATCGCAGCCATTTCAGTAGGGACCACAATCGTTTCAGAATGGACCGCAACAATTCCACTATGGGTCGCAGCCATATTTTGTCCCGTTCAACGGGGACACCAATGGTTCGTCGCATGGTAATGGCACTAGTCCAGGGACCAATCCCTAGACAGGGGAAAATCTTGATCTTAACGATCCCGTCGCCCAGCGTTTGAAGATGTTAGAAGACCAAAATGAGCACGTCCTGTCCTTGCTCGCCAAGTTGCCTAGGGCAGCCGTGCCTGTCAATGTCGAGCCTCGCTCGGGGTATCAAGCGTCGCCCTTCATCGACGAGATCGCCACCGTCGAGGTCCCAAAGAAGTATAACATTCCTGCCTTCACTCCCAAGTATTCGGGTGTGACCGATCCAACCGAGCATGTCGCGCAGTATAAGCAACTCATGTGGACAATCTCGATTCCACACATGTACCAGGAAGTATGCATGTGCAAGAGTTTCGGGGCGACTCTCACTGGCCCAGCTCTCCAGTGGTTGATCAATCTCAAACCCAAATCTATCGGTCGTTCGCCGAATTGGTCAACCAATTCTCCCGACAATTCGCCAGCAGTCGTAAGATGGAAAAGCAAACTAGTGATCTGTACTATGTCGTGCAGAAGACCAATGAGTCTATTCGAAGTTATTTCAATAGATTCAATGCCGAAATGATCAGTTTCCGCAATTGTGACATCAAAACTGCGATCAAAGCCTATAAGCGTGGTCTAGACGATAGTTCAGGTCTGTATATCGATCTGACCAAGTATCCCCCAGAGACTTTCGAAGACGTCCGAGCTCGAACCTTAGCATATATGAGGTTCGAAGACGACGCAGTCTTTCGTCGCAAACACACTGACGACAAGAAGCCGTTAGGTGTCAAGAAGCCAGAATTCAAGCCGAAAGCCATATCCAGAATAGAGCCAGCGCGTCAGATTTCAAACGTTCGTTTCGAGACGAAGGCAGAAGCTAAAACCGCGACTAAATTCCCCGTGTACCCCAAGATCTCCTCTTATGGGTTCAAAGGGTCGGCTAAAGACTTAGTCGAAGCTCTGAAGACCACCCAAGCAACCATCCGGTGGCCGAAGAAGTCTGACTTGGACGATGCTAAGAAGGATAAATCAAAGTGGTGCGACTTCCACGTCGACCATGGTCATGCGACAGATGATTGTAACGCACTCAAGAAGGAATTGGCATATCATGTTCCACAAGGTAATCTCAAAGATATTATTGATAATGTCGTTATTAACAACCATCGACCGTCGACTCCCGAGCATGCAAAAGTTGTCAATTAAAATCCCCTACGCTATTGGGAACCCTGAAGATCGAGAATGAGTCGAAACGTCGCTATGGTGCCCTGTCGTACGCCGACATGATCAATCACAGACAGTATCTCATTGGATCGTCGTGTCGTCCTGTCATTTAAAACCTATTTTTCTTTCCAAAAAGAATAGGATAATAAATGACAGGGGGGCAATACCCCATGAAGGAGAAAGGTATGATTTCTAACTCTTTTCCATACAAATTTTTCTCACAAACAGCTACTGACTTAAGCATCGGAGGGTCGTTGGTGAGCCAACGACCAACCCTCGACATCGTTTTATCGCAGGATCGCACGACATAGACAATCAGGTCCATGACTTGATCACACCTTACAACTAGTCGAACGACTTGGTCGCACGATCGCATAGACGGCTTCGCAGCCTGAGCTTCTTAACTTAGAAAAACTTCGCGTTTTGAATAAATACCTTAGTCGCATGTATTGGTGTTTGATTAGCATACATTCTAAACGAATGCCTTATTTTTTCTTTCTTATACCCTGTATGGATGCTTTGATCGTATGTTCTCATATTTTATAAGCGCCTTGGTCGCATGATTTCTATGTATCTTATGTTCAATCGATGCGATAGTTGTTTACCAATAAAGTTCAAACCAAAAAAGTGCATTCATCAGTAAAATTGTCAAAAACGCGCTCGACCACCAACGGTCGAGCAGTAAAACAAAAAAGAAAGAGAAAATTCTTAAACTAAAGAAGGAACATCCGTTGCATTCGTGCCCGAAGTCCCATCCAGAAGGTTTTCGCCTGCCAGCTCTTCTTCGACATCTTTCTCATCATCTAAGTCAAGATCTCTCTCGGTCCCAACGCCATTCAGATAGGTGTCCAACTCCTCCTTCGCCAAAGCAAGAGGGTCTTTTCCTAGCAGGTGTCGTCGCATGATAGCAGCACGCGCAGTAAGTCGAGCGTAAGAAAAGAAAGACCTATTCTCAACCTTCAACTCCTCGAACTCTTCCTCCAAGTTCGTCGCTTTAATCTTGGATTCTTCAACCTCCTTTTTCTTCGCAGCTAAAGATGCCTTCATCCCCTCCAGCTCCTCCCTCTGATCACGCATCAAAGATAGAGATTCCTTCAAACGGGAATCCACCTCGTCCCTTGCATGACTAAGGGCATCTAGCTCGTCAAAAGCATGGTCAAGACGCATTGACATCGCCTCTTCGTGCTCCAGGGCAGCTTTTTCCTTAGCCAACGCTGCTTCTTCGTCCTTGATAACAGAAGCCGTCAAGCTCCCTACATTCGTCGTCTCAGCCTGTAATGCTAAGCAAGCTTGAAGTGCCTGCAAAATCATAAAAATGAACATCGTCAATAAACAAACGACAACGAATGCGACAAAACAAGTTTTGAAAGAGAAACTTACCAAGAATACGAGTCCAGCTGCATGGAACTCTTTTTTCTCAAAAGAAAACCCGTCAAAACGCTCCCTGAAAGACGGGAGCACATATTTTTCTAAGTGGGGAAGCAACTTCGTCTCGTCCAAGACATTGTCATCCAGAAAATCCGACGGCAATGTAAAGTTGACCGTCGTCTCCCCCACAGATCCTTTCTGCGCGCCTTTGCCCATGTCGGGCGATGAAGGGCCGGATAGGACGACGGGAAACATCGTCGCCGGTTGCGCAGTATCCACGGATCAGCCTGAGTCATCATCCTAGTAACAGAAGATGACATCCGTGCATGAGATTCCCCTGTATGGGCGAAAACAAAGGATTAGACACTCGAAGAATAAAAATAGATTAAGTTAAGAAGAGAAGAGAAGAACAATTACCGGTTATCTCTACTTCCAGATCATCTACTTCAGTCCCCTCGGACTCCTCTTCTTCTTCATCATTTTTCTCCCTTTCCTCTCGACCCATTCTGATCCTATCACTCAAGAAAACAGTGTCGTCATCCTCATCTACCAGGTGACAATTAACGTACGTCCGATCCCTGCCACTGAACTCTAAAAATTTCTTGATCTTAGCCTTGGATTCTTGATCAGGTTTTACTTTGTCAAAATTAATATCTGAGCATAAGAGAAAAGAACAGTCAAAGAGGAATCAGATAAGAACCGGTTAAAAAGATATAGATCGACAACTCACCCGTCATATTCCAGCCCTCTCTGATCCAGTCACTATCAGAGTCGAGCGTCGCCAGCCGTACGAATACATATTTCTTCTTCCACCCACGATCATTGACTGATGTATTTAAAACCAAAGTACGATCACCTTTATGTCTCGAAAACAAGCTATAGCGCCAATACTGGTCCTTCATAACTTTGTACGCCGTCAGAAGGTCCCTCACACCCATCGGTGAATCCCAACCGGAAGTAAGTCGTTCAATGACCAAAATGACTCGCCAAAACTGGGGCATCAGTTGTCCTGGAGAGAGGTCAAATTCGCACATAAACTCCTTGGCTAGAGGCGAATATGGCCAGCGGAAACCTATCTTAAATGGGTACTCATATATAACAACATACCCTTTAGCACACATTTCAGGACGAACACCACCAGCCCTGTTTATAATGATCCCCATGGGAATCCTAGCCAGGCTTCTGAAGTCGTCTAGATCGTCCTCGGTTTCTATAATACTCTTAGGGTCGACATCTCTAAACCTGTCAAATTAATAAGCAAGTCCGAAAAACCCCAGATATCCCAGTTCTTCTTAGCTTTCTTGGCAATGGACTTGCGGCGCATACGACGACTAAAGAATTGGTATCTTATATGATCCCGAAAATTGATAATTCCGAACAGGGTAATCGAACGAAAAGCGACAAAGAAACCCTAAGAGAAAGCTCTGCTCAACACTGTCCTAAATCGTAAACAGAAGAAAACCAATCGCAATATCTATTTATGCGGACGGATATGTCAGATCGAGTCCTTCGGCAAATCAACACGCGTCCATGTCCTTTCGTATACCCACCCGGATCTTCGACACCTGTCCTCGACAGCTGGTAAGCATCATCACGCGTCAGTATGACGTCACAACTTTTCAACTTCTCGTTCAGTTAAAGGCGAACCGGTCTAGTTCCAAGACAACCAGGTAAGTCCCTCAACCCAGGTCACAAATCTTCGACAAGCAAAATTTAAAACTTAAACTTGACATTCAATTTTCAAATTTTGGGGGCAAACTGTTTGGGCAAAAAATCACGTCGCTCGACCGCTTCCGGAGACCGTTTCCAACCGTTAAGGCCATTAAAGGAGCATTCATGGATGAAGCTAAGGACACGAAGACTATAAATATCAAGCTCAATCAACATTTCAAGACATCGAATATCCGGAGATTAACAACCGAAGCAATATTCAAGAACACCTGAAGTGAAGAACCATTATTCTAAGTATCGCTCTCAACGCACGACAACAGCCCTCGACCAGCAGTTCACACTTTGTTTCGTACACGACAAACACTTGTTTTACATTCCAAACACTTGTACTTTACATTTCGAAGCATTCTCTTCATTTGTATTGTAATCACTGTACGATCGACACCAGTATCCAAGGACATCGCCCCTGATTGGCGACCATAGTGCAGCGACGACATCCCCTGTCGTCTGTAGGTTTTTTCCTCGATTGAGGTTTTTCCTGCATCATCAAATCCCTTGTTTCTTTATTTTATTTATCGTCGCACGTCTCGTCGAAAGATTCTTTCTTTAAGTTGTTTAAGTCCACATCGACCTTAAGTTGTCCCTTTGGTGCGATTTTTGGCATTAACAATCGTATCAAACGCAATCCACGCCTTCGAAGACATTTCCCACAGAGTTGTCATCTTCGACTTTAGTGAAACCTCAACGTAACGATCAAAGTCTTTGCAAACAAGCTCGGGATGTGCCATTCTCCTAGCAGAAACAATAGGCACCCTCATCATGGGACAAGCATAAAAACGATGAATTCAGAAATCCTTGAAGACTTTAGCAAATGGTCATACCTTATATAGATACTCAAAGGCCTCGAAGCTTTAAGCAAGCAGAAAATCTTGGCAAACATGGAAAATATTGATCAAAGAACAGCAAGGAAATCAAGAAGAAATCTCTGTGTAAAACCTTTTGAAATCGTAAACGAAAATAGACCCATAGTGGTCTCTATTTATGTAAACGATCGTGTCAGATCGAGTCCCTCGATGGTCGACATGCGCCCCTGTCTTTTCGAATGACCACACTGATCGCCGACACCTGTCTGTGACAGCTGCTAAGCATCATCGTGCGTCAGCGTGACGTCGCGACTTTACCATCTTTTCGACTTCCCTCTCTAGTTTGAATTGAACCAATTCAGTTCCAAGACAACCAAGATAACTTTCGACACGTGTCATAACCTCGAACCCCCGACAAGCAAAATTTAAAAATCAATTTTTTGCCACTCCACTTTTTCAAATTTTGGGGGCAAACTGTTTGGGCAAAATTTCATCAGTCTCGACCACGACCAAGGTAAGGAAAACACTTATTTTACTTCCCCATAGTAAGGTAAAATTATAGTACTTTGTCCCTTGGTTAAAAGTCAAATCGTATGTTATCTACCTCACGACACTTGACCACGATGTCGTCTAGTTCTCACGACCGTCGCATAAGACCATGCGACCTCGACCAACTAATGTTCGTTATGACTGTTACGTTTGTTCAGTGTTTAATGCAGGAGTCAACGTCATTAATGACCAACAGCTACAACCAGTAAAGGGCCATTAACAGCATTAAAGACAACGTCCGTTACGACAGTTACATAAAGAATTCAAGAGATCAATCAAAGCACCCGAAGGCTACAAATATAGAGTTCCATCATCATTGAAGGGGACCGCATCCAAGAATCACACTACGTACTCAAGAACATACGAAGAAAAGAACTTTCTCACAACAGATCGCTCTCGACGCACGACATCGACGCACGACTCCCACGCTCAACGCATAGTTTTTACGCACGACACACAGACTATACACACGACGCACATTGTTTTTACATTCGAAGCACTTGTTACTTTACATTTCGAAGTCTTTCCTTCATTTGTATTGTAATCTCTGTACGATCGACACCTGAAACATAAGGACATCGCCCCTGTTTGGCGTCCATAGTGCAGCGACGACTTCCACAGTCATCCGCGGGTTTTTTCCTTGTTGAGGTTTTTCCCGCGTCACCAAATTCTCTATCTCTTTTACATTTTTTTTATCTTAATCGTGCGCTTTGTCGAGAGATTCTTTTCTTTAGTTGTTGTTTGGGCAAAAAATCACTAGTCTCGACCACGACCAAGAAAGGTAAGACACATGTTATGAACCTCCGTCGTCCCCCCTAAAGAAGTCGAGAGTTCCTCACGACACTCGACCTCGACGTCGCCTAGCTCACACGACCGTCGCATAAAACCATGCGACCTCGACCGACTAACGCGCTATACGACTGTTATGTTTTGTTCAGTGTTTAATGCAGGAATCAACTCCATTAATGGACAACGGCTATAACCGACGAAGTCAGTTATGAACATCTAAACCCGCATTAAAAGATGGCAACCGTTACGATAGCTATCAAAGTCCTTAATGATCCAATTAAAAGTGCCCAAAGACTATAAATTCCAAGCTCAATCCTCAGTTCAGGGGACATCGAATAACACATAGAGGAACACAGATACAACGCAGAACATCAGACACAAGCACTTGAACTCCGAAGAACACTTGAAGCACATAAATCGCTCACAGAAGAATCGCTCTTAACGCACGACATCAGCACTCGACACACAGTTTAAACACACGACGCACACTGTTTTACATTAGAAAACACTTGTAACTTTACATTTCGAAGTCTTTCCTTCATTTGTATTATAATCTCTGTACGATCGACACCTGGAACACCAAGGACATCGCCCCTGTTTGGCGACCATAGTGCAGCGACGACATCCACTGTCATCCGCAGGTTTTTTCCACGTTGAGGTTTTTCCTGCGTCATCAAATTCTCTGTCTCGTTTATATTTTTGTCTTGGTCGCACGCCTTTGTCGAACGATTCCTTTCTTTAGTTGTTAAAGTCCACATCGACCTTAAGTTGTCCCTTTGGTGCGATTTTTGGCATTAACAGTTTGGCGCCATCCGTGGGACCTCATCTAGAGAAAATCTTCGACGAACGTGCGTCTTACTAACGGTTTCTTGGAGTTTTCTTTGTTCTCTGTTTCAGGAAAATGGCAGCCCCTGGAAATCAGCAGCATGTCATTGCCCAGATGTACCAGGAGCTTGAAGTCGCTCGAAATCAAATCAACGCCATGGCAGAGCAAAGTCACAGAGCAGCTGAGGAGATCGCACGATTAAGGAATTCTTCTGGATCTCAGAATGGTCCTAGGCCATTCGTTCAGAATCCAGGCCAAGGATCGTTCGGACAGAACGGTCCTCGACCATTCGTGCATAATCCAGGTCCAGGATCAGGTTCGTTCGCTCATAATCAGCATCCAGGTCCGTTCATGCAGAACCAGCAGCCGGGACCGTTCAATCTAAATCCCCAGTTCGGGACGGTTCCTCCTCAGCATATAATGCCACCACCCCTGCAGAATGGATCGCAGCCATTTCCGAATGGATCGCAGACATTTCTGAATGGGTCGCAATCGTTTCAGAATGGATCGCAGCCATTTTTGAATGGGTCGCAGCCGTTTCAGAATGGGTCGCAGCCGTATTTTGTTCCTTTCAACGGAGACGCCAATGGCTCATCGCATGGCAATGGCACCAGTTCAGAAGTCAATCCGCAAGCAGGGGCAAATCTCGACCCCAATGACCACGTCGCCCAGCGATTGAAAATGCTAGAAGATCAGAACGAGTGTGTCCTATCTTTGCTCGCCAAGCTACCTGGGGCAGCCGTGCCCGTCGACGTCGAGCCCCGATCAGGATTTCAGGCGTCGCCCTTTATCGATGAGATCGCGACCGTCGAGGTCCCGAAGAAGTACACCGTCCCCGCCTTCACGCCCAAGTATTCGGGAGTGACTGATCCGACAGAGCACGTCGCGCAATACAAGCAGCTCATGTGGACAATCTCGATCCCACACATGTATCAGGAGGTCTGTATGTGCAAGAGCTTCGGTGCGACTCTCACCGGTCCTGCTCTCCAATGGATGATCAATCTCAAACCCAAGTCCATCGGGTCGTTCGCTGAATTGGTCATCCAATTCTCTCAGCAATTCGCCAGCAGAAGACCAATGAGTCTATCTGAAGTTATTTCAAAAGATTCAATGCAGAGATGATCAGTATTCGCAATTGCGACGTCAAGACTGCAATCGAAGCTTATAAGCGTGGTTTGGATGATAGCTCAGGTTTATATACTGATCTAACCAAATATCCTCTGGAGAATTTTGAATACGTCCGAGCTCGAACCCTAGCGTATATGAGGGTAGAAGACGACGCTGCCTTTCGTCGCAATCATATCGACGACAAGAGGTCGTTAGGTGTAAAGAAGCCAGAGTTCAAGACGAAAGCGATTTCCAAAATAGAGCCCGCGCGTCATATCTCGAACGTCCGATTCAAGACAAAAGCAGAGGCTAAGACCGTGACCAAATTTCCTCAGTACCCCAAGATATCCTCTTACGGATTCAAAGGGTCCACTAAGGATTTGGTCGAAGCACTGAAGACCGCCCAGGCGACCATTCGATGGCCTAAGAAGTCCGATCAGGACGACGCTAAGAAAGATAAATCTAAGTGGTGCGACTTTCATGTCGACCATGGTCATGCGACAGATGATTGCATAGCTCTCAGAAAGGAGCTAGCGTATCATGTCCCGAAAGGAAATCTCAAAGATATCATCGATGACGTCGTTACTCCAACTAGCGACCATCGACCGTCAACCCCCGAGCATGCAAAGGTTGTCAATTGCATCATCGGCGGTTCAGATGTCTGTGCTCTGACATGTTCCGCAGCCAAGCGTCATGCCAGTCAAGCACCTGACGATCGGCCTATTCCGCGTTCATCATGGCCCAAAGGAGATTTGGAGTTAGAAGCTATGAAGATCATATTCGACCAAGACGACCTCGGTGATTCGTATCAGAAGCACCACGACGGGTTGATTATTCAACTCACGATTGGTAATTGTTTAACCCGACGAGTCTTGATCGATGGGGGCAGCTCAGCGAATGTCATTTTTCTTAACACCATCAAGGCCATGGGAATCGATCGTTCGGAAATCACCCGACGTTCGACGACCTTGATTGGTTTCAATGGAGAAGCGACGAGCACATTTGGAGATATTATCTTGCCCGTATATGCCGGAGGAATCAACAAGCAGACCAAGTTCAACGTCATCGACTGTGCGTCAGCCTATAACATCATCTTAGGTCGACCATGGATCCATGAAATGAAAGCCGTTCCTTCGACATATCATCAGACCCTGAAGTTCCCTACGCCGTGGGGAATCCAGGAGATCAAAAGTGAGCCAAAAGTCGCTCGTGATTGCTATGAGACCACTATGAAGCCGCGAAAATAGACGATCTATTGTGGCGATTCACGACGACATTTAGTGTATCGTCCTAAAATCGCCACAAGGGGGCAATATGGTAGCAATAATCAAGACGTCCTACGTAGTTGCAGCACAATGCGTCTGAAAAGGTACGTCAACCCCTTTTCTATTTTTTCATACGATTTTTCACAACGACGTTTACTAACTTAAGCATCGGAGGGTCGTTGGTTAGCCAACGACCAACCTCTGACAATGTTTTATCGCAGAATCGCACGACATATGTCACTGAGACTGTCGCATGACACCAGCACGATTTCGCAATGTCGCACGACATAAACGATCAGGTCCATGACTTGATCATCCTTCTACAGGGACACACGATTCAAATTCATCGCACGACTCGGTCGTACGATCTCAAAGTCTAGCGATCTCATTATCTAAGTTTCTTGACTTAGAAAAATTTCATACCCTGAACGTATGCTTTGATCGTATGTGCTTATGTTTATATACACGATTTAAAAGTCTTATGGCATACGTTCCAGTTATTGTGTTGCAATGATGCCTAAGTCGCATGATTTCTTGGTTATTCTTTACTTAGTGAAACTTACAATTAACATTGTATTTATAAAATCGCAAGTTCAAGCAGAAGTCTAAGTTTCATTCATCAAAAAACTGTCGATTACAACGGTCGATCAATAAAAACAAAAATTTCTAAACTTGAGGAGGAGCATCAGTCGCATCCTTGCCTGAGGTCCTGCCCTGAAGACCTTCGTCTACCATCTCCTCATCGATGTCCTTCTCGTTATCCGAATCAAGGTCTCTCACCGACCCGACGCCCTTCAAATAAATATCGAGCTCTTCCGACGCCGAAGCAAGAGGGTCCTTCCCAAACAGATGGCGCCTCATAATCGTTGCCCTAGCAGTCAGGCGAGCTATGGCAAAAACAGACTTACCCTCGTCCTTAGCAGCTTGCACCTCTTTCTCCAGACCTCTACCCTGGACTTGGAATCCTCAACTTCCTTTATAGCTGCAGCCAGGGATTCTTTGATCTCTTCTATCTCCTCCCTCTAGTCGGCAATCATGGATAAGGACTGCATCAGACGATGATTGACATCATCCTTCGCTCGACCGACGACCTCTAAGTGTTTCCGGGCGTCATCGAGACGTTTTAACAGAACCTCTCCGCGTTCTGCGGCGACCTTCGCCCTATCCAAAGCCGCGTTCTGCCTCCCTTGCGCAGCAGACATTAGATCCTTTATCTTCATTGTCTCGTCCCGCAAAGCTAGGGAAGCTTGGAACGCTTACAAAATCATAAAACAAATATTGTAAATAAATATACGACAACGAACAACGAACAAACGACACTGACAATGACAATGACAACGACAAACGAATCAAGTCTTGAAAGAAAGACTTGCCATGAAAGCCAGCCCGGCGACATGAGCTCCCGTCTTCTCGATAGGAAACCCCACGAAACGCTTCCTGAAAGAAGGAAGCAGATATTTCCTCAGGTGAGGAAATAGGTTCGTCCCGTCCAGGACACTGCTGGCCATAAAGTCCGACGACAATGTAAAATTAATCGTCGTGACCTTAGCCCCTCCCGTCGGCAGATCCCTGCCCTTGCCGGTCGACAAAGGATCCGACGTGGATGACGGGGACTTCGCTGTTTCCGCCAGAGGCGCAGAACTAATAGGTGTCGCAGCAATCGCATCGGAAGACGACTTCTTGGGCGATGCGACCTTCGCCTTCTCAGGCGTAACGACTCTAGATGAGTCGTGAACCCCTGAAGATGGTTCCCTCGGGATTGTCGTCCTCGTCTTCTTCGGAACATCTGGACCGGTAGACATGAGCTTCTGCCTCTGCTCCCTGTCCTTAAGAGCAAGTTCGAGTTCAGCTGCTCTTTTAGCAGAGACACTCGGCATCCGTGGTTGAGACTCCCCTGGAAACCACAGAAGAGTAAAAATTATAAAAATCACAAGGGAAGAAGATTCGAATTAACAACAGAAAGAAATAAGAAGGTACGCTTACCAGTCATCTCTCTTTCCTCTTTCGACTCCTCTTCTTCCCCCTCTTCCCCCTCGTCCTTTCATATGACCGCGCGGATCATCGACACCTGTCAAAGACAGCTGGTAAGCACCATCGTGCGTCGGTATGACGTCACAACCTCGTTTCCTCTTCGACTTCTCATTCAGTTAGAATCGAACCAATCCAGTTCCAAGACAACCAAGGTAACTTTCGACACGTGTCACGATCCTGAGCACCCGACAAGAAAATTTTAAAATTCGAATTTGCCATCCTACTTTCAAAATTTAGGGACAAACTGTTTGGGCAAAAAATCACTAGTCTCGACCACGACCAAGAAAGGTAACACACATGTTATGAACTATATCTTGTATTAAGATAAGGCCCCGACAAAGACCCAAAAACCTCCGTCGTCCCCCCTAAAAGTTAAGTCGAGAGTTCCTCACGACACTCGACCTCGACGTCGCCTAGCTCACATGACCGTCGCAAAAAACCATGCGACCTCGACGGACTAACGCGCTATACGACTGTTATGTTTTAATCAGTGTTTAATGCAGGAATCAACGCCATTAATGGACAACGGCTATAACTGACGAAGTCAGTTATGAACATCTAAACCCGCATTAAAAGATGGAAACCGTTACGACAGCTATCAAAGTCCTTAATGATCCAATTAAAAGTGCCCAAAGACTATAAATTCCAAGCTCAATCCTCAGTTCAGGGGACATCGAATAACACAGAGAGGAACACAGATACAACGCAGAACATCAGACACAAGAACTTGAACTCCGAAGAACACTTGAAGCACATAAATCGCTCACAGAAGAATCGCTCTTGACGCACGACATCAGCACTTGACACACAGTTTAAACACATGACGCACACTGTTTTACATTAGAAAACACTTGTAACTTTACATTTCGAAGTCTTTCCTTCATTTGTATTGTAATCTCTATACGATCGACACCTGGAACACCAAGGACATTGATAACTCTATTTTTAGAGTTATTATTTCCATTTATTTTCCACTTTATTTTGTCAATTTTAGCCATTTCAATTCTTAAAACCCCCATTCTTGGTATATTTTTTACAAAAACGAGCAAAAGGAGTGAACCATGGTCTTTAATAAATTTATTGGTAGAATTTAGGTGTTTTTCACGTTTTATCCTGCAGTGACCACTGTTGTGTCCACTCCGGTTCCCCACTCTTCGAGCAGATCAAGAAAACAAAAGAAAACCATGGGCTGGAAATATAAAACCTGGAGTTTAGAAGGTTCAAATGGCAGGAAAATATGGGCTGGAGAAGTACAAGGTAGTTTTCATTGGAGATAGCATCAAGTACACCTCCTTGTACTTGGAGATTGACTTGGAAAAGAGTCCATTGGATAAAAGGATTACACAAGGAACTGATTTCTGCCACAACACAGCAGTCTTTACCCATTGGAAGACCCACCTCTTTTGTGTAATACCCAACTCCTTCTCCTAGTATATAAAGGAGCACTTGGGTATCGTTTATTATCATGCTTGGAGTTTTTGCTTAGCGTTAAATTCTCTCAACTACCACATTAGCTTTAGTCTTTTATTTACTGCAGTAACTAGCTTTAATTTTCAGTAATTTACTTTCTTAGCTTAATTGTAGTTCGCAATACACAGTGACAGGGACGAACCCTCGTTCCCCACTGTGAGTTCTATTCAAGTCACTTTTAGTTTAATTATGTGCAACTTCTACTCTTTTGCTTTCTTTACTTCAAGTATGGGCTAAACACCCTTTAGGATGTAGGAAGGAGAAGTACCTAGATTTTATTAAAAATGCTTGAGTAATCTTTATACTTAGAATATTTGTTGTTTTGGTCATTCATTCTCGATATTTACCCAAGGATGCGAACAAGCCGATCACTTGCAAGGATCTAAAGTCTAGTTCTTAACTTAGAAATAAGTAGAACGTAGTGACACGAGCTTGAATGATGCTAGGGGATTCGAAAGAATTCTTATGACACTTACGAAAGTGAGGTCGGCACAGTGAGCAAATCTCAACCCACTGGAGTAGTAGGAAAGCTAATTTGTGTATTAAAAACACTTAGAGTATTTGTCTCTACACATTCCATCGAGACCTGAAAAGGTCCATTCTTGAGATCACCATTGACAAAACAATAAGTACTAAAAGTATGGGATTTTTATCTAAACGGTGTGAGTATTTTGTAACCGGGATTTTCTAGCGAAAATGTCCACCACGAATACGAGGATCACTTCTAAGGATCGAGTATTTGATATAAAATCTAGGGAAAATCCAACCTACATTCCTCCTTTTTAACCTTTAGTAAATCGTTTAAAGTAGCTATTTCACCAAACCAAACCAAAGTATTATTTTCCTCTCTAATTGAAACTTGTAAAAGGAGCTCATAAGAACCGTATTGTCTTGATTGTCCAGTCCCTGTGGATTCGATTCTGGTATTTTACCAACTATTACTTGTTGTGACGATCATAGTGGACAGTGTACACTTGTACTTCCCACTGTGGACAGTTTGCAACCCACTGCGATTAAAACACATATTTCGCACGTAACAAGTTTTTGGCGCCGTTGTCGGGGACTGGCGTGATTTTAAATCTCAAGATATTAGTTTTTGTTCGAGCCCGAGTAACTCGTTTTTCTAAGCTTTTCGTGTTGCATGCCACGGCAACAACACGAACCTTTGGTACCAATCGATCTTGAAATAGAAAAGACTTTTAGAAGAAGACGTAAAAACAAAAATCGACAACCCCCTGTGATCCCAACTGTAAACATGGCAGCAATACCACCACCTATAGTGGAGACCACAGTGACGATTGCCGATAGCAAAGATCGAAAAATACGGGACTACGCTACTTCCGGAGCTAATGACTTAAGCTCCGGGATTCTAAGGCCCAACATTGTTGCAAACCATTTTGAACTCAAACCGGTGATGTTTCAAATGATTCAAGCCATGGGTCAGTTTGGAGGATCGCCATCTGAGGATCCGCACTCGCACTTAAAATCTTTCTTGGAAATGACCGATTCCTTTCAGTTACAAGGTGTGAGTGATGAAGTATTAAGACTAAGACTTTTTCCTTTTTCACTAAGGGATAAGGCGAAGTCATGGCTGAACTCGCATGCACCTCACTCGATAACCACTTGGCAAGAACTTGCCGATAAATTTTTGCAAAAATACTTTCCTCCAACGAGGAATGTAAGGTTTCGAAATGACATAATTTTGTTTAGGCAAGAAGAAGATGAGGCTGTTTCAGATGCATGGGAACGATTTAAAGATTTACTTCGAAAGTGCCCACATCATGGCATCCCACATTGCATCCAATTGGAGACCTTTTATAATGGTCTTTCCAATGCAGCCAAAATCATCTTAGATGCAACAGCCGGTGGAACATTCACGAGTAAAACCTACAATGAAGGATATCAAATCTTAGAAAAAGTGTCCAACAACAATACCGAGTGGTCCAATCCTAGAGCAGTAGTACCAAAGACCAACACCATCGATTCTGAAGCACTTAAAACCATGAATGCGCAGTTAGTAGCCTTGACCAAAATCGTTTTGAACCAAAATAGAGGCCAAGTTAATTCCGCAACCTATCTCGCCGAAAACTGCTCCCTCTGTGGAGAGGAGCATGTTTTTGATTTTTGTCCAGCAAATCCCGAATCTGTTAATGTCATAGGGACCAACCCGAGGAACAACCCTTATTCGCAGACTTATAATCCAGGTTGGAGAAATCATCCGAATTTCTCTTGGTCTGGTAATCAAGGACTCCAACCCCAAAGGCCGAGTCATATCCAGCAAAGACCACACAACCCCCCTGGATTTCAACAACATCACAGTGGGCAACACCCACAGAACTTTCACCAAGGGCAGTCCTCACAACCATACCAACCACGATCCAACCAACCAGCTGAGGTTCAACAATCGATTGAATCAATTCTCAAGGGTTTTATGAACCAAACCCAGGCAGCCATTAGGAACATAGAGACCCAAGTAGGACAACTAGCAGTCGAAGTTAAGAATAGACCACTAGGGACGTTACTTAGTGACACCGAACACGCTAAGGTGATAGGAAAAGGGTCTGAACATGTCAATTCCATAACACTTAGGAGTGGAAAGGATCTGAAAGATATCATTTTTAAGTCTGATGATTCGCCTCAAATACCCACTGTGATCACCACAGTGGGCACCCCTCAAGTCACTGTGACCCCCACTGTGGGGACCGACATCCCTGACCTTCCCACTTTTGGACCTGTTCCAAAGCCTACTGTTCCAAAGACAATACCTCAGCAAACTCAAATTGACCCACGAAGTATCCCTTTTCCTCAAAGAATGAAGCCTAAAAATGTCGATGTTCAATTTAAAAAATTCTTAGACATTTTTAAACAACTTCATATTAACATACCCTTGGTAGAAGCTCTCGAGCAAATGCCAAGCTATGTTAAATTTTTAAAGGATATTTTGAACAAAAAGAGAAAGTTGGGTGAGTTTGAGACTGTGGCTTTGACCGAAGAATGTAGTGCCCTCCTTACTAGCAAGATTCCACCTAAGTTGAAAGACCCGGGTAGTTTCACCATTCCATGCATTATAGGAGGACAAGAAGTAGGTCAAGCACTTTGTGATTTAGGAGCTAGTGTCAACTTGATGCCGCTGTCCATTTTTAACAAGTTAGGTATTGGAGAGGCTAGACCCACAACCGTGACATTACAACTAGCCGACCGGTTCATTGCCTACCCCCAAAGGGAAAATAGAAGACGTTCTAGTCCAAGTGGATAAGTTTATCTTCCCCGCTGATTTTCTAGTTCTAGATTATGAGGCCGATAAAGAAATCCCAATCATCTTAGGGCGTCCGTTTCTTGCAACCGGACGTACCTTGATCGATGTACACAAAGGAGAACTCACGATGTGGGTTAATGACCAAGAGGTAACTTTCAATGTTTTCAAGTCTCTTAAATATATAGATACCGAAGATTGCTTTGCCTTGAGTTAGATTTATGAAACCCACAGTCTTGACACACTGCCCACTGTGGGGAATACAGTTCCCACAGTGGGGAGTGATAGTGAGCACTCTGAATCTGAGAGTGATGACACTTTAGAGGATGAGTGTAACGAAATGGTTGCAGCTTTTGAACCTCTGGAGTTTAAGGATAGAGATGTTCAACCCCCTTCAATAGAATAACCTCCCGAGTTAGAGCTTAAACCATTGCCTTCCCATTTAAAATATGCTTATCTCGCTAAGGATAATAAACTTCCCGTTATTATCTCTTCCAAACTTAGTGAGAAACAAGAACAACTTCTGATCGATTTGTTGATGAAGCATAAGGGAGCAATTGGTTGGACCATAGCGGACATTAGAGGAATTAGCCCCTCTTTATGTCAAAATAAGATTAACTTGGAGAGTGACCACACTGGATAAGTCCAACCTCAAAGAAGGTTGAACCCCATCATGAAGGAGGTAGTTAAGAAAGAAGTCTTGAAGTGGTTAGATGCCGGTATTATCTATCCCATTGCTAGTAGTAGTTGGGTGAGCCCCGTCCAATGTGTCCCTAAAAATGGAGGGACGACCGTAGTGAAGAACGAAAAGAACGAGCTCATTCCCAATAGGACTGTCACGGGATGGAGAATATGCATGGACTATAGACAACTCAACTTGGCCACTAAGAAAGACCATTTTCCCTTACCTTTCATCGACCAAATGCTTGATAGGTTAGCGGGGAATGAGTTTTATTGCTTTCTAGATGGATACTCTGGATACAACCAAATCCACATCGCCCCCGAGGACCAAGAAAAGACCACCTTTACTTGTCCCTACGGTACTTTTGCATTCCGGAGGATGCCATTCAGATTATGTAATGCCCCAGCCACTTTCCAACGTTGTATGATGACCATTTTTACCGACATGATTGAGGACACCATAGAAGTTTTTATGGATGACTTTTCTGTAATAGGGACATCATTCGACAACTGCTTGTGGAATTTAGAAAAAAGCTTAGTGAGATGTGAGACCCACGACCTTATTTTAAATTGGGAAAAATGCCATTTTATGGTAGAAGAAGGTATTGTCCTAGGTCATCTTGTCTCAAAAAGAGGGTTGGAAGTCGATAAAGCCAAGCTTGAGGTAGTGGCACAACTTCCCGAACCCACAACTGTGAAAGGCATTCGAAGTTTTTTAGGTCATGCAGGTTTTTATAGGAGGTTCATCAAGGATTTTTCAAAAATTACAAAACCCCTATGCAACCTGTTGCAGCATGAAAAAGACTTCATTTTTACAAAAGAATGCCAAAATGCTTTTGAAACAATCAAGGAAGCCTTAGTCACAGCACCCATAGTGACCACTCCAGACTGGTCACTCCCATTCGATGTGATGTGTGATGCCAGCGAGTGGGCTGTGGGGGCTGTTCTCGGACAGAAAAAGAACAAAGTTTTTCACCCCATTTATTATGCGAGTAGAACACTGATTGAAGCTCAGATTAATTACACAGTAACTGAAAAAGAATTACTTGCAGTGGTGTTTGCTTTTGATCGTTTCAGGTCATACTTGATAGGGACAAAGGTCATAGTACACACAGATCATGCGACAATAAAATACTTGATCAACAAGGCTGATTCCAAGCCACGCTTGATTAGGTGGGTTTTATTGCTGCAAGAATTTGACCTTGAGATCGTTGATAGGAAAGGAACAAGCAATCAGATAGCTGACCATCTGTCCAGGCTCGAGAAGATAGTGGGCACTGTTGATCCCACTCCGGTCAGAGAAAATTTTCTCGATGAACAATTGTTATCAGCCCAACATCTCGAAAATAATATTCCTTGGTATGCTGACATTGCCAACTTTTTAGCAAGTGGAGTAAAACCCCATGGGATAAGTGGACAACCATTTAAAAAGTTTTTACATGATACACGACAATATGTTTGGGACGACCCTTTTTGTATAAGATAGGGACGGATCAAATATTGAGGCGTTGTATCCACGGGAGTGAGCAACATCAAATACTCCATGGTTGTCACGCATCCCACTACGGTGGCCACTTTGGTGGAAACCGCACTGCTGCAAAAATCTTGCAAAGTGGGTATTTTTGGCCCACTATGTTTAAAGACTCTTATGAATTTGTGAAAAGTTGTGAGCAATGTCAACGCACCGGGAACATTTCACAAAGGAACGAAATGCCTCTTAACAACATTTTAGAGGTAGAACTTTTTGATGTTTGGGGGATCGATTTCATGGGTCCCTTTCCAAATTCCAACAATAATTTTTATATCTTGGTTGCGGTAGATTATGTTTCAAAATGGGTGGAAGCCATTGCGTGTCATTCTAATGATGCCAATACCGTGGTAAAGTTTTTGCATAAAAACATTTTTACTCGATTTGGAACACCACGGGCATTGATTAGTGATGAAGACACCCATTTTGTGAACAAAGTCATGGCCTCGGTCCTTGCCAAATATGACATACATCATAGAGTAGCCACCGCATACCACCCGCAAACCAACGGTTTGGCCGAGCTTTCAAACCGTGAGATCAAAGGAATTTTAGAAAAAGTTGTTAAACCGCACCGAAAAGATTGGTCAACCAAACTCGATGATGCTCTTTGGGCCTACCGAACGGCCTATAAAACTCCTTTGGGAATGTCTCCATTTAAATTAGTTTTTGGCAAAGCTTGCCATCTACCGATTGAATTGGAGCACAAGGCATTTTGGGCCCTTAAAGAGCTTAACATGAGTGAGGGTGCTGCGGGAATCAAAAGGACTCTACAGTTGCATGAGTTAGAAGAGTTGCGATATCACTCCTATGAAAACGCAAAGTTGTATAAGGAGAAGACCAAGATGTGGCATGATCGTCGAATTAACCATAGGGAGTTCATGGAGGGACAACAAGTATTATTGTTCAATTCTCGTCTTAAACTCTTTCCAGGTAAGCTAAAATCTCGTTGGACGGGACCATATACCATTGTCAAGGTAAGTCCCTTTGGAACAGTGGAGCTGAAGTCCCCACAATCTGGTCAAACGTTCAAAGTCAATGGGCAAAGGGTGAAGCACTTTCTGAATGAAAGTGCCCACATTCCAGCCCACTCTCCACATCACTATGGTTAAGCAAAGTCACAAATCGTTTGTAAATTATTTATTTCAGTTATTTGCTGTCTTTTTTATTATTTTTGGTCTTTTTAATTCTGCATGGTAGTTTGTTTTTATGTGTGTAGGCAAAATTGTCGTTTTATGGAAGAAAATGCTTCGCAGTGGGGAAGGCTCAGGTCACTGCGCTCCCCACTCTTAAATCTGACGGAAGATGAGACCATTTTTGGGGCCCAATGCTGACTAGCTTTCACCTTTTTCTGCCATCAAGTCTACTTTTCTGCCATGTTGTCATAGTTCACCATTTTCCAAGAAAAACCATCATAGTCCTTCTCTCTCTCTCCTAGAAACCGACGGTTCCACCCTAAACCCTTCTTCCAAAATTCCAAAAACCACCTTAACCCCTCAAAAACCACTTTCACTTCCACAAATTCAAAAACACTCTCATTTTCTTCTCCATTTCTCTCTCACGAACCAGAAAAGAAAAAGAAAAAAAACCCTAAAAATGGCAAGAACCAAGAGGATGAACACCAACCCCGATGCACCCACACGTGCGGCCGTCCGCCGCAGGACCGCCGAGGAACAACCGCCGGAAACCGTCACTGGCGACTTAAACGAACCGCCGCCAGTCTCCGGCGAAAACCCGATCATCTCCGGTGCGGCCGACGAGGGTTCTTCACGACACGAAAGCCCAATGGCTATTTCATTTTCGCGAGTCTCAGACACCAGTATCACACATTTCGAGACCGAGGCACTTCTAGCCGAAGAAGAAGAGAGGCGGTTAGCAGAGGAGTTCAAACAGAAAATGGAAGCCATTAGAAAAAGAAAGGAAGAGGTCGAGAGGAGGCGTCAAGAGGAAGAAGAAAGAATCAGAAAGGAAGAAGAGGAAAAGCGAATGGAGGAAGAAAGGTTAAAGGCTGAGAAGGAAAGGATTTTTGAGGAAGAAAGGAAAAGGGCTGAGGCAGAGATTTTTGCTGAAGAAGTGGAGTTTCAGAGGAAGGTTGATGATGACTATCAGGAACAATACCGCAAGCTTGGGGATAATGTTGAAAGAGAGACAGTGAGGATGGATGCCCACAGTGGGGAGGACCCAATTCTGCGGGCCATGAGGAAGAAAGGCGTGGTCTCCAGGTCTGCGGTGACCAAAGCTCTGAAAAACCCGACAAAAAGGCCGGCAAAACAACCGTCAAAGAAAGGTACAAATCTTCAACCCTCTTTGAGTTCATCTTCTGTTGAGGTTGATGTTGGGGATGACCAAGTTCAAACCCAAAACCCACATCAATCCACAGTGGGCACTGCGCATGCCCCAGTGGGGTGCCCAGGCAGTTCACCACTCCGGAGGTGGCTGCCTACTATACGTGCATTGCCATACAGAAACTGAAGTTAGAGAGGGGTTTTGACCCTGAGTTTGTTGAGGCCAACCCATTTGTTAAGAATAGGATTGTAGCGCAAGACTGGTAGATTTTGGCCGCAGCCAATCGACGCGCGAATGCCTTGTTAGTGCGTGAATTTTACGTCGAGGCCTCTCAAGCAAAGGATCCCACTGTGGTAGTTCGGGGAAAACAAGTGAGTTATAATCCAGGAACGATTAACCGGGTATTAGGAAGAAGGAACCCGACTGTGTGTGAGTTTGCCCAGTTTTTAAAGAAATGACCCCGACGGACGAGGATCTCGTTTTGCGCGAAATAGCAGCCGAGGGGAAGCCGTGGAATAAAGACGGCCAGAGAAGGTGCCTAAACGCTAGCTCCCTCACTACCGAGGCCGCTGTTTGGTTCCAATTTCTCCGTGCCTCTTTATCCCCAACATCGCACGATACCACATTGTCTATGCATAAATGTGCTTTGTTGTACTGCCTCCTCACTGGAAGAAAGATCAACGTCGGGATTGTTATGCATGCGGCCATCGATCAAGCTCGGAACCGAAAGGAGGTAGTCTTGCCCCTTCCTTGTCTCATTACGTTACTAATGATAGACGCAGGTGTACCCTCAGCGGTGGAGGATCAGTGGTTTGACTCTACAAGCAACATCAGCGGTGGAAGGTACGTCACCACTCCTCCATCTGAACCAGAAAAAGATATCCCCACAGTGGGGACTGTTCACCCCACTGTGACCATTGCTGAGGAGCATGTTGTGAGAACGCCGCGTACACCACTCCATTCAACCGAGGCAGGATCGTCAAGCAACCAAATGGGAGAGATCTTGGCAGCTTTGAAGAAGCTCACATACAGGATCGAGTTGCTGGAAGGTGAGCAGCGATATCAGAACCGGGCCACGCAGAAATTTTGGATGTATACAAGAGAACGGGATGAGGTGATGGGCCTGATGATGAAGGAGGCCAACCCGATGCTAGCTGCTCAGCTCCCAGATTTTCCTGAGGATATTTGCCCGACTTATGATAGCGATGATGAATTTGATGAAGATGACGCCGCCAGTTCACCAGATGCAACCCCAACCCACTGAATGGTTTGTTAAAACAATGGTTTATCTCGTTTGCTCCCAAAACAATTTTATTTTGTGTTTGTTTCATATTTTGTGCCTATGGCTAGGCTTTCTGACAATTTGCTACATTTTAATTTCTGGTTTAATGATGCATGAAATCCTACCACTGGGTAGGTACTTTTGGGTACTAACGTATTTGTTGTTTGAATGCTTGTTTGATCTCGTTTCCATTTTAAGGTACAACTTTCGGCTTCCGACTTAAAAAGGTCCCTTTTGTAAGTACGAATCTCAACTTGATACCATGAAATGATATAGGCCGTTTTCCGCATCCAAACAAAATCCTTTTTGTACCCCAAACCACCACCTTTGTTCGTTAATTCATTGTCACAGTGGGGACACTGTGAGATTTTAAGTTTGAGGTGGGAACTTCCAGAGTGACTTCCAGTTTGCCCACAGTGGGGACACTGTGAAGTCTAAGTTTGAGGTGGGTAAGCCATACCCACCTCCAAAAAAACACAAAAATACAAAAACAAAAGAAAATCGGAGTGTCACTAACAAAATTGATGTTGTGCCTTTTCTGGACCATCAAAGTGCTCACTCCCAGAAAAAGATGGTGTGCCTATTCTGGACCATCAGAATACCCACTCTCACAAAAATATCCATACCCACAATAAAGCCTGAAAGTGTGCGTACATACCCATGAAAAATCCAAAATACCCACTTCTTGAAATAAAAATCTCCAAGCGAGATTTTCGGTCCATGTTTGGAAGTACTTGCCAAAAACCCTTGGGAAAATATTCAAAGCCATAAATCCGTCGAACCCAAGAAAGCCCTATTGATTAATGGAAAACAAGGGAAAGATTTCGTCAAACACAAAAGTGAAATTTTCAAGTTTGGAACCGAAGGAAGTATCGAAGGAAGGAGATCAACGCCCATTCAAGTCAAGAAGTATGTAAGTCCCTAAAAGTTCTAGTGCATTTTGTTCATTTTATTTCTTTCTTTTTATTACTTGGGGACAAGTAATGGTTTAAGTTTGAGGTTGTGATAACTCTATTTTTAGAGTTATTATTTCCATTTATTTTCCACTTTATTTTGTCAATTTTAGCCATTTCACTTCTTAAAACCCCCATTCTTGGTATATTTCACGAAAACGAGCAAAAGGAGTGAACCATGGTCTTTAATAAATTATTTGGTAGAATTTGGGTGTTTTCACGTTTTATCCTGCAGTGACCACTGTTGTGCCCACTCCGGTTCCCCACTTTTCGAGCAGATCAAGAAAACAAAAGAAAACCATGGGCTGGAAATATAAAACCTGGAGTTTAGAAGGTTCAAATGGCAGGAAAATATGGGCTGGAGAAGGACAAGGTAGTTTTCATTGGAGATAGCATCAAGTACACCTCCTTGTACTTGGAGATTGACTTGGAAAAGAGTCCATTGGATAAAAGGATTACACAAGGAACTGATTTCTGCCACAACACAGCAGTCTTTACCCATTGGAAGACCCACCTCTTTTGTGTAATACCCAACTCCTTCTCCTAGTATATAAAGGAGCACTTGGGTATCATTTATTATCATGCTTGGAGTTTTTGCTTAGCCTTAAATTCTCTCAACTACCACATTAGCTTTAGTCTTTTATTTATTGCAGTAACTAGCTTTAATTTTCAGTAATTTACTTTCTTAGCTTAATTGTAGTTCGCAATACACAGTGACAGGGACGAACCCTCGTTCCCCACTATGAGTTCTATTCAAGTCACTTTCAGTTTAATTATGTGCAACTTCTACTCTTTTGCTTTCTTTACTTCAAGTATGGGCTAAACACCCTTTGGGATGTAGGAAGGAGAAGTACCTGGATTTTATTAAAAATGCTTGAGTAATCTTTATACTTAGAATATTTGTTGTTTTGGTCATTCATTCTCGATATTTACCCAAGGATGCGAACAAGCCGATCACTTGCAAGGATCTAAAGTCTATTTCTTAACTTAGAAATAAGTAGAACGTAGTGACACGAGCTTGAATGATGCTAGGGGATTCGAAAGAATTCTTATGACACTTACGAAAGTGAGGTCGGCACAGTGAGCAAATCTCAACCCACTGGAGTAGTAGGCAAGCTAATTTCTGTATAAAAAACACTTAGAGTATTTGTCTCTACACATTCCATCGAGACCTGAAAAGGTCCATTCTTGAGATCACCATTGACAAAACAATAAGTACTAAAAGTATGGGATTTTTATCTAAACGGTGTGAGTATTTTGTAACCGGGTTTTTCTAGCGAAAATGTCCACCACGAATACGAGGATCACTTCTAAGGATCGAGTATTTGATATAAAATCTAAGGAAAATCCAACCTACATTCCTCCTTTTTAACCTTTAGTAAATCGTTTAAAGTAGCTATTTCACCAAACCAAACCAAAGTATTATTTTCCTCTCTAATTGAAACTTGTAAAAGGAGCTCATAAGAACCGTATTGTCTTGATTGTCCAGTCCCTGTGGATTCGATTCTGGTATTTTACCAACTATTACTTGTTGTGACGATCATAGTGGACAGTGTACACTTGCACTTCCCACTGTGGACAGTTTGGAACCCACTGCGATTAAAACACATATTTCGCACGTAACAGACATCGCCCCTGTTTGACGACCATAGTGCAGCGACGACATCCACTGTCGCCCGCAGGTTTTTTCCTCGTTGAGGTTTTACCTGCGTCATCAAATTCTCTGTCTCGTTTATATTTTTGTCTTGGTCGCACGCCTTTGTCGAACGATTCCTTTCTTTAGTTGTTAAAGTCCACATCGACCTTAAGTTGTCCCTTTGGTGCGATTTTTGGCATTAACAGTTGTTAAGCTCCACAATCAACCTCAAGTTGTACTTGTGTGTGATTTTTGGCATTAACTTACACCACAACTATGATCGCTATAAGTAATAAAATGGAAAGTATTTACCAAGTATCGTACCCACGAGGACTGAACTACTAAGAATCAGAGAATGTCACGAACTTCTTGCACAAGTCTCAGTTTGAAAATATTGTTGGTTTGTTTGGAAAATGATTAAACTTTTGAATAATTAAGAATGGGTATGGATGTGAGTTCCCTTGAGATTTTTGTAGTAACAAGATGGTTAGTTGCCTTGTAGCACGAAAGGTTCATAAAAAGACCGATCTCTTGAAATGATGCAATTTATAAACCGGTCCTACAAAGTTTCCATAAAGTGTCCATTGTTACCGACTCCCGATCTTGCCGATTTATTTAAGTTTGACTCTAAACGTCAAGTTCTACCAATATGGAGATTTACACCCAAATCTCTTTGTGATATAAATCTCGACCGGCGTTTGAACCTTAATAAATCATACAAAACCCGCCTCTCGACGTGGTTATCAAAGACTCTCTCAAATCTTTGTGCACCACTTAAGCCATATTTCAAATCCGCCCCTCTCGAGGTCTAAGATCTAATATTAACACATCAAAGTGATCGGCTTATCCGCGTTGAGTTTAATTCTCGACTCAAGTGACCAATCTCGAGAGTTAGTAACAAATGGCCACACCCAAGTGTTGCCTACTAGTCTCAAGTTTGCTCACATCTACACCCAAAGGGGTGCTTAGCTCATAATGAAATTAAAAGGCATAACAATATAGAAGAAGTTCATAAAGATTACTTGCATAAATTTAAAGACGTGCCCACAGTGGGATCACTGCTGGCAGAATTGAACTTACAAACTAAGAAGTAAAATGCTACAAATCTTCAAGTCTTTAAGAAACAAGAAGAAGAATTAAGCTACTGGAATGTAAGTAAACTACAACTGAGAATTGATGCCCTTTGAACTGATCCAAGCCCTCTCTTATATAGTCCCAAAAAGGTGTATTAACCAATGGACTAAGCTTCACATTATCTCAAGGGCAAGAACCATCATGCCTTCTATACTTCTCTTGATTTCTGAAATTTCCAGATCTTGCAATCTTCTAGAATGCCAGCATTTTAATCCTTTCTTTTATCCGGAAATTAGCATTGCCCGTTGATTAAATGGGGGATCCGTCCGTGCTCACAGTGAGGAGCCCTGTGCCCACAGCCGAAAGTGCAGTGTTTTTCCAAGAAAATAAACTTTTGAAACTTCATCATCTCTTTATCACATTTTAGACAAAATAAATGGGAAAGAAGCAAAGTGGGTTTAAAAATGATATAAAATCCTAGAAAAAGAGTAATAATAAACTCTCAAAAATGAGAGTTATCACTTATATATGAACACAAAGATTCATATATGAATCAGTTAATTGGTTCAACTGATTCATATATGAACCTACAGTTAATTAGTTTCATATATGAAACACAAAGGTTCATATATGAATCCAAGATTCATATATGAATTAGTTATAACGAGTTCATATGTGAATTACAAAGGTTCGTATATGAACGTATAGTTCATATGTGAATCACACAGATTCATATATGAACTCAGCCCGTGTTTTTTGTAAAAGTTACGAAATTGCCCTTCTATTTTTGGAACAGCCATAACTTTTGACCAGTCAAAGCCGTAACTTTTGACCGGTCAAAGCCACAACTTTTGACCAATTATAACCGATCTTGACCGAATGAATGACCAATATCACTTCTCTATTTCTCAAAATTTTTGCACTTCTTATTTGAACTTAAGGCTATATATATATATATATATATATATATATATATATATATGAATAATTTGTAACGTTGATTATTCACATATGCATTTTCAATGGATTATCTCCTTACCTTCTCACGATATTTAACATTCTTATTTAAACCTGTCTTTAAGATCTACAGTTAAAGCCTAAAGGGTCTTTGGCCTAGCGGTATCTGAGCCTCTTTCCTCCTAAGAGGTCGGGGGTTCAAACCTCACCAAATGTGAGGAGGGTGTGTGAGTTTATTTGTTGCATTTGCCGTATATAAATATTGTGTACACCTGGATTCCTGGATTCGAACCCTGGGCGGATAGGATATTCCACCACATCCCCAGGGCCTTAACCAGTACGTCAAAACCCTTGTGGTTAAGATCTACACTTACCTTCCGCTGTTCTGTTTCTTCGGTGATACGAGCTCGAGCAAGCGTCATCAAGTGATACTGCTTCTCAGCGTCGTCTTTCTCTACTTCCTCGGGAGAAGGCCGAAACTTGACAAAATAAAACCGATGAAAGCGGTTTCGTGTGCTTTCATCTTGTAACTGTAATCCCATCGTATCGCATTCCTTTTGATCTTCCATCTGATAGTTCGACGACATCTAATTCTTTCGCCAAATCTAAGTTAAGTTTGGGATATTTGATTTTGCAAACAACCCATGTAAAAATATCTAAATCTGAACTATTATTGAAAGTAATAACGTTTGATACTTACAAATGAAACCTCTCTACAAATCACTCACACTCAAGATCATCTTAATAAAAAGATGATTATGAACCCTAAATCTAAACGAGAGAGAAACAAGGAAAAAACATTGAGAAAAAATGTAAAATAAATTATGACCATCTCATTCTATTTATATATTGTAGTATTTGCATATTGGTCCTTCCAGCAACAAGTATTGCTCCGCTACCCTTAATACCACGACCTCTTGCAGCGCTACCCACGAGTTCCAGATTATTGCAACTTCAGTCCTTTAGCTATCCATATCTTTTACAACTTTACATTTCCAGTCCTCGTACAAATATCACATTATCAATAAGTTAAGTTAGCCACAATAAGATGTCAAGATTGGTTAATTTCATTTTATCTTTTAACAACCCAACTTGATCGAAAGCGAGTTCTTGATGATGGCGTTTAATACATTTATTTAAGTTTGACTTAGTGTATATATATTTATGAAGTTATTAGCATCAACACTTGCACCCCACGGCAAGAAAGACAAAGTCAACGTATCTTAATTTATATTTTATGCAATCGTAATCATCATTTTATTATTGTATTTTTGGTACGTGTTGGTTGCAACCCCCTTCCCACTCTTCCTACACTCTTACTCGGTCAGCATTTAACGTAAAGTATTACGTAGACAACAATTTTTAATCGGGCTAAGACAGATCTCTAACTTCAATCAGACATTTTATCTCAGTCAGTACTTATTCAAGAAAATTGGTACACAACCTCTTAGTCCCTCGGCATTACTTTTTCTTTCTTTCTTTCGTTGTTAAAGCGAAGCGGTTCATGAGGGTGGAACGAGATATAGAACATGGCCCCAAAATTACTGGAATTTAATTATACGTGTTTTAGACTTTACCCAACTATATATATTTTTAACCTTTAGCCTAGTTATACATGTTTTAGCATTTACTAATTATATATGTTGTAAACTTTAACTATTTTTTTTTGAACGGCGAAATTTTATAAAACTAGCAAGAAGCTAGATAAAATAACAATTACATATGTTTTAGCTCAATTACAATGGTTTAGCCTAATTTTAATGGTTTTTGATTTTACCCTTTTTGTGGATTGACAATTCTAGCTGATAAGCTAGATAAAAATAACAATTACACATGAGCCTTAATATTTTATTTTATTTATTACTGTCTCAATCAATTTATAGTTTTGTTACATGTGTAATACAAACTCTAAAAAGATGTTTAAAAGGAAATATATTTCATTTACCATGAAAGTTAAATACAACCGTTACATTCAATTCGTCTGTGCAACAAGGTTTATAAGACGTGAAAATATGTCTAAAGATTTGTTTGTTAACATTTAAATTAGTTTAATAGGACTCACAACTTCTTTGGTTAGAATTTAATGCACTACAAGAAATAACACCAATATCCCATCTGGCCAGGATTTAAATCCAGACGTACACAACATTTGTGGTTATTAAGATTTAATCAGGACTGATGTCTTACGGTCATAATTTGCTAAGGAATTAGTGACTAATCTAGGATACCCTTCCAAAAAAAATAACACCAATATCTAGCGACAACTTTTGGTTTGTTGCTGTAGACATCTATGTCGAGGATCAATAAGAATTTTTAATTAAACAAATCTATAGGAACGACATATCTCTAGGTAAAATCATTTGTAAATAGACATTGGAAAATAAGTGTTTAATTTTAACCAACAGCAACGCCATGTTGTCGCAATAGGATTGAATTAGCTTTTTAGATTCTTTTTTTTTCATACTCTCTGGCATTGTTTGGCAAAAAGCTAGCTTATAAGCTAGTTTTTTGTTTAGATACATATTTGAATAACCATAAGCTAGCTTTTGAAACGCTACTTGGAGTAGCTTTTTGAAACACTATTTGTGAATATTCCAATATTGCTTTTATTAATATTAACTATTATTATAAATAAATATTAATTTTTTAAATTTAATTTTTATTAATTAATAAGTATTAATTAATATTAACTGAAAATTATTAAATTAAATTTTAATTATATAATAATATTAATTTTTAATTATTCAGAGTTATTGTTAATCATATAAATTATTTTTATTTATTTTTTAATATTTTTTAATATACTTTAATTATCAATTACTATTTATCTTTTCAACTATTATTTGATTATTTTTTTCATAAAGTATGTAACGGTTATTTAAAATCAGAAATTAATATATATTTTTTCTAAAACTTGTTTTAACAAATTCAAAATTTATAGTATATATGTGATGATAAATTTTTTATTCTTTTAGTTTACATGTTATATTATTTCATTTTTTTACTATGACTATGTTTGGTAAACTAGCTGGTAGCTGATAAGCTACCTGTTGACTGATAAGCTAGCTGATGAAAAAGTCACGTTTGACAAAACTAACTTATAAACATGTAAAATGACCAAAAAGGGCATCTTCAATAAATTATCAATTACAATATTTAATTATATAATGAAAAAAATTATAGCAATATAATACGTTAATTAATATAACAAATGTAGTAAAAAATTAAATAACATAACATGTTAATTAAAAGAATTTAAAGTTTATTACTATATATATACTATAAATTTTGAATTTGTTAAAACATATTTTAGAAAAAATATATATTAATTTATGATTTTAAATAACCGCTACATACAACATGAAAAAAAAAATTAAAAAATAATTGAAAAGATAAATAGTAATTGATAATTAAAATATATTTATTGTTATTAAAAAATAAATAAAAATAATTTATATGATTAATAATAACTCTAAATAAATAAAAATTAATATTAATGTATAATTAAAATTTAATTTAATATTTTTTAGTTAATATTAATTAATTAATAATAATTAATATTAAAAAATTAATATTTATTTATAATAATAGTTAATAAATAATAATTGTAATAATAAGGGTAATATTGAAATATTCACAAAAAGCTACCGAAAAATACTCCAAGTAGCGTTTCAAAAAACTAGCTTATGGTCATCCAAAAATGTACCCAGAAAAAAGGTTAGCTTATAAGCTAGCTTATCAACTAGCTTTTTTTTGCCAAACAATGCCTATATTGGTTGTATTAATTAACATATTATATTGCTATAAATTTGTTTTAATTATATAATTTGTAATTGATGATTTTCTGAAGATGTCATTTTTGATCATTTTACATGTTTATAAGCTAGTTTTTGACAAACGTGAGTTTTTCACAAACGTGACTTTTTCATCAGCTAGTTTATCAGCTAACAACTAGTTTATCAGTCAACAGCTAGCTTATCAGCTAGTTTGTCAAACATAACCTTTATATGGTGAGCTGGAAAGTATATTTAATCCGAGAGTACATTACACTTTTGGTCCCTATGGTTGCCACTTAGTATCAAATCTAGTCCCTATTTAAAACTAATTACAATTTTGGTCATTGTGGTTGACACTTTGTTACACTTTTGGTCGTTGTGGTTGCCACTTGATTTTAATTTTGGTCCCTTTAAATAACATTAGCTAAAAAAGTTCTGTTAACTAAGGGGTATTAATGTCCTTTTACTTTGTTTTGTGTTATTTTAATTTAAAAATAAAAAATATATCTTTATTTACTAGTGAAATATATTATTAATATTCTAATAAGTTATCGTCATTCTCATCGGTGAACTCCGGCCAATCCTCACTCCTCCCTTTTCCGTGAACTCCGACCCCTCACCTCCGGCTAAAACCTCTGCTAGATTTCCCTCCCTCCTCCACTGCTGATCTGCACACATCGCATCTCCCGATGGTCTGTTTCATCTCGAATCCATCCTTCACACCCGGCGTTGAACCCGACCAACACCGTCCCCCGTTCTCTAATGATAAACAAATCACACACCAAAAAAATAAATTCATCCAACACCCTCTGTCCATCCTCCACCACCGGCCACCCCAAGCCTCCGAGTTATAGTGACCCAACCAGCCAAACTTGTTACTCATCTACCAACAAAAATGGTGGGGTTGATTGTTGAATGTAGCTTCATAAAGGAATTGCTTAACCAAAGACATCTACCCAATAAAGATGATTTCCATGTTAAAGAATCAAAATCACCTGACAATGAAATCTTTTTCTTAAATCCTATCGTTACTCAAGGTGAACCAATACCATTTTTAGGTTGAAGGATGAATTTTAAATTAAAAAAAACAATATATTCTATATTTGGGGTGGTGTTCTCCAATTGTTTATTGGGTTTACGTTTATTACCTAAATCGAGAGCTTATGGGGTTTTGATGAATATAAACATGAAAAGAAGAGTGAAAAAGGAAAGGGGGTTGGAAGTGATGGTGAGGGTGGGGCGGTGAAGGCAGAATCGGCGCAAGAGCCAAGAAGGGTTTGGGAGGGTACCACTACTTTATATTATAATAGTATATTCTATATTTTTAATGTAAAACTAAATAAAAGAGTTGAAAGACTATAATACCCTTGTGTTAATTAGGTTTCTTTAGAGCATCTCCAACCATACGCAATTTCTCACTTTTTGGCGTTTGTTTCATTCCAATCACACGCCAAACGGTAAAAAAAATTGTCGGCCGTTTAATTGCTACGGCAAATATGCAGTGTGAATTTGACACGCCAATATGGTGGATCCCACCACTTTTCCTTAAAAGTATTATTATTTAATTAATAAATATTATAACTTATATATATTAATAGCAAATAGTAAATGAAATAATGTTATTTTAATGCGGGATCCACAAATTTAGTGTTTTTTTGGAGTATGGTTGGAGTTTTGGGTTTTTTTTTTGGTGTTGGGCCCACCATAATTGGTGTTTTTGGTGTTTTTTTTTTGTGTCAATGTTGGAGATGCTCTTAACAGAGTTAGTCAAAGGGACCAACAGCGAAATAATGAGGCAACCACAGTGACCAATAATGTAATTAGTTTTAAATAGGGACCAAAGTTGATAGTGGATGAAAACCACAAGGACCAAAAATGTAATTTACTCTTAATCCCACAACAACAACCTATCGCTGCAACAGGGTAAAAATGTATCATTCTAGAGTAAACTCTACTTTTCGTCCCTGAGGTTTAGTCATTTCTTTGAAAGCAACACATGTGGTTTCATAAGTCGAGTTCTTGTCCTCATGGTTTTGATTTTACGCTAGATTTGGGACCTGGTCACTAACGGGGTTAAAAGGCTTCGTTAGTGTCAGGGGCAATTTCGTCACTTCACTATTTCCCTCAAATTATAACGACAATGAACTCTTCGTCTTCACTAACACTTCACATACTCCACACTCCACACTTCAAACTTCAAACCACACTTCACACACACAAAACACTGAGCTAAAAACCCTTTTATCGATCAAACATCTTCCCTGCTCAAGAAACAATGGCGGAACCAGGATGGATTTTAAGGAGGGATATAGCCGAAGGATTTGACCCAAGTGATGTATATGGTAAGCAAACATTCATCTCTGTTTTTCCATTTTTGAAGCAAACATTCTTCATAGCTCTGATAGTGAAATGATTTTCTATACAGAGCTTTACCCAACATTGATAACAGTAAGGATGAACCATGGAGGTTGCTTTACAAGCTTTCCTGGAAGGAGATACGAGAATGGTAAGACTGATTATGTTGATTTGGTTAACACAGAAGGATTAAATGTAGAGGAGTTTCATTTAATGGTGTTAGCATTAGGGTATGATAGACATGAAATCAAATTTTACCATTTCTTGATTCCTGAAGGTGATATGGATACTGGATTAAGAGGGTTAGGTAGTAACCAGGATGTGTTAAACCTGTTACATTATGCCCCTGCTATTAAACTCATTGATGTGTTTGTGGAACATGGTAGGACTAACTTGTCAACCCCGAATCAAAGCATGGATCATATAATTCATAGCTTTAATCCTTTCATTGGGGTGGACTCAGAGATACCAGAACAGGAAGAGGAAGTAAGGTTAGACAATGGCTTAGACTTGAACCAGGCCTTGGACTTCAACCAGGATTTGGACTTGAACCAGGGGTTGGACTTGATTCAGGGAAGTGACAACCATGATGATATAGAGAGCCATAATAGTAATGAGTATGATGATGTATTTGGTATAGATGATGACTTGGAGGATTATGTAGATGGTTATGTGGACTGGTTTGGTGTAAATGGAGAGGGAAGTGAAAGTGTGAATGTGGAGGGTGATATTGATCCCTTTGAGATTGATAATTTTGAATCAGGGGATGACAATGGCAGTTTGTGCAAAGGCAGGTCCCAAACACAATGTAAGGAGATTAACTTCTATTTAGGCCAGACTTTTGGTAGTAAAACAACCATTATCAACCTAATCAAGCAGCATTCAATTGAGACTAGAAGGGACATAGTGGTGATCAAAAATGATGTTGCAAGACTTAAGGCCGTTTGTAGGGGATCAGTGCCAAACTTAAAGGAGTCCAGTGGGCCTAGTAAGGGAAGAAAGAGTGCTTGGAGAAAGTCCAATGGGCCCAGTTGTCCATGGGTTTTGTACGCATCATGTTCACAAAATGAAGAAACCTGGACTGTGAAAACCTATCTTGACACCCATAAATGCTTCCAAACCATAGAGGTTGGTATGGCCACTGCACAATTCCTCTCAAAGCACATAACAGAGCAGATCAAGGTAGATCCAAATATGCCATTGAAGGCAATTCAATCCCACTTATCAGAGAAATTTGAGATCTTTGTGTCACCTGGCAAGGCAATGAGGGCAAAACAGATGGCCATGAAGAAGATCTGGGGAGACTATGGGGAACAGTACCAACACCTGAGGGATTACCTATGTGAGGTAAAAGATGCAACCCTGACACCACAGTTAAGATGGAAGTTGAGGAAGAACCCAATCCAGCTAGTCAAACAAGGAAATTCAAAAGGGTATACATATGTTTAGGTTCTTTGAAGAGAGGATTCAGGGCAGGTAGAAGGGATCTGTTGGGACTAGATGGTACTTTTATGAAAGGTCCATTTCCAGGGCAAATTCTAACAGCAGTGGGCATTGACCCAAATCAGGGCATATATCCAGTGGCATATGCCATAGTAGAGGCTGAGAATACAACTTCATGGATGTGGTTCTTAGAATGCCTTGGAGATGACCTTGATCTTCAAAGAAATTCCAACTTCACTTTCATTAGTGACAGACAAAAGGCATGAACTTATTTCCTCTGTTTTTGGTATTTAACCTCTGTTTTTGTAATTGAATTGTATTATGATTGTTACACTATTTTGAAAATAGGGCATTCTTCCAGCAATTGCCAATTTGTTCCCTTCTGCTGAGCATAGATACTGCCTCAGGCATATTCATGATAACATGAAACAGCAGTGGAAAGGGAAAGCATACAAGGATCACTTGTGGCAATGTGCAACAGCCCCCACTATCCCACAGTTTAAGACTGCAATGGAAAGTTTGAGAATGTTCAATTCAGACTGCTATGAATATTTGAACAAGATCCCCCCTCAATCTTGGAGCATATCACACTTCACAGGTATATTTCAACCTATTTTTACTTTGGTAAGTATATATGTCAACTTGTTTTTACTTTGGTAACATATTTCAACCTGTTTATACTTTGGTAACAGGCAGGTGTCACTCTGATGTGTTATTGAATAACATGTGTGAGGTATTCAATAGACAAATTGTTGATGCTAGGGATAAACCAGTTTATTCATGTCTGGAATACATTAGAGTGTATCTAATGAAGAGGATAGTGAATGTATGCAAAGTGATAGAGAGTTGTGATGGCCCACTTACCCCAACTGCAAACAAAATCTTGGAGACTGCCAAGAAAGAGGTATCCAAATATCAAGTCTTGTTTAGTGGAGGAGATAGGTACCAGGTATGTATACTAAATTACAGGTTATTATGCTTTGTTTAAATGGTATTTACTGGATATGGACTTATTTCTTTCCTATATAATAGGTTTCTGGTCCTTGGAATGACCAATGCATAGTAGATGTGAGAGCAAGGACATGTTCATGTAGGAGGTGGGAGTTAACTGGAATTCCATGCAAGCATGCTGTGGCTACAAACTGGAACATGGGAGCAAATGGTAACAATGTGTTACCTGAAGATTGGGTTGAGCATGTATACATACTAAGCACATGGAGGGAAATGTATAGCTTCAAGATAGAGCCAATCAATGGAAGCCTGCTATGGGAGAAAGGTGACTGGGCAACAACTTTAATCCCACCAACTCACCATAAACAGATTGGGAGACCAAAGAAGAAGAGAACGAAGACACATGAGGAGTTGTCTCAGAGGAATGGGGACACTGGTAAACTTCCTAGGAAAGGGAAGACTGTGACTTGTGATAAGTGTAAGAATCAAGGACACAATTCCAGGACTTGTAAAGGACAAGGAGGGCAAGGAGGGAAAGCAGGGCCTTCACAGGAAAGAATTAGACAAATTAATGGTTTGGTTGGTATATATGGTAGTTATGGTTTGGTTGTATGGTTGAAACCGTTAGTTTGGTGTTGGTTGAAAACAGTTAGTTTATTTGTTTATGTCTTAGGTTGGTATGTATGGTATTATGGTTGAAACAATACCTTTGTTTTGGTATTTACTGGTATGGTATTGAAATCAATTAGTTTTGTGTTTACTCTTGTGTTATGTTGTGTCCCAAAACATCATGGAATTGTATGTGTTATCTTGTTTTTTGTGTTATCAACAAAGGTACCAAAACAGGTTAGAGTTCTGTTATGTTGTGTACCAAAACATCATGGAATTGTATGGATTATCTTGTTTTTGTGTTATCAACAAAGGTACCAAAACATGTTAGAGTTCTGTTATGTTGTGTACCAAAACAAGTTTGGTTTTGTGACCAAAACAGGGCATATATTTGTGTCTTGCAGATTTTAATAACAGGTTTGGTTTTGTGTTATCAACAAAGGTACCAAAAAACAGTTGGATCAAACCACCAAAACATTCAAATAGGATATCTTTATAACAAACAGGAGATGATTACACAAAAGTAGTGCATACATTGTTCACCAAATATAGCATCCCCTAAATGTTCCCCAAAAGCTAACCCATACACATCATTAAGAACACTAATATAGCATCCCCTAAATGTTCCCCAAAAGCTAACCCATACACAAAAACCAGATCATGTCAAGGCTAAATGCATGAAATACACAAATAAACTCCAAGTGATGACCAAGAGCAGATTCAACTTCAAAATTTCCTTGTCTTTCTCTCTGACACATTCTTCAGCCCTGTTTTTGGCTTTGAGTAGCCCAGGAATGACATCAATGGACCTTGAACAAATAGGTGGATCAAACCACCCAAAAAAGGAACATTGGCCCTGTTAACAGAAAAAACTAACTTTTATTAGCTAAACATCATTACTTGCAGAAAATGTAGAAAATCGTAACATTGTACCAGTCTTCCACATGTATAGAACCTTCGACCAGGATTTGCGGTGGTCCATGATGTTTTCACAGCTGCTTCACATCCACAATAACATAGCACCATGATTGTTAAAGATGAAGAAGTCTTGAATCGACAAAGGAGGAGGAAGGAGGAAGATGAAGTTAACAGAAGGAATGAAGTGAAGAAGAAGAAGAATTAAGGCGGGTTAAAAACTAGAGGGAAATAGTGAAGTGACGAAATTGCCCCTGACACTAACGAAGCCTTTTAACCCCGTTAGTGACCAGGTCCCAAATCTAGCGTAAAATCAAAACCATGAGGACAAGAACTCGACTTATGAAACCACATGTGTTGATTTCAAAGAAATGACTAAACCTTAGGGACGAAAAGTAGAGTTTACTCATCATTCTATTATTTTGTAAAAAGTAAAATTTCACCTTCCGGTAAAACTCTTCTTAGTGTTTGATTTCACTAGCACTTTTGATTTTGAATCTCACATTCTTCTTATCAGAAATGTTTACCCAAGAAATATTTTAATAAAGTTAGTGGGTACAATAATGTTGAAAATGTAAGAAGGAATCGCCACCCTCATAACTCGACAATAAAGTTTGGGGTGAGTTGGTGGATCTTTTTCTTGATCCAAAATATGTAAGTCGTTCGACGAAAAATGCAGAAAATAGCTAGGGAACATATGAAGTACCCAAGTCTCCGTGGATATGCTGCTATACGACATAAGAAGGTAAATAAGTAAACTTTTATACTGGATTGTATCAATGTTTCTATAAACGAGGCAGAAATCATCACGAAAGTACTTGAGAAAGGTCACAGTCACAAACAAGGGTTTGGACAAAAGTTGAAGGGTTATACTTTTTCATCCTTTTTTTACGTTTAAGTTTATTGTTGACATGCACTTTAAACAATTACGACTTTCAGTCAATCCTCTCTTCATTAGGTTGACACCGTAGAGCGTCTCCAACAGCTTCCTCATTTTGTAGAAAATGGAGAATATGAGGATTTTGGGCTCTAGTTTTGCTCCAACAGCTTCCTCAAAACTATCTCCAAAATGGAGAAAGTAGGAGAGAGAATGAGTTTTTCTCCAAATATGGAGATCACTCCAAAAATGATTACCAAGTGAGAGGATCAATAGGAAACTTTGAAAATAAATATGACTGTAACGAGAGAAATAATATTTTAATATTATAATCAATGTTTTTTTCTCCAAAACGAGGAATCTGTTTGAGATTAATGTAATTTTTTTTGAGTATTTTGGCTTTTGGTTCTCTATTTTGGTAAATTTTTAAGAAAGATGTTGGAGATGCTCTTACGTACAGTTTAACCTGGTCAAGAGCTCCCGCCACCTCGACTATAGACTAGTGGTGGCCAAATTTCGGTTTCGGGCCGGGTCGGGTCGGGCCGGGGGAAAAACCGGTCCCAAACAGTGAATGCAAAAACCGGTTCTGCCGAAAATCGGGTCGGGTCGGGCCGGGTTTAACCCGAAAACCCCTGACCCGTTTAATTGTATATAAAACCGGTTTCTATAAAACCGGGTCGGGCCGGGCCCAAAACCGGTTCTTGATCGGGCCTTCGAATTTTTATTTTTTTTACTTTCTTTGTATAATTAATTAATTAGTAAACTTTAAAAGGTAAAAAATTGGATTGGATCACTAAAATACACTTTAAAAATACGTTTTATTTATAGTATATATCACTAAAATACACTTTTTACGTTTTATAATTTATATATAATTTTAAGTTACAAACTTACAAGTTACATTGTTACAATACATAAATTCTAAACACCCGAAGGTCCCGCTCCCGAACTCCCACCCCCATCACCCCATCCGTATGGATTGTAATTGAATGGATTGTATGGAGCGTAGTATGGATTCTGATCTAGATTGTAGTCTTCAAGAGTATTGTAATTGAATGGATTGTATGCAACACTCCACCGATTGCGGGGTTAATCTTGTCCGACGCACCGATATGATCCTGCCACTAAGAGAAAAAGCCGACTCCGAAGCTACGATACTAGCTTTGAGTCGGGTTTAAGGAAATCTCCACACCGTTTGCATTGCGCTTTTTTTGTACCGTCGGAAAACATCACCAAGTTGAAATGCTCCCAAACCGGTGCTTTTCGTCCATGGTCGGCAAGAACGGTGTAATTTTGTTCGGCCATTTTTTTGAGAGTTGAGACTAGAGAATTGTATGCGTTTTTTGCGAGAAACGAATACAGCGAGAGCCGAGAAATGAGAATTGTATGCGTTTTTTGCGTTTTGTAAGTAATGTAAGGTGGTGATATGAACCATAATACCCCTGGTATTTATATGGGGTTGGAGGGTGAAAATTGAACCAAAAAAACGGTCAAAAACCCACTCCAACGGCTCTCTAACGACTATATTTTTTTGAAAAAAATCGGGCCGGGCAGGGCCGAAAAATTTCCTCAAAACCCAAACCGGTCCCGGCTTTCGGGCTGGAAACCGGTTCTTGGTCGGTTTCGGTTCGGGTTGGCCTGTCGGGTCGGGTCGGTTCGGGTCAATTTGGCCACCACTACTATAGACACAGGGTCATTATTTGAATCAGCTATGACACGACAACAAATACAACAACTACAAGAAAAACCACTACAACAACCATTAAATATTATTTTTTTTATTTTTTTTAAAAATATTTTCGGCGTATTTTAAAAAAAGTATTTTTTATTTAAATTTATTAGATTCAAATTTTCGACGGATTTTAAAAATTATTTTTTTTATTTTTTTTAAATATATTTTCGGCGGATTTAAAAAAAAAAAAATTTAAAATTTATTAGATTTAAATTTTCGACGGATATTAAAAATTATTTTTTTATTTTTTTTAAAAATATTTTCGGCGGATTTTAAAAAAATTAATTTTCATTTAAATTTATTAGATTCAAATTTTCGGCGGATTTTAAAAAAAAATTATTTTTTTTTAAAATATTTTCGGCGGATTTTAAAAAAATTAATTTTCATTTAAATTTATTAGATTCAAATTTTCGGCGGATTTTAAAAATTATTTTTTTTATTTTTTTTAAATTATTTTCGGCGGATTTTAAAATAATTTTTTATTTCTTAATTAATTTTTAACTAATTAAAACATTTCCGGCGGATTTCCGACGGACCAGAATTAAAAAAATAATTAATTATATTCCGCCGAAAATATGTCGGCGGAAGTCAACGGAATTACACTTTTTTAATTTCCGCCGAAAAATTTCAGGCGAAAAATCCGCCGAAAATCCGGTTTTGTTTAGTAGTGACACATATATGATGTTATTAATTTGTACAAATATTAAAATTTTATTTTTTATCCGTAACCACGAAGTTAATGACGATGCAGTTGGTTAAGCGAATAGTGACGGACTCAATAGCGGTGAGAGTCGTCACAGTCGAGCAATAGTGACAAAATTTCTATCTTTAGTGACAAGTTTTGTCGTCGCAATAGGGCTGATTTAATTTGCTCTAGTGATTATATAAAAAGTGACTTGTGACTTATCCAATAAGCTTATTGGCAAGTGTTTTATGCAGTAAGTTGTTTTTTCCAAACGTTCCCCTCCCAATTACAAAACACGCGCGATCAGTCCATTTACCCGTCCCCCCCTCCCACAATTCCACAAACACTTTATTGTTCGAGTTCATAAACTTACACACAGAAATACTTTTGGCATTCAATAAGCTGTTTTTTCTACAGTGAAAAGAAGAAGGGGGGAATTAAGAAAACCACACTTTATGTAAACAAGAGAAGACTTAATATTATACCACAAACTAAGAAAATGTAGATTCTGCTGAGTGACCTATCAACCTGTGTTGTCTGCCATCTTTCTCGTCGAGTACTCATCCCATCTATGTTATAAGAATTAGGAGTTGCAAATAAAGGGGATCCCAACTCCCCCAAAATCCTCCCACATACCATTTCTCCAAGCATCCCAATCGTCGGACTTTGAACCGCCACACTCAAACCACCGCCGCCAGCCACCGCTAGAGGTGGAGGTGCATGTTGTCGATAGCCACGACGACTACGTTCATAACTCGGAGTACGAGGCCTTGGTGGGATCACTGAACCAACATGTGGAGCCATTTCTTTGGTACCAGTAGTAGTACTATTATATAAGGGCACTATGGTCTTTTGTGAGACTTCAGTTTTGCATATGGGACACTTTGCTTTTTGGGCTTCTAGGGTTTCATGAGATGAAGTGTTTTGGTGTTGAATCCATTTGTAAATGCAAGGCCAGCAGTAGAGGTGCCCACAGAGTGTCACCACCGGATCTTGAACGGAATCTAGACATATATTACATTCGAAGATGCCTGAAACGACACCGGTTTTAGATTCTTCAACACCTTTAGCCATGGTTAGAACAATAGAACTGTGTGTGTTATTATGATCCCATGCATATATATATATATATATACATATACACCATGCTGTGAATTGGTGTTAATGAATGGGGATCAAAAAGCAGTCTTCTCTATCAAGGAAACGTAATTCTTGTAATCTTGAAACTTTAAGAAAGAAATTCGTTTTCTATTCAAAATCACATTTTGTTTGTTCTTCATGCACAAAACAATACGAAGTTTAAGAATTTAAATATACAAAGTTCTATTAACTAATTTAAAACCTTATACCATTCACCAGAAAACGAAAAACTTTTACGTATGAATTTTTTTCTGGGAAATACGTCGTTAAAAGGTGATTCGTCACAAAACCGTCACAAAAGTTGGTGGGCAAATTTTTGATGGGTAATGTAAATAAGTGACAGATTACGGATTACGCAGGGATATCTGGGTGATCCATGGATATTTTCTCGAAAAACATCGGATTATATCGAACCATTGATATTTTTTTATGTGATCCATGGATAATCAACGACGGAAATTTCTCGGAATGAATTTTCTGGATAAAAATCCTTTGTTTTGTAGTGAGTTCGTGTATATAAAAAACAAAATTAGGGTCAAAGTTAAGTTAGGAAATGAGTCTTGGTCTTCCATAACACAACACATCGACCCAAAGAATATTAAATAAGAAGCCTTATGAGTTGTGAAGAGGTGAAATTACACGGACTTGTACAAATAATATTAATGATTAAATGTTTAAAATATATTTAAATAAGAGAAATAATAAAATGAACGAATAAGAATCAATCTCATCAATACTTTGTTAATATTCGATATACGAGACTTACCGACGGAAACAATTACCGACGGCCAAAAAAAATAAAAATTAATTACCGACAGAAAATCCGTCACTAATCCGTCAGGCCTTGATTGATTCCAATTAAATGAACTATAATGGTCATTGACGAATCATATTTGACTAAATGGTTGTTAATGAACCGTATTAGGCCTTTGTGGGCTTGAGTGACTCTTAATGAACTTGATCGGGTCTTGATTGATTCCAATTACTTTTAATGAACCAACCAATGTGGGATCTTACAAAAAGCTTAATGGGCTTTGTGTGCACTAAAGCCTATTACGAACTACTATTGCCCAACAAGACCTTTTATGACTTATTAAGGCCCAATAACACCAACGATGACTTATTACGTGTTTGTATGCATGTACGCCCACTATAGCCTGTTATAGCTTATTAGGAACCATTATAGTCCAACAAGACATTTCATGGCTTGTTAACTATTGTATGTTATCTTAACGAACTTGATTGGATCTTGGCGGGCTTCAATATCTCTTGATGAATTGTTATTGGACTTGTTGGGTTGTATCTGTGATTGTTAATGTTCCTCATTGACCTTGATGAGTCGTATCTGACTCGGTGACTATTAGTGAATTGCATTGGGCCTTGGTGGACGTTCTTAATGAGCTGCATTAGACCATGATGTGTCATATTAGATTTAGTGGTTGTTAATGAACTAATTGGCCATCATGGGTTTAAGTGGCACAGTGACATTTAATAAATGTATTGGGCCTTTATGGGCTTCAAATGGATGTTAATGAACAACAATGGGCCTTGATGGGTTATAATGGCTCTTAATGAACTTTATAGGACCTTTATAGGTTACAATGTCTTGGTGGGTCGTAATGGACTTAGTGTAGTGAATGGTATTGAACTATAACTAGACTGTTGGACTCGGTGGCTTTATTGGGCATTTAGTGGGAGCTAATGAACTTTATTTGAACTTAATAGGCTTTAGTGACTCTTAATGAACTTGATTGGGCCTTGATGAGTTGTTATTGCACTTGATGAGTCATATCCGACTCTGTGTATCGGTAATCAAATTAGAACCATAAAAAATCGTTATAAATTCGCGATAACTGAAACAATATACGTGTATTTTTAACATATATTTGTGTTTATATCGTAAAAAAAATATATATATTTTAAGATATTTAAAAAATATATTTAATATATTTCTTCAATTTTTGAGTTTTGATAAATAACAAATAAAAAATAAAAATTCCGTCGATAATCCGTCGGTAATTAATTATTATTTCAATAATAAGTTTTGAAAAAAATAAAAAATTAAATAATCCATCGGTAATTAGCGACAAATTATTTAATTTTTAATTTTTAATTTTTTAATTAATTAATCCGTCGCTATTTAGCGACTGACGAGTGACAGTCAGTGCTTAGAATACACCTACAGACTTGTGCTAATAGTACCAATAAGCAAGTATACTTATATAGAACTATGTCGTCTCCCAAGTAATAAAGTGGTAAAGATACCAGTTATCGTCTCACAGAGATTGGAGTTAAAACTGCTATTAAAGTATGATGAAAGAAGTGATTTCAGAAGGTGAATTGGAAGAAAATATCTTTGATTGGTTGGTTGATGATTAGCACAGATTCTAGAAAATAATAATGATTGTAAGATCCCACATTGGTTGGGGAGGGGAACAAAGGTTGCCTTATAAGAGGAACTTGATACCTCCCTTATCAAACGCGTTTTAAAACCGTGAGTCCAGGTGTGCGGACAAAGCGGACAATATCTGGTACGGTTGGTCTGGGATGTTACAGATGGTATCAGAGCCGGGAACCGGACTGGTGTGCCAGCGAGGACGCTGGGCTCCCAAGAGGGGTGGATTGTACGATCCCACATTGGTTGGGGAGGGGAACAAAGGTTGCCTTATAAGAGGAACTTGATACCTCCCCTATCAAACGCGTTTTAAAACCGTGAGTCCAGGTGTGCGGACAAAGCGGACAATATCTGGTACGGTTGGTCTGGGATGTTACAGATAAAAAATTGGGTTAGAAATCCACCGAAGTGGGTAGCCTTAACCGGATCGGATGAAGCAAGGGTGTAAGTCTTGTGATGTTATGTTAAACCAACTTCTAGCAGACTAATGCTACAACAATGCTGCAACAATGGATGTTACAGTGATGCTGCAGCATGATAATGACAAAAACTAGTTTTATTATCTACTTTGAGACACATTCCTCTCGGACTCTCACCATCCCATAATTCCAGTAGCAGTCAATAATCTCATCTCTGAGCAGAACCAAAGGTAAAGGAATGATGGAATGGAGTTCTCAAAATATACGGCAAAACAAATTCTCTTTGTTAAAAGTTACTCTCTCGATATAACCCCCGTGCCTCCCAAGTTGTTTTAATCCTAAGTAGCTTATCTCTAAGCCTACTCCATTTTAACCCCTTGAGAAAAAGATATCTTATCAAGAATGAATCATTTTGGAAAACAAAAGTAACAACTCTCGTTGCAAGTAACTCTCTCGATATTACCCCTTATGTCATCCAAATTGACGTGCTATTCAATGGCCTATCTCTAGGTCCATGACACTTTAACACTATCAAAGTGATCAATTTGTCAAGGGATTGTATTATCTTGATAGAACTTGGGTTGGGATAATAAAATATCATTTTTGTCATTAAAATGTCTACTTTCTTTTGGTCAACATAACACCCTTTGCCTCACACCCAAGCTAAAATGCTTAGCTACTCATGACAATAATTGCAATAAAATAAATGCAAGAAGCTTGGAAAGTAAACATGATGACTTGAATGGAAATAACTTGAAAAAGTAAATAACTATAAATGGAAAGACAAGAGTGCAACAGATAATAAAGTAAATGACAAGTATGTAAGAAGGAATGTAAGTGCTTAAATATAAAGTACTGAATTTAAATGTTTGAAGGTAAAGATGTAAAGTATAACGGAAAGTTAAAGATGCAAGAGAATTTAAAGGAAGCAATTAAAGAAAGCTGCAGGTGTGATGTTGTTTTGATGCTACAAGCATTCATACGTAGAACTAGGAACGAAGAACACAATGAAGAACATTTTAAAGAAACCCAAAAGTGCTTGAATAAATTCTGCAAAGTAAAGAGATTTAGAACTGGAGTGAATCAGTTCTAAAGTGGGTGTCCTTCAAAAGCTAACCATCACCCTCTATATATAGTACAAAAGAGAGGGGGTGTGTAACATCCCACATATCCAAAAGTACATATAATCATATATTTCGTTATATGTTTGCAACAAAAGTACCTCACATTCCACATTTGGTCCCAACTAAAGTCTAGACAAAAAAAAAATTCAGTACAATTTGATTCACTTTAAATTACATAATAACTAACAACAATTTATAAGTACAAAAGCATCCACATTTCTCTTATCGATCATCTCCTCAAAAGCTATGCAACAAGTTTTCTAATCACTTGGTATTACTGGATCCACCACCTGGAATACATATTTTAAAACAGAAAATGAGGGTTAGACTTAAAGGTCTAGTGAGGAAATCCCTGACATTTGAAAATCATTAAAGTTTCATTTATATAAAACACTCTTTATATAATTACACATATTTCACATGTAAATTAATACCAGTCAACATTGCTACATCATACCCGTCTCATCCAACCTTATCCCTCCACCAATGGCCAATATCAATTGGTTGCGAGCCAATTTAACACACCGGTCCAAAGCCCGGCCACATATTATATTTTCATATAATACTCACGTAATTATAATATCTCAATATATTATAATCACCCACGTATGACATATTCATACACTTTATTTAACATTTGTTATTCACATAATGCATTCCAGTAAAATACTTTTTTAAAGTAAAACTCACCTTATCTTTTTAGCAAGGTCCTTCAAACTTTCCTCAAAACAGATTAACTTTTAACCCCGATCCTTAGTATCTGAAACAAATTAAAGTATACATACTTTTTAACACATAAACAGGTAATCCAACTTTTCGCAACCCACTATTACGAAAATCTTACTTTTCGCAACCCATAGTTGCGAGTTCCCTACTTTTCGTAACCAACAGATACGAAAACCTCACTTCTCGCAAACCACAGTTGCGAGTTCCCTACTTTTCGTAACCAACAGATACGAAAACCTCACTATGCGTTTTAGCTACTTGCGCAAAGTGGACTTTTCGCAACCAAGGCTTGCGAATTCCTACTTTTCGCAAAAACACTGTTCATCGACTTTTTCAGAAAAGTTCAGTTCATTTGCAGGAATCCATCTTTTACCCAGATTTTGCACAGAAGTGTTCTAAACTCTTTTTAACACCCTAATTGAAACTAAAATTCACAAATTCTTCTAAAATTACCTAAACCCACTTCAAATTCCAATAGAAACCTAATTCTCATAAAAGAGAGTTTAAAATCAGAAAATTGCCTCTTTGATGTTACTGCACCAAACACAAAATCCCAGCTGAGTAACTTTAATCTTCTTCTTCTTCTTCGATGGTTCTTCTTCTCTCTCTCTCTGCCGTGAACAAATTCACACACACACACACACTATTTGGGTTTTTGCTTTTTATATCTCAAATTGGGATATTTCCTATACTTTTAAACTACTGAGTCGGTTTTTGGCTAACAAGGTTTGGGTAAAATACCAAACAACCCTAAACTTGCTTCACTTGACAAAACACACCCTTAAGCTTCTATTATACAATAAAAACTTATCCCTTAATTTCTTAACTCCATAAAATACAAAAATCAAGACTTATAAAATTCCAATTTTAAATTAGATAAAATATCTGGTTATTACAACATCTCCCCCTTAAAAGAATTCCGTCCCGAAATTCACTCAAGCAACGAACTAGGGTAACTACTGTTGAAAAGATATCAAATTCTATGAACACATCAAAGTGTTTACGGAATCCTCAAAGGACTTTTTACTAGACCCACCGCTTTACTGCTTCTAGTTTACCATTTGTTCCCACTTCAATATTTCAACCCAAAACATCAAGAGTTTTAATGTCTCACAAGAAATCCGCCCCTCTAAAACAACGATACACACTCGATAATCAAATCCTACGAAGGTTCAAATTAACTCGAAAATTCACTTATGTCTTAGAAAGAAATAACTTATACTCATATGAATCTAATCCAAATAATAGAACATTATAGGCTTACTCGGGACATTTACCACGCTAATACTATTTTTAACCTCACCGGCCTTTTACTACAAACGTCGTGTTCTACACTTTTACAATACTAACTCTAAAACGTAAACATATACTTTCAATATAAAATTTGCTTAGTAAATACTACCTATTTCTTATACTCTTTCATGGAATAGAATATACTCAACACGAATCACTTTATATCATGGAAAAATTTCTTAATTTTATCAAACCCGCAAACTTCATCCTACCATTTCCATTTCCCATGAAAGCATAGCATAATTACTATAATCACACAACCATACTTAATTGCACTTGACACCAATTCATCCATCAAATTAAAACAAAGCCTAAATAGCAACTTAATTTCTCGAATATCAGCAAAACACAATTTCAAACATTTCAATTATCTCAATAACCTCACCACCATAACTCATACCGACTTCCATCCAAATATCAATACCAATTCATTCCTTACTAAAATAACAAACTCGTTATCACATCAATTCCTTACATCTCCAACTTAGCACAAAATTACTAACACAAATCTTTAGACATTTGTTTCACTTAAACCACTCCGCAATTTGAAATTTATCAACACCGGTCTCACCTTACCCAACTAAAATAATTACCAAATCATCATGTAATAATTTCACTACAAAACTAAGCCGAAAAGAATTCATCACAACTCCGTTAAAAATTTCATGTCACTAATCATATAACTCATTAACGACTTAACATGCAAAGTCCAGCACCAAGTTTAAAACAACTCTTTATCTTAAACAACTCCATAAAGAAGGTTCATCACACGACCATCAAAATATTTATTGCTCATTGCTTTCTTCCCACTAATCATAACACTTAATATAAATCCCCTTTTCAACTTAAATTCTCCAATCCATGGGAAGTATTTGGTAAACATCCAACCCATTGAACCATTTTTCTATATCCAGCAAACTCTCAAGCATCAATTTCTTATACTTTATTATCATAGTATGCATATTCTCTTTTAGTTAAGTCCAGGTTATCAGTAACCTAGTTTTCTAACCTTGCGACCCACTATCGCCAACGCTTCCCCCACATCATTCCATCTTTGATCCAGTCCGGTGTTTTCTAACGGTACAACCTTAGTTGCTTCGGCTAAGCCCTTCCGCAGAATCGACACGGGAAAGTCTGAAAGAACTCTCACTATGCGTAACCCTTCAATACCAAGGCGCATACCAACAATTTAGTACCCTCCTAACTGCAACAACTCTTACTCTAAGAGGAAAACCCGCGTGATACAAACAAGGTATAATATCCCAGATCAATCATACCAATATCATTCACAAATCCTGACTCCAGGTTCACCTCATCCTACTACCCTTGCTATGACGGAATCTCCACTAGTCATGACGAGTCGCCTCGCGAATGCACAGTCGCATACAGTGTGAAATCAGATAGACATTCGAAATAAAGATTCTATCCCACAACGGTTAGACTCAAACGAGAGCCGCGCAATAGAACTAAATCAAATATTCTAAGGCTATATAGTTCCTACTGTATACCACTTATAAGGCAGTCACTTAACAACCTATCAGGAATAGCATAAATTCCTACTGGCAAGTAATAGTCATGCAGCAAAGTGTAATAAGCACCAGGCAATCTAGCATACATACTCCTATGTTCTAGAAAGCAATAAATTACACTAAGTACTCTACCTTTTCCCTTGGTCTCGACTGACTGTACACACCGCGCCTTCGATCACCGTCTCTAAAATGTCCCAACAATCCAACACTCAAAAAAAATAACGACATTCTACTCCCCAATAGATTACAAAATCAACTTGGAGTATCACCTTAACCCGTAGTTGAACTTTTCTCCATAGGTCATCCCCAACTCTACCGTCACTTCTCTAATCCAAAATATATCTAAGACAGACAACACTTTCTTGCATTAATTACACCGACCCCGAACCTTAGATTACAATTGATTTCCACACTTGCCACAACATCACTCTCATACTACTACCACGTCCTATCCCATGGTCCTTCACCCCGATCATTACATTCGACTATTTTCTTCTACTCTTTCCTCAACATAAAATACGTTTCCCCAAGGATAGCTCACTAGGAGGTGCTTACTCTAGACCGACCCTATGAGCTAGCTTTCTTTCACCTCCAAACCAATCGCACACACCCAATTCCCACAATTACTATACTTAACCAATAATTTCACCACACCTCATAACAGGAATTTAACCGAGTTAATCCGAAATCACATCCATTGCCCGAAACAACCACACACTTTTCCATTTTTTTTTCAAATATCGTTAACATATTCTTTCAAAATGATAATAAACAAATTGGATCTACACTATACACCCATCCCCAAAATATAACAACCATAAAAATATCTTTACAACAAAATCAGTACATCTTTATTTCACCTCGTGCCTCTTTCAGCACAAAATATGTCATCGTGCCTCTTCCAGCACAAAATTATATATATATACATATATATTTTTATATATCACAAATCATTTAACACGTTTAAAATTTTATTCATAACATAAACTTTAACATTTGGAGGCATAACCTAGCGTTTGAAATACTGAATTACACATAACGCCACATTCTATACATTCGCAATAACTTTCCAAAATTCTAATCATGCACCTTCAATTTGAAAAATTGTAAACAATTGAAAGTGTTAGATCATTCATTCCAATTTAAACTACCATCCACTTTCGTTCTCATACAATAAAATTTACTACCACCTTGATAAATCTTTCGAATCCAAACACATATGATAACGGGTTATCACCTTGATCACTAATAGCTTTTCCTTACTAATCACTCCCAAAAACAATCTTCACTTTCTAGTTCAATTATCCTTGATTTCTCACTTAAATTTATCCCAAGCAATATCATAATGAATAAGCATACTAAATTCGATATCATCCAAAATATTTGTTACACTCTTACTAAATTAGAACCAACCTCTTTTCACACCAAATGCTTCCAAACCTACACTCTTACTAAGCCTTATCGAAATTAATTCATATATCCTTGATATAAAACTTGTTAACAAACGAAAACTTTAAATCAATCACTCGACAATCTCTTCTTTCATCATAACTACTTATTCCAATATATACCGAATTACCGAGGATCACTTATCATTACCTAATCGACAATTTTAACAAAAATCAAGTTCCAACACCATCCTATACTTACTACTACCTCAAATTCCGACAACATTATCAAAAATAACTTAATAGGCACTCCACTCTTATCTATATTACCAATACAATTATCAAATTCTTTTCTAACGCATATAAGCAACAAAAGATTGAAAACACAATTAATCAGTTTGTACCGAAGTCAAATAGCACTTTAGCACGTGTAGAGTTTATATAAATATACCTGTCTTCGTCTCTATCCATACGTCGAGACCGACTTGCCACTCTGTAAATTTCAACAAGGTTAATATACACATAGGCACATACCCTATATAATAAGGTATTCCAGTCCAATCATGTAACTGTAAGTTCACAATTACACTGGCCAGGTGTAACTCGAATTTACCTTACATGATGTTCCTTCTACCTTTTTATACTTAACATCCCAAGGTTCTAAAATAATGGGGACATCCTACTTCACATGCAGTTTAAGTCTAGGTATAAATCCAAATACCTAAATCCCTTAAACTAGGGCTCTGATACCATCTATAACATCCCACATATCCAAAAGTACATATAATCATATATTTCGTTATATGTTTGCAACAAAAGTACCTCACATTCCACATTTGGTCCCAACTAAAGTCTAGACAAAAAAACTCAGTACAATTTGATTCACTTTAAATTACATAATAACTAACAACAATTTATAAGTACAAAAGCATCCACATTTCTCTTATCGATCATCTCCTCAAAAGCTATGCAACAAGTTTTCTAATCACTTGGTATTACTGGATCCACCACCTGGAATACATATTTTAAAACAGAAAATGAGGGTTAGACCTAAAGGTCTAGTGAGGAAATCCCTGACATTTGAAAATCATTAAAGTTTCATTTATATAAAACACTCTTTATATAATTACACATATTTCACACGTAAATTAATACCAGTCAAGATTGCTACATCATACCCGTCTCATCCAACCTTATCCCTCCACCAATGGCCAATATCAATTGGTTGCGAGCCAATTTAACACACCGGTCCAAAGCCCGGCCACGTATTATGTTTTCATATAATACTCACGTAATTATAATATCTCAATATATTATAATCACCCACGTATGACATATTCATACACTTTATTTAACATTTGTTATTCACATAATGCATTCCAGTAAAATACTTTTTTAAAGTAAAACTCACCTTATCTTTTTAGCAAGGTCCTTCAAACTTTCCTCAAAACAGATTAACTTTTAACCCCGATCCTTAGTATCTGAAACAAATTTAAGTATACATACTTTTTAACACATAAACAGGTAATCCAACTTTTCGCAACCCACTATTACGAAAATCTTACTTTTCGCAACCCATAGTTGCGAGTTCCCTACTTTTCGTAACCAACAGATACGAAAACCTTACTTCTCGCAAACCACAGTTGCGAGTTCCCTACTTTTCGTAACCAACAGATACAAAAACCTCACTATGTGTTTTAGCTACTTGCGCAAAGTGGACTTTTCGCAACCAAGGCTTGCGAATTCCTACTTTTCGCAAAAACACTGTTCATCGACTTTTTCAGAAAAGTTCAGTTCATTTGCAGGAATCCATCTTTTACCCAGATTTTGCACAGAAGTGTTCTAAACTTTTTTTAACACCCTAATTGAAACTAAAATTCACAAATTCTTCTAAAGTTACCTAAACCCACTTCAAATTCCAAAAGAAACCTAATTCTCATAAAAGAGAGTTTAAAATCAGAAAATTACCTCTTTGATGTTACTGCACCAAACACAAAATCCCAGCTGAGTAACTTTAATCTTCTTCTTCTTCTTCTTCGATGGTTCTTCTTCTCTCTCTCTCTGCCGTGAACAAATTCACACACACACACACACTATTTGGGTTTTTGCTTTTTATATCTCAAATTGGGATATTTCCTATACTTTTAAACTACTGAGTCGGATTTTGGCTAACAAGGTTTGGGTAAAATACCAAACAACCCTAAACTTGCTTCACTTGACAAAACACACCCTTAAGCTTCTATTATACAATAAAAACTTATCCCTTAATTTCTTAACTCCATAAAATACAAAAATCAAGACTTATAAAATTCCAATTTTAAATTAGATAAAATACCTGGTTATTACAGGGTGGAAATGTAAAATGTAACTAAACTAGACAATAAAGTAAACTAGGAAGTACAATGGCCAACTAGATAGTACAAAAGGCAACTAGAAGGTACAATGACCATTCTTATTTGATTACAACATAATATCTAGCTGAGATCTTGTCCAAAGATTAACAAAAAATGGACATTACATCAAAAATTCGGATTTTCTTAATTAAGCTTTAATTCTTCACTTCAATATCCATCAGCTCCATGCTATTTCAATGCTGCAGCATCAACCTATGCTCAAAAAGTTTCCAAAAGACAACCAAATTAGCCTACTACTTTATAGAAACAAGTAAATCATGACATTTAGCTCCAAAACTAATAAATGGAAAATAAAGTAGAAAATGACTCAATTTGGGATGTTAAAATGGAAAAACCTATCTAAAAACCTAAGAAAGAAGTGCCTTAAGTACTCAAAAGTGAGTACTTATCACCACCCCAAACTAAGAACTTTGCTTGTCCCCAAGCAATAAAAAGACAAAAGAAAAGACTCAATTTTGAAAGACTTGCAAAAGGGCGGCATTAAGTGCACATCATGACATGTCAAAGTTGCAAAGCATAGCCGTTTATAAATCCAAAGTGACCAAAATCTCATTCTAATTGTGACCATGAACCATAAGCTAGCATCATATTCTTTTTGTTATGGTCAACACATTCCACATCACAAATCACTAATGGCTTGTATGGGTTTCTCTCTTTGGCATATTTTTTTCTCACTTTGCCTTTTCACACCCCATGTATCAACATTGAATTTTTTTTCAAATTTGGCACTTTTTGGCACTTTCTCTATTGAGTACATACACCAACCCCTATGGGGTATTTTTGGTGTTTCAACCACTTTTTCTTGGCAATTTTCTGTTTTTGTAGAGCTTTTGCTCTTACTAGTTTTTGACAACCCCACCCAAAACTAAGAATTTTACAATGTCCTCATTGTATTGGAGGAAAAGGGTGTTTTCATTTGGTTTTAAGTGGCTAAAAATGTGAAGAAGAAACAAAAGCCTAGATCATCTTTTTGATATGTGTAGAATGTAGACCAAATTGTGTCCCAAGCAACAATGAAGCTAGTTCTAGCATGCATAACTCCTAGAAATGAGATTGGACTTTTAGAATTATTTAGGATATGCAAGTAACTTAACAGTGACAAAACATGATCCCAATGCAATAAAAAAAACCTAAACATATAAAACACTAATCCCAGACTCAAGAAAGTAAAAAGAAAATAAAAATTGGAGCTAAAGGAAATGATTAAACCTGCCCTACTCAGTGAGAGCAGGTTGTTGGTCTGCTGTCTGAATGGATGCTGCAGCACTGATCTAAGCATCATCTTCTGTCATCAGCTTCTTGTTTTCTTCCCTCAAGCTTGCTATCTTCTGCTTTTTGGCTTTCAACAGCCTCTTTAACCTGGCAATCTTCTTCCCAACCTCTGCATCCTTTCCAGCTTTCTTTTTCTTGCCATCAATCAAAGCCATCATCTCCAAACGCATCTCCTCAAGTTTGTCCATGAATTCTCCCCTCTGAAGAAAGATGGCGTCCATAAGAGTGCTGTTTTGGGACAGCAGGTCCTAGACCATGACAATCATATCAGCAGCACCAATCCACTTTTCTTTTCTGTCCCTCAGCCTTTGAACAACCTTTGTGTCGATTTCCCATTTTCCCTTTGTTCTTTTACAATGAGGTCATCATTGTATTGGGGAACACCTTCTTGGACAAGCAGCCGTGTGAGCATTCCTGGAAAGTAGAGATTTCCTCTAGCCCTTGATGCACACTCCCTAATGCTCTCGAGCATTATTCTTCCCAAATTTATGCTCCTACCTGTGATAAGACAAAGAAGCAAGAACATCCTCTCCACAGTAATAGAACTGTCATGAGTAGTTGGTGAGATGGAATGTCTCACAAAGTTAATCCAGACGTTTGAGTTTGCAGTTAAGTGAAAGGCCTTGAAAGTTTTTAACATGAAGTTACTGTGGTACTCCCAATCTGACTTGGGTTTGCCCAACACAGCAGCAGCTTCAACCAAGTCTTTAGGTTTGGCATGGTGCATTAGGTGATGGTATTCTGTCTTTTTTGGTGGGGAAAGGTTGAGAAAACTGTTAATCTTTTTAGAAGTGAGGGAAATAGTGATACCTCTGATTTGGATTTTAGGGGCTGAAGTGACATGTACCTCAGTGTAGAACTCTCTCATTAAGGTCAAGTTGTAAGAGAAGTATACCTCAGCTACTTTCTCCAGGCCTTGTGTGTCAATAACTTGCTTAATGAAAGTGAAATCTCTTAAGCTTTGGTCATCAAACCCCTTATCCGGCAAACCGACCCTGTTTTGGTGCTTAGGCCACACCTTGGCAGCAGCTTTTGAACTAAAGCCTTTGTGGGGCCTCTCAGGTCTGTCTACAAACACACTAACTTCCCTAGCCTTTTTTTTTTTTCTTAATAGACTGCTCATGCTGCACTGATGCTGCAGCATGACAGTTGGACTCTGGTGTTGCATTAGAAGTCTCACCCTCAAAGGTCACTCTCTTGACCCTCTTCCAAGTTGGTTCCCCTATTTTTGACTTGGTCTTAGTAGCATGAATGTTTCCCAATCCCTTTTTCTTTCTCTTAAGGGACAAAACAGTCGGGTTTTCCTCACTATTGGTAACAACATCATGGTTCTTTTTCTTTCTCAACTCATCCTCATCTCTCAAGTCTTGGTCATCCTCAAAATTAAGAACAATGTTAGGATTATCAGAGGCCCAATCTACCCATTCAAAATCAGTGTGCATAGTGTGTGTTTCAACACTGTGTGTGTCATTCTCAATGGCATTTTCCTCAACATCCATATCTATAACCTCTATGTTGGAATTTTCACTGTGCTCAGAGGTGGTTCCATCGATGTTGTTGAGGAATTTTTCAACCGAGGATTGGGCAGAGAAAAACTTGTTGTCAACCTTGGTATAAGAAATGGGTTTTGAAGGGTATTTTTCAGGGCAGACAACAAGTTGATTATCCACAGAGGTTTTTGGTGAAGAGCAAGTTACCTGAGGAGATGGTGGGTGTTCCACTGTGTATTCTGCTGCGACAAGAGCTGAATAAACTATCATTGCAAGAGGGTTTTCATCAATGGAGGTGTTCACGGTGGTCTTTGAAACTTCCCCTACTTCCCCAAATTTTGGATCGATTTTGGCAGAACTCCAAGTAGGGTTTTCTTTTGCTGATGAATTTTGAATCAGGGGGGAATAGAATCATCCTCCAGCTCGACAATTTTTGGGTCTTGGTGTGCAACCGGGGTTCGCACCACAGCGCTGGTTCGAGGGCTTCGTCGAACGTTCGGTCGATTTGCGTCTTCTGGAGGGTCTCAGGGCAAAGCTCGCTTGACTCTTGCCATCGTTTCTTCAGAAAATCGACAGAAGGAGGGTTGGTTATGGTGGTTTTTCGAAGGAGAAGAGTGAAGAAGAAGAAGAGTGAGAATGGAGGGAATGGTTCTAGAAGGTTTGAATGAGAGGATTTTCTTTTGTGGTTACAACTTGAAAACTCAGTTTGGTTTTTAAAAGAATAAAAGGGATGGGTTTAGGATTTGAAAAAGATAATTCTTGAGTGTTTCTTTAAGAAAGGTACAACATGGTACAAGGTGGTTCAAAAGAGACAAGGGTAATTTTGGAACATAGTACATAACGTGATAAAAAAATGGGTAAGCCCTTGTACTATTTCCTGTTTAGGTAGCTTGAAAACACTGTTGTACCTTCTTTTAGACCCATTTAAAAAATGTGCTCATCCTTTATTACTCCCTTGAACCGTCCCTCTTTTTTTTCTTTTTGTTGAAAAATTAGGGTATCAGCATCATCTGTTTTTCCTTGTCCTCAAATCTAGACTGCAAACTAACACACAGATTAAAAGATAACTAATAGAAAATCATAATAACAAACTGAAAAAGAAAATTTACAATGGTTTGAAACTTTGAGATAGTTCCCATCTTTGTGTTTGAAGTTTTTAGCAAAGAGAAATCACCTCCTCAGGGTAATGCTGTGGAGATGCTGTAGCATCATGGTATAACTTCACTCTCTGTCCATTAACCTTGAACACACTATTGTCTTCCGGGTTAACTAAGTCTACTGCCCCATATGGATATACTTTATGGATTATGAATGGGCCTGACCATCTAGACTTAAGTTTACCTGGAAACAATTTCAACCTAGAATTGAACAACAAACACTTTTGACCGGCTTTCAACTCTCTGTGTCTGATTTTATTGTCATGCCATTTTTTTGTTTTCTCTTTATAGAGCTTGGCATTCTCATAGGACATATTTCTATGTTCTTCTAATTCACAAAGTTGTAACTTTCTTTTGTTACCAACATCATTTAAGTTCATGTTCAATTTCTTTATAGCCTAGTATGCTTTGTGTTCAAGTTCCAAAGGGAGGTGACAGGCCTTTCCAAAGACTAACTTATATGGGGGCATACCTAAAGGTGTTTTAAAAGCAGTCATGTATGCCCATAAAGCATCATCTAACTTGAAAGCCCATTCTTTTCTGTTTGGTTTGACAACCTTTTCTAAAATCCCTTTTATTTCCCTGTTCGAGAGTTCAGCTAAACCATTTGTTTGTGGGTGATAGGCAGTGGCAACTTTGTGTTTCACATTGTACTTTTCAAGAACTTTACTCAACAAATTGTTTATGAAATGGGTGCCCTCATCACTGATTAGTGCACGGGGGTGCCAAACCTTGTAAAAATTTGTTTTTGTAAAAACTTAACAACCGTTTTTGCATTATTTGAAACACATGCTGTTGCCTCAACCTATTTTGACAAATAATCAACAGCAACTAGAATATATTGGCAGTTGTTTGATGGTGGGAATGGACCCATAAAATCAATTCCCCAAACATCAAACAACTCAACTTCCAAGATCCCATTTAAAGGCATTTCATTTTTTCGAGAAATGGAACCACTTCCCTGGCATTCATTACACCTTTGAACAAAATTGTGGGCATCTTTGAAGAGAGTAGGCCAGTAGAAACCAGATTGAAGAACTTTAGCTGCTGTTCTTTGGCCTCCAAAATGTCCTCCATAAGCTGCTTGGTGGCAATGCTGCAAAATTGCTACCACTTCTGATTCTGGGGTGCATCTTCTCAGTATTTGATCTGTACCAAGTTTAAACAGAAAAGGATCATCCCATATGTAAAATTTGCAATCATGGAGAAATTTCTTAAGCATATGGTGAGTATAATCAGAAGGTTTGATGCCACAAGCTAAGTAATTAGCTATGTCAGCAAACCATGGAAGTTGTGATTGAACCATAAGAATCTTTTCATCAGGGAAGGTTTCTATGATGTCTCCCTCTTCCCTACTTTCCACAAGTTTTTCTAACCTAGACAAATGATCAGCCACTTGGTTTTCCACACCCTTCCTATCAACAATTTCTAGGTCAAACTCTTGCAATAACAAAACCCATCTTATTAACCTTGGTTTTGCATCTTTCTTTGAAATGAGATATTTAATGGCAGCATGGTCAGTGTGAACAATGACCTTAGCTCCCATCAAATATGATCTAAAATTTTCAAATGCAAAAACCACTGCTAATAACTCTTTTTCAGTTGTTGTGTAGTTAATTTGAGCTTCATTTAGGGTTTTGCTTGCATAGTAAATGGAATGAAAAATCTTTCCCTTTCTTTGACCTAAAACTGCACCAACAGCCCAATCACTTGCATCACACATGATTTCAAAAGGTTTGTCCCATTCAGGAGCAACAACCACTGGAGCAGTTACCAAAGCTTTCTTCAAAGTGAGGAATGCATTTCTACAGTCCTTGATGAAATCAATTTTTTGGTCTTGCTGTAATAATAAACATAAAGGTTTTGAAATCTTTGAAAAGTCTTTTATAAAACGTCTATAAAAACCAGCATGACCAAGAAAGCTTCTGATTCCTTTAACAGTGGTCGGTTCAGGTAGTTTTTCAATGACTTCAAGTTTAGCTTTATCTACCTCAACTCCTCTTTTTGAAATTAAATGACCAAGGAAAATTCCTTCTGTAACCATGAAATGACATTTTTCCCAGTTAAGGACCAAATCAGTTTCTTCACACCTTTTAAGACTTTGCTTTAGATTTTCCAAACAATGATCAAAAGATGAACCATAAACAGAAAAATCATCCATAAATATTTCAATGGATTTTTCAAGCATGTCAGAGAATATGGACATCATGCATCTTTGGAAAGTGGCAGGTGCATTGCAAAGTCCAAAGGGCATTCTCCTAAAGGCAAAAGTTCCAAAAGGACAAGTGAAAGTAGTCTTCTCTTGGTCTTCCGGTGCTATGGCTATCTGATTGTAACCTGAGTATCCATCCAAGAAGCAGTAGAACTCTTTTCCAGCCAACCTGTCTAACATTTGATCAACAAAAGGTAAAGGAAAATGATCTTTTTGAGTAGCATTGTTTAGTCTACGGTAGTCCATGCAAATTCTCCATCCGGAGACTATTCTAGTTGGGATGAGTTCATTCTTGTCATTGGAAATGACAGTGATCCATCCCTTCTTTGGCACACATTGGACTGGACGAACCCAAGAACTACTGGCGATTGGAAAAATGATTCCTGCATCTAACCATTTCAAGATTTCCTTTTTTACTACCTCTTTCATGACAAGGTTTAGCCTTCTTTGAGGTTCTATGGATTTGCAGTTCTTTTCTTCTAAGATGATCTTATGTTGACAAATGGAAGGACTAATCCCCCTAAGGTCAGCAATGGTCCATCCTATGGCTTTGGTGTGTAATTTCAACATCTCCACTAACTTCTTTTCCTGATTCAATTCTAGGGTAGCTGATATGATGACAGACAATTTGTCTTCTTCTCCTAGAAAGGCATACTTCAGATGTTTTGGGATTTATTTCAAATCCAGGTCAGGTGGTGAGATTATTGAAGGTACGACTGGTTTTTGCTCACTATTTTCCTGTAGCTCAAATGATGCAGCAACCAAAGGGACAGTCTCCTTCTCTATTGGAATTTCATCATCATCATCATATTCCTCAATTTCTTCCTCATCCTCCTCTTCTATCCTACAGGTCTGTTTGAGTTCTTCCTCATGACACAATGACTCAATGGTACCTAAGCTTGAACAATCTTCCATATCACTAGGGTACTTTAAAGAATTGAAGACATTAAATGTGACTTTTTGGTCCTGAAGTCTCATGGTCAACTCTCCCTTTTGGACATCTCTCAAAGTTCTACCCGTGGCTAAGAAAGGTCTTCCTAAAAGAATGGGAATATCCTTATCAGCCTCAAAGTCTAAAATGATAAAATCAGCTGGAAAGATGAATTTATCAACCTGGACTAACACATCTTCAATCTTACCCTTTGGATAGGCAATGGTCTTATCTGCTAAGATGAGTGTGACTGTGGTGGGTCTGGCCTCTCCTATGCCTAAGCTTTTGAATATTGACAAGGGCATAAGGTTGACACTGGCACCTAAATCACACAAAGCTTGTCCAACTTCTTTCCCACCTATGGAACAAGGAATAGTAAAACTCCCTGGGTCTTTTTGCTTAGGGGGTATTTTGTTGGAAAACAGAGCACTGCAACCTTCAGTGAGGGCTACAGTCTCATACTCAGTCAGCTTCTTTTTCTTACTCAAAATGTCTTTAAGGAACTTGGAATAATTGGGCATCTGCTCAATTGCTTCAACAAGAGGTATGTTGATGTGCAATTGTTTTAAAACATCCAAAAACTTTTTAAATTGCAATTCCTCCTTCTCATTCCTCATCCTTTGGGGATAAGGGATGTAAGGGCGAACTGGTTTGATAACAGCTTTATTTGAAAGTTTTGAGCCAGATGGGTCCAAAATGCTTTTGGTCTTGGTTTCAGTCAATGGTGGACTTGAACTTGTGACCTTAGGGTCTTGGTCTTCTTTTTGACTTGGTGGTTTTGGAATAACTTGAATCTCTGGAATAGGATTGGCCTTGGATAATTTTTCAAAATCTGTTTTGGTTAAAGGGCCAAATTCCTTTCCCACAGTTTCAGATAATTCCTATCCACTCCTAAGAGTTACAGCCTTTACATGTTCCTTTCCTGGGGCCTTTGGGATTTCAGTGTTACTAGGTAAAGTTCCTGAGGCCCTAGTACTTTGATTTAAAGCTAGCTGACTGACTTGTGTTTCAAGATTCCTGATTGAAGCCTGAGTTTGGGTCATAAACCCTTTCATGATTGCTTCCAAAGAAAGATTTTAATCATCACGTGGAGGTGCATGATTTTGGTTTTGAAAAGGTGGTTGAGTGTTTTAAAAACCTTGATTACGATTATTCTGATGATAGTTGTTTTGAAAATTCCCCTTGTAATGGTTTTGGGAGCTGCTTGCTTGATTTTGAAAATTAGAATTCCCTTGTGGTTTTTGTGCTGGTGGATTCAAACATGGACTAGTCCAAGAGAAGTTTGGGCGCTGCTTCCAACTGGCATTGTATGTGTTGGAGTGAGGACTAGGTCTATTTTGAACATAGTTTACAGATTCGGAATTGTGAGGACAATGTTCATAGGAGTGTTCCTCACCACAACATACACATTGCACAGAAAGAACAGGTGCATGAGGTTTAGTGACAGCCGGCTGTGCTCCTTGACCTGAAGTGATGTTTTTAAGCATATTAGTCATGGAAACAAGTTGAGCTGTCAACGCAGTGTATGCATCAATTTCATGCAACCCGACAGTCTTCTTTTGAGTTGAAATTTGAGCTCTTGGATCAGCCCATTGTCCATTATTTGCTGAAATCTTATCAAGAATTTCATACCTGGTATTGTAGGTGTTAAAGGTAAAGGCCCCTCCTGAAGTCGCATCGAGCATTTGTTTTGTATTGGAATCAAGTCCATCGTAAAACGTTTCGAGTTGAATATAGTAGGGAATGCCATGGTGAGGGCATTTCCTTAATAGTTCTTTAAACCTTTCCCATGCATCGAAAATTGCTTCATCGTCCATTTGTTTAAACATGCAAATTTCGTTTCTGGACTTAGCATTCCGGGTAGGTGGAAAATATTTTCGTAAAAACTTTTCAGCCATATCAGCCCAAGATGGTACTGAACCTGGTGCTAATGAATTGAACCATATTCTTGCCTTATCCCTTAGAGAAAACGGAAATAAAGTGAGCCTTAAGGCTTCGGGAGATACTCCAGGGATTAGAAAAACATCGGTGATCTCCATAAAAGATTTTAAATGGGAATGGGGATCCTCTGATGGTAATCCGGCAAATTGACCATTGGCTTGCAACATGTGAAACATGATGGGTTTTGGTTCAAAATGTAAAGTATCTAATTGTGGCCTAACAATCCCCGAATTTAATTGCTCAAAATTTGGGATTGCATAATCCATAATTCTTCCATCTTTCGAGTTTGCAAGATCAATGATGTTAAGTGGTTCAATATTACCAATAGATCCATTATCATCTCCTTCCTGATTAATTATGTTTTGGATATTTTTGCTATTTTGGTTAGTAGTCACAACCTCTGGTTTTTGGGATGTGACATACCCTCCACTGATTAAACGTATAAAAAAGGAAAAACAAAAAAAGAAATTACGTGATTGGTGGATTTAAATTTTTAGAGTTTGTTAGAATTGATTGGTTTGTAGATGAAACCGACCTTATATATGTATGTATATAAAACGTTACATAAAGCTTTATTAGTTGTTTTTAAGAGATTTTAAGTAATTAGCATTAAATAGCGGTACATAAAGTTTTAAGAGGTTTTTTTAAAGGAAAACTCCAGGCAAATATTATAAAACGAGGAAAAAACAACGAAACAAACCGAGTCTAGGCACAAGGCCCACAACCAAACCACCACACCAGCTTGGCAACCGCACAATACCAAGCCACATACAACAGAACCGACACAACTCACACGAGATCAAACACATACAAAAGAAAATAATCCCACACCCAAACCCAAACAACCAACCACCAACCAAACAACCACGAAACACATCACGTTGCACGACCATTAGTATACACAGGACGGGTCTGACCTTTCCACGCCACACGCATGTGAACCACCTCTTTTATGCTCTTGACCACTTGGTCAACCGATCTTTTCTTGCCTTGATAAAGCCTTCCATTTCTTTCGCGCCATATGAAATAAATAGCCGCTCCAAGAGCAAACTTCGCCATAAAAGTTATAGGTCTATCACTAGACATAGTATGAACTATGTCCTCCCACCGGTTCGGCCAAACATCACCATTGAACTCTCTTTTGACTCGGGTCCACACATCCAAAGAGACCCTGCAAAGAAAAAAGAGATGGTTGTGTGAATCCATGCCATCTTTGCAAAGGGGACATGTCCACGCAGCATCCTCCCGGCTCCACACCGCTAGCCGATCTTGAGTAGGAAGCCGAGTGTAACAAGCCACCCAAACACAAAATGCATGTTTTGGGATATGACCCGAAAACCAAACACAGTTATGCCAAGGAATAATCGGATAAGGCCCATCCAACGATTGCCAAGCCGTAGACACCGAGAACTCCATAAGATTGTTATTTAGATCAACCCAACTCAGTTTGTCCGAAGTGCTAGGCTCAAGGATCGGCAAGATGTAATTAGAGAGGAACGGGAATATAAGAACCCACCTTGACGGCCATACCCCCCCCCCCCCCAAGCCGCTCCACCACCTCATGGATTGTAGCAGAAGGCGAGAACCCACCATAAATGATAAACCGATAAGAAAGAATCGGGGCTAACGGCTCACCCGACATCCATCGATCCTCCCATGCATTAGTACTATTCCCGTTTCCCACACGTATCATAATGTGGGGACGTACCATAGGATGCAAATCCGTCAATTGCAAAGAATCCAAGACCATCTCGAGCTTTTCTGAACCAACCAAAAGTGTGTTAAAGATAGACAATGAAGGTAAACCCATCTTACCCATAATGATTGCCTGCGAGTTAGGATGTCCCAAAGATGTTTAGATAAGAGAGTCCGGTTCCATCCGCCAAACGTTTAATACCAAGACCTCCACACGAAATAGGCCTACAAATTTGCTCCCACGAAATTTTACATTTACCACGCGAGCTATCACCTTGTGACCATAAAAAGTCACGAAACAAAGCTTCCAATTCATGGATCACACCCGCCGGAAGAAGGAAAGTAGACATCCAATATAATTGGAGCGATTGAAGAATTGATCGAATAAGTTGGTGCCTACCCCCAAAAGACAAAAATTTTGCCTTCCAATTTTGAATACGCATCTTCACTTTATCGATGATTATACCAAAATCTGCCACTTTAAGACGAACTGGAGAAAGAGGAACGCCCAAATAACGAATAGGGAACGTAACTTGGCGGAAGGGAAGGCATTCTAGGATGGTCGTCTTCGGGCCTTCCGGAACATTCCCGAAAAACACCTCACTCTTTTGAAGGCTAGGCGAGAGGCCCGACTTAACTTTAAATAAATGTAAGGCTCTCATTAGGACCTCTACCGATTGCACATCGCCCCGGGTGAAAACAAAGAGATCGTCTGCAAAGCAAAGGTAATTAAGCTCCAAAGTATGGCAATCTTTATGATACCCAAAGGAAGCGGCCTCGTCAATACACTTCTTGAAAATCATCGAGAAGCCTTCCATAACAATTATAAATAGGTAAGGGGAGAGAGGGTCCCCTTGCCTAATACCTCTACCACCCTTAAAGAATCCCGCGGTATCACCATTTATAGCCAACGAAAAGGATGGAGTGCATATCATCTCCTTTATCCACTTAATCAAAACATGATGGAAACCAAGCCCCTCGAGCATATGGAGGAGAAAATTCCAATCAACCGTATCATAAACCTTTTGGATATCAATCTTAAAAGCACACCTTGGAGGACCCGTCTCTTTTTGATACCCACGAACCAACTCATGCACCATAAGAATGTTATCCGAGATTCGGCGCCCCGGAATAAACGCCGATTACGTTGGACTAATCAAAGCATCCAACTTAGATTTCATACGTTCCACAATAAATTTGCTAATCCCCTTATACAAGACTGAGCAACAAGAAATTGGTCTAAAATCAGTTACCTTCGTAGCATTTGGCACTTTGGAAATCAAGCAAAGAAGCGTGTGGTTTAACTCTCTATCAAGACGACCATTATAGAAAAAATTGTGGATAGCGATCTCCACATCAATGATGGGCCAAGCCGATTTGAAGAACCTCGACGACAATCCATCCGAACCGGGGGCTTTGTCGTTTCCAATACCAAAGATCGCCGCCCTAATCTCCTCACTTGAGATTGGCTGAATCAGGTGATTAGCTTCCCCCAAAGTGAGCTTTTTAGTAAACAACGCCTCCAGCATATGTGGCTCGACGAGAACATCCGCATCGCCAAGAATGGATCTAAAGTTATCCACAAAAATACCCGCGACATCATCTGTTGGTCCTGAAGGCCTATACAAGTTTGTAGAAGGGGGGGGGGGGTTGAATACAAACACACAGATTTTACTTTTCTAAATTGTTTATTGATAAATCATTAACAATTTATAGCTTGTTGCGGAAACAAGATTAAGGATAAACCTAAATCTAAACAAGTTGGAACACTAAGGTTTCTTGCACTAAGAGAGATAAGGAAATTACTAATAATAACCTATCTTGAGATAAGAGATTGAACTTGTCTAGAGTTAGCAAGTTACTTCAAATGAAGTGGGTTCATCTCTTTATATACTGCATGCATTTAATGCAAGTCAGTATACACTTTACACGTGTCATCAGCTGGTTGGTTGTATGTCATTGACCTTTGTTGACAACCTTAGTAGCCGCATGGATGAACAGTGTAGTATCAGAGTGGTTGTACGATTTCAGATAGTCGGAGGTTCTTTTCTGACATTTCGTACGGAGTCGTGCAAGGGGGGTTAAGACAAAAGTACTTTGTACGGAGGACTTCATGATCAGCTTTTCGTTGATTCAGCGATTATCATTTTCTATTCAGCGAATGATAAAGTTCAGCGATAGCTGAAGTCTTGTACTTGATACTTCACGTTGAGTGGACAAATCTGAGTCTTCGCTGATCCGCATCAGTTCATTAGGAGACTTGTCGCTGGTTCTTGAGCTTGATCTTCGACTTCAACGTAGAACCTATGTTGACGTGAAACTTGTCTTCAGGGATCATAAGTAAACAACTAACTTATCAGCGATCATCATAATGACTGAACAGACTCAGAGCATTAATCGTGAACAGTGTTCGCTGAATGTTTAATTTAAAGAGCGAGAGTTCCTATCAGCGGTACTGTAAGATCTTAGTACTTATCAGCGATAGTGAAACTCTGATACATTTTGTTTACTTACAATTTTCACTAAGTATATAAGAGAGGGTCATTATCAAATCACTGAGGGTTTGGATCAACAATCTCCCCCTATTTGATTATGACATAGCAACAAAGAAAATTGCTATTTAATGAAAACATAAGGATAAAAAGAACTCATAAAATATTTGTCCCTTTTACTGTTTTCTGGGATCTTTCCAATACTGATGGAGTAAAGTACATTCGCTGAAATCTTTCTTTAAAACTTTGAATCAGGTTACAAAGAGAAATGGAAAGATTACAAGTACGAGCGAAATAAATTACAAGTACAGAAGAATAACTGATACAATAGAAAAATAGGCGATCATATCAGTTTGTAAAGGGTTCTTCCTTGATGAGAAGTTCCTCAAGGGTCTTTGATGTGGGGATCATCCAGTCAGGGACGGTTACACCTTGTTTTCTTTTGATCAGCGCTTCTTCAAAAATCAAGGGTTTCAGATGTCGTGCCTGAGGGTCATTCCTGAAGTCACACCAGTAGATGAGATCTCTCAGCTGTTCGATGGGAGTGATGTGAAGTTCAGAGATGCGTTGAAAATGCTTTCCACCATCGTAGTCATGGAAAAATATCCCGTAGGGGTTCGCTTATGACTTTGCCAGGGATGAAAGTCTCACCAGGAGGAAGATATGTGTCAAGCATGGAAAGATCAGGATCAGGACCAAGTATTTCAGCACGTGAAAAACCAATACCTGTTTCATTTCGTATGACAGGACCATCAATTGAAGATATAGATTTCTTCTTCTTCGCTGAGGCCTTTCTTTTCTGACTTTCGAGAGGAGGAGGAGGAGGAATATCCACACAGGAGTAGACTAAGTCGATTTGTTTATTGATCAGCTTTTCAACATGTTCCTTGTACTTCGACTTGGACTTCTGGATGGCTAACCTGAGCTCCAACCATTCAGAGAGACCGTACTTCGTTATGGCTTCAGCATAGAATTTTTCGTACTTCTTATCTTCTCTGAATATCTCGACTTCAGCGATTGAAACAAGGGTTGTTCTTCCAGAGATGAATACCTTGTTGATTTTGGCAGGAGAGTCTCTGTAGTTGACCTTTTCTTTGCACCAGGCTAAAGTGGACTGAGACACAGTTCTCTTTTCTTCAGTTATCTTCTTGGCGTTTTCCCAGAGCTGACGTTGAACATCAATTGGAACTCTTTTCATCTTGGGGTCTTTTATTGATCGTTTAGAAAGTTGGATGGCGTATTCTCTGTCCTTTTCTTCAGCTTCCTTTCTTTCAGCGATTAATCTTTCAGCTCTGAGGTGTTCCTTGTATTCCTTTTTGGAAATTCTGAACTTTGGAGGAACTGAAGGAAGTTGATCACGCCTCAGAATGATTCGCTGATCCTCGAATTACTTTATTATCTCCTCTCTTCTTTTCTGATCCTCTTCACTTAGCTTTTGAGGAGCTAAGGAAGGTCTGCCTCTGTGCGAGAGTAGTTGTTCTTCTGGTTCATCAGTCTCAGAGATTAAATCTAAGACTGGGATTATTTCTTCAGCAGCAGCTGGTATTATTGGTGAAGTCGCGGTTGTGGAGCCTTCAGCGATATCCTCAAACAGGGGAGAGGACTAGCTGAAACACAGCTATCTTACAAGTAATAACTTGGGTAGAATCAGATAGAGAGAATTGGTTCAAGTGTATAGGCTTGGGTAGAAGAACAAATAGTGTATGATAGAGGAGGGATGGAGTGAGAGATGTTTAGTGTACCTGACAAACCGGCTTTTCAAGCAAGATCGTCAGATTGTCATCTTCAGCGACGCTTTTGCCTCTGCCTTTCTCAGCTCCAGAGGCTGAGGGCTTTGTCTTTGTCCGCTCCCCTGAAGGTTCATTTATCGAGATTCCCTTAAGAGCTTTGATCTTCGGAGCAGGTTTGACGATAAAGAAGTCATCGTCATCTTCGTCATCATCATCATCGTTCTTTGGAGAAGAGGATGGTTCATTATCAGGGATGTTGACGGCTTCATCATCTTCTGCTTCGGATTCAGTTTTATCAGCTTCTTCTTCGAGTTGCTCCCCCTCAGATACAGAGGCGAGCTTCTCGGTTTCCTCAGGGTTTTCATCTCCCTGAGGTCCAGCGGTGGTTTCTTCAGCATCCTTCTCTCCCCTGATAGATTCATCATGGGAAAGGTCTTCAGCGCTTTTGGAGAGATCTTCAGCGCTCTTCTCCCCCTCTTTTTCATGATCACTGGGGGAGGAATGGGTAGATTCAGCAGCGTTGGTAGGTTCTCTGTCTTCTTGGCCAGAGAGACCTATACAAACTTCAATCTTTGATATTCTGTCTTCAAGGCCAGAAATAGCAGGATTGATTTTCTTCAGCTCAGTGCGATCCGCCGCTGTGAAGTTGTCAGATGCAGGGACAGGAGCAGGAGCAGGAGTATTCGCCTTCTGTAGTAGCTGCTCGATCATCGATTTCATCGAACTAACATCGTCTTTACAGAGCCTAAGTCAGTCTTTACAGCAGACATATCTCCCTCTAGTTGTCCAACCGATGTCTTCAGCGTTGTGACCTCGCTGGACATGGATGAAACTGAATTTTTAAGAGAGGTGTAGTCTGTGTAGATGTCAGCGAGTACCTTGGCGAAGTCGCTGAGAATGTTATCAACTTGCTTCAAGTCATCTGTGGAAGCCTTCTTCTCCACCACCGTTGTCAGCTTGTTCAGATTCTCTCCAGCGTTTGTTACAGCTGTAGAGTTATTAGTAAGAGTGGTGGTGAGATCTGTCAGCGTTGTCTCCATAGCTTTCAGAGAGGCGTTGATGTCTCCCAAATTAGGACCTGTAACATATAAAAACTTGTGAACATAGGAAAGCTCAGAAGTTTGGGGTTTAGTGACAGTGTTTATGGGTTGGTGTGTACCTGCAGGAGGATTGGTGAATTCATCAAAATCACGGGTTCCTGAGTAAAGTTCCATGTCATCTTCAAAAGTGCCCATGGATTGTCCTGCAGGTCCTGTCTTCATCATTCCTGTAGAATCAGCTTTAGGTTCCGTAGAAATGATGGCAGCTCCAGCGAGATCTGGAGTAGAGACCAAATGAGTGGAGGGAGGAGAGAAGGATAAGAATGGGGGTTGGGTTCTGAGTTCAGCGTTGGATTCGATGAAAATCACTTCATCAGTCTTTTGAGAGACTGAAGGAGGTTGGGTAGGTTCCAAGTTTGTAGCTTCAGCGTTTAGAGGCGCTGAAGTTGGGATTAAAGGGATGGCTTGTTCAGGTGTGGCAGAGCGTACCACTGAACGTTCTTTCAGCTCTGCAGAAAGAGCTGAGGAGTCTTCAGCATGAAATTGCTGGGGTTGCTCCTTGGTTTTCTTGATCCTTTTAGAACCAAGTGGGGTAGATGATTGTTTCATTTTCTTAGAAGGAGAGGATTTTGTGGCCAGGGTATCAGCGATGGGTATTGTCGCTGAAGGAGCCACAGAATGAGAAGAAGAAGGGTTGAGAAGAGTCAAGAGTGTAGAAAGACGTACCTCATTCACCATTGGTTTGAATTCGAGTATCTTTGGGCCGACCTGAGAGAGTTTCAGGTCACCTTCAGTTGGGTAGCTCTCCTTCAGGCCATATTGGAAGATGGCGCTGATGAATCGGGGGTAAGGAACCTATGGAGGACTGTCAGCGATGGTGTCCACTCTTAGAACTAGGTCATCATAGATAATCGATGCCCAGTCTATGTTGAGACCTTTCAGCAGTGCATATCCCATTGCTTGTTGAGGTTTAGCGGCTTGGTCAGAGGAGCCGCTCTTTGCAGTCATGCAGCTGATTAGATGAGCGAAGATGAAATTCATCTCGCTGGGCATTTTCGATTTCTTCATAATCGTCAGCTTCTTCTCGGGCTTCTTGTCTCTGCCGATTTCCCATACATAGCCCATTGCATCGAAAAATGCAATGATGGCTTCCCTGTCTGAGTTTTTCTTGGGGTCAGGGAGGGGAACAAAAGGTTTTTCCTTGGTAGCGATGGGAAGGCTGAGAGCTTTGCGAATAATGGCAGGGGTGATCTTCATGGTGCCATATTCGATGTCGCAGAGGATGCAATCGATTGTTTTGGAGGGGTCTTTGGCTGAAGGTAGTTGAGAGTGTTTGGCTGAGTACCAGAATTGTGAGAGCAAAAGCTGATGAGCAGGAGGTGTTATGGTCAGGGCTGTGGAGATGCAGCAATTCTTTAGGAATTTCACAGCATCATCTAGATGTGTGAGTTGCTTTCGAGGAGGAAACTCGAGAAGCGCATAGAGGTTGTTCACCTTAGTCCAATCCAGTTTGTCAAGGGCAAACTTGACTTGAGGAGCCTTGAGGATGTCCACTTCCTCAGAATCAGCGGAGATGTTCTCAGCGGTAGCAGGAATGTCAGACGAAGCCATTTCTCTGTATTATCAGTTCAACCAAAGATGTTAACAAATAAGAATTATCTTAAAGTGGAAAGATTTTCCATTAAGATGGTTCAAATTTTATCCATTTCATTCAGACACAAAAGTCTTAATGAAGATTAGGGTTTTTCTTGATTTTAAGAAACGAAATGTAAAACCCATTTATTCTTGTTATCCAGTTTTCTATGAAGAATTAGATTCTGGAAACGAATGAAGAACAAGTTTAAGATTTTCGCATTTAAACTTGAAGAACAACCATGAAATGGTTGTGTTCATAAAACCATGAAAGAAAATGATTTTATTTTAAGAATTTCTTTTGTTTGATCTTGTTAAAACAAAGAAAAGATCAGAAACAAGTTATACGCATTTGGTAATAAATAATAACATATTAACCTTGATGTTTGATGAAGAAGATGATGAACAGTTCTTGAAGTTTGAAAGCACAAATACAACAGTGAATTCTTTCTTGCGGAGGAAGATTGATCGCGTAAAAGAAAAATATAAACAAATAATTTGTTTATATAGAGACTTTTAGAAAGAGAAAATCTTGAGCGGGAAAAGATTTTCATCATGACACGGACATGTGTTTGCATTTGATTGGCGAGTAAACGAAACGTGCAAACGTGTGTCAGAAAGAAGAACGTGTCGGGGTTTATCCGTTGCAATGACGTCACAACTGTCCTTTCATATTCTTGGTTGTCTCTGAGGTTTTGAAAAACTCAGGGATACTTTTGAAAACATGAAGCACTGAATAGAAATATCAGTGAAGGTTTTAAGAAATTTCAAAATATCGCTGTTAGGGAAGAGATATTCAGCGATGCATTCTGTTTTGAAATCTTGCATTTTCATGCGTTTGTCAGAGAGAGAAAACATACCTTGATATCAGCTTTAACCAAGTTTTATTCAGAGAGAAGATGATTGAATGGGTTATACAAGTTGATTTTATCCTATCGCTGATCAATGTGAACCGTTGAGGATTTTACCCTTCAAAGTTCAGCATTCCAAGCTCGCTGATGAGAAAGTTGAATCTTGTCTCATCAAGGGGTTTGGTAAATAAATCAGCTAACTGATAATCAGTTGGGATAAAATGAAGTTCTATATCACCATTCATCACATGATCTCTGATAAAATGATATCTGATTTCTATATGTTTGGTCTTTGAATGTAGTACTGGATTATTTGCTATAGCGATGGCACTTGTGTTGTCGCAATAGATTGGAATTTTGGAGAGCTGAAGATCATAGTCTAGTAGCTAATTTCTCATCCACAAGACTTGAGAACAACAGCTTCCAGCAGCTACATATTCAGCTTCAGCTGTGGAAGTGGACACTGAGTTTTGCTTTTTACTTGTCCAACTTACCAGCTTTCCACCCAGGAGCTGACATCCTCCTGTGGTGCTTTTCCTATCCATTTTGCAACCTGCAAAATCACTATCTGAATAGGCGGTTAGATCGAATCCTGAATCTTTGGGATACCAAAGACCTAGATTCGCTGTACCCTTAAGATATCGAAAAATTCGCTTTACAGCTTTCATATGAGATATCTTAGGTTCAGCTTGATATCGTGCACACAAGCATGTTGCAAACATAATATCGGATCGGCTAGCTGTAAGATACAATAGTGAGCCGATCATCCCACGGTACAGCGTGACATTGACAGGAACACCCTTAGTGTCCTTATCAAGTGTCAGCGGTGGTGCCATAGGGGTTTTCATAGCTGAACTTTCAGTTAAGTCGAATTTCTTCAGCATATCTTTAACATACTTTCCCTGATTAATAAAAGTTCCTTTTTCAGTTTGCTTAATCTGAAGACCAAGGAAATATGTTAGTTCACCCATCATGCTCATTTTATACTCATCTTTCATTCTATCAGCGAAACGAGTACAAAGCTCAGGGTTAGTAGAACCAAATATAATGTCATCAACATATATTTGAACTAGAATGATATGACCTTTCACTTTTCTAAAAAATAGAGTTTTGTCAATCTTACCTCGCTCAAATTTTTCAATATGGAGATAAGTAGAAAGAGTGTCATACCATGCACGAGGAGCTTGCTTCAAGCCATAAAGTGCCTTATCCAGTTTATAAACATAACCTGGACGCTTAGAATCTGGGAATCCTGGAGGTTGTTCCACATACACTTCTTCATTCAGCTTTCCATATAGAAACGCTGACTTAACATCCATCTGATGTACTTTGAAGTTTTTGTGTACAGCATATGCTAAGAATAGACGAATAGATTCAAGTCTTGCTACTGGAGCAAATGTTTCGTCATAATCTATACCTTCCTCTTGTCTGTATCCCTGAGCAACAAGACGAGCTTTGTTGCGAGTTACAGTACCATGTCCGTCCAACTTGTTTCGATAGACCCATTTAGTGCCTATCACAGTTTTATCAGTTGGTCTCCGAACAAGTTTCCAAACTTTGTTTCTTTCGAATTCAGTCAGCTATTCTTGCATGGCGCTGACCCAGTTCGGATCTTTGAGGGCATCATCTACTTTCTTTGGTTCAGTTAGAGAAATAAAGTTAACAAATAAACAAATATTACCTGCACTTCGTCGAGTCTGAACACCAGCGTTTGGATCACCAAGAATTTGATCAATTGGGTGATTTACGGTCCATCGTTGAGCCGGAGCATAAGTCGCTGACTCATCTTGAGCTGGAGGAGCTGAAGATGAGGCTTCAGCTACTTCTGGAGTTTCAGTTAACAGAGGAATACTTGCATTTGTCATTTCATTTACTGATTGCTGAGAGATAGATGGAATGTCTGAGACATTTGGTTCAGCGGTGGGTATAGTGTTTATTGGAACAGCTGAGACCCATGATGTTTCAGCTTCACTATTCTGCATATTTGGAATGATAGGACTATCATCTTCTACTGGATGAGCATGAGGAGTGGGAGAAACTTCTGAACCACCAAGATGAGAAAACATCCATTGATTCAGTTCTTCAGTATCAGCGGACGGTTTAGAGTTCGCTGAACGGGATTCGTCAAACGTGACGTGAATAGTTTCTTCTACAGTTTGTCTTCTACGATTGAAGACTCTGAAGGCTTTGGAAACTGAGGAGTATCCAAGAAAGATTCCATCATCAGCCTTAGGATCAAACTTTCCAAGAGCATCTCTGTTGTTCAGTATGAAACACTGACATCCAAAGATGTGAAGAAAGCCGATTGAAGGCTTTCTCCCATGAAAGAGTTCATAGGCTGTCTTTTTGAATCTTTTAACTATCAGCGACCTGTTTTGCGTAAAACAAGCAGTGTTGACAGCTTCTGCCCAAAACTGAGTAGGCAGGTGAGAATCGCTGAGCATTGAACGTGCAGCGTCAATAATTGTTCTATTTCTTCTTTCAGCGACTCCATTTTGTTGCGGTGTTCTCACTGAAGAGAAGTTGTGAGAAATATCCTTACTCTCAAGGAAGGAATCAAGAGAACTATTTTTGAATTCAGTCCCATGATCACTCCTTATTGAGCGAACGGTCAGATTGTTCAGGGTTTCCATCTTTCGAACAAAGGTGATGAGTTCTTCAGGGGTGTCACTCTTAGAACGGAGAAACATTACCCAAGTGAAGCGAGAGAATTCATCAACTATGACCAGCGTATATTTCTTTCCAGCAATGGATTGTTTGTTAACAGGGCCAAACAAATCCATATATAGTAGTTGTAGAGGAGATGGCACTGAAGAAACTTGCTTTGATTTAAAGCTTGCTTTGGTCTGCTTCCCTTTTTCACACGCTGAACATAAAGACTCTTTGGCGTATGAATGCTGAGGTAGACCAGTGACTAACTCTTTTGAAGAAAGAGTGTTCAGTGTCTTGAAATTTAGATGAGATAGCCTCTTATGCCATAGCCAGTTGACATCAGATGAGGCATTTGAGAAGAAACAGGAGTTCTCAGTGGTTGTTGAGTCCATGTTTATTACATAAACATTTTCCAAACGATAACCGCTGAGAGCTATCTTCTCCTTTTTGTCAGCGACAAAGCAGGATTCCTTAGTAAAGATTACTTTGTTATCCATGTCGCAAAGTTGACTGATGCTTAGAAGATTATGTTTCAGCCCTTCAACATATGCGACTCTTCTGAAGGAGGTTGTACCATTTGAAAGTACACCATACCCTCGGGTATGTCCTTTTCCATTTCCACCGAAAGTCACAGAGGGACCCTTCTCTTCCTTGTATTCAGCGAGCAGGCTTTTCTTTCCAGTCATGTGTCTAGAGCATCCGCTATCGAGATACCAGATACCCTTCTTAACCTGCAATACAAAGGAAGATTAGTTTTTCTTGGGTACCCACTTAACCATGTATACACATTTGTCAGTGGAAGTAGTTGGAATGGAAGATTCAGCAGTCTTCGCAGCATTTGAAGATTCAGCTTTGTCTTTCTTCACTTTGGTTAATTTCTTAACTTCAGTGGTAGGATTCACCTTGACCTGATTTGCACCAGGGTTGGTCTTCTTTGCCTTGGGGGCAATCTTCACCTTAGCTATCTTTTCAGCTTTGGTGGCTGTGGGACACTTACTAGCAATATGATCGGTAAGTCCACAGTGATAACATTTCCTATAACTAAAAATAGTTCTAGGACCATTTGAATGCTGAGCTTTTAATCTCGAATTAGAAGTGCCAGCACCAAGTAAACTATTGGCTTTAGAAATGGGACGAACATTCAGTTCTTCAGATTTCTTACCAAGGATATCCACTCTGAGTCTAGGAGTAGATCGCTGAATAGATCCAGAGATCTGCTTCCTTGATCCAGAGGAATGAGCCACTGAAGCTTTAGAAGCATTCAGCTTTGGTACTAAGGTACCCTTCTGAGGATTCTGGTAAATAACAATTCCTTTACCTTTGTCTTTAGAGACAGAGGTAGGTTTTGAATAAACCATTTTCTCCTTACCTTTTGAGGAGGTAGGAGTTTCCTCAGGGATTGGTGTAAAGGACGAGGAGCACTGAGAAGATGAAGTATCAGCGACTGAGGATACGAACGTTCCAAATTTAAGCATTGAACGCTCAGTGGTTGGTTTTGGAGTATCATATTTGTAACCCAAACCACGTTTATCACTCAAGGGAATCTGAGACTTTATTATCTCAGTGATCTTTGTTGAAGAATTACACCATCCTTCAACAGTAGCTTTTTCAGCTTTTAATGCAGCGATAGCTTCTGCTCGTTCGATTTTGACTAGCTGATTTAAATATACTTGATCTTTAAAATCTTCTTCAATTTTAGAAAGCTTTTCTATTTGAAGGTGGCAGTTTTTAAGCTTTTCAGCGAGATCAAGGTTTTGGTTTTCAACCACAGTTTTGCCGTTCATAGCTTCGTATAAACTTCTAGTCAAGAGATCGATCTTACGGAGACTATCAGCTTCATCAATATTTGCAATATTGGTAAAGAAAGAAGGTGATACCTGAATAGCAGAGGTTGAAGTGGAGGGAATGTCTGAGCTTTCTTCCTCTTCTTCAATCTTGGCCATGAGACATAGATTTGCTTCATCATCTTCAGAGTCAGATGATGATGCTTCTTCATCAGAAGCAGCCCAATCATAGTCAGCCATCAGGCCTTTATTCTTCTTCTTAAAGCTTTTCAGCTTAGCATATTTTTCTTTCAGCTTTGAATATATGTCATCTTTTTTCCTTGGAACAAAGGGTTTCTTTGTAAAAGCTGAGGGTCTAGAAACTTTCTTAGACCTGCACTCGTTAGCGAAATGTCCTGTCTTTTCGCAGTTAAAACAAGTAGAAGTAGCCTTATCAACAAAAGCTGATGATCTAGGCTTGTCAGTTATGGAAAGAGGTTTGTTCTTTCTAAACATTTTCTTTTTGGCAAATCTCCTGAACTTCTTAGTTAGGAGAGCCAAAGATTCATCATTATCTGAATAATCAGAATCTGATGACCTTTCAGAGTTACTTTCTAACTCAGTGATAGTGACCGAGGGTCGCTGAGTAGAAGGTTCTTCTGAGATTAAAGCAACAGGGGTGCTTTTGGAATCTTTTACAAGATTCTTCTTAAGATGGCTCGATTGCTCATGATTCAGCAACGTGCCATATAAGGTTGAAAGGGTCATTGATTTTAGATCCTTTGACAGCTTGAGACACATACAATAATTGTCCCAGCTTTCAGGTAAACATTCTAGAAACTTTGTCAGTACTTCAAAGTTAGAATATTCCTTACCAACAGTTTTCAGATCTATAATTAAACAATTAAAACGTTGGTGAACTTCAGAGAGAGATTCATTCTTACCAGAAATGAAGCTTTCGTATTCTCTTACCAGGTTGATCTTTCTTGAGTCCTGGACTTCAGACGTTCCTTCATACTGAACACATATTGTGTCCCACATGGCTTTTGATGTTTTCAGATTCATGACGGAATGGTAGACTTCGTCAGGAAGAGCCATGGATAGTATGGATCTGGCTTTTGTATCTATAGCCACTTTCTTCTTATCTTCGTCAGTCCATTGAAATATTTCCTTAGGTACCAGCCTTTGTTGGAATAGCAGGTCTATTCTCAGCGGCTGGAACAACAGCATCAATTCTTACAGGGATGAATGGACCATTCTCGAGATAGTAAGGCATAGTAGGGTCTACACCTTCTAAGAAGAGTGTCATCCTATTTTTCCATAAGTTGAAGTTATCTTTGGAAAACCTAGGGGGTTTAGCAAGATAACCATTGTCTATATAATTTGTGTTTGTGTTGGTGGCCATTTTCAGATAATAGCAAGGAAGAGAAATATCTTAGATTAGATCTTGTTTATGAGATTAAACAAATCCGCTCTGATACCACTTGTTGGTCCCGAAGGCCTATACAAGTTTGTAGAAGGGGGGGGGGGGGGGGGGGGGGGGGTTGAATACAAACACACAGATTTTACTTTTCTAAATTGTTTATTGATAAATCATTAACAATTTACAGCTTGTTGCGGAAACATGATTAAGGATAAACCTAAATCTAAACAAGTTGGAACACTAAGGTTTCTTGCACTAAGAGAGATAAGGAAATTACTAATAATAACCTATCTTGAGATAAGAGATTGAACTTGTCCAGAGTTAGCAAGTTACTTCAAATGAAGTGGGTTCATCTCTTTATATACTGCATGCATTTAATGCAAGTCAGTATACACTTTACACGTGTCATCAGCTGGTTGGTTGTATGTCATTGACCTTTGTTGACAACCTTAGTAGCCGCATGGATGAACAATGTAGTATCAGAGTGGTTGTACGATTTCAGATAGTCGGAGGTTCTTTTCTGACATTTCGTACGGAGTCGTGCAAGGGGGGTTAAGACAAAAGTACTTTGTACGGAGGACTTCATGATCAGCTTTTCGTTGATTCAGCGATTATCATTTTCTATTCAGCGAATGATAAAGTTCAGCGATAGCTGAAGTCTTGTACTTGATACTTCACGTTGAGTGGACAAATCTGAGTCTTCGCTGATCCGCATCAGTTCATTAGGAGACTTGTCGTTGGTTCTTGAGCTTGATCTTCGACTTCAGCGTAGAACCTTTGTTGACGTGAAACTTGTCTTCAGGGATCATAAGTAAACAACTAACTTATCAGCGATCATCATAATGATTGAACAGACTCAGAGCATTAATGGTGAACAGTGTTCGCTGAATGTTTAATTTAAAGAGCGAGAGTTCCTATCAGCGGTACTGTAAGATCTTAGTACTTATCAGCGATAGTGAAACTCTGATACATTTTGTTTACTTACAATTTTCACTAAGTATATAAGAGAGGGTCATTATCAAATCACTGAGGGTTTGGAACAACATCATCACCATAAAAGAAATTACCACTTGAATCACAAACCGAATGGATGTGATGAGAGTGGCGTTTTTCCTTGACCACATTATGGAAAAACTTTGTATTCGCGTCCCCCTCATTTAACCATTTAACTTTCGCCAGTTGTCTCAAATCCGTCTTTTCATCAATACGAGCTTGATGATACGCCACCCTTAAAAGGCTAAGATCTTCCCGCAAGACCGAGTTAAAAGGCTCCACATCACACGCTTCTTGAATAGGATCTAGCTCCCGCTTTAGGGTGCCAACACGTTCCGCCAATTTTCCATAGGAAGCTCTAAGCGGTCGAAGGGGAGCTTTGAGTTTCCCAGTCACTACCGCTTTCACGCAAGAAGAAACTTTATGCCCAAACACTTGGCAATGGAAACATTGAGATGGTTCCCAAATGTATTCCACCCGAACCTTTATTTTTTCATCCGATCCACCCTTGAGGTTTGGCACCACAACCTCAATTTCTCTCTTCAAATCACCCACGGCCCAAACGTCAACAAGAACTTTTGCAAAACCCGGCTGTCCCCAAAGTTTGTCACACATGGACGCCGTGCACGCATCCATTTGTTTAGGGATACCCAAAACACTACCAATCTGACTCACACCCTCACGGTTGAATGCCACGAGCGGAATGTTATGTAATTTGACCCATAAAAGGCTCGACGAATGCTCTAGGCGGTGCAAGCCTTTATGAAACACCCTAAAAATCAGGGCCAATTTAAACCTTTAAAATATAACAAAGTACATCCGAATATCAACCAAACTTTTATATATCAACAGAGAATTACTGTGAGGGTTCTTATTTACACAAATCGAACTTTCTAAATAACCTATTATTCTAATCATGTCAACTATAATTAGATTAACTTGGTTATCTAAGCAATTCAACAAAAACCTCCTCGTATCGTCAAAGTTCTACGCTTATCATCAAACGTTGAATATCAAAAGCACTCGTCCCACATCCCATTACTTCCTGAACTTGTACCTGGTAAGAAAATTGAATTTGAACGATTAGGCTTACGCCTAGTGAGAACATCCAATTCAAATTAAACATTAACAGCCTTGAAACTCAGATATTCAAAGCATATAAACAAACCTAGTTTGTCACCATTCTTACCGTACTCGTATTCGTATCACAATGACGAGAACGTACCCGATCCCATGAATATGACTAACATTCCGAAAATCATATTATCATATTCGCGAGCCTACTACGAATCATCAAGTATTCTAGTTTATCGATCAAGCCTAACGACTTACAATCAATCGCCGTACCTTCTTCTTGGAATGGAAACATAAATAACACTTATATATTGCGTATCTCTAATCCACCGAAGGCAATTGAAAACAACACTTACACTTTATCTAATTCATGTTCCCACATCTCAATTACGAATAGCAACTATATTTTGTCTATTCACTATAGTCAATATGAATAGCAATACTACTTTGCCTATTCTATCATTCAACATGAATAGCAATTCTACTTTGCCTATTCAATTATTTCTTATCGCCTCCCGAAATGGGATTAACAATCCACATTATAGGCTATCACCTCCCGAAATGGGATTAACAATCCACATTATAGGCTATCGCCTCCCGAAATGGGATTACAATCCGCATTATAGGCTATCGCCTCCCGAAATGGGATTACAATCCGCATTATAGGCTATCGCATCCCGAAATGGGATTACAATCCGCATTATAGGCTATAGCCTCCCTAAATGGGATTACAATCCGCATTATAGGCTATTGCCTCCTGAAATGGGATTACAATCCGCATTATAGGCTATCGCCTCCCGAAATGGGATTACAATCTGCATTATAGGCGAACGGGAATTACCATTTGGAGCTTGGTCTATTCCACATTATCTAATAGTGCATATGGATCCATTACACTTAATTATGCATATGTCTCAAAACATATCACATCATATTTCATGACACTATCAAGTTTATAAACTCCGAATAACCTATCGTATTCTCAAAAGTCCTCCTTCTAAAATTAAATTTAGAAAAGTATTCCAAAACCTCGATCTATAAAAAGATAACAATTTCAATAGAATTTGTACCCTAAGTTAAGAATCATAATAGACACTAAAACTCCACATTGTTTAATTAACGAATCTCAAATACCAAAACCCAAATTTCTACTTTGTTTTAATTAACAAAACTCAAAGCCCAATTGAGATCCATTTAGTTATGAAAGCCGAGATCCATTTAATTACCAAAGCCCATCTAAGATCCAAATTAATTACTAAAGCCCATCTACCGGTATTTCAATTTAAATTTCGGAACTCATTGGGCCAAAACCCAGTTCCGGTATCTTATCTAATCCCGGTCCATTACCGGATCTCTTTTGCAAACAAACTCAATTAATTACTGGACTTAAATGGTGTTCCGGAATCCAAGGTCCAAAACCGATATTCGTTTATTTATATAAATACCGGAAACCCCACCAATTCCAGATGTTTAATACCGGAAGCCCAAAAATCACGACCCACTTCCAGAACCTTAGTTCCGGATCCCATATTGCGAAGCCCAAATTCCGGAACCCCATATCCCATTTCCGGATCCGGTCAAATTCCAGAACCCAAATCGCATTTCGGATCCGGTCCAATTCCGGAACCCTTTAATACCGGGACTACGACCCTAGTATTCGATTCACGCTAAAACTTATTCCATAAACTCATCTAAAAATCAGTCTAATAATCGACTTTATGTCTAAACAATTATACCAACTCATCCAACAAATCTATACACAATATCTGATTCAATTTCAAGCTTTAAGATTTTAAAATGAAGAGATGGACTCACCTGAAGAAGATGAACCCTCTTCTTTCTGCACAAACCCAGTTAATCTGCTGTCAAAGCTTCTAATCACCTATTCAACAGATAACTTTGCTCAACACTCCAAAACATCTACCAAACTTGATTTGAATTCGTGGTAGAATTTCTTACCAAATTTTTTTTCTTCTGCTTCTTTCTTTCTCTCCCTGTTTTTTAGTCTGGACCGACTCCTCAAGAACTTATTTGAGATCAAATATCTCAAATCAGCTTACCCCAATATTAAGTATACTCAACTATCAAGAAATGACCAAATAACCCCTCAAGTTTAATTTCCAAACTTAACATTAAACTTTGGTCAAATTATAATATCAACCCTGGAGTTTACATTTACAATTTAGCCCCATTAATATTAAAATAATAAAAATGGAAATTTCGGGGTGTTACAAATCTCCCCAACTTGAAATTGATTTCGTCCCCGAAATCAAAGCCAGATACAATAGACGAAAATATTTGTCCTTCATCTCCTCTATAGTTTCCCAAACCATATTATCACTTCTATGATGTTTCCACGGTGATACCTTCACCATTTCCCGCTCCCCAACTTGGAAACAACATAAAATTCTATTAATCTCCTTTGGTTATTAGTCAAAACTCTCCTTGTTCAACATCTATTCCTTGATCGGAATTTAAAATCGAAATTCCCAGTAAACTTATCTCTAAAACGCGGTTACCAGGAGACAAACTAGTCCAAAATCGGGTTGAGTCACAACCTCTACTGAAGACTAGTAAATCAATACTGGATCCGACTGTCTACTTTATCTGCTACTTGTTACCGATTCATCGTCAAGCATACACGCATCGCCCTAGAGATTCTCATCTGGAGGGCTCAATGAGCTAACTGAGTAGTACAACTAATCGTGTTGTACTTGAAACTCTTTTCATGTGCTACATCATCATCAAACGAAATCACCTCCAATTGTCAAAACTATTAGAAACAAGTATGCTTACATAACAATATATTCATAATAACAGTAGCTAGTTGAAATTATGAACATACTATACATAAGAATCCTTGTTACCATCATCATAATTCTTGATTCTCATATTTCCGTCAACTCTTAAGACCATCTTGTCTCAGTGCTTCTACCCATATCTCACAAATCATATCTTAATCCATTTCATCTTAAATCTAGGTATCTCACAAATCATACCTAGTTCACTTAAACTACAGCTCTAATACCATATTGAAACACCCTAAAAATCAGGGCCAATTTAAACCTTTAAAATATAATAAAGTACATCCGAATATCAACCAAACTTTTATATATCAGCAGAAAATTACTGTGAGGGTTCTTATTTACACAAAGCGAACTTTCTAAATAACCTATTAATCTAATCATGTCAACTATAATTAGATTAACTTGGTTATCTACGCAATTCAACAAAAACCTTCTCGTATTGTCAAAGTTCTACGCTTATCATCAAAGGTTGAATATCAAAAGCACTTGTCCCACATCCCATTACTTCATGAACTTGTACCTGGTAAGAAAATTGAATTTGAACGATTAGGCTTACGCCTAGTGAGAACATCCAATTCAAATTAAACATTAACAGCCTTGAAACTCAGATATTCAAAGCATATAAACAAACCTAGTTGGTCACCATTCTTACTGATAGGTGGGTTTACACCCCCCCCCCCCCTAAATCTACCGCAGGTGTACGGGTCGAATCAAGTAATAGTACTTAGAAAATGCGAGTATCGAACCAAAGGAACCAGGTGTCAAGTACCACAATGACTGTATAGACTATTAATTAGACTAATGCAAATTGATTTGGTTTGTTGATTGTCGAAACACGAATTAAAACTTTAATTAATTCAGATAAGAGAGAGAGTTGGAGGGTTGGATTCCTCGGGTAAACAATCACTTAACTAACAGATTTGATATGATTGACATAACTTCAGGATAACAGGCATAGTCACATTCCATTACCATACTTTATCAAGCTATAGCAATTATCATTCAACACATTGTATCATCCTTCGATCTTGACAAAAGTAATTGAACAATTAGTGATTTAAAAGCCACAAAGAATGAGTTATCATATTACTATCTCAAATTCAACCAAGACATGAAGGATTAATCAAACCTCAAAACTTTCCTCAAAGATTAAAGATTCATAAAATCAAATAATAGTTGATCGGACTATTACAAGCATTAAGAACAATCCCACATGTGTCATCCATCTATATCAAATCAATCATACCTACTGTAAAGCTAAATAATTATCCAACCATGATTCAAACCAACCCCCCAACATGAACGGATTAGTTCATATTGGGGGTTTCGAAACTCTGAAATGAAAAGATGAAAATGAAAGTAAACATGCTTTGTTCTACAAGAATTGAAATCCAAGAACTCCCTGAAAAAACCTAAGCCGCCGATGAACGTACTCGATTCGCCTTGTGATTCTCGTTACTTGATGTTTCTAGCCTTCTACTTGCCTTCAAAAATCGTCTCTTAGCTCCCAAAATCGCCCAGAAAAAGTCCCAAGCCATAACTGATGAATAATGCCTCAACCCTAGCCGACAAATAGAATAAAAACGCTCAGAAGCTTGGCGCGTATGGCGGCGCGTGTTGGGCCGAGCTGTGAGGCGCGCAGAGAACTGAAATGTGTGGTGGGCAGAGGGTTGCGCGTCTGGTGGCGCGTATGGAGTAGCGCAGACAGGTGCGCAGGGCACTGTTTGGTCCTAAAACCTGTATTTCTCTTTTTCGCCCAGGAAAGTTGCCAACTTGCTCCAATTGATCTAAAAACTCTTCCTTCATCATTCTTCCATAAAAACCTGTACTTACTCACAATGTAACGTCCCAAAAATTACAAGCAAATTTAAATTTTTAAATAAACATTTCATTTATAACAACTCATTAAATGATCCCAACGTTTCGTTTGTAAACTCATAATTAATATCTTCATAATAACAACCAGCGGAATAAACGTTTAATTATTAAAAACCATAAAGCAACCAGCTCTCCTCGCGCGCCAGTGTGTACTCGTCACGCCTTGGAGCCGCCCGTACCTGAAACCACAGTTTATTGGGAAAGGGTAAGCATGAAGCTTAGTGAATTCAAACACCATAAATAACACAGTTATTCCACACTACCCCTAAAACAGATAGTGACACATAAACGATCATACAGGTCTACGAACAAATCATAAACATGTATATCCACACCCACCCACCTAAAAGGTACGAGTCGGTCCCACAGACCACATGATAACATCTCCGGCCCCGCCGAATCCCCGGTCCCACCGAGTCTCTACGCCACCCGCGTATAAAATCTCCGGCCCCGTCGGATCCTCGGTCCCACCGAGTCTCTACGCCACCCGCGTATAAAATCTCCGGCCCCGCCGGATCCTCGGTCCCACCGAGTTAACATGACAACATAGTATCAATTAGACACCCCACTATCTAGTTCCACAACACAATCACATAAAGCTACCACACACGTACTACAGCAATGATAAAACAACCGTTATTAGATATAGTGAGAGAACTCACCTCGAATGCGCGCCTAGCATAACAATACAATTCAAGCTTCACAATTACGGTCACTTCCCAGAACCTAAACGCATGTTAAAACGTGTCAATACGAGGCCCGGACCCTACGACACGACACCCGCTTAAACCGTCACTAAAACTACTTCCCGGTCTCGCCAAACAGGTCTGTTCGGGACCTGTTTCGACCTCCTTAAACCCAGTAAATCCTCAATATTATTACATGGTCAGAAAGTACTATGAGTTAGGGTTCCAAGGACATATTATACGCCTCCTAACGATTTTTCTACCATTTATTATGGATTTTATAAAAATGGTTCGCAGAACAGTGAAAAACAGCAGCTATCGGTATAAAACGACGATTTGGCCTATGCTACGTTCCGAACTGTATTTTGCACAAAACACAGAAAAGTTACTAGACTCGGAAAGGGAAATTTTGGCACTGGTTTCACCCCAATCCGAGTTACGAGTAAAGAGTTACGGCTAACGCAAGACAGGGACAGAAACTGCAGTTTTTTACATAAAATGACGAACTGCTGTAAAAACGACCACTTTTTCACCTAGCTAGAGACCGAACCAGATTTCCGCTAAAACACGGAAAATGTGCCCGACCCAGAACGTGAACCGTGGGCACCAGTTTCGCCTCAAACCGAGCTACGGAGAAAACGTTATGGCCGACGCAAAATAGGGACAGAAAGTGATTTTTTTTTTTAAAACGGTTTAGATGATTTCGCGATTGGGTTTATACGATTCGGGTTCCGCTACGGCGGTTTAAGGTTACAACCAGAGGTGGTTTTAGGGTTCCGCCACGGGCACCACCCACTGCCACTTCCGGCAGCGGGGCACGGCGGCGGCGGCGGCGCGGTGGTTGTTTTGCCGGAAGAAAAACGAAAAGAAAAAGGAAACGAAACGGAAACGGAACCTTACCTCGTGACGATTAGCCGTGGCGCACGAACCCGACACCTTTTCTCGCTGAACTCTCTCTCGCTACACCTCTCTTCCTCTCGCCGGCAGCCGATCACGGCGGCGATGATGGTGGTCGGCGGTCTCCCTCCTCTCTCTCTCTTTGCTGCTCTCTCTCACTCCTCGCTGCTCTCTCTCTCACTCCTCGCTGCTCTCTCTCTCTCTTCTCGCCGACAGGACCAGCAGCGCCGGCTGCTGGTGGTGGTGGGTGGTTCACGGCGGCAGGAAAAAAAAGAAAAGAAAACTGCTTCTCTTTCTCTTCCTTGCGTGCGGCACAACCAAAAACAGGAAATGGGTGCTAGGGTTTTTTTTTTGGGATTTCTTTTGTTAAGTTTCTTCTTCACGGCACACAACAAACATATGAAACTCCTACAAAATGCTGCATGGGCCGAAACCCCATATGGGTTTTTGGCCTTTGTCACAAATGGCCCTTCAACTTGCAAGCCTCTCACTCCTAACCAAAAAATTCCGATGCTTAACGATTTGACCCAACTCGACTAACCCCGCTTACGGAAACCACAATACTCGAACTTAAAAGAAAATAATTAAGACTAATAAATTACATACCGGGATACGGGCTTTACAACTCTCCCCCACTTGGATTAGACTTCGTCCCCGAAGTCTACGTCCGCAAACATCTCTTAATAATTCTCTCGCATTTGATGATATCCCAAACTCAATCCACTTTCAAGCTTTAACCATTCTAAAGCTGCTCACAGTATACCCTACAGGATACTCGACTACGATCATCCCTACCCTTAACTGTCGATTAACTTCCACAAATTCTAATAGACTCCAAAGATTTTCAATAAATTATATTAACAAAACATCGACCCCCTGCCGAACATCGGTCCAACCGATTACAATAACAAACATCGGCCACCCGCCGAACATCGGTCCAACCGATTACAATAACAAACATCGGCCACCCGCCGAACATCGGTCCAACCGATTACCATTAATCACATAAGCGTGGTATTATCCTAGACACTAACACAAATAGATATCCCCCACAATCAAGTCAACTAACACACACGTAGGTCATTCCCTTAACCGATACTACCCGGCCTATATTACCAATACGCGTGGAATACCCAACCTCCCACCGTCGACGTATCCCCCACACTCGCTCTACAAAGCTAATTTATCTGAACTGAGGATACACCCTGACGCCTACCTCTCAGGTAACGCCTCAGGGCCCCTCACATCGGAATTACCTCTCAGGTAAGTGCCCACAACTATATCCTCCTAGCACCTACTAGAAAGCCTAGGCTATAACACCTGAACACCGGGGCCTCACCCCGAGATACCCAACCGACCACTACCAGCGACTGACTAACGTGCCTAAGGATCCAAAGCAAAACAGCCTACCCACAAGTGCCTATCCCGGATTGTCTCCCTCACCCAAACGTGTAAATACTCGACGTGCAAAGAATGCCAACCGGTGCGACAAAACAATTCATCAACAAGACTCCACCTCGAGTCATTAAAACCGGGCAATTAGCCCATGACTAACTCCAAGTCAAAACCGAGCAAAATGCTCCACGCTTGCTAGACCCATAAGTCGGTCAAAAACGCGTTTAAATAAAGTCTAAGCAAGCAATACTCTAAAATCAACATTAGTCCCAAATTCAACACGGGTTAAACAAAAGAGTTTTCCAAAGGACTCACACCCTTAAAATTCTCAAAATGACACATAACACTTAAAAAAAAGCGCATTTCCCAAATGGTTTACAAAATCATTTACAAAATGTTTTCAACGTCAAGATTTTTTTTTTCATTTCAAAAAGACCGTTAGAAATAAAACCACTATTACCAGGTCGGTAGTTACGAAAAAATGGACACGCTCGTCCCACATATGAAAATCATGTTGAAAATCATTTCATTGCAGCTTAATTTACTCACAAAACGTAAGCGAAATAAATAATTTCTTTGAAAATGAACCGCCACGGTTCTAGTATGAATTGACTCATGACATGTATTTAAAGTAACCGCTCGACCTTACACCGGGTGCGACAAAAGCGTGCACATAGTTTCAAAATCAGTCCCACGACGTTTGACCCCAAAATTCCTCTTTTTCAACATAAAATGTCGTGGCACAGGGTTCACTAACAAATCTTACGCACGTCGGCTAGTCATACAAAACGATAAAACGGTTTACAAATATATTTTTGTTAAAACACAACTGTCTCGTGTAAGTTTCAAACTTAAGATAAAAACCAATCCGTTTCCACCATTTGAAAATATCGACTAAAACCTCATAAAATCTCAAAAGGTGGGGTTCTTTAAATTGATTTCCAAGATTTCCCCAAATGGTCACATAAACAAATAAGTTATGCACCACGTGAAATTAAACTCACACGACTCAACACGCCGTAAAACAAAACTTATTTTAACGAAATCATTCGAAAAGCTTTATACAGACATCGTGGAATGTAACTTTCCGCCTCAACTCTAACATATGTGGAGGAGTTCCAATGTTAAAGTCACAAGCCGTAGTCACTTGCCCAACATTTTTACACCACAAAACACGGTTATATCATCTTACCCGAAGGAACCGTTGGAAAAATAACGAAATGAGACAAATTCTAACAAAGTTTGCACCCCCGTAATAAAACGATTTCATACATTTTCAAAACCATATTTCAAAATCTTGTGTGTGCGCTGAACATTTCCCAAAATTCCAAAACACCATCCAATAAATGATTTGAAACACAAGAATTTGTTAATGCAACCTATTTCAAAATCAAACTTTGTGCATGTCTCAATCGACATTCTACGCCTCGACTCCTACTCCTCCAAATCTCTCCGACCCACTAACGTCATCCGGACATTTAAACCACTTAGGCAAGTTGGGAAATTACGTCAAATAATCCCTACGATTTTTCCTTAAATCAAAGTCGACTGTATAAGCCTATGATTCTAGCACAATCATCCATCTTGGCCCGAAACAAACATCATCCTCATCGACACTCCAAGTGACTAATACTAGAATCGTCCTTTTATTCCAACGACTACTAATTATAACCTTCGACACTACCCCAACGATCATCCCATCAAAGCAAAACAAGTACACACCTGTACTAGTAGGTTTACTATAGTCGTTCCTCCTTGTGATGGCTACTCTGGGTAGATATTACAACGAGTTATTAGCACATAATAACTCACACTAACAACGCTCACGCTCAACTCCTTGGATTCCTCGTGACTTTCCCCGACTCGAGCATTGATCATGTGTTTCCGATAGTAGGAGCTCTACTACTACCCTCCACACCTATCATCACTCGTTCCGAGTTCCATCCGATGGGTCCAAGTAGTTTCTTGCCGATAACTACACACATATGCCCGCACTGGCATATGTACACACTCTTCCTAGCTCCCTAAGAATAATCATAATACCCCACTACCCTTGCTAGGGCGGAACCCCACTAACCCTGACGAGTCGCCTCGTGAACGCTCAGTCGTATACAGTGGAAACCAGATAGACATTCGAATATAAGATTCTATCCTACAACGGTTGGACTCAAACAAGAGCTGCGCAATAGAACTAAATCCATCATTCTAAGGCTATTCGGTTCCTACCGCATACAACCTATAGTGCATCCGCTTAACAACCTATCAAAGTTAGCATAAGTTCTAATAGCAAGTAACAACCATACAATACAGTGTATTAAGCACCAAGCAATCTAGCATACATACTCCTATGTTCTAGAAAGCAATTTAGCATACATACTCATAATTAAACACTATTCCCAGCTCACTAGGAATTTCATCTCATCCCACTACCCTTGCTACCACGGAATCCCTATTAGCCATAACGAGTTGCCTCGCGAATACCCAGTCGCATGCAGCGTGAATCAAATAGACATTCGAATACACGACCCTATCCTAGAACGGTTGGACTCAGACAAGAGCTGCGCAATAGGACTAAATCAAATATTCTAAGGCTATATGATTCTTACTGCATACAACCTATAGGGCCTTCACTTAACAACCTACTATAACTAGCATTGATTCCTACTAGCAAGCAATCATCATACAACATAGTGTCAACAACAGGCAATCTAGCATGCATACCCTATGATCTAGAAAGCAATACAACACTAAGCAATGTACCTTTCCCCCTTGGCTCCGGCTGACTGTACACACTGCGCCCTCGATCACCGTTCCTCAAACGGATTTTTCCACCTTTTTATTTCCCAAAAACTTTAAAGAAAATTTTATAGCCGCAAACTTGAGATCAAACACACCGAAATGCGTTTGATTCACTCAAGCCGTGCTCTGATACCAAGTTGTAACGTCCCAAAAATTACAAGCAAATTTAAATTTTTAAATAAACATTTCATTTATAACAACTCATTAAATGATCCCAACGTTTCGTTTGTAAACTCATAATTAATATCTTCATAATAACAACCAGCGGAATAAACGTTTAATTATTAAAAACCATAAAGCAACCAGCTCTCCTCGCGCGCCAGTGTGTACTCGTCACGCCTTGGAGCCGCCCGTACCTGAAACCACAGTTTATTGGGAAAGGGTAAGCACGAAGCTTAGTGAATTCAAACACCATAAATAACACAGTTATTCCACACTACCCCTAAAACAGATAGTGACACATAAACGATCATACAGGTCTACGAACAAATCATAAACATGTATATCCACACCCACCCACCTAAAAGGTACGAGTCGGTCCCACAGACCACATGATAACATCTCCGGCCCCGCCGAATCCCCGGTCCCACCGAGTCTCTACGCCACCCGCGTATAAAATCTCCGGCCCCGTCGGATCCTCGGTCCCACCGAGTCTCTACGCCACCCGCGTATAAAATCTCCGGCCCCGCCGGATCCTCGGTCCCACCGAGTTAACATGACAACATAGTATCAATTAGACACCCCACTATCTAGTTTCACAACACAATCACATAAAGCTACCACACACGTACTACAGCAATGATAAAACAACCGTTATTAGATATAGTGAGAGAACTCACCTCGAATGCGCGCCTAGCATAACAATACAATTCAAGCTTCACAATTACGGTCACTTCCCAGCACCTAAACGCATGTTAAAACGTGTCAATACGAGACCCGGACCCTACGACACGACACCCGCTTAAACCGTCACTAAAACTACTTCCCGGTCTCGCCAAACAGGTCTGTTCGGGACCTGTTTCGACCTCCTTAAACCCAGTAAATCCTCAATATTATTACATGGTCAGAAAGTACTATGAGTTAGGGTTCCAAGGACATATTATACGCCTCCTAACGATTTTTCTACCATTTATTATGGATTTTATAAAAATGGTTCGCAGAACAGTGAAAAACAGCAGCTATCGGTATAAAACGACGATTTGGCCTATGCTACGTTCCGAACTGGATTTTGCACAAAACACAGAAAGGTTACTAGACTCGGAAAGGGAAATTTTGGCACCGGTTTCACCCCAATCCGAGTTACGAGTAAAGAGTTACGGCTAACGCAAGACAGGGACAGAAACTGCAGTTTTTTACATAAAATGACGAACTGCTGTAAAAACGACCACTTTTTCACCTAGCTAGAGACCGAACCAGATTTCCGCTAAAACACGGAAAATGTGCCCGACCCAGAACGTGAACCGTGGGCACCAGTTTCGCCTCAAACCGAGCTACGGAGAAAAAGTTATGGCCGACGCAAAATAGGGACAGAAAGTGATTTTTTTTTAACGGTTTAGATGATTTCGCGATTGGGTTTATACGATTCGGGTTCCGCTACGGAGGTTTAAGGTTACAACCAGAGGTGGTTTTAGGGTTCTGCCACGGGCACCACCCACTGCCACTTCCGGCAGCGGGGCACGGCGGCGGCGGCGGCGCGGTGGTTGTTTTGCCGGAAGAAAAACGAAAAGAAAAAGGAAACGAAACGGAAACGGAACCTTACCTCGTGACGATTAGCCGTGGCGCACGAACCCGACACCTTTTCTCGCTGAACTCTCTCTCGCTACACCTCTCTTCCTCTCGCCGGCAGCCGATCACGGCGGCGATGATGGTGGTCGGCGGTCTCCCTCCTCTCTCTCTCTTTGCTGCTCTCTCTCTCACTCCTCGCTGCTCTCTCTCTCTCTCTTCTCGCCGACAGGACCAGCAGCGCCGGCTGCTGGTGGTGGTGGGTGGTTCACGACGGCAGGAAAAAAAAGAAAAGAAAACTGCTTCTCTTTCTCTTCCTTGCGTGCGGCACAACCAAAAACAGGAAATGGGTGCTAGGGTTTTTTTTGGGATTTCTTTTGTTAAGTTTCTTCTTCACGGCACACAACAAACATATGAAACTCCTACAAAATGCTGCATGGGCCGAAACCCCATATGGGTTTTTGGCCTTTGTCACAAATGGCCCTTCAACTTGCAAGCCTCTCACTCCTAACCAAAAAATTCCGATGCTTAACGATTTGACCCAACTCGACTAACCCCGCTTACGGAAACCACAATACTCGAACTTAAAAGAAAATAATTAAGACTAATAAATTACATACCGGGATACGGGCTTTACACACAAAAACCATTAAATTCTACTATTTTACTTGGAAACTCACAACTAACTGACCGATTTCGGGATCAAAATAATGTCGTAAAACGACATTATCAACAACCCCAAACCGAGCGTTGCTTGTCCCAAAGCAAAATAGCGACACAAATAAGCATTCAACCACAATCCAAACAATCGCAATTTCGTGTTGTCGAGAATATCATTAGCGATCTCTAGTCAACTCAAAAATCACCACGAATTACCTATGAGATGGACGAACAATCAGCAGACCTAGCTATGGAATTCTAAACAACAAAACCTTGGGAAATGGATCTATCAGGGACCACACCATACTTAAGTGTACCTAGACTAAATACACATAGAGAGGATTTCTCCTTGACCCTACCTTACGGTTTTCTCTCTTCACTCGAGCCCTAGGTTTCACACATGTTGTCATGCTTTCAGAAGTTGGGTGCAAAGAATTTACAATAGCATGCATGAACAACAATTAAGCAAGAACGCACAATTATACACAAATTGATCTCGGAAAGAATCCATAATCAAGACTAGGATCTAGGAATGTTGCCTTGCTTCTCCTTACAAACTCACCATGCTGAACTCAGACCTTTAAGTTGGCTATGGTTGCTGCTTTTTGGGTGGAGGTCAATGGATTTATGATGATAACTGGTGATCCTCCCCTCTTTCTTTCGTTCGGGTTTCCTAACACTTCACTCAAACTCCTTAAACTGACCCCTCAGTTTTATTTAAAAAAAATTGGCAAACCCCTTTTATGACTGATTTACTGGGTTTGCGGGTTTTTTTTGTAACCCTTTGTATTGTCATTTTAAGCAAACCCCTTTTTGGATGAATGGCTTGGTTTATGGCTGGGGTAGACAGGTGGGGTTTTTTTTTGAACTGAGGGTGTTACAACGGGTTTCATTTGGGCACTTTGAGTTATGAAAAGCAGTGGGATTAGCAGCAACCAATAAGCTTGATGAGTTCACACATGTTTTGTTCACAAAAACAGGCAAAAGCTTCACTCCTATTTCTTATGGATATCTTTGATAACGGATGCAAGTTATAGTGAGATCAGCTACAACACGACCAAAAGACTAAATGAGAAGTGTATCGAGTAATGCGTAGTCTCTCGGAATCGAATTTAGCAAGTGTATGGCTCAACAAACTCACGGGTGGTCTCCACTAATGTCTCTAATGTGTGCAGTCACCTAGATCCACTCTCGTGCTACATTATCCTTTCTAAATCCTCCCCCCAAAATTAGTGTCTTCGAAAACTCACACTAAGTCACGCTAAAAAGGTCGCCCACTCTTCACTATAAACAAAGTGATTGTTCAATCCACTGAGATCACAAATGATAAACTCGACATTTCACCCCAAACCAAAGCAATACATTGTCCCCAATGTAATATATCATAGAAGGTAAGAACAACCACGAACTATGCAATTAGAGTACAGATAACAGTAATTATGCCACCCCAAACCTAATCTCTATATTAGGTTCTTTTTCACGACACAGAATTATGCAAAGTGAGTGTCGACATGAAAAAGGGAACCCCAAACCTTGGTGAAACCGAGGTTTTCAAAGGGGTGTTGTGTAAAAACCTGTCAGAATGCGTGCGCGGATGGTGGTGCGGGCTGGGTCATGCCGAAGGTCGTGCAGGTCAAATATTTGCACATTCTAGTGCCTTGCACGATTGGTCGTGCGGCATGGCTAGCTCCATGGGTCGCGCGAAATACTGCTCTTCCCTTTTGTCTTTTTTCTGCTGCCTTGCGCTTTTTCACGTTGGAATTGCTATCAGGGTTATCAAAACTAAACACACAAAAACAATTAAACACCAAACACACACAAAGCAATAACGAAAGTAAACACACAAAATAATGAAATTCTCAAAAGACAATAAAATTTAACCTATGGTGGGTTGCCTTCCACCCAACGCCTTAGTTCAAGTTGTGGCACGACTGTATGGCTCTCAACCTGGCTCGATATCGCTTGCGGAGTTGAACCGCACACACATGCGATTGTTCCTGATTTTCCCCACATGATTTTCCCTATTCTTACCAGTTTCTGATCCAATCTGCCCCACTCCTGGTTCACCTCTATCTTCTACTCTTTTGAGAACATGGAAAGTTACCTTCTCATTCCCAACTCTAAAACTCATCACACCTTCTTCCATGTCTATCAAAGCCTTGCTTGTGGCTAAGAATGGTCTTCCCAAAATCAATGGCATCTCAACATCTTCCTCCACATCTAAAACAACGAAATCCACTGGAAAATAAAATTCTCCAACCTTTACCAAAACGTCTTCCACGATTCCATAAGGATACTTCACCGATCTATCTGCAAGTTGAAGTGTCATGTTTGTTGGCTTTACTTCCCCCAAGCCAAGTTTCCTGAAAATGGATAAAGGCATTAAATTAATACTTGCACCAGGATCACATAATGACTTACTGAAGTTAGAGTTTCCTATATGAACAGGGATAGTAAAACTCCCTGGATCTTTAAGCTTTGGGGGCAAGTTGTGTTGGATTCTAGCACTGCACTCCTTAGTAAGTGCAATTGTGTCATGATCTTCAATCCTCCTCTTCCTGGACACGATGTCTTTCATGAGCTTGAGATAAGTTGGCATTTGTGTCAATGCTTCCGCAAATGGAATATTGATGTGTAACTTCTTGAAAATGTCAAGAAATTTCTTGAGTTGTTCCTCATCCTTATGTGCCTTCAACCGATACGGAAACGGTAGTGGTGGCACATATGGGTTGCTTATCGGCATTGATGGAGTGTACTCTTGTTCCTTCCCCTTATCTCTATTTCTTCGACATTTCAATCTCTATCTCCTCGTCTACCTCAACCTCTTCTACCTTGATGGGACCCATTTCAGTACCTTTAGCTTTAGTGTCATCAGTTAAAGGTTCTCGGGTAGGGTCTATAATCAACTCCTTTACACTTCTCAGATGAATAGCCTTGCACTCCTCTCTTGGTATTCGTTCAGTCTGACTAGGGAATTGACCTTGAGTCCGGGATTGTAGTGCTTCAGCTATTTGTCCGACTTGTCTTTCTAGCATTCTGATTGAGGCGGTATTTTGGTCCGTGGTTGACTTCACAGTGTTCACAGTACATGTCAATCCTTCCACTGCACCTTCCATCTTTGACATGAATTTCATCATCATGTCTTCCAAACTCGGCTTCTTTTCTGAAGATTGCCCCTCATCATGTTTCCTCTGATTGTAACCTGGGGGACGATAAACATTGTTAGACTGAAAAGAATTTGAAGAGTTAGAATGATTACCATACTGTTGGTGTTGTTGTTGTTGTTGTTGCTGTTGCCCCATTGTTTTCTTGCCTGGGCCTTGTTGAGGTTGACTCCAAGAAAAGTTAGGATGTCGCTTCCATCCCTCATTATAGGTGTTAGAGAATGGGTCATTCCTCGGCCGATTATTTCGGTTCTGAACGAACTGAACTTGTTCCGGCGATTGATAGTCTTGAGGATTCGTGAATTGGTCTTGACCACCCATATCATTCTGAACATTCGGTTGAATAGCTGCTCCTCTCAATTGATTAGTCAACGCATTCAATTGTGCCTTTATAGCCTTCAACTCTTCTGTTTCTTGCACGCTTGCGACTTTTCTAACAGCGGATCTTGGAGTGGAATAACTATGTTCTGCTAAATTCTCTATCAATTCGACCGCTTCCTCATAGGACTTGTTCATTAAGGCTCCACCTGCAGCAGCTGTGAGATCATTCTTAAATTGAGGGTGCAACCCCACATAGAATGTTTGGATAATCATCCACTCTTGTAACCCATGATGTGGACACTTCTTGAGCATCCCTTTGTATCTTTCCCATGCCTCATACAAAGACTCTTGATCCCATTGTGAAAAATGCGTGATGTCGGATAACGTTGAGTCGTTCGCCCCGGTGGAAAGAACTTGTTGAGAAAAGCCGTTACCATATCGTTCTAAGTTCGAATCGACCCAGGTGGTATACTCTCTTCCCAAGTAGTAGCTCGTTCCCTCAATGAAAACGGGAACAACCGTATCTTGATCGAATCTTGATCAGCCCCATTCACCTTGAAAGTATTGCATATCTTTTCAAATGCGCGCAAGTGTGCATGGGGGTCTTCAGTTGCTGCACCTCCAAACATGTTCGATTGCACCAATTGGATGGTACCCAGTTTAATTTCAAAATTGTTAGCAGCTATCGGAGGTGCATAGGGTCCTCCTTGTGCAGCTCCCATGTTCGAGTTGGCGAAATTTCTCATTGGTACCCTTTGTGGTGGCGGTGGTGGATGATTGACATTGTTATTGACGCCATGATTAGCATTATTGTTGACGTTGTTGTTGAGACCATGATTCGCATTGTTGTGGTTCTGATTGTTCGCATTTGCATTTGGAGGTGGTTGCCCATTGTTCAATGGAAGACCATTGTTGATGGGCATCTCCTCTTCCCAATCGTTTTAAATGTGGATGTTGACGTCAGCCATTCTGTTTCGTACTTGTCGTCTCATGTCTCTGGCAGTCCGTTCTATCTCCGGGTCAATCAGTAGTAAGTCCCGAAATAGTCTCCTTCTTGGCATAAACCAAGAGGTAACCTGAAACGGAGAAGATACAATCTCAAAACCCAAAAATATCTGAACTTTCAAAGCAAATTAACATTAAATAAAGACAGGGTGTCTAATGTAATAATTTCTACAGCTAGTAATGATATTCACACAAAACAGGTTCCCCGGCAGCGGCGCCAAAAACTTGATAGGTGGGTTTACACCCCCCTAAATCTACCGCAAGTGTACGGGTCGAATCAAGTAATAGTAATTAGAAAGTACGAGTATCGAACCAAAGGAACCAGGTGTCAAGTACCACAATGACTGTATAGACTATTAATTAGACTAATGCAAATTGATTTGGTTTGTTGATTGTCGAAACACGAATTAAAACTTTAATTAATTCAGATAAGAGAGAGAGTTGGAGGGTTGGATTCCTCAGGTAAACAATCACTTAACTAACAGATTTGATATGATTGACATAACTTCAGGATAACAGGCATAGTCACATTCCATTACCATACTTTATCAAGCTATAGCATTTATCATTCAACACATTGTATCATCCTTCGATCTTAACAAAAGTAATTGAACAATTAATGATTAAAAGCCACAAAGAATGAGTTATCATATTACTATCTCAAATTCAACCAAGACATCAAGGATTAATCAAACCTCAAAACTTTTCTCAAAGATTAAAGATTCATAAAATCAAATAATAGTTGATCGGACTATTACAAGCATTAAGAACAATCCCACATGTGTCATTCATCTATATCAAATCAATAATACCTACTGTAAAGCTAAATAATTATCCAACCATGATTCAAACCAACCCCCCAACATGAACGGATTAGTTTATATTGGGGGTTTCAAAACTCTGAAATGAAAAGATGAAAATGAAAGTAAACATGCTTTGTTCTACAAGAATTGAAATCTAAGAACTCCCTGAAAACGCCTAAGCCGCCGATGAACGTACTCGATTCACCATGTGATTCTCGTTACTTGATGTTTCTAGCCTTCTACTTGCCTTCAAAAATCGTCTCTTAGCTCCCAAAATCGCCCAGAAAAAGTCCCAAACCGTAACTGATGAATAATGCCTCAACCCTAGCCGACAAATAGAATAAAAACGCTCAGAAGCTTGGCGCGTATGGCGGCGCGTGTTGGGTCGCGCCGTGAGGCGCGCAGAGAACTGAAATGTGTGGTGGGCAGAGGGCTGCGCGTCTGGTGGCGCGTATGGAGTATCGCAGACAGGCGCGCAGAGCATTGTTTGGTCCTAAAATCTGAATTTCTCTTTTTCGCCCAGGAAAGTTGCCAACTTGCTCCAATTGATCCAAAAACTCTTCCTTCATCATTCTTTCATAAAAACCTGTACTTACTCACAAAAACCATTAAATTCTACTATTTTACTTGGAAACTCACAACTAACTGACCGATTTCGGGATCACAATAATGTCATAAAACGGCATTATCACTTACCGTACTCGTATTCGTATCACAATGACGGGAACGTACCCGATCCCATGAATATGACTAACATTCAAAAAATCATATTATCATATTCGCGATCCTACTACGAATCATCAAGGATTCTAGTTTATCGATCAAGTCTAAGGACTTACAATCAATCGCCATACCTTCTTCTTGGAATGGAAACAGAAATAGCACTTATATATTGCCTATCTCTAATCCACCGAAAGCAAGTGAAAACAACACTTACACTTTATCTAATTCATGTTCCCACATCTCAATTACGAATATCAACTATATTTTGTCTATTCACTATAGTCAATATGAATAGCAATACTACTTTGCCTATTCTATCATTCAACATGAATAGCAATTCTACTTTGCCTATTCATTTATTTCTTATCGTCTCCCGAAATGGGATTAACAATCCACACTATAGGATATCGCCTCCCGAAATGGGATTAACAATCCGCATTATACGCTATCGCCTCCCGAAATGGCATTACAATCCGCATTATAGGCTATCGCCTCCCGAAATGGGATTACAATCTGCATTATAGGATATCGCCTCCCGAAATGGGATTACAATCCGCATTATAGGCTATCGCCTCCCGAAATGGGATTACAATCCGCATTATAGGCTATCGCCTCCCGAAATGGGATTACAATCCGCTATATAGGAGAATGGGAATTACCATTTGGAGCCTGGTCTATTCTACATTATCTAATAGTGCCTATGGATCCATTACACTTAGTTATGCATATGTCTCAGAACATATCACATCATATTTCATGACACTATCGAGTTTATAAACTCCGAATAACCTATCGTATTCTCAAAAGTCCTCCTTCTAAAATTAAATTTAGAAAAGTATTCCAAAACCTCGAACTATAATAAGATAACAATTTCAATAGAATTTGTACCCTAATATAAGAATCATAATAGACACTAAAACTCCACTTTGTTTAATTAACGAATCTCAAATACCAAAACCCAAATTTCTACTTTGTTTTAATTAACAAAACTCAAAGCCCAATTGAGATCCATTTAATTACCAAAGCCGAGATCCATTTAATTACCAAAGCCCAGTTAAGATCCAAATTAATTACTAAAGCCCATCTACCGGTATTTCAATTTAAATTCCGGAACTCATTGGGCCAAAACCCAGTTCCGATGTCTTATCTAATTCTGGTCCATTACCGGATCTTTTTTGCAAACAAACTTAATTAATTATCGGACTTAAATGGTGTTCCGGAATCCAAGGCCCAAAACCGAGATTCGTTTATTTATATAAATATCGGAACCATGCCGGAAACCCCACCAATTCCGGATGTTTAATACCGGAAGCCCAAAAATCACGACCCACTTCCGGAACCTTAGTTCCGGATCCCATATTGCGAAGCCCAAATTCCGGAACCCCATATCCCATTTTCGGATCTGGTCAAATTCCGAAACCCAAATCCCATTCCGGATCCGGTCCAATTCCAGAACCCTTTAATACCGGGACTGCGACACTAGTATTCGATTCACGCCAAAACTTATTCCATAAACTCATCTAAAAATCAGTCTAATAATCGACTTTATGTCTAAACAATTATACCAACTCATCCAGCAAATCTATACACAATATCTGATTCAGTTTCAAGCTTTGAGATTTTAAAATGAAGAGATGGACTCACCTGAAGAAGATGAACCCTCTTCTTTCTACACAAACCTAGTTAATCTGCTGTCAAGGCTTCTAATCACCTATTCAACAGATAACTTTGCTCAACACTCCAAAACATCTACCAAACTTGATTTGAATTCGTGGTAGAATTTCTTACCAAATCTTTTTTCTTCTGCTTCTTTCTTTCTCTCCCTGTTTCTTACTCTGGACCGACTCTGTAACACCCTAAAATCAGGGTAAATTTAAACCTTAATTCTAACAAGGTTAACCATAAGAGCTGCCAAACTTTTATACATAACAGAGAATTAACCTTGAGGATTCATATATACATCAATGCAAAATAAAATAACCTATTAATCTAATCTTGTCAACTAAGATCAGATTAAACCGGTTATCTAGGATCTATCAAAAACTCCTCACTAAGGCTAACTTCTCCACTTTCCACAAAAAGTATGTACTCGAATGCACTCATCCCACAACCCTTTACTTTCCCGAGCTAGTACCTGGTAAAAAAATATAATTTGAAACGATTAGGCTAATGCCTAGTGAGAACATTCGGTTTCAAAATACTACTTTAAAAATCAATGTAAACAAGGCATAACAAACCTGGTTTACCTTTTTCTTACCATATGTATCAACATCTTACGATGACGGGATTAAACCCGATTCCATGAATATGACCGACACCAAGTCAGTCATTATATCATGTTCCAGAGCCCACTACGAATCTCCACGGATTCTAGATTAATGCTCATATCCAAGAAATCACAATTACACATGTCAAATTCTTGGAAAGGAAGTAGAGATTACAATTAAGCCATGCCTATCTCTTTCCTTAGAAATCGGGAATTACGATTAGTCCACGCCTATCCCACGATTTCTCATCAATGTGGAATAGGAATTACGATTAATCCACGCCTATTCCTTATTTGACCTAAACGGGAATTACGATTAGTCCACGCCTATTCCACGTTTATCATACACACTGGAATTACGATTAGTCCACGCCTATTCCATGTGTTCATAAAAACTAGTGCATATGGATCCATTACACTTATTTGTACTCGTGCAGGTTATTACTTAATATAAATCATTTTCAAATAACGTTAATGAAAATAAGCAAAACCATTAATTTATAAGATAACCAATTTTACTTCATAAAATCATTCATCAAAATCCATCCAAAACATTTCATTATAAAAATGTACCTTACCATAATTTAAATACGTTATAAAAGGGTAAGGTAAGAATGAACTCACCTGACAGCAGCAGCGTCACTCTTGCTTTACTTCTTAAAGCTGTAAGGATTTTCCGTCACCAACTTCACAAAGATCTGAAATACCCAAATACATATTGTACTGGTATCAATCCACTGTACAGGACCCTTAAAGACTAAGAATTCTAAATAACCAAAATTCTCGGCACTTATCGCAACCCACTAACTGCGATAACACTTGTCGTAACCTACTACTTGCGACACAGTATTTGTCGCAACCCATTGTTGCGATATCCCTCTTGTCGCAACCAACTATTGCGACATAACATCTTATCGTAACCCATTGTTGCGATACAACAGACATTCATCTTTATCACAACTACCATCTTTATCGCAACTAACTGTTTGCGATATTCATCTTTGTCTCAACTAACTGTAAACGTATTTAAGTCCAAATTGATACTTTTAAGCTATGCATGCACCTATAAATTTGCAGATATGCATAATACTACCAGTATAAAAGACTTATAAACTCAGATTTCTCATATCTTTCCAAAATCTTTAAAACCCACTTCTAAACCATTACAAAGCTTCATAACATAGTAGTGATGATTTATTGTAAAGACATACCTTTTGTTTTCAGCAAATGGAACTCTAATTTGACTCTTGTTCTCCCTTCTTCTTCTTCTTGGTTTTTCTCTCTCTCTCTCTCTTACCGTACAAAACACACACACACATCAAGACTAAAATGAAAAAGTGAAGATAAAATCACTTTTGCATCTTTCTAACAAATGAGGCGATGGTGGTGACTCATTTTTCACCATTTAACCAAACAGCCCCCTCAACTTTCATCATTTGATAACTTCCACCCTCAAACTTATAAATTAAAATTAAAGTTTACCCCTTAACTTATAATTCCGTAAAACCAATAACGTAACTTACTCAGTGATAAACTCTAAAATTAATCTATCAAATAATTATACTCTAATTATTCAATAAACCCAACATAACACTTTATATAGGAAAATCGAGATGTTACAGACTCCTCAAGAACTGATTTGAGATAAAATATCTCTAATCATTAGTGTGCCTTCTTCCACCACTTGAGTGCAACCTCCTTCATCATTGAAACGAAAGAAGAAGAACCCATTCTCATTCATCATCACGTACTGAAAGTCGTACTTACCCCACGCCGACTTTACAGTCCTTTGAACACGTGGTCCCAAGAAGTAACCATAAAGGGTAGTATGATAAGATTTACTTACCTCTTCCGCCAATTCAATCAGTATAGCCACAGACGAATCCTTCTTATCCGAGAAGGGAAAGAAGTCCAGTTTATTATCAATCGCCTTCCCCACAACCTCAACAAAATTCTTCTTGTTCTTTAAAATTTCCACTTTCCTATACCGTAATTCAACCCCATTACTCGTCTTCCCCGAAATCGAAGACGATTGGGATGCCGAAACCTTATCAGACGACGCTTGCATGGGGAGCTCCTCTGATGCCCTATCGCCATGCACGGGCTTAGCGCCAATCCCACTCGACTCCTTCAAAGCCCTACTGTCACTAGCAACATCCTTCACTCCGACCTCATCCATCACTATGCTGCCCACCCTCAAAATTGCGACCACTGTGAAGCTAGGGTGCTGCAAACCCTAACAGGCCAGATCCTTACGAAGCAACGAAGACCACAAGGTTGTGGTGCTGCACCTTAGCAAGGGGACCCGAGAGAATCTACGAAGACCCTAGAAACACACGGCTAAACAGAGATTGAGAGCGAAAAGCAAAAAGACAAAAAGATCGAGAAGAAACCTCACAGCCGAACCACCGCCGCCGTCCACCGCAAAAAACCCCACCACGAACCAGCTTTGCCCCAAAAAACCGAAACCTAGCCACCAAACAAAGTCGCCACGCACCTGACACGACTGTTCTCCGGTCACTTTTCCGATTACACGCTGCCATATTCTGAAACCCTAGGAGCCGCCGTGAAGAGCATATTTTCTGAAGTAGGAAACTTTATGAAGCTTTAGGGGTTGTTTATAAGAGTTTTTTATAAATGCTTTATAATATTATTTATATATATATATGGTATAACAACCAATGTTCTAAATGGCGTGAGGCGTAGCGTGGTGGCGAGGCCAAACCTCAAGCCTTAGGAGCCATGGCGAGGTCATGGTGTTTATCAAGGCGTGACTTATGGCGGCAAATCTCTATGTGATATATAATATTATTTATAAAAACATATGTTTTGTACTATTAATCGATGAGTCAATGATAATAAACAAATTAAATTAGGTTATATATTAAAAACTAGCAAATAAGACATTAAAAACATAAGAAAAATTAAATTTCGCGTTACCAAAGACGCACATTAGACCATGACGTGTCAAGGCATAACGTGGTGTGAGACACAAGCCTTGAGACACGGCGCGTCATGGCGGCTATCGCGGCGAGCCTTTTAGAACAGTGATAACAACATTATAATTATTACCAAAGGGCGTTTGGCCTAGTGGTATCTGAGTCTTTGACCTCTTAAGAGGTCAGATGTGCAAACTTCACCAAAGGTAAGGACTGAGAAGAATGTGTGAGTTTATTTGTTGTAATCAGGGGCGGATGGCCCTTAGGGCCTTTACAGGCCATGGCCTGGGCGCTTTTTTTTTTAAAAAGTAGTAGAATTTTTTTTAGCAGGCTTTGTTGAAAATAAATCCCAATTGGGCCCCCCCACTCCAAAGCCTCTCTCACCGAGACTCACTCTCGTCTCTCTCTGTTTGCTTATTGATAAAAAAAAAAGAACGCTCCCAAATCCCAGCAAAAAAAAGAACGCCGCTCGCCCTGAGCCCCTCGTCGGTCGCCGCCGCCCTCTGCTCTGCCTCTCTCGGCTCTCGCTCTTCACGACTTCACTGGTAAGTTTTACTGTTTTAGACTTTTAGACTTTAATCTTTTACCCTATAACCCTAACCTAACCTAAATGGCTAAATGGCTAAATCCCTAATTTTTTTGTTTATTAATTGAATAGAATAGTGAATCTGAATAGTATTACTGATTTATCATTTGTGATTATGTTATATGTTATATTGTTATATTTGCTGAAATGTTATATGTTATATACTTATATTTGCTGAAATGTTATATCACTTATATGTTATCATTTGCTAAAATGTTATATGTTATCATTTGCTGAATAGTGAATCTGAATAGAATAGTGAATATGTTATATGTTATATTTGCTGAAATCTGAATAGTATTACTGATTTATCATTTATTAAAGATTATTTGTGAATATTGATTATGATTTATGTGAATAGAATATCTAAAATTGTTTGGTTAGCTAAGTTTATCTAAAATTGTTTGGTTAGCTAAGTTAGGTTAAAAATTGTTTCACATGTAGATAAAGATGAAAAACCAATCTACAATTCATGGGTTTTTTAAAAGAAAACATGTTAGTTCTTCTTCTCAATCTCAAGATCCCGAAGAAACAACAAATGTAGATAATACCCCTACATCTAGCGTTCCGACTACCGAAAAACCTTACAAAAAAACTCAAGTGGAAAGTAATGATGTCGATCTTAGTACACTAGAACGAGACCCTAGTTTACGTCCTCAAGTTTATGATTATCCTATCAAGGGCGCAAGGGCGCAAAAGATCGACGAGTTCCACTTTGACGAGCGATGTTTGACATTTTCATATTTAACGTCTAGTTTTAATGTTTTTACTACTTTAAAACTTTAGATAATGTATTTTTGTTATTTTTGAATTTATATAATATATTAGTTTGGCCCGTGTGGTTGAAAGGCTTGTGTTCCGCCCCTGGTTGTAATTGCCGTATATAAATATTATATACTAAAAACATTATAATTATTAACATATTCACAACATTATATATATATATAATAAAATACAATATAATTGTTAAGAGGAGGCAGAATTTGTTTATGATATGGGATAATATCCCATAATTTTCTCATATTCCATATTTTTCTCAAATTTGAACCGGACTCCACGTAGACAACTCCATTTTGATTTCATTTTTGCCCCTAAGTCTTTCCTTTATTCCTTAAAATAGGTCATGTTTTCCTTACAAATCACAAAATTGCCATCGTCATTTTAAGTCATTGATTAGCTTAGTTGGAAGGTTGAGATTACTTTTCATCTTCTCACAAATTGATCACCTTCTAACATGATCCTTTCTTTATACATATATATACTAGACATGTATCCGTGCGCGATGCGGCGCGAAGTATCTCGAATCTAAAACCGAGAATTCGAAAAAATAAGTTTGTTTCATGTTCATATTTATTTTCATTTAAATCGCATAATAAATGTATAAAATTAAAGGTCAATATGGTTAATTGGTCAAAAAAATAAAAAATATTCGTTCGATAATGGGGTTTTCAAACCAATAACATTTGTGCTCATTTTGAAGGTTTTGATAAACGGTTATAATTAATGGTATAATTTATAAAAAAAAAAACATATTTGTTTAATGTATTTTAGTTTATGTATGTTGATATGATAAAAATGTAAAATGAAAAATGAAAGGAGAATGGATATAAAGTAAATTAAATAACTAATTATAATGGTATAAAGTGTAATTTAAAAATAAAAAATAATTTTATTTTTAATTATCATGTTGAACGTTGGAGGTTTTAAAGCTTTTAAACTCGTACATGATGTATTGAAATTTGTACTTCTTAAAAATTCAAGAATAACCGTAACTGGAATTATTTTTAAAGAAATATAATAGATAAATATAGACCAGAGCGTAAAATATACAAGTTTAAAAAAAATCTCGGTACGTCATTCTTGAAAAATCTTGATACGTATTTATGATATTTTACAATATTATTAAGTTAAAAAAATATTCAATAATAAACTTATTTTGAAATTATTGACGAGAATATTGTAATAATATAATTTGTAAAAAATGCATTTATTAATATGTTTTAGTTAAACTATGATTATATACTTTTAATATTATAAGGGTTTAAAATAAAAATGAATAATGTAAGGTATATAAAACAAATTAATTCGTATATATTTATGATAATTAATAATATAATTAAATCCAAAAATATTCAATATTGGACTCATTTCGAAGGTATTGACGAAGCGATTATAATGGTATAATTTGTAAAAAATAAAAATGTTTTTTAATTCTTTTTAGTTCATATACATTATTTATGTTTATATGATAAGAGTCTAAAATAAAAAATAAAAAAGTAAGAGATTAAAAGTAAACTACATACCTAATTATAAGGGTAGTAAATGTAACGTATAAATTAAAAAAATTGAATTAAGGAGAGATTTGAGGAATAGTGAATGTGGGTGGGGTAATTGAACTTATAATGTAAACTGCGTCCAGATACATGTTTAGGTGGAAAAATGCTGAAGTTGGTTCACCAGAAGACGACACGTGGCATGCTAGTTACTTATTTATTATGTATATATATATATATAGGGTTGGGTTCACGTGAGACCAACCTGTTTTCGTGAGACCGTGAGACCAAGAAATTAACACTAAACCTTCACAGTGATTCATTGTGAAGGTAAGAAAAATAGCAAACCTTCACAGCAAAAACACTGTGAAGGTTTACCTTCACAGTCTTTTGCTGTGAAGGTTTAGTGTTAATTCTTTGGTCTCACGGTCTCACAGAAATAACCTGGTCTTACATGATCTCAAGTATATATATATATATATATATATATATATATATATATGTGTGTGTGTGTGTGTGTGTGTGTGTGTGTGTGTGTGTTATAGGAAAGAAAGAGATAAGAATTGATAAGTGGTGGTGGAATATGAGATGGACACTATTGTTTAAGAGCTTGTTTAAAAAAAGAATTATAATAAATGAACAGATAAGACTATAATATCCCACATTTAACACATTAGAATTAACGGTGTTAGCTGTGGAGATCCAGAGTGCTAAGAAATGTAAATTACAGGGGTCCTTGGTGTACTTATTTTAAAGTAGAGAGTAGAGACCATATGTCCATATGCAGGTTCACTAGGACCCCAATGTTGTATTTTACTCATCATTTAATAATGATAAATATAGAAATAACATAAAATAATAATAACATAATGATAAGAAAATAAATAATAGAGTAAATTACACTTTTGGTCCCTATGATTGTCACCTACTATCAAGTGTAGTCCCTATTTTAAATTAATTACAATTTTAGTCATTATGGTTGGCATTCTTATTCAATTTTGGTCATTGTGGTTGTCAATCTTTTTCAATTTTGGTCTCTATTACACTTCTGTTAAAAAGATATGAGGGTATTTTTGTCTTTTTATATTTTAACAATTTAAAAATTAAATGAAATACTAATTTTTTTATTATATTGTAAACTATTATAATATTTTTATTATATAATAGTTTATATTATATATATATATATATACTACATATATAAGCATTTAGACATAAAGTCTTAATTACTACATTTGATGCACCATGTACAACTATTTTATGCACACAATTCAAAAATCTCTTAATTACAACTTACAATGCATTATGTACAAGTTGAAAGACTTTTTGTTTAACCATTCCCTCTTCACGTCTCAACCCATACATCTGAGTACCACACGCTTTCTTCTTCTACTCTCCACGACTCAGACCACTCTGAGAGTACGAACTCAGCCATACTGAAATCAAAGATTTCTTTACTTCCTTCTACCTGCTACTACTGGATGGCTCCAAGACTTCACGTTGCATATAAATCGTTCTTTTCATCCCTAATATCTCATCTGACTGTTTGATTTTGATTTGAAGAAACCTACATCTCTCCGATTTTGATTCAGGTACGTACTAAAACCCCTAAACTCTTGATTTCATCCATTTAATAAATGTCCTTGTGCTTTCATCCTCTGATTTTAACTGTTTTTGATCGGGTGTACATCATATTCTATCATTGTTATGTTTAAACAAGCACTTAAATTTTGAAATTTAGAGAAAATGTAGCTATGTTTTTTTCTGAAAAGCAAGGGTGCTGGTTTGAAGCTTAAGAACTTGACTGTTGTTTGCAGTTAATTTCTAATCTGTTAGTCAGACACTCTTCATTCCTAATCTGCTATATTTCTTGAACTCATCTTTTAGTTTTTTTAATTTTAAACCCTTTTGTGATATTGTATATGACGTCCACATAATTGATTCCTGTTGTACATATTTGATTTCGTTTTCTAAGCAAGTATGGACAGGATGGGCGACAATTCATTTTTATCTGGGGTTCTTCATAAACAAAAGCAATAAATAAGTTAAAAAGCTATTAGATCACAAAGGAAGATTTCTGCTACCTGCTGCTTTCTCCCTTAAAAGGTAATCGATCTTTTGGTTATCTTGAAATTGACAGAAGTTACGAACCCAGGAAGAAGTATCAAGGAACATTTGGCATCCATCTCACTCGAGGTTTGTACCTTGTCTTTTATCGTTGCATAATGAGGTAATGAAATCTTTCTAATTTTGGGTTTGAGTCGACTTTATTTTGTCAATGTTTGTTCACCCTGTTGAAACCGTGTAATCTGTGGTATGATATAATGTTATGGAGATCTAAATTTTTGCTAAGGATTGCTTTCTGAGATTTATCATCAAAAGTTAAGGCGGCGATCTCAGATTGTACGAGCTTGCACTCTGCACCTACTAACACATATCTCTTACAAATCACAACTACACCAAAATGATTGACGACACTAACATCACCAACAAATCAAGTCGTTGATTTAATATTATTAACTATTATGTTGAGTTTTAGATTTCAAATGGAATGTACATGGATCCGTGTACTACTTGCTTCTTAGGATATTACTAACACCAAAAAGGGGACTTTTGGTGATAGCTTCCTTATGGCTTCTCTGTGATTAAGATACTTGTGGAGTGAAAAAGAGCAACAAAAAATGAAAGGTAACATGAAATGGAAAGAAAGAAAGAAACATAAATCAATCTTTCAATATTTGTAGAACTACGCCTTTTGAACTAAAGTGATCATTAATAGTTAAAGTAAAATGGGAAGGGTATAATACGCTGTTATAAGAGGCATTTTGACAGTGAAATTCTAGGAGTTTGTGTACGTTGGTAGCTCAAAATAGCCAGACGGGGGCGATGGAGGAGTACCAGGAAAGCTTAGTTCCAAACTTATAACGAAGATGATATTTGCTTATTTGGTTGATTTCATGATAATGTGAAGTTTAGCAACTAAAGAAATGAGATTGGTTGATAGAAGTTGACTGTTTGGCAATAACATTCTTTGTTGCCTTTACGTTTGCATTAATTCTGATTTATTTCGCGACTATGGTTATGATCTTAAAAATTGTATCTGCAACCCCTACAGTAGCCCCCACCTGACTGATTGTTGTTCCCTTGTTTCCATTGATTGCAAATGCAATTTGGAAGGAGATTTTTTGTTCATGTGCTTTTGTGTTTGTTTGTATTATTTCTATATAGCATGAAGCTTACTTGATGTACTGTTATACAAGATCCCACCTTTTTATTAAGGACTCTTTGCAGCAGTGATCTTTGGTAAGTGTTGTTCTCTACTCTAAATTGATGTTGTATGCTGGAATGTGATGATGCTAAAATCATAGGATCAATTATCCCCAATTGACCAAACAATCTGATGGTTTGGCCTTGCTGCTGCCATCATCCTTTTACAAGCCAAGACGAAGAGGAGTCCGGCCTTGCTGCTGCCTAAGGATTGGTAAACAAGGTATCATGATTAATGATTTCTTTAAAACTGTGGTCTTCTTGAAAAAACGTGGTGGTTATGATTAATTTGTTATAGTGTTACAATTTTTCATGGAGCTCACAATCAAGTTGTTGTGTGAGCCTACTTTTTCAAGCTTAATAAAACAGTTTAACCCCTAAAACCTTTAAGACCAAGTCAAGTTTAATCTCCAAGAACCTGAGCTTGCAGATGTAGTATTTTTATTCCTAATGTTATGAGAATCTAGACAAGTCGTTATCATTGCAAAAGAATTTGGTGCCATCATGGAAATTGAATGTTTTCCCCTGAAGTCTTTACAGGAATTTGTCCGTGGAGTTTTGTACTATCCATGATAAACCATAATCAGGTGTCATTTCAAGTTGCATGTGCATTGAACTAAACATTTTTTAATGGAAAGTTTTATTTAGAACATATAGAACTTAAAAGAAAGTGAATGGTTATAACAGCAAGCTATTAAATTTTGTTTTTCTGCTCCTAAAAGGAAATGTACCTCCCATTCTTCTTCTATCTCCAACTCTCTCCTGTGTTGAATTCAAATTTTGAATCACATTTTGGATTCAAGGTACAAATTTTGAATCTCTTGTGTTACCCCTTCTTATTCATAAGATCACCTTTACATATTTAGATTTATGTATTCGATGTAACTTTTCATCGTTCAAGGACGATTTTTTGTTCTACGGCAAGAACGCCCGATTTGGTACTCCTAGAAATGCCATTCACAGATTCAAATTTCAAAATTTTACATTGTGATTCTGTCTCTTTAATCTGCTACTCACCTGTCTATATCTGTAAACTCCATTTTCTTTCATTAATTTAGACACTCATTTTTTCACCATGTTGAGTGTTGAGTGGAAGATAAAAGAATTACTCTTTTTTTGCTTTGCTACCATAAAAATGTTGTTAATATACTAATTCTTCTTTGATTCCCTAAAATGAAAATGTTGTAAACAACGTTGCTGTAAACATTTGTTTTTTTTTTTGTTTTTATTTGTTGCTGTTATGTTATATATAAATATGTTTAATGTTAGATTATTTGTCGTTGTAGTTGATGTTTTTTTGTTAAAGGTTCATTTTTGTTGGAGATCTATATTCTAATCAAAGTTTGTCTTGCTAAATATGGTATTGGCTTGTATAGTTTTTTTGCCATTGCTTTATCGCATTTTCAAATTCATTGCCTTTAAGTTAGAATAAATTATATCTGCAATAGAGTTGCTCTCTTTGTTGTTGAGATCTTAATAAATAAGGAAAGAGGTTCATATGTGATCTCTTATGTGTTTTTAACATGTCTCTTTTTTTCTGAATTGCATTTTTGAAACACTAAGGAATGAGATAAACAATACCGAAAGCATCAACTCACCACCCTCAATCAGGGATGGGCCTCAAGAGGTGTCAACGATGGCATGTGCTACCGTATTGTTTCTCAGGTTGAATGAGCTTGCTAATTTGAATATAGTGCTTATTGTGCCATGTTTATTTTTGAATCAGAATCAACTCTCCATTCGGTTTTGAGGCTAAGAGGTGGAATCATTGAACCCTCTTTGATGGCCTTGGCTAGGAAGTACAATCAAGATAAGACCATTTGCCGCAAGTAAGTTGACTTCTTTTTTGTTCTATATACTGTAGATTCACATTATGATGTTTTTATACCCAGCGGCAAAGTAGTGTCTTTATACAAATTTCAAAAGAGTTGTATCACAAAATCCAAATTTGTCCAAGAAAACTATCTTTTAATTTCTCCTATAGTATAAGTAAAACTCGTGGTGGGCCAAGTAGCTTTTGGTCTTTTTGGTTTTCTATAATAGAAATGTGCTACCATTGCTTCTATTTTTTGTTTAGGGCAATTCATTTCGTCTTAAACAGTCCCCCAATTATTATTATGTATTTGTTTCATTTGGGTGCGTTTGGTATGTGGGACAAGACCATGTTCGGTGCTAAACATTCCCCCAATTACTAGGGCAATTCATCTCGTCTTAAACAGTCCCCCAATTACTCGGGTAAGATGCTTGGTCTTTGCCATATTCATCCGGTAAGCTAATGTGACTTGGTAAGCACTTACCCGAGTAAGCGTTTTGTAAACGGCCCCTAAGTTATTGTTTTAGAGTTGTGATTCAACCGCGTTGCATCGCGCGGGTAAACTGCTAGTATATATATATGCATACATTTGTATCGTAGTGCTCCTCCAACCATCACCTGTACCACACACCTATGGAGATGGCAATACAAAGCTTTGTTCTTCATTTTTAGACTAAACTTAATTTCCACACATCACATTTAATCTATGTTCTTTACCAAAAAAAAGGTTTAAACATGATTCAACAATCAACCACCCCTTGTTACTATAGATGATCACAATAAGTTGTTCAAAACCCAGGGACGAACATATGTCATCTTGATTGAAACTTCAAACTTAAAAATCAAATCATAAACAAAAATAAAAATAAAAATAAAAAACCCAAATCTAAAAACTTCAACCTTAAAAAAATCACTTCTTCATTGAAATATTTTTTTGAAAGGCAGCAGAGAACCAACTTTATTAAACCCAGCCAAAGAGTTTACACAACCAAACAAACTACCACAAGGCAGAAACAAAACAATCGAAAACAAAACCAAAGCAACACAAACACACCGAGCAGCACCAAAAGACCCAAAACAGAAACAAGAAGGGGACGGCTGCACAAACAGCGGCCAAGCAGCAGCAGCCGTAGCTGTTTGCGAGCTATAAACCGCCGAGCCCCGCCACAGACCACCCCGTTACAGCCTCCTCCTCCACAAGACAAGTTGTTCATTACAGTTGGATCGAGAGAGGGAAGGGAGTGTTGTCGTAATTGTAGGATAGATTAGGTGTTCATCAAAGGTAGAACGAGAGATCGATAGAGGAAAATTTAGGTTTTGTTGCAGGTGTGGAGTTTCATGGGTGTAGGGGTAATGGATGATTGTAGAAGATGAAGAAAAAGAAAATTTGGTCAACATAAAAGTTGATGATGGTGGGTACCAGCAGCAGTATATTATATTAGTATTATATAGATATATGTTTTATTTTGAGTAAACTATAATTTTGGTCCCTGGTGTATACCAAAATCATCGAAAGTGGTCCCTAAACTTCAAAACCGACATTTTTCGTCCCTGATCTCCTTATTTTGCTCTGAAAGTGGTCCAAAGCTCTAACGCCGTCTAACAAATGGCCGTTTAAGGCCTCATGTGCTTCTCATGTGATGGACAATTTGGTCATTTCACTATTGCCCTCTCATTTAAACCAACGGCTTTACTTTCTTCTTTGGTCTTCTTCTTCGTTTTCCTTCGATTTCTTTCTGCCTTTCTCTCATCCACAGTATCGACAATGGTCGTTTGTGATTGTGGTGTACCAGCGATGATAAAGACTTCATGGACAACTAAAAACCCTGGTCGTAGCGATTTCTTTGCTTGGTACGATCAACAGTTGTGTCAACGACCTATGGAGGTAATCCCTGGTTTGCTAAGATCAAAGAACAGTGTTGAAACTTCCCTCAATGCAAAAAAAAGGAAATCAAGATTTTGAAGCTTTTATTGGTTCTCAGTTGGGTTTTCTTTATTTTTGTACTTTTTTAGTTGACCTAATCCAATGTAGGTGGTTGTAATGGTTGTAATGCTTGTAATGGTTCAAAAGTTTCAATGAAAACTTATTTCTTTCATAAACCCTGTTGTGATGTTGAATGTTTGCATTTCATTAAAGACAACACACAGAATATACATTCATACAAGTTACCTTGTTTGATTGCCCATTTAAAACCAAATACATCACCAAAACACAGAATATGCATTCATACAAGTTATGCCTAATATATTACCAAAATACATTCATTTTCTGTTAATTTACCAAACACACAGAAAATGTTTACCTAACCAAAGCTACTGTTTCATCCAACTTACCAAACACAGTACCAAAATACATACAGTACCAAAATACATACATTACCAAAATACATACATTACCAAAATACATTACCACTTCACATCTATCCACCTTTGCATGTCCTTGAGTTATGCCCTTCCTTCCTGCACTTTGCACAAGTCACAGTCCTCCCACTCCTGCTTAATTTGGTTGCTTTCCCATCTCTAGTGCTCTCTTCATGTTGACCCCTCTTTCTTTTCTTCTTGGGCCTCCCAATTTGTTTATGATAGCTTGGTGCGGTAAGTGTTGTTGGGTAATCACACTTGTCCCAATATGCTTTGCCATTGATGGGTTCAATCTTGAATCTGTACATGTCTTTCCAAGTGTCAAGCCAAAGACTTTCATGAACCCATTTCTCAGGCAAATCAACATTTGCTCCATTCAAAGCCATGTTCCAATTAGTTGCTACAGTGTGCTTACAAGGGATGCCAGTCAGTTCCCACCTCCTACATGTACAAGTCTTTGCCCTCACATCAACTACCACTTGATCATTCCAAGGACCACAAACCTCATACCTGTCTCCACCATTCCAATGTACTTTGTATTTAGTTGCTTCACTCTTGTTCTTTTCTAGTGCTTTGCTTGCTGTTGGAGTGAGTGGTCCTTGAGTCTTATCAATGACTTTCAACACATGCACTGTCCTCTTCATTAAGTAATGCCTAATATACTCCAAACATGAAATTATTGGCTTATCCCTACCCTCAATAAGCTGCCTGTTGAAGACTTCACACATATTGTTGAGAAGTACATCAATATGACACCTACCTGAATTGCACAAAATAATATTGAAAGTTAAAGTAACCTGTGAAATGAGACCGTTTGTTGAGGTAACTAAAGGTAACACAGACTGAGTGAAAGTAAGTTCAACTAACCTATGAAATGGGACCTAGACCATGATTGAGGTGAGATGAGCTTCAACCAATCATAACAAGCTTGATTGAACATTCTAAGTTGTTCCATTGCATTTTCAAATTGGGGAATAGTTGTTGCAGTTGCACATTGCCAAAGATGGTCCTTGTATGCTTTCCCCTTCCAAGTTAGCTTCATGTTGTCATGTATATGTCTAAGACAGAATCTATGTTCTGCACATGGAAAAACCTTTGCAATGGCTGGAAGTAGTCCCTGTCACAAACATCAATTAGTATACACATCAATTAGTATACACATCAATTGGAAAACTAACCTTTTGTCTATTTGTTATGAATGTGAAGTTTGATCTTGTACACAGATCAAGATCCTCTCCAAGATACTCTAAGAACCAGGTCCATGATGCCATTGTCTCAGCTTCTACAATCCCATATGCTAGTGGGTATATGCCACCGTTTGAGTCAATACCCACAGCTGTCAACACCTGTCCTGGAAAAGGACCCTTCAAAAAAGTACCATCAAGACCTAATAAGTCTCTCTTCCCAGTCTTAAACCCCTGTTTCAATGGCCCCAAACAAACATAGATCCGTCTAAACTTCCTTGTACTCACACTTGGGTTTGGTTCATCCTCAACATCTAACTTGACAGTAGTTCCTGGATTACATCTTTTCAACTCTTGTATGTAATCTTTAAGATTACTGAACTGTGCTTCAAAATCTCCCCAAATCTTTTGAGATGCCATGGTCTTTGCCCTCATTGCTTTCGTCAGTGACACATTAATCTCATACTTCTGCTGCAACTGTGTTTGAAGAGCCTGTATTGGAATGGTGGGATTAGAAACTATGTTATCTGTAATCTTCTTAGAGAGAAAACTTCCTGTGGCCAGAGAGATGTCCCTGCATTGGAGGCAGTTGTGTGTGGGAACATAGGTTTTCACTGTCCAAGTCTGTATGCCTCCATCTGTTGAGATGAGCAAAGCCCATGGACATCTTGGACCACTGCCCTTTGTAATCTTTGGTTTTCTTCCTTTAAGTGTCCCATTTGGCCCACCAGACCCACTTGTCCCACCAAAATCGTTGAACTGTGGTAACACTCCCCTGTACATGGCTCTCACCCTTTGGAGATCATTTTTCACCAACACTAAATCTCTTCTACTCTCAACAGAATGGTCCTTAATCTTCTGAATGACCTCTGTTTTGCTGCCAAATGTTTGCCCCAAATAAAATAAGTTGTTTTTGTCAAGTGGTTTCTTCAACTTGGGCCCAACATATCCTTCCATCTCATCTCCACTTGAAAATTGATCATCGTTAAGCACTAGTGCCCAATCAAACATATCTGCTTCACTATCCTCAACTGTTTCATCAACTCCTCCAATCCACTCTACATTGCCATCAACAAAGTCATCCATGTCAATATCATACTCTTCTATCCTATTATCATCAACAACATAATCTTCATCTACACTATCATCATCTCCTTCACTATCAGCTTGTATGCCACTGCACTCCACATGTATGCCACTGCCCATATCAGGTTGCATGTCACTGCCCTTTGCCATCTCAGGTTGTGACAAACAATCCATGACAAAAAATGGATCAAATTCATCATATATTTCAAATGGATCAACCCCCTTTCCCTTGTCAATTGCATCTCCCTTCTCAACCCCTTTCCCTTGTCAATTCCATTAACCTCAGGTTCATTAAACAATAAGTTAAGGTCAAATGGCATATCTTCATCATTCCCTTGTTCATACAACATGTCACTCACATCAAGTGGCCTATCCATATCAACCTGTTTATTTAAGTCAAAGCCTCTGTTTTTATCCACAACTCTCTCTTTATCTATATTAGATGCCTCACCTTTATTGTCAATCCACTCAAGAAACAGTTTTTTCTTGCATGTCTTCTTAACAAGTTTTTTCTTTGATACATATTGATTTCCAGGTTCATCAAGTTCCTGTATCTCCATTTTTCTAGCATGTGGTGGTGAGTTGTATGTATCAACTAGTGTTTTCCAATGCTCTATAAATACATCTACAAATTTTACCTTAGGAACAAATTTCATAAGGTTCAGCACATCACTATCATTCCCTAAGGCTTCTAACCCAAAATCCATGTCATTTCCTGGAGTCAAGAAATGGTAATACATTTTCTCATCTGCTTGGTACCCTAACTCTAACATCATAGCATCAATCTCATGGACTGATAACAAATCAGTGTCAATCAAGTCCACAAATGAAGTCTTACCATGGATGTATCTTCTACCAGGGGACTTTGTGAAAACACCTCCATGGTTTATCCTCATTGTTATTAGAGTAGGATAGTGATCTGTAGAAGGAACAAAAATCGATCAGAAAGTAGTTTACAACTTAAATGTTTGACTTAAATAAACAGGTCGATCATTTACATGGGTAAAAAAACTCAAAGGAAGGATTTTATGAAAAAACAGAGACATACCATAAACCAGTTCGGGATAAAGGTTATCCCCTTGCTCCTTTCTGATCACCCACGTATGAGAAGACATGGAAGTAACGTTGCATTAACAAGATGAAGCTCAGATTGAAGATGGAAGCTCAGTGTGAAGCTCAGTGTGTGTTAATGGAGATATGTGTTAAGGACCAAAATGGAGGGTTTCTTGAAACAAGTATGGATCAACGAAAGGGCGTTTAAATGAGAGGGAAATAGTGAAATGACCAAATTGCCCATCACGTGAGAAGCACATGAGGCCTTAAACGGCCATTTGTTAGACGGCGTTAGAGCTTTGGACCACTTTCAGAGCAAAATAAGGAGACCAGGGACGAAAAATGTCGTTTTTGAAGTTTAGGGACCACTTTCGGTGATTTTGGTATACACCAGGGACCAAAATTGTAGTTTACTCTTTTATTTTTAAGTTAAATAAGGAAAGACCAAAATATCCTTGAGTAAACTGGCTTTTTAAACAAAAGTTAGTCTAAGGGACCAAAATTGAAATAGAATGACAACCACAATGATCAAAACTGTAATTAGTTTAAAGGAAGGATTAGAATTGATAGTAAGTGATAACCACAGGGACCAAAAGTGGAATTTACTATTAATAATATCTTCTTGGAAAGCAATCTCATTCATCAACCCCAAAGAACTACATCCACACAAAATAAATACCAGGTGATTTAAAATAGCTATAAGAACATCTCGAACCGCTTCTCTTAAAATAGAGAAAATTGCATTTTTGTTCTCTATATTACTTCAACAACTTCTCTATATTGTTCTCTAAAATAGAAAAAAGTAGAGAAAAACTCTAAGTTCAGAGAATTCTCTAAAAATTGTTAAATGAAGAGAGAAATTACTTTTTTTATTCATTCCCACCAATAGGGTTGAGTTATTATTGTTTTATAAAAAATTTTAAAAAAATGCATTGGGATGATAAATTTAATTAATATTTTAATAATATAATAAATGTTGAGTTCTCTAAAATAGAGAATCTGTTGGAGCTAAATATAATTTAGTTGAGAGATTTTGACTTTTAAGTCTATATTTTAATAAAATTATAGAAAATCTGTTGAAGATGCTCTAAACTAACATAAACATCCTGAGGAAAAAAAAATCTGACAAAAATGTCAGATAATCCACCAATTCTAGAACCAAAAGTGGAAGATGAAAGAGTGGGGGCTTGAAGATCTTACTTTGTAAAGAACGATCTTACTTTGTAAAGAACGGCCAAGAAGAATGGGAACAAAAAGATCTTTCATGTAAACAAGAGAAGACACAATATTATGCAACAAAACAAGAAAAAGTAAATTCGGCTAAGCGATCTATCGGCCTGTGTCGCCTCCCTTCTGGCTCGTCGAGTACTCACCCCGGCTAGATTATAAGAATTCGGACTAGCAAACAAAGGAGTTTCCAAGTCTCCCAAAATCCTCCCGGACACCATTTCTCCAAGCATACCGATGGTGGGACTAGGACTGATCACCGCGGTGGTCAGATCCACCCCACCACGACCCGACATAGCTAGAGGTGGTGGTGCTCGTTGGTGAAACCCACGACGCACCAGCTGTGGACCAGCTGGTGCGTCTAGGACTCCGTATCTTGGCGTAGGAGGCCTCCGTGGAATCACCAATTCTTCTAAACCTGAAGACTTTTGTTCAGGATTCGTAGCTTGGCCACGACCATATAATGGAACTATCGTTTTTTGGGAGATTTGAGTTTTGCATACGGGACACTGCGGAGTATTGGTTTCTAGGGTTTGATCAGATGAAGTATTTTGATGATGAATCCATTTGTAGATACAAGGCCAACAGTAGAGGTGGCCACAAAGTGTCACCACCGGATCTTGGACGGAATCTAGACAAATGTTACAGTCAAAGCCGCCGGAAAAACTTCTCTCCGGTTTATTCACAGATTTAGCAGTGGATTTCAAGGCTTCATCATCTCCATTAAAACTATTTCTTGTCTCGGTTTCATCAAGATACTGCTCCATATATATATATATATACTTAAAAATGAATGATCCAATTTACTTCATATAACCAACCAATTGGGGATTGGAAAGATGAATGAATTCAATACTACCAGGAGACAAATATTTTTGTATATTAATGGAAATTGGAAATAGAGATTTAAATAGGGTAGTTGTTCTAGAATTTTATCGAAACCTCAATTATTGTTTAAAATTATTCCTAGTCCTAGATAATAAATATTGTGGTGTCCAAGAACCCTAGTTTACATCATGGTCAAATTTGATGTTCTACAAGTAATATAATATGTTATATTTTCTTGACAAAAAGTTATTATATATATATATATATATATATATATATATATATATATATATATATAGGGGCGGGCTCAAATGAGGAGCGCATCAAAACGTGAGAACGTGAGGAGCAATTGACAGTTATGAATCACATGTGATTGGCAGTTGTGGATCACATGTGATTCACAACTGATCTGGAGGAGCAATTGACAGTTATGAATCACATATGATTTACAACTAAAATCATTAATGATCCGCGACTTGCACGCCTCGCGCCACTTTTGCGCGAATTTTCGAGTTAATCCGATTTTTTAGGGTTGTAAATCATATGTGATCAGAAGCATGGGAGTGCTCCTCACGTTCTCTTAAATTGATGCGCTCCTCACGTGAACCTTCCTCTCTCTCTCTCTCTCTCTCTATATATATATATATATACTTAAAAATATTCTAGAATACTATTATTTAATTTAAATCATCATCCATATTTTCATGAATACATATCCCAAACGAACAATCATAATTCATATAATCATATACTTATATATATATATAGAGAGAGAGAGAGAGAGGTGAATTCATACGAAAACGCTAACTATCTAGGAAAACAAGAAAATAACCGCTATGTACAAAATCATATATGATTCACGTAAAAAATCATATATGATTACGCGACTTTTCCTGCCACTTTAAGTCGAGGTCAAAGTCGCGCATGTCCAGTTTTTGCAGTTAATGTAAAATCACATTTGATTTTGCACATAATTTGTTGTTTTCTTAAATAGTTAGCGTTCTCGTTTGAACTTTCTCTCTCTCTCTCTCTCTATATATATATATATATATAGAGAGAGAGAGAGAGGTGGGTTCAAACGAGGAGCTTACCTATTTAAGAGAACGCGAGGAGCATTCTCAACCACTAATAGTTTTCCACCACTTACGCCTAATTTCACGCGCCACATTTCCGTTAAATATTGATTTATAATTTGAAATTTACACTTTTAACCCCTATACTTATTTACTAACTTTACTTTATACCTTTTACTTTCCTAATTTTAATTTTACATTTAACATATATAATCGTTTATTAACTAAAATACGTTAAAAAATACGTTTTAATTTTAACAAGTTACACCATTGTACTCGTCTCTTCGATACGTTCGAAATGAGCTCAATATTGAATATTTTTTGATTTATTTATTTTAATATATATCATATATACTACATAAAAATATTTTTAATATTTATAATTCATACCCTTATAGTTTTGATGAGATTTTTGTTAGGAACACCTATCAAATCATATATGATTAGGAAAAAATAGTAAATCATATGTGATCTATAAGACTGTTATCTGATATCACAAGTTATTAATCATATATGATCTTGTTTTTACATTCTGATATCACTTAGTTATTAATCATATGTGATTTTATTTTAGTTGGTAAATCATATGTGATCTATAAGACTGTTATCTGATATCACTAGTTATTAATCGTATATGATCTTGTTTTACAATCTGATATCACTTAATTATTAGTCATATGTGATTTTGTTTTAGTAAATCATATGTGATCATAGATGATCTTGTTTTACAATATGATATCACTTAGTTATTAATCATATATGATTTTGTTTTAGTAAATCATGTGTGATCATATCTTGTTTTACAATATGATATCACTTAGTTATTAATCATATGTGATTTTGTTTTAGTAAATCATATGTGATCATATATGATATTGTTTTACAATCTGATATCACTTAGTTATTAATCATATATGATTTTGTTTTAAGTCGCGACTTAAAGTGGAGGGAAAAGTCGCGTAATCATATATGATTTTGTACATGAATCATATATGATTTTATACATAGCGGTTGTTTTCTTGTTTTTTCTTAAATAGTTAGCGTTCTCATATGAACCCACCTCTTGTCAACTAAATATCAATCAAAATTTATATAAAATGACGATTTTAAATAGTTAAAAAAAATCTAAGAAATTGTAAATAAAAAGATAATTTTTAGCAAACTATTTTAAAGTTGTTAATTGCGTAAATGCAAAAGAATTTCGATGAACACCAAATTTGATTATATGGATGGATGATTAGAGCGAAGAAATTAAATAATGCAAATATTTTTATGTAGTATATATGATATATAATTAAATAATTAAATCAAAAAATATTCAATATTAGGTTCATTTCAAATGTATCGAAGAGACGATTACAATGGTGTAACTTGTTAAAATTAAAACGTATTTTTTTAACGTATTTTAGTTAATAAACGATTATATGTGTTAATATGATGAAGGTGTAAAATTAAAATTAAAAAAGTAAAAGGTATAAAGTAAAATTAGTAACTAATTATAGGGGTTGAAAGTGTAAGTTTCAAATTAAAAATATTGAATGTGGCGCACGTGGGTGGAAAGGAAAGCTACCGAGAATTTGTGATTAATTAGTGGTTGAGAATGCTCCTCGCGTTCTCGTAAATAGGTAAGCTCCTCGTTTGAACCCACCTCTATATATATATATCCTAAAAGTCTACTCGCGCAATACAACGCGATATATCTCGATTTTAATGTTCTATTTATTTGATTGTGTGGTTTTGAGAAAACGGTTATGTTATTTTATAAATTTGTTTATAGAATGACATTTTTAAGGAGTTCATGATTTGAGAATTTAAAAGTAGTTAGAGATGAGGATTAATTAATAAGCGTCCACGATTTAAGAATTTGAAGGTTGTTATTGATAAGTATTAATCAAGTAATTAACATTAGAAGCGGTACAAAAACTTCATTAGTTGTTTTTAAAAGAATTTAAGTAATTAGCATTAAATAACGGTACATAAAGCTTTAGGGGTTATTTTAAGAGTTTTTAATAAATGTTTTATAATATAGGATAAATATCTATAAATATTTGCGAGAACTTCACGAGATATATGGGGTTAGAGTGATTAATTTCAATAATCATTAGTAGGATTTGAAGTTCAATAAATTATAAAACTCTTTTATAAAGAATTATATAGGGTTTGGACTTTGGAGTTTTATATGCATAAAATTAGTATTTTTTTAATACGAGATATCTAGTTGAATTGATTAATTCTATATTTGGTGAAAAATCGACATAAATTATGCTCAAAAACTAATTTTTAAATACATATTTATTGTCTTGGAGTTGTACATATTTTATTTGTTTGATTTAAAATGCTTTGTTTTTGTTAATAAATTATATATATTGAAGTATAACTCTTTTATTTTTATGTAATTTTATTATTCAAATTCATCTTATATATGAGGTGTAACACCCGTAATTTTCGGATAAGTACAATTTCGAATCAGTGTGAAACCGGTCTTTTAAGAAAAATATGAAAAATAAGTTTTGGGGTTAAATCCCAGATTTTATGGTCTTGTTGGATGGGGAATTCGAATACGAGTCCAACGGTTATTTCCGGAGCGAAAACGGAGCTATAACGAAGAAGTTACGGCCGAAACAGTATCCGACCAACCGACCAAACAGGGAGCCGCGTGGCTTTCCACGCGACTTATAAACCGCGGGACAAACCGCGCAACTCTCTGAAGTCTATTAAGTCGCGAACTTTCAACTCCAAACTTCAAACCTTCATAACTTTCTCACCATAACTCCGATTTTGATGATTCAAGTGGCTATGGTTTCGTTTTTGGGAGCTCTTCAAGGATCTAGAAAGAGTTTTGAAGTATGATGAATGATCCAAGAGTATTTGGTGGTGGTTGAGGTAAACTTCTCACTTTTCTTCATCTAAGAAGTTAGGGTTTTGGTATTTGTGGTGGTTTTGGATGATTTATGTTGGGGGAAGTGTATATAAGTGTTTGGGAATGATTATTTATGGTTGGAAACTTGTGGATCTAGGTTTTGGAAGACTTGACCTAAGGATTCGGGTTGCATCAAAGGAGCTTACATTTGGGGAAAATCTAGATTTAGCCTAAATCTAGCAAGGTGGGTTCAAGTTGATTTGTGAAAACGTTGTACATGCCAAAATGTGTATTTTAAAGTATTTGTGTGCTTTATGTGAAATTATCTATTGTTGAGTTATTTGGTGGGTTTTGATTTAATCAAAGTGTTGAACTTTACATATTTTGTAAAACACCCACATTTGGGGATTTTGAGTGATTGAGGAATAAATCACGAGTAAAAGAGGTTTTGTTAAATTATTGCATAAGTGAAGAGGATTTGGTGATTATGCGATAACTATGATGTGTTACATTTTTAAAGTGTGAATGTGTAGGTTGGGGATTTTTGTCAATCCGACCATATGAATGTTTCGAGAGTTATAAACCTTTCGTTTTTGGGGCCGATGGCCAATTGAGGAATTAAAAGAGTAAAGAGTTTGAGTAACGATGTATTTTGGTTTACGTAACCGTGTGAGTGACACGTATTTAACCAAACGTTTATTTTGGCCTTAAAGGCTTGATTTATACTCAAATGAGTCTTTTGAGTGCTTGTCGGATTTAGTGACTCGAGATGGAGTCTTGGAGGTGCTATATGCTTAATTTCATTTTATTTGAATATGTGCCGGTTTAAGTGTTGGTCTTATGTGTGAAGACCGTTTGATGATTTTATATGCTTATTACCTTTGGGACTAATGAACCTTAGTGAGTTATATGCATTGTCGAGTTATAAAAGAGTTGCATATACGTGTACATATAGATGCATATATGATTTGACTTCATTGGGAACGTGGCAATGAAGGGGTTGTGAGATTACCATGCCTTGGAGCGTGTGTTTGCATGTTGTGGGTTAGATGCATTTCATTTGCATAAATCGATGTTGATAAATGATCATTAGATCTTTTGAGCAGAGGGCTCGGTTTTGGACTCTATTGAGTCTTGAGGGCCTTCGCCGGTTTTAGTAAGCTCGACGTGGGCTTGGGGTTTGAATTGCATGGGTTGCATTACATTTGTAGCTTACATGAGTTTAATGCATTGGTTATTCTTTTGGGATCATGTATATATATATATATATATATATATATATATATATATATATATATATATATATATATATATATATATTTTACGTCGAGTAAGCTTGTTTTGGATGGTGGGTTCCAAGGTAAAGACCTAATATGGTTGAACATGATAGTTTTAAATGGACTAAAGACCTAGTATGGTTGATGTCTAAGATGGGCTAAAAACCTAGTATGGTTGATGCCGAATATTGACTAAAGACCTAGTATGGTTGATGTCAAAGATGGGCTAAAGATCTAGTCTGATTGATGCCGGAAATGGACTAAAGACCTAGTATGGTTGATGTCTAAGACGGGCTAAAGACCTAGTATGGTTGATGCCGAAGATTGACTAAAGACCTAGTATGGTTGATGTCATCTGCTTTCCACATCCAAGAAGCTTACTTACGTTTATTAATTGTGGTTTAATTTATGTGTTGGCCACATTCGATGAGATCGGGTCTCCCCCGTCACCGAAGGGTATTGATTTCGGTATTTTATTATTCACATTGTTGAGGTTATATTATATGCCTATAGATTGTGTTCCATGATTGATGGACGGATTTATGTTACATCCATATTTGATCTTTTAACTATTGGAGTTTTATTCGCAGTGACGATTACTTGAGAAATTATTACTTAATTAACTCTTGAGATGAGTTTTGGATTTGAATCCTTTGCAGAGAAATGATTTTCATTGGAAGCTTTCCTCACAGGGATTGTGTGTGTTTGGAAAACGGGTCGTCGTTGCCTTTTATACAAACCCGTTTTGAAAATCACTTATTAAGTTGAATATTTTGGTTTATCAAATGATTTGCTCGTGATGTAAACTCTTGAACTCACTAGGCGTTAGCCTAACCTTTTTATTTGTCGGCATGTGCAACAGGTTCAGGTTGGGAATAGCTTTAGCTACACTGTGAAGTGATGAGTGCTAGTAGAGTGCACGAGAAGTGAGATGCTTAGCGAAGTCTTCCGCACTTATTTGGGATTAGCAACTTGCAATTGGGTTAAGTAACACCCGCCTTGAGTTATTAGTTGAGAAGTTTGTGATGTTTAAACTGTGAGGTATTTTCAAGGATGTTTTGTAGAAATGTTTTTTCATCTTTTAGCTATTTTATTGAAATTACCGTTAGTTGCTCGTTTCAATTTTGAGGGTGTTACATGATGTGCTAGAAATGGAAACTAAGAGCATCTCCACAGCTTTCCCAAAACTTCTTCAAAATGAGGAAGCAAAAGTCAAAATCCTTAAAAACGTTTACATCCATCTCCAACAGATTTTCCATTTTAGAGAATTTAACATTAATTATACTATTAAAATATTCAATACATTGTTACGCCAACAAACTTTTAACTAACTTTTAAACTAATTTTTAAAACATATTTTGTATAAAATAGTAATTTTCAACAAAGTTTTTATAAAATGATAATTTTGTAAACATATTTTATATAAATGATAATTTTCAAATATTTTTAATAAACTAATAAAGTTCGTCAAACTTCCTATAAGAACCTCATTTTTGTGGAGGTTCTTATAAGAACCTCTTTTTTGCACTTTTTGGTGCAACTTCATTTCCAACTCATTAAATTAAAATTTTATATAAAAATCCATAATGGTAGTTCTTATAAGAACCTCATTTTTGTGGGTCTCATATATTTATCAACATCAACATCAAAAACTATTATATATTTATAAATAAATATCAAGTATTTAAATTAAATACCAATAAAAATGAGGAATATGTCACTTCACACCAAAAATCAAGGTAAGAACCAAGGTTCTTGTTTAAGAACCTACAGAAGGTTGGGTTCTTATAAGAACTCTCCACAATAATAGTTCTTACAAGCCACTACACTTTTTGCTTGTAAGAACCTTGCATTGGAGATGCTCTTATTTTATAAGATGAATTTTTCAAAAAGTTTTCATAGTGTGGTATTTTTCACCAATTTTTTGTACAAGACCAGTTCTGGAAACCCACTGTTTTGAACCTTGTGGAGTTGAAATCAGATCTTGGTGTAAACTACAAATATGTTCGAGACACATAGAGCTTTCCAACGGCATATCGCACACCTCGTTTGGACCAACGAGTGATTTTATATGTATTTTTAAACAAAACAGTTTGAAAAATATATATATAAGCCGACTAATACAAAAGTTGAGTAACTGTTTCAAAGCTAAGCCAAACACACCCCATCAAGAATGCTACAAAAATAGTTGTATATATGAGTGTTATAAATCATTAGAACACCTAATAAGTTGTTACTTGGTAAGCATTTGGTAAAGGCTCATATGTCACTTTGATGACCGATAATCTAATCCGGTAAGTTTTCAATTCTCCTAGCTTGTTTTGCGAAGATTTCCTTTCGACGTATCTCAAAGTATTGAAGTTGGATTGGAGACATGCCACTAGTACCCATAGCCATAATTCTATCTTCCTCACTTCCATCTTGAACTTCAATTTCTTTTTCTCTAAGGGCAACTTGCTTTTTTTAGCTTCAAGTTCAAGTTTTTTCTCTTTAATCTCGACATGTTTTGCTCAGTTGCAAGTAGCAGTTGAAATTGCTCGGCCCTTATGCGTTCATTTTATAATCTTGTTGCCCTAAGCTCTTCCAATTCAAGACGTACCTTTGACGATTCATCGTCATTTTCGCCGAATTGGTTTTTGGTTTTTGGTTTTCGCTTTCTTAATTGATTCCTTTGCAGCCTTTCTTCCAATTGGCTATTTCAAGTTGGCCGGTTGAGGATCTTCCACGTTGTCATCGTCTAAATTAATTGATTTTGATGTCTTGCTAGAATAAACTTTTGACGATCTCTTGTCTTCAATCATCTTATGTTCATTCATCCATTTATGTTGAAACCTCAATATATTCCAACAATGATCTAGTTGGAATGGATGACCTTCCTCTTTCCTAAAAACTTCTTTTGCCTCTATTACCTATCACATGAAAATACAATATCAAAATGTGGAGTACCTCAATTAGTTTAATTAGATAATATGAAAATACGGTATCAACGCATTTTACCTTATCTTGTTCCGTGAAACCACTTTTCCGTAAGTGTTTAATGTGAGAAAGAATTCCACAAAACCTACTTACCATGGCACTAATCTTATTCTAACGGTTCGTTAATGATTTCTCACTTCTATCTTTGTCCCATGTCTTGTTTTCAGCGTAATACTTGGTGATCTTTTTCCAAAATTGGCACTTCTTTTGGTCATTTCCTACTATTGCATCTAAGCTGCTATTCAACCATGTCGAAACAAGAAGTTTATCCTCCTCGGTGTCGAAATTGTCTGCTCGTTGCGATTTCTTGCTGCCACGGGCAATAGGGGTATCTATATTACCTTCATCCGGTGGCGTCTCCTCATAAGTTGCATCCGGTGGTGAAGCATGAATGGGGCCAGAAGACTGATACTGAGATGGCGTTAAATCATATATGGCATGTGTTTCATTGAGGTCATCGAGGAATGACCGAGTATTGAGAAGACTTGTGAAATTATTAGGCGTAGAATATGTTTGCAAAAAAGAAACCAAATTCAAGTCGGTTGCATCATAAATAAAGCATAAACTAACTGTTGTTTCTAATGTGTTAAGATTTGTGCCTCCTTTTGTATCCTACGTGTATTAAACTAACTGTTGGTTTGCAAGAAATAAACCAACACTGACAAAGGATGCAACAAACATATGGAATAAGCACTTAGACATCACAGATCACTTTTAGGGACAAAAGCTTAATGGATCAGCCACTGCCCCCAAACAGTAGCGTCTGCACCTTCAAAACCACGCGGGACAGCAGCTTAATGAGACCGCTGCTGCCCCCGGACAGCAGCAGCTTAAATGGAGCATCTGCTGCCTCTGAGCCTCCAGCTTAATGAGGCGGCTTAATCTATACCGCTCCTGCCACCACCTGAATTCAGACCCCAAACATTAATGTTTGCACCTCCAAACCACTTTGTACAACAAACTTAATAGCTGTTGTCCTCGAACAGCATTAGCTTAAAGGAACAACCACTGTCCTGCACAAACAGCTTAATCTATACAACTCTTGCCACCGAACCTGAATTCAGACCTGTATCGATGTCGATTGAATTTAGACCTGTGTATTAAACTAACTTGTGTTTCTAATGTGTTAAGATTGTGAGATTGTCTAAAATATAAGCATTAAACATAATTTCTTATGGAATCTAAATACCCTCATAAAACAAGAATATCAGTGATGCATTTCATCAAACACTTGGTTTACATGTTAAAAAAGAATTCTATAAATACCATCAAACATCTCCATCCCCTCCTATGTAAAATTTGGAATATCAAGTTCATCAAATCTAAGCCAAGAGAACAAGAGATAGAAAAAAAATTAACCAGAAATAAAACATGAGATAGGAAAAGAAAGAACATCAAATCTAAGCCAAGAGATAGAAAAAGAATTAACTGAAAATAAAACAGGAGGCAGAAAGAAAATAGATCATTACCTCATTTGATTCCATAACTGATAGTCTTTCTAAAAAATTGATTAAAATCCAAATTGAATAGATGGATTTTGATGTCTTCAACAGTGGGTAAAGAAGAAAATGAGAGAAGCTTCACAAAGAAAACCAAAAAGAGGAAGGTGGGAGAAGGTTCAGATAGTGGGTAAATGAGAAGGAAAATGAGAGAAGGAAGAGGCATTTAGATTTTTGGCGGGTCTGACATTTTTTAGGAGGGTCTCACTTAGTAATTATTTTTAGGGTAATCTTCATATTTGATGAAAATTTTATTCTCTTTCCTACTTTTCCCATTTTAAAGATAGTTTTGGGAAAGCTGTTGGAGCATATTTTAGACCTAAAATCTTCATATTCTCCATTTTCTCAAAAATGGAGAAGTTGTTGGAGATGCTCTAAGAGTTTAAATATGTGGGGTCTGTGTTGCACCATTTTATATTAAATTAATAATTTTCTCATTATCACCGAATAAAATAACTTTTATAAAATGTAATATCTAACAAATATCTTATTTTAGAAATTTGAAAAAAGTTTGTTCGTAACTGCTTACAATACAGACGCAACGATCAGTTGGATCCTTTATTCATTAACATCTCTTTTTTATTGACTTCCTTCCTTTTTTTTTATCAGCCAGAGGTTCAATTTAGATTGTTGTGAAGTCCAGGAGGCTACGTACAGATACTATGGATCCTCTCACTCCCAATCGGTTTGCCTACAAATGCATCCCATTGAGACTTCTCCCCTTGGGCAGGATCTTCCAACACATGACATGAGGTTGTCTACCTCGCTAGCTAGTATTTGAACTAGAATGTCAGGTGGAGGAGTGTAACTGCCATATCGCGCTATCTGACTTGTATGTGAAAAACATTTAATTCGTACTCGTAACCGATCCCTTCCTAGAAGAAGCATAAACAAAAAACATATTTTAGGAAAGAGGGCCATGTGCTGGTTACAACTAATGCCTTTCGAACCAAACGCAACGCCCGTCTTCCAAATCAAAAGAAAAAAGGGGGAATAAAGATGGAGTGCAGCCTGTAGTGTAACAACCCACACTAAAGATAAACCAAACGTAGCAAAATACGCATGCATAAATATTTCAAAGACAACGAATTCCAAAACGTCTTACAAAATTTCTAAGCCAACGGTTGACATAACAACCGGCTTACAGCTGAGAACACAAAATAAAAGAACTACTGGACAATCTAACAAAATCATCATCCGCTTCTTCAGCCCATCCGGATCTCACTGCTTACCCTTACCCTTACCTACATGTCCACCTGAAAGGTTTTTAGTTTTGAAAGCGAGGGTTAGACCATGAGGTCTAGTGAGTTCTTTCAAAACAAGGCCACACCATAAATAGTATAATTTATAAAAATAGCAGCAAGGGATTTTAAACGAATTTATTACGAAGCACACTTACATGTTAAGCACACCATGACACATGCTAATGACGCACGCTATAGTCGCACACACCGTGACAGCGCAATAGGGCATACACCGCCCATATATGAAACAAATTCATATATTTAATATTATGGGACACACCCCCATCTCACACCAACGCCATAGCATGTCTACACGTATACAGTTTATCCACTTAATTTAGTCACACTTCCCATGCATAATTTAAAGCAGTACAAATGTTTACAAATATAAACATGCATAAGGATTCACACTTAAAAGGTTTTAGGTTCAGAAAGACTCACCTGTGGTCCCGCTAGAAGTTCTCACTTGAAATCGTTTATCCTCTACCCGCGCCTACAATTTCACCCAATACACAAGACTAGTTAAGTCTCTCGTCACTCTCGAATCTCTCTGACAATAGAAAGTCTCGCACTTAAGTGATATTGGATTCTACACACTTCCGGATCCAACCGGGTTCCTGTACAACTCCGGTTCTCAATCGGGTTCCGGTACAACTCCGGTTCCCATTCGGGTTCCGGTACAACTCCGGTTCCCATTTGGGTTCCGGTACGCTTCCGGTTCCCTTTGGGTTCCGGTTTAGCGAGTCCGATCTCTGGTTTACTAGGAAACGCTAAGGATTTCGAACATCAAACAACCACTCCACACCCGAATCCAGACCTTGGTGGTAAACCATTAGCATTAAGAGGATACCGATACCGACCATTTTAATAGCTAAACCCTCCGATTTTACACTAAATGAAGCAGGAAGATCACACACACAGTATCCATTTCTTTTCTTTCTAAAAGATTAACACAAAACTTAGACTCCGCCACTCAAGATCTTAAGATTAGGTTACAAAGGAGAAAGAATTTGAGAATTACCTTGAGAATGGTAAAGAATCCACGCACAACTGACAGCTTGGAGAATTTCAATCGCTTTTACACTTTCATGAACTTGCACCCACTAAACGCCTCTTCTAGCCGCACACACTGAATTTGGTAAAAATTAGGGTTATTGGGGTTTCTATTCTTATATATATATCCATCACAGATGCGCACCAAACGTTATCTCTTTCACACTTTGACCACCAAACCTCTTATTTATCCACTTTACACCCCAACTTAATGTTATTATTTGCTACTCAAACCTGGTTATTACAGTATTCCCCCCCTCAAAAGAATTCCATCCCCGGAATTCCATCTTCGAACAAACGAGGGAAACGGGTTCTCATCTCCACCTCCCAAGTTGCCTCTTGCCCCTTATGGAAACGCCACTACACTTTCACTAACGGAATTTCCTTATTCCTCAACTTTCGGACCTTGCGATCTACAATCGCCAATGGCTCTTCAACATAAGTTAACTTTTCGTCCACACGAATGTCTTCTAACGGCACCACCATGCTCTCTTCGGCCAGACATTTCCTTAAATTCGACACATGAAAAGTCGAATGAACTCCCCGCAGTCCCTCGGGCAATTCCAGCTTATACGCCACGATAAGTGCTCAATTTTGAGTATTTACGCACTTCCTTTTTAGTCTTTTTATAGAATTGTGCGCTTTAAAATCCCAACTTGAGTCATCTTTTTACTTCTTTTCTCTTTTATTAGATTGGAGCTAAGGTTTGTGGTTTACTTGTAATATTTAGGGTAAATGGCTAATGTTTGGTACAAATTGCAAAACCTTGTTTATCACAGGCAAGTGCTACAGCATGGTTGGAGCATGAGTCTGACGCTTTTGAAGAAGGAGAATTGGCAAATGGCTAAAGTGGAGTGGAAATGGCTAATATTTTGACCAATGGCTTTTCTTTTGTTACTATGGTCTTTTTTACTTTTGTACCAGCTGGCCAAACTCTCTAGTCACAATTCAAGTCTTTTGTGTACTTATTAGTTAGCTTATGACTAGCTTAGTTAATGTAACTCAATGGAACTAGTTAATTGTTACACTTTTGGTCCCTCTATTGGCACTATAAATAGAGGGTTTAGGGTATCTAATTTAATACACCTCTGGAACGGATTATAAATCAGTCCCAAATTCTCTCCTTTATTCTCCAGAAACATTCTTCTTGTTCTTCTTGTTCTTAGTGTTCTTCAATTCTTCTTTAAATCTTGTTCTACCCAGATGAATGCTTGCAGCAACCTCCATAGCACCAAGCTGACTGTTTTAAATCGCTTTCTTTAAATCCATTGTTCGTCTTTAATATTGTCATTTACTTTACGTCTTTAATTTTCTGCTATTCATTTCAGTACTCTACATTATTGTATTTACTTTCCGCTTTACATTCTTGTAGTTTTTCTTACTTGTAATTTATTTTCTCGTCATTTTAGTTATAGCCATTACATTTCCAAGTCATTTACATTCTAGCATCATGTTTACATTCCAAGTCTTTTACTTTTGCTTTCTTGTATTTATTGTCATGAGTAGCTAAGCATAAAAGCTTGGGTGTGAGGCAAAGGGTGATATGTTAATCAAAGGAAAGTATGCGTTTTTGTGGCAAAAATGATGTTTTATTATTCCAACCCACGTTCTATCAAGATAATACAATCCTTTGACAAATTGATCACTTTGATAGAGTTAAAGTGTCATGGACCTAGAGATAGGCCATTGAATAGCACGTCAATTTGGATGACTTAAGGGGTAATATCGAGAGAGTTACTTGCAACGAGAATTGTTACTTTTGTTTTCTAAAATGATTCATTCTTGATAAGTTATCTTTTTCTCAAAGGGTTAAAATGGAGTAGACTTAGAGATAAGCTACTTAGGATTACACAAACTTGGGAGGTACGGGGGTTATATCGAGAGAGTAACTTTTAACAAAGAGAATTTGTTTCGCCGTATACTTTGAGAACTCCATTCCATCATTCATTTACCTTTGGTTCTACTCAGAGATGAGATTGCTGACTGCTACTGGAATCATGGGATGGTGAGAGTCCGAGAGGAACGTGTCTCAAAGTAGATAATAAAACTAGTTTTTGTCACTGTTATGCTGCAGCATCCCTGCAGCATTAGTCTACTGGAATTTGGTTTAACGTATCATCACGAGTCTTACACCCTTGCTTCTCTTTTATTACTGTTAATTAGCATCTGTGATAATCATCAACCAACCAACCAAATATATTTTCTTCCAAATCGTCATCTGAAATCATTTCTTTCATCATACTTTAATGACAATTTTAACTCCAATCTCTGTGGGACGATATTCGGTAGTTTACCACTTTATTACTTGAGAGACGACATAGGTGTATATAAGTATACTTGCTTATTGGTTCTATTAAGTGTATTCAAAGCAACGCTCACATCACGCCACCTCACCCACACGCTTGGTGATGGCGAACGACCCGACATACCTAGGTCTTAGCTTCCCTCTTTTCCCAAATCGCACGACACCTTTCCATGGCGACACCTTGAGCATCACTTTGTCCCCTACCATAAACTCAATCGGTTTCCTTCTTTTATTTGCATATGCCTTTTGGTGGTCATGAGCCACCTTCAGCTTATCTCTTATCACACTAATCTTATCGGCAGTCAACTGCACGATTTCCGACCCTGCCAACTATTTCTCTCCCACTTCATTCCATCACAATGGCGTCATGCACTTACGCCCATACAATGCCTCGAATGGTGCTGCTTGAAGACTGGCGTGATAACTATTGTTATACGAGAATTCGATCAACGGTAGATGAGATTCCCACGAGCCTTTGAAGTCTATCACACAAGCACGTAACATGTCTTCCAAGGTCTGTATAGTTCTCTCGCTTTGACCATCCGTCTGAGGGTGACAGGCAGTGCTCATCGAAAGCTGCGTACCTAACTCCCGCTGAAGACTCCTCCAAAAAGACGACGTGAAGCGACTATCACGGTCCGAGACTATGGACGACGACACTCCATGCCTCGTTACTATCTCATTGATATACAACCTTGCTAGCTTTTCTAACGAATCCTTCTCCCGAATAGGTAGAAAGTGAGTCGACTTGGTGAGACGATCAACTATCACCCATATGGCGTCATACCCTATCGGGGTCCTTGGTAACTTCGTGACGAAGTCCACGGTGATACAATCCCACTTCCACACAGGTATCTCTAAGGGTTGCATCTCCTCGTAAGGTCTTTGATGTTCTGCCATGACCTTCAAACAAGTCATACACCTATCAACAAGGTATGCGACGTCTTTCTTCAACCCCGGCCACCAATACATTTGTCTCAGATCCCGATACATCTTAGTGGTTCCGGGATGAACCGAATACCGCGATTTATGCACTTCCTCCAAAATACGCTCCCGTAAACCTCCCAACTTAGGAACCCACACTCGGTTTCCCAAACATTTCACATCACTCCCATTACGCTCCAAGGATGTCACATAACCGACAATCCTCTCACTTTTCCACTTTTCTTCTACGAGAGCTTCCTCTTGGAACTTATTAATCTCTTCCAACAGATTAGGAATCACGTCGACTCAAAAGGTCACCACTTTAGTTGGCTCTCTTCTTTCCTTCCGACTTAAAGCGTCGGCTACAACGTTCGCTCTCCCCGGATGGTAAAGGATCTCACAATCGTAATCACTTAACAATTCCACCCAACGACGCTGCCTCATATTTAACTCCTTCTAATCGAACAAATGCTTAAGACTCTTATGATCGGAATAGATCTGGCACTTAACTCCATAAAGGTAGTGTCTCCAAATCTTTAGCGCGAACACCACCGCTGCCAACTCCATATCGTGTGTAGGGTAATTCTTCTCGTTCTCCTTCAGCTGACGGGATGCATACGCGATCACCTTCACGTTCTGCATTAGCACACATCCTAATCCCAACTTGGATCGCTGTAGATTACGAATCCTTCCGACCCACTAGGCAAGGAAAGAATCGGAGCGCTGCTCAACTTGTCTTTCAGCTTACTAAACGCTTCTTCTTGAACCTCCGTCCACTCGAACTTAACACTCTTCTTGGTTAAAGCTGTCAATGGCGTAGCTATACAAGAAAAGTCCTGAATGAACTTTTGGTAGTAGCCCTCTAAACCAAGGAAACTCCTAACCTCCGTTGGCGACCTCGGTTATCCAAAGCCAATCCTACTCCAGAGATTCAGATTATTCCAAAACCACCAAGTCAAAAAGAAGACCAAGACCCTAAGATCACAAGTTCAAGTCCACCCAATGTGACCAAAAGCATATTGGAACCATCTTGCTCAAAACCTTCAAACAAAGCTGTTATCAAACCAGTCCCCCCTTACATCCCTTATCCCCAAAGGATGAGGAATGAGAAGGAGGAATTGCAATTTAAAAAGTTTTTGGATGTTTTCAAACAATTGCACATCAACATACCTCTTGTTGAAGCAATCGAGCAGATGCCCAATTATGCCAAGTTCCTTAAGGATATTTTGAGTAAGAAAAAGAAGCTGACTGAGTATGAGACTGTGGCCCTCACCGAAGGTTGCAGTGCTCTGTTTTCCAACAAAATACCCCCTAAGCAAAAAGACCCAGGAAGTTTTACTTTTCCTTGTTCCATAGGTGGGAAAGAAGTTGGACAGGATTTGTGTGATTTAGGCGCCAGTGTCAATCTCATGCCTTTGTCAATTTTCAAAAGTTTAGGCATAGGAGAAGCCAGACCTACCACAGTCACACTCATTTTAGCAGACAAAACCATTGCCTATCCAAAGGGTAAAATTGAAGATGTGTTAGTCCAAGTTGACAAATTCATTTTTCCGGCTGACTTTATCATTTTAGACTTTGAGGCTGATAAAGATATTCCCATTCTTTTGGGAAGACCTTTTTTAGCCACTGGTAGAACTTTGATAGACGTCCAAAAAGGAGAGTTGACCATGAGACTTCAGGACCAAAAGGTCACATTTAACGTTTTCAATTCTTTAAAGTACCCTAGTGATATGGAAGACTGCTCAAGCCTAGATACCATTGAGTCATTGTGTCTTGAGGAAGAAGTCAAACAGACCTATAGGATAGAAGAGGAGGATGAGGACGAAATTGAGGAATATGATGATGATGATGATGAGATTTCCATAGAAAAGAAGACTGTCCCGTTGGTTGCTGCAGCATTTGCGCTGCTGGAAAATAGTGAGCAAAAATCAGTCATACCTTCCATAGTCTCACCACCTAACCTGGAGTTGAAGAAACTCCCATCTCACCTGAAATATGCCTTTCTAGGAAAAGAAGACAAATAGACTGTTATCATATCAGCTACCCTAGAATTGCATCAGGAAAAGAAGTTGGTGGATATGTTGAAGTTGCACACCAAAGCCATAGGATGGACCATTGCTGACCTTAGGGGGATTAGTCCTTCCATTTGTCAACATAAGATCATCTTAGAAGAAAAGAACTTCAAGTCCATAGAACCTCAAAGAAGGCTGAATCCTGTCATGAAAGAGGTAGTAAAAAGGAGATTTTAAAATGGTTAGATGCAGGAATTATTTTCCCAATAGCCAGTAGTTCTTGGGTTAGCCCAGTCCAATGTGTGCCAAAGAAAGGAGGGATCACTGTCATTTCCAATGACAAGAATGAACTCATCCCAACTAGAATAGTCTCCGGATGGAGAATTTGCATGGACTACCGTAGACTAAACAATGCTACTCAAAAAGATCGATTTCCTTTACCTTTTGTTGATCAAATGTTGGACAGGTTGGCTGGAAAAGAATTTTACTGCTTCTTGGATGGATACTCAGGTTACAACCAGATAGCCATAGCACCGGAAGACCAAGAGAATACTACTTTCACTTGTCCTTTTGGCACTTTTGCTTTTAGAAGGATGCCTTTTGGACTTTGCAAGGCACCTGCTACTTTCCAAAGATGCATGATGTCCATATTTTCTGACATGCTTGAAAAGTCCATTGAAATATTTATGGATGATTTTTCTGTTTATGGTTCATCTTTTGATCATTGTTTGGAAAATCTAAAACAAAGTCTTAAAAGGTGTGAGGAAACTGACTTGGTTCTTAACTGGGAAAAATGTCATTTCATGGTTACAGAAGGAATTGTCCTTGGTCACTTAATTTCAAAAAGATGAGTTGAGGTAGATAACGCTAAACTTGAAGTTATTGAAAAACTACCTGAACCAACCACTGTTAAAGGAATCAGAAGCTTTCTTGGTCATGCTGGCTTTTATAGACGTTTTATAAAAGATTTTTCAAAGATTTCAAAACCTTTATGTCTATTATTACAGCAAGACCAAAAATTTGATTTTAATAAGGATTGCAGAAATGCATTCCTTACTTTAAAGAAAGCTTTGGTAACTGCTCCAGTGGTTGTTGCTCCTGAATGGGACAAACCTTTTGAAATCATGTGTGATGCTAGTGATTGGGCTGTTGGTGCAGTTTTAGGCCAAAGAAAAGAAAAGATTTTTCATTCCATCTACTATGCAAGCAAAACCCTGAATGAAGCTCAATTTAATTACACAACAACTGAAAAAGAATTATTAGTTGTGGTTTTTTCATTTGAAAAGTTTAGATCATATTTAATGGGAGCCAAGGTCATTGTTCACACTGACCATGCTGCTATTAAATATCTCATTTCAAAGAAAGATGCAAAACCAAGGCTGATAAGATGGGTTTTTCTATTGCAAGAGTTTGACTTGGAAATAGTTGATAGGAAAGGGGTGGAGAACCAAGTGGCTGATCACCTGTCTAGGTTAGAAAAGTTAGTTGAAAGCAGGGAAGGAAGTGATATCATAGAGACCTTCCCTGATGAAAAGATTCTGATAATGCAGTCTCAACTGCCATGGTTTGCTGACATAGCTAATTATTTAGCTTGTGGCATCAAACCTTCTGATTATACTCACCATATGCTAAAGAAATTTCTCCATGATTGTAAATTCTATATATGGGATGATCCTTTTCTGTTTAAACTTGGTGCAGATCAAATACTGAGAAGGTGCATCCCTGAATCAGAAGTGGTAGCAATTTTGCAGCATTGCCACCAATCAGCTTATGGAGGACATTTTGGAGGCCAAAGAACAGCAGCTAAAGTTCTTCAATCTGGTTTTTATTGGCCTACTCTCTTCAAAGATGCCCATAACTTTGCAAAAAGGTGTAATGAATGCCAAAGAAGTGGTTCCATTTCTTAGAAAAATGAAATGCCTTTGAATGGTATCTTGGAGGTGGAATTGTTTGATGTATGGGGAATTGATTTCATGGGTCCATTCCCACCATCAAAGATTTGCCAATACATTCTTGTTGCTGTTGATTATGTGTCAAAATGGGTAGAAGCAATGGCATGTGTTTCAAGTGATGCAAAAACTGTTGTTAAGTTTTTACAAAAACAAAATTTTACAAGGTTTGGTACCCCCGTGTACTAATCAGTGATGAGGGTACCCATTTTATAAACAATTTGTTGAGTAAAGTTCTTGAAAAATACAATGTGAAACACAGGGTTGCCACTGCTTATCACCCACAAACAAACGGTTTAGCTGAACTCTCAAACATGGAAATTAAAGGGATTCTAGAAAAGGTTGTCAAGCCAACTAGAAAAGACTGGCCTTTCAAGTTAGATGATGCTTTATGGGCATACATGACTGCTTTCAAAACACCTTTAGGTATGTCCCCATACAAGTTAGTCTTTGGAAAGGCTTGTCACCTCCCTTTAGAGTTAGAACACAAAGCATACTGGGCTATAAAAGAATTGAACCTGAACTTAGATAAGGCTGGTAACAAAAGAAAGCTACAACTCTGTGAACTAGAGGAACATAGGAACGTGTCCTATGAGAATGCCAAGCTCTATAAAGAGAAAACCAAAAAATGGCATGATAATAGAATTAAACACCGAGAGTTGAAAGCCGGTCAGAGATGTCTTTTGTTCAATTCCAGGCTGAAATTGTTTCCTGGTAAACTAAAGTCTAGATGGTCAGGCTCATTTTTAATCCACAAAGTTTATCCATATGGGGCCGTAGACCTAGTTAACCCGGAAGACAACACTGTGTTCAAAGTAAATGGTCAGAGAGTAAAGCTATACCATAATGCTGCAGCATCTCCATAGAATTATCCTGTAGAGGTGATCTCCTTATGCTAAAAAGCTTCAGACAAGAGATGGGAACTATCTTAAAGTTCTAGAACCGTTGTACATATTATTTTAATGTTTTAGGATAAGATTCTGTATTACTTGCATTTGATGTGTTCGTTAGTGTGCAGATAAAATGAAAGAAAGGGAGCCACCAAGAAAAAAGGATCAAAAGTAATTTTTGGGAAGAGTCTGGAATAGCAATTGTCATGTGGGAGTTACCAGGGGTATTATGGGAACTTCAGTTCAAATTTTAAAAAGAGAAGGCATCATAAGCTATTTTTATAGCTTGAGCGAATCGTACATACTGATGTCTTCATCTTGTACAACCTTAACCTTTACCCATTGTGTAAAGAGCCTTTTCTCTAAATTACAGCTGTAAAACACCTTGAAACACTCTCCTAATAGCTGATAAGTACAACATCACTCTTACCATCCTTTCAACTTCCATCATTTCCCTCTCTCTCTCTACACCGTATCTCTCTCTTCTCTCTGCTTTTGCTATAGAAAACCATCACCAAGAACAACAAAATCACACTGAAATCTCTTCCTCTTGATCGAGTGCAATGGCTCGAGTAAAGAGGGTTGCACCGAGAAACCCTAATGTGAACGAGAATCACCTTGTTCGGAGGAGCGGACGCAATCAGGCTATGGTTCGGCCTCCGGCCACCACCACTCGACCACTGGAAACCGTGGTGCTCGAGGATCAATCCACCACTCCGATGAAGCTAACCGAAATGTTGAAAAAGAAAAGGCATTCACTCGTGAGTGGAACCTCTAAAGTCGCAACCAACACCGACGAACCTGTTGGAGTTGCGAAGACCGCCATCACCGAACCACCTGAGATCACGAAACCGACTGAAGAAGCTTCTGGAACCAAAACCCTAGTTGATAAACCTGCTAAAATCACAACAACCACCACCGCCGAGCCTCCTGGAGTCGTAACAACAAACACAGAACAACCTTCAAGCACCATGGCTTTGGTGCTTCACTCTAAAGAGGTACACTCTAAACCACCAACTCCTAAAACCACTTCTGACAATACAAGAGAAGAGGGTCAAATAACTTCTTGTTCAGAAAATGAGTCTGACAGACCCATTGTGTCCACCATGGTAAACACCCAAATCTTTTCAAAAAATGGACCAATGGACTCTTTCTTTGGTATAAATCCTGAAAATACCACCACCACCGAGACCATTGTTGAAACTGAAAAAATGGACACACTGGAGGGGTGACTCAAACAGAAAAGATAGGGGAAGGGGTATGTTGGTGCAAGTGTACCCAGCTTTTAATATTGTGATATATTTTTGGTACACATAAAATCACATCTCCATATTTATTTTGATGATTACAAAACACACCGCATTCTTTGTTTTCTAATATTTTATCCAAGTGTACAGTTCTTGAAGAACACGAAGATTTTATCTGAAGGATTCAAGACGGTAGTTTTACGTCGTCATTATTGTGTATATTTAATAATGATAAACACCCTAAAATAATATACTACTTGGATATTTCTAAAACCCAATATTGATTTTAATTAAAGGTATTAAGTTTTATTAATATATTATGAAAGTTTTTGGAAGCTAGGTTCAACTCTCAAGGTCAACCATCCTTCTCATCTCATTAGCTGTACAACAACTCAAAAGTGAAGATGTAGGCTTTGTTGTGGCTCCCTGATTGGTTGATACTTCAAAGTGTTTGCAAAATTTCTCCTATAAATACATGCAGGGGACGAGAGCCTTAAACACACCAATTCTCATCTCAGCATTTGATATTACTCTGCTGAAATCTTTCTTCCTCTCATCACTTATTAATTTTTATAAAACATTTTTTTGAGTAAGAAACCTTGAGTTAAATAAGCAGATTAAAATCTCTCTATTAGTTGAATCAGCAACACAACTCAAGTGATCAAACTCTCTAAAAATATCCAAGTGATAAATATTATACAAGAGTGATTACCATATTAAAATTATACACCTCTTGTAAGTGTTTGAATAACGGGTGTGTGATCCATTATATCTCATAAGCAAAAGCTAGAGAATCAGTTACGTTTCTTTTGTACTTGGTTTGTATTCTACCGTAAAGAATACTTATATTGGATTGTGTCGGGAAGTGTCTCGGCTGGTGGTTTACCCGGTTGGTAAATCACTAAATCTTGGTGTCGGTATCATTTATCTCTTTCCTTTATTTCTTTATATTTCCGCTGTGCATTTAATTATATCTGTTTATATAATTGTTGTATATTTATTTATACTTATACTCTGCTTTTATTTATACTGTATTTATTTATAAAAAGTTTTTTGAAAGTAAAAGATTTTATATACAACCTTACCCCCCCTTTGGTTGTCTAACAATTGGTATCAGAGCAGGGCTTTCAAAATATTCTGCATAAATATTTTTTAATGGCTCAACAAACTAATATTATGTTTTCAAAACCTCCTATGATAGATACTGAAAAGTTTGGCATTTGGGCCGAACTATTTGAATGTCACGTTCGTGGCAAAAATCAAAGAATTTGGGATATTATAGAAAATGGGAATTTTAATCCTACTATTGTAAAAGATGATCTTATTGTAGATAAACCTTGATATGGACTGGATTCTCGATAGTGGTTGCACACGTCACATGACCGGAAATAGCAATCTCTTTTCATCATATAAGTCATGTGATGGTGGACAGGTAATTTTTGGAGGAAATTCCAAAGGAAAGATAATTGGGAGAGGTACAGTTTCTTGCAATAATGTTAAACTTATTAATGTTAATCATGTTGATAATTTACACTTTAACCTGCTAAGTGTTCGCCAACTTTGTAAAAATGGTATAACTGTTTTGTTTGAAGAAGATTCTTGTAAAATCTTAAAAAACGGCAAAGTTCTTTTAAATGGTTTTGTAAAAGGAAATTTATATATTTGTAAAACTGTTGTAAATGAAAATGTTTGTTTATCTTCTGTTTATGATAATTCTACTTTATGGCATAGACGTTTGGGTCATGCTAATCTTAGATTAATTCAAAACTTAAAAAATAAGGAGCTTGTGAGTGACCTTCCAAAATTAAAGTTTGATAATCATTTTTGTGATGCTTGTCGTGTCGGCAAACAACATCACGTTTCTCATAAATCAAAAAATGTGATTTCAACTCAAAGAGTTTTAGAACTTTTACATATGGATCTTTTTGGCCCTATGGCGATTCAAAGTTTTGGAAGAAATTTTTACACTTTGGTTATTGTGGATGATTATTCCCGTTATACTTGGACTTTATTTTTGAGACATAAAAATGAGGCTTTTGAAAAGTTTAAAATTTTGGGAAAACGAATTCAAAACCAACAAGGTTGTACGATTGTTTCCATACGTACGGACCATGGACGTGAATTCGATAATGATGTCCAATTTGGTGCCTTTTGTGATAAACATGGTATAACTCATAATTTTTCGGCTCCTCGAACACCTCAATCTAACGGGGTTGTTGAAAGGAAAAATAGAACGTTACAAGAAATGAGCAGAACCATGCTAAACGAACATCAAGTTCCCCAAAAGTTTTGGTGTGATGCCGTTGCTACCGCGACCTATGTGCTTAACCGTGTCCTAATTAGAAGTATCCTAAATAAGACACCCTATGAGCTTTACCGTGGTAGAAAACCTTCCTTAGCCCACCTAAAGGTTTTTGGATGTAAATGTTTCATTTTAAACACCAAATCCTATCTAACCAAATTCGATGCCAAAGCCTATGAGGGAGTGTTCCTAGGTTATTCTTGGAATAGCAAAGCCTATAGAATCCTAAATAAGGAGACCATGGTTGTAGAAGAATCCCTAAATGTTAGCTTTGACGAGAGTCCTCCCAAACCGAGTGCACCCTTAGCAAATGACAATATCCGTGAGGGAGAAGTCTTAGCCCAACAACTTAGTACCTTGGATTTAGGTACCCAACCTTCCACAAATAATATTGAATCTAGTGATGCCCCTCCGTGTTTTATTCCGCAAGGTGTAGATGATCCTAACCTTAGAACCGCTCGAGACCATCCCGTAGATCAAATTATAGGTGACCTAAACCAAAGGACAACTAGATCACAAATCCATACCCATTGTGCTTTCCATGCCTTTATCTCAACCATAGAACCTAAAACCATAGATGAAGCTTTAGGAGATGAGGATTGGATAATGGCCATGCAAGAAGAGTTGAACCAATTTACTAGGAATGATGTGTGGGACTTAGTTCCTTGCCCTAGTAGTCAAACCATTATTGGCACAAGATGGGTCTTCCGTAACAAGGTAGACGAGAACGGTGGAGTCACACGAAACAAGGCACGTTTAGTTGCCAAGGGGTACAATCAACAAGAAGGTATAGATTATGATGAAACCTTTGCACCGGTTGCAAGGTTGGAGTCTATTCGAATGCTTCTCGCTTTTGCAAATGCTAAAGATTTTAAATTATTTCAAATGGATGTTAAAAGTGCTTTCTTAAATGGTATTATAAATGAGGAGGTATACGTTTCTCAACCTCCCGGTTTTGAAAATTTTGAAAATCCGACACATGTTTATAAATTGAAAAAGGCGCTTTATGGTTTAAAGCAAGCTCCGCGTGCGTGGTATGATAGATTAAAAACCTTTTTAATTGTAAGTGGTTATATTATGGGTAAAATAGATAATACTTTATTTGTGAAATATGATCAAAATGATATTGTAGTTGTGCAAGTATATGTTGATGATATTATTTTTGGTTCCACTAATGAAAAACTGTGTAATGAATTTTCTGCGAAAATGACAAGCGAGTTTGAAATGAGCATGATGGGAGAGTTAAAATACTTCTTAGGATTGCAAATCAAACAATGTGAAACTGGTATTTTTATTAGTCAATCTAAATATTGTAAAGATATGTTGAAAAAGTTTAACTTTGAAAATGTCAAACCCGTTGAAACTCCAATGACCACAAACTTACAATTATCTCGTGACGAGGAGGGAAACGATTTTAATGAAAAGATTTATCGTGGTATGATTGGTAGTTTATTATATTTAACTGCTAGTAGACCTGATATTATGTTTAGTGTATGTTTATGTGCTCGTTTTCAATCTTCACCTAAACAAACTCACTATGAAGCTGTCAAGCGTATTTTTCGATATTTACGAGGTACTACTAATCTTGGCTTATGGTATGCAAAGAAACCCGAGTTAGAAGTAACGTGTTTCACCGATTCCGATCTTGGTGGATCTATTGTTGACCGAAAAAGTACTAGTGGGGTATGTGCCTTTATAGGTCTCTCACTTGTATCTTGGTTCTCTAAGAAACAACAATCCGTAGCTTTGTCTACCACCGAAGCGGAATATGTAGCCGCCGCAAGAGCATGTGCTCAAGTCCTTTGGATGAAACACACACTTACCGATTTTGAGGTACACCTAACCAAAATTCCAATTATGTGTGATAACTCAAGTGCCATTAACTTAAGCAAAAATCCCGTGTTACATTCTCGTACCAAACATATTGAATTGAGACATCACTTTTTACGAGATAATGTTCAAAAAGGCCAAATCGTGCTTGAAAAGGTTGATTCGGAAGATAATTTGGCCGATATTTTTACTAAAGCTCTTAACAAAAAGGCTTTCTTTAAATTAAGACTTGGTTTAGGCATGCTTGAGTATAACCCTTGAGAAAATGCTAACTCTCAAATACTTCATATTTTGAGGGGGAGCATCTTTCAAGGGGGAGCATAGCGTCTTTCCTAACCCTTTTTGCTTTGACAAAAAGGGGAGAGAAACCGAGTATGCTCTCCTGTTTAGCGTTGTGTTTGTCATCATCAAAAAGGGGGAGATTGTTGGTGCAAGTGTACCCAGCTTTTAATATTGTGATATATTTTTGGTACACATAAAATCACATCTCCATATTTATTTTGATGATTACAAAACACACCGCATTCTTTGTTTTCTAATATTTTATCCAAGTGTACAGTTCTTGAAGAACACGAAGATTTTATCTGAAGGATTCAAGACGGTAGTTTTACGTCGTCATTATTGTGTATATTTAATAATGATAAACACCCTAAAATAATATACTACTTGGATATTTCTAAAACCCAATATTGATTTTAATTAAAGGTATTAAGTTTTATTAATATATTATGAAAGTTTTTGGAAGCTAGGTTCAACTCTCAAGGTCAACCATCCTTCTCATCTCATTAGCTGTACAACAACTCAAAAGTGAAGATGTAGGCTTTGTTGTGGCTCCCTGATTGGTTGATACTTCAAAGTGTTTGCAAAATTTCTCCTATAAATACATGCAGGGGACGAGAGCCTTAAACACACCAATTCTCATCTCAGCATTTGATATTACTCTGCTGAAATCTTTCTTCCTCTCATCACTTATTAATTTTTATAAAACATTTTTTTGAGTAAGAAACCTTGAGTTAAATAAGCAGATTAAAATCTCTCTATTAGTTGAATCAGCAACACAACTCAAGTGATCAAACTCTCTAAAAATATCCAAGTGATAAATATTATACAAGAGTGATTACCATATTAAAATTATACACCTCTTGTAAGTGTTTGAATAACGGGTGTGTGATCCATTATATCTCATAAGCAAAAGCTAGAGAATCAGTTACGTTTCTTTTGTACTTGGTTTGTATTCTACCGTAAAGAATACTTATATTGGATTGTGTCGGGAAGTGTCTCGGCTGGTGGTTTACCCGGTTGGTAAATCACTAAATCTTGGTGTCGGTATCATTTATCTCTTTCCTTTATTTCTTTATATTTCCGCTGTGCATTTAATTATATCTGTTTATATAATTGTTGTATATTTATTTATACTTATACTCTGCTTTTATTTATACTGTATTTATTTATAAAAAGTTTTTTGAAAGTAAAAGATTTTATATACATCCTTACCCCCCCCCCCCTTTGGTTGTCTAACAGGGTAGATGAGATTGAGGCCAATAGGGAGAAAATAAACAATGTGGAAACTGTGACCATAGATGCATGGGTGGAAATGACAGAAACGGGGGCTGGGTTGGTTGAAAATGAAGAACGTAGGGGAGAAAAGTTGCCCGACCTAAATGAAAGTTTGTTCTATTCGGATGATGACCTTTTGATTGCAGCCTTTAGACCTAAGAAAAGAAAGGCTTTAGGAAAAACCCATGCCACCAAGACTACCCAACAACCTAGAAAAAAGACTAGGAAAAACATGGAAAAAGGTGAGCCTTCTAGAACCAAAACAGGGGAAACCAACTGCCATGCTGCAGCATCTTTGCAGCATGAGCAGTCTGTTAAGAAGAAGGGTAAGAAGGGTAAAGGTGAGGCAGATGAGAGGGATGGATTTATACCTAGACCACAGAAACCACACCACTGTTTCAGTTCCAAAGCCGCATTTAAAGTCTGGTCTAAGTTCCAAACCAAGGTAGGCTTACCCGACAAGGGTTTTGACGAACAAAGCCTTAGGGAGTACCAGTTTATTAGCCAAGTCATAGATTCCCAAGGACTTGAGAAACTTTGTCAAGTCTACAACCATTACAACCTGAGCCTGATTAGAGAGTTTTACTGTGAACTCTATGTCAACTCATCTCCAAAACTCCTTGTTAGAGGTGTCCCGATCAACCTAACATCTAATAGAATCAACCGATACCTCAACCTGTCACCTCCAAAGAAGACCGAGTATTCCAGGTTGTTGCAACATGCTACTCACGATGATTTGGCTGAAGTTATGGCTATCTTGGGCAAACCAAGATCTGATTGGGAGGCCCATGCCAGTTTGATGCTAAGAACCTTTCAAGCTCGAAACTTGACTGCTAATTCAAATGTTTGGATTAATCTGGTACGACATTCCATCTTTCCTACTACTCACGACAGCTCCATTTCGGTAGACAGGATGCTGTTGTTGTATTGTTTATTGACAGGAAAGACGATAAATCTGGGACGAATCATCTTGGGGAGTATGCGGGAGTGCGCAACCAGGGTACGGGGAAAATTCTACTTCCCTGATATGCTCACTCAAATGTTGATCGAGGATGGTGTGCCGCAATATACGGACGACTTGATCGTCAAAGAGCAACGGGAAAAATGGGTAATCGATATGAGGACGGTGGTTCGCTTGACAAACAGGAAAGAGAAAGGGATGGAGTCGGCTGACATGATGAACGTGATTCAAGATCTGTTAAATCAAAATGGGGTTGTGATGGAAGCAATGAACAAACAGAAAGAAGAGTTCATGACAAAGTACAAGGATTTGAGGAAAGAATTGGTAGCGGCTGTGGAGGCAAAGAAAAAGAAAGCTGAGGAAGGGTATGCTGTGGAGAAGGAGGTGATGAGGTTACAACACAGGTTGGAAGAGAAGAAAGCCAAGATAACCAAATTGAAAGCGGAGAAAGCTGAGCTGGTGGAGAAAAACGCGATGTTGAGGGCAGAAGCTGCTGCACAGATTGGTGCTGCAGCATCCAGGGGAGAAGGACCCCACAAAACCACTGCTTTTGGGATCGGACAGCCTACTCACGTCTGAGTAGGGCAGGTTAAATCACACCCTTACGCTCCAGTTTCTGTTAATTTTAGTTAATTGAGTATGGGATATGTTTTTACACTTTTTAGGTTTATTTTGCATGCGTTAAATACATGATTGGTACATGGATAATTGTTCGCATAACCCGAATAATTCTGAAAAGTCCAAGTTTCATTTCTAGGAGTGATGGATGCTAGAACTAGAATCACACTTGCTTGGGGCACAAATTGGTCCACATTTATCACAAGTCACAAAAAGGATCTATGCTTTTATTCCTTTTTCACATTTTCAGCCACCTTGTTCTTTTGCTATACACTTCTTTTTCCCTTAGAATGAGAACATTGCAAATTCTTTAGTTTGGGGTGGGGGTGCCTAAAAATGGCAAAAGAAATTGGCAAGAGCAAAGCTCATCAAAAAATCAAAATCATAGATTGCCATGTGGTTTAAAACACCAAAAATACCCCATAGGGCTAGGTGTATGCATTCAACAAAGAAAAGAGCCAAAAAGTGCATAATTTGAAAAAATTTCAATGTTGATACATGGGGTGTGAAAAGGCTAAGGTGAGAAAAGATATGCCAAAAGAGAGAAACCCAATTCACCTAAAAAGCTTTAGTAATTTGTGATGATGAATGTGTGACCATAACAAAGAGAATGTGATACTAGCATATGGTTGAAAATTGCACTTAGATTTTGTTTTCTTTGGTTACTTTGGATTTATGAAAGGTTATGCTTTGCACATTTGACATTATCAACTCCATGGCTTGCACTTAATGCTCATATCTTGCAAAATTCTACAAAATTGAGTCTTTTCTTTTGTCTTTTTATTGCTTGGGGACAAGCAAAGTTCTTAGTTTGGGGTGGTGATAAATGCTCAATTTTGAGTATTTACGCACTTCCTTTTTAGTCTTTTTATAGAATTTTGCGCTTTAAAATCCCAACTTGAGTCATCTTTTTACTTCTTTTCTCTTTTATTAGATTGGAGCTAAGGTTTGTGGTTTACTTGTAATATTTAGGGTGAATGGCTAATGTTTGGTACAAATTGCAAAACCTTGTTTATCACAGGCAAGTGCTGCAGCATGGTTGGGGCATGAGTCTGACGCTTTTGAAGAAGGAGAATTGGCAAATGGCTAAAGTGGAGTGGAAATGGCTAATCTTTTGACCAATGGCTTTTCTTTTGTTACTATGGTCTTTACTTTTGTACCAGCTGGCCAAACTCTCTAGTCACAATTCAAGTCTTTTGTGTACTTATTAGTTAGCTTATGACTAGCTTAGTTAATGTAACTCAATGGAACTAGTTAATTGTTACACTTTTGGTCCCTCTATTGGCACTATAAATAGAGGGCTTAGGGTATCTAATTTAATACACCTCTGGAACTGATTATAAATCAGTCCCAAATTCTCTCCTTTATTCTCCAGAAACATTCTTCTTGTTCTTCTTGTTCTTAGTGTTCTTCAATTCTTCTTTAAATCTTGTTCTACCCAGATGAATGCTTGCAGCAACCTCCATAGCACCAAGCTGACTGTTTTAAATCGCTTTCTTTAAATCCATTCTTCGTCTTTAATATTGTCATTTACTTTACGTCTTTAATTTTCTGCTATTCATTTCAGTACTCTACATTATTGTATTTACTTTCCGCTTTACATTCTTGTAGTTTTTCTTACTTGTAATTTATTTTCTCGTCATTTTAGTTATAGCCATTACATTTCCAAGTCATTTACATTCTAGCATCATGTTTACATTCCAAGTCTTTTACTTTTGCTTTCTTGTATTTATTGTCATGAGTAGCTAAGCATAAAAGCTTGGGTGTGAGGCAAAGGGTGATATGTTAATCAAAGGAAAGTAGGCGTTTTTGTGGCAAAAATGATGTTTTATTATTCCAACCCACGTTCTATCAAGATAATACAATCCTTTGACAAATTGATCACTTTGATAGAGTTAAAGTGTCATGGACCTAGAGATAGGCCATTGAATAGCACGTCAATTTGGATGACTTAAGGGGTAATATCGAGAGAGTTACTTGCAACGAGAGTTGTTACTTTTGTTTTCTAAAATGATTCATTCGTGATAAGTTATCTGTAACACCCTAAAAATCAGGATTTATTTAAACTTTAATTTAAGACAAGTTTTGATCGTGACTTTCTAAACTTTATACATAAGCGAAGTTTCAATCCCGAGGATTTATCTTTACACAAAAGAATTCTCGAATAACCTATTAATCTAATCATGTCACTATAATCAGATTAATTAGGTTATCTAAGTGCACTATCCAAAAGTCTCGGTATTCCAAAAATCTTCTCCGCTAGCCCAAAAGCTCTCGTCCCAAAAAGATGACTTGAATTCTGGCGGTTTACAGCTCAGGAATGTTTTGTAGGAGCAGTTCCTCTCAACTCTTCTTTCCATCTCTGTACCTGGGTTACCAGTGGGGTTTATCACACCAGTGTCGACCCCCGTTCGTCTCGGTTCTGTACTCCGGTCATTAAACATTTTCATGAACATTTCCGCTTGTCTTCCCATATTGGCGTTCATCATTTCAGCTTGCCTTTCCATCGATGCATTCATTAATCTGGTTACGTTCTCCATTATACGGCCTTCCATACCTGAGTCTGACGGTGTTTGATCAGCAGTACTAGTACCCCCTCGGTGTACTCGATTACGCATTCCTCCCAAAGAAAGAAAGTCTGGTGGCGTTTCCTGAATTCCGCCCATTCCGGTTTGCCCTTCCCCTGTATCGTCCAACCAATTTCTGTTCATAGGAGAATTAGGAGACCTTGGCGGAGTATTTGCCATTGCTTTGGTAAGCCCGAAAGAAAATCTGTCAGCAATGGTTTATACATAACCAGATAAACAACACGTACTTCACCATTGGTCATTCACTGAAACAAATTGAAACAAGTATGGTTGCGCAGTATAATATTCATACACGAGAATCTTATGACCGTCAACTCTAAGACTACCCAGTCTTAGTACTTCTACCCACATCTCACGTACCATACTTAATTCTTCACAGTTTAAGTCTAAGTACCTCTTCAGCATACTTAGTTCGCTTAAACTAATGCTCTGATACCATATTGTAACACCCTAAAAATCAGGATTTATTTAAACTTTAATTTAAGACAAGTTTTGATCGTGACTTTCTAAACTTTATACATAAGCGAAGTTTCAATCCCGAGGATTTATCTTTACACAAAAGAATTCTCGAATAACCTATTAATCTAATCATGTCACTATAATCAGATTAATTAGGTTATCTAAGTGCACTATCCAAAAGTCTCGGTATTCCAAAAATCTTCTCCGCTAGCCCAAAAGCTCTCGTCCCACATCCCTTACTTTCCCGAACCTGATCCTGGTAAGAAAACATTATTTGAAACGATTAGGCTAACTCTCCATAATACATTCAGTTTCAACATAATATTTACCATAATAACATAACCAAGTCCTGACAAACCTGAATTATTCTTTTCTTACCACTTAGCAATTTATCCAACCAACTCAGTTCAATCGTTACATCATATTCTTATTCCGTAACTATGATTCCGACATAAAGTCGCTCATTGTTCACTTGTCTATTCCGTGACTACAAATCCGACATACATCGCTTGTTGCTCACGTATCTCTACCGTGACTACAAATCCGACATACATCGCTTGTTGCTCACGTATCTCTACCGTGACTACAAATCCGACATACATCGCTTGTTGCTCACGTATTTCTATTCCGTGATTGCTCACGTATCTCTTCCGTGATTGCTCACGTATCTCTTCCGTGATTGCTCACGTATCTCTTCCGTGATTGCTCACGTATCTCTACCGTGATTGCTCACGTATCTCTTTCGTTCGATAATTCATTTATAACAACATATTATCACAATTAGACAGACATTTATGTAAGTAACGAGTAGGGTAAGAATGAACTTACTTGGTAAGAAGTCACACTACTTTTACTTCTTATAAGGATGTATTGACTTCAGACTTCAACCCTTCCGAACAACTAGATTTGCTTTCCACCGATTCTTGTTCTTCTTCTTCTTCTTATGATCGGAGGTAAACCACCAAGAATCAAGCACACACCCTTTCTCTTTTTCTCCCCTTTTTTCTCCGTTTTCTTTCTGGGTGAGCCGTATTCACACAACCTTTTTAATAATGAAAGTCAGGACACCCTCCATACTTCACCCCTACTTAGATATGGTGACTCATACTCCATATTTACCAAATAACCCATACCTTTAACTAAATGTCATAAAACACCCTCAATTTAACATTTCTATTAAATTATACTCTAGACCAAATATAAAATAACCCTTATGGTTAATATTATATTTTTCAGTAATGCTATGGAAAATTCGAGATGTTACAATACTCCCCAACTTGAAAATGATTTCGTCCTCGAAATCACGGCTATTCAAACAAATGGGGATATCTATTTCTCAAGTCTTCCTTTGTTTCTAACGTCACATTAGTACCTCGATGATGTTTCCACTGTACTTTCAACATAGTTACCTCTTTACCACTACGTAGCTTTCTAACTGTTCTTTCCAAAATCTTTTCTGGTTCTTCCACACAGCGGCTCTTTTCATCCACCCTCACATCAGTGAGTGGAATCACATCATCCTCTTCGGTCAAACACTTCCGAAGATAACATACATGGAAAGTATTATGAACCCCTTCCAATTCTGGCGGAAGATCCAACTGATATGCTTGTAAGCCAATCCTCTTAGAAATGGTGAAAGGTCCTAGAAAACGAGGACTCAACTTCCCCCGCTTTCCAAACCGAATCACACCTTTCCATGGGGATACTTTAAGCATCACGCGCTCCCCAACTTGAAAGTCTTTGGGTCTTCTTTTCGGATCAGCATAGCTTTTCTGTCTATCTTGAGCCGCTTTCATATGCTGCCGAATTTCCTTTACTTTGTCTGCGGTTTGTTGCACAAGTTCCGGACCAGCGAATTGTTTCTCTCCGGCTTCTAACCAGCACACTGGAGTTCTACATTTCCGACCATATAAAGCTTCGAAAGGTGCTCTTCCAATACTGGAATGGTAACTGTTGTTGTAAGCAAATTCTACCAACGGCAAATGTGAATCCCAGTTACCTCCAAAATCTAATACACAACATCTGAGCATATCTTCCAAAGTCTGAATGGTCCGCTCACTCTGTCCATCCGTCTGTGGGTGAAAAGCAGTACTCAAATTAACTTTGGTACCCAACTCTTCTTGCAGTGATTGCCAAAACCTCGAGGTAAACCGACTATCACGATCTGACACTATCGACACCGGTATACCATGTCTTGACACCACTTCGTCAATATACAGTTTCGCCAACTTCTCAACTGGCGATGCCTCTTTCATAGCTAGAAAATGAGCACTCTTAGTCAATCTATCCACGATCACCCAAATGGTATCGTTACCTCTTTGTGTCTTTGGTAACTTTGTCACAAAATCCATAGAGATAATGACGCCACAGTTTTAAAGCAAACACAACCGCTGCCAATTCCAAATCATGGGTAGGATAGTTCTTTCATGTTCCTTCAGTTGTCTTGACGCATAGGCAATTACCTTGCCTCGTTGCATCAACACACACCCCAAACCCATTTTCAATGCGTCACTATAGACTACCAAATCTTCCGTTCCTCTTGGCAGTGCAAGAATAGGAGCATCACACAACAACTGTCGTAAGGTTCTGAAAGCTGTCTCCTGCTTTTCGGTCCAAATAAACTTCACATTCTTACGAGTCAACAAAGTCAAAGTAGAAGCAATCTTTGAGAAGTCTTTTATAAACCTTCTGTAATAACCCGCGAGACCCAAGAAACTTCTTATTTCAGACGCGCTTCTCGGAGTCTTCCAATTCATCATTGCCTCTATCTTTGCTGGATCTACTTTCACGCCTTCCGAAGAAATTACATGACCCATAAATTGTACTTCTTTTAACCAAAATTCGCATTTAGAGAATTTTGCATACAGCTTCTCCTTTCGTAACACTCCTAAAACTTCATAAAGATGGCGCTCATGGTCATTCTCATTCTTTGAATAAACAAGTATGTCATCAATGAAAACGATAACAAACTTGTCTAGGAACGATCGACATACTCTGTTCATCAGATCCATGAATATAGCTGGAGCATTAGTCAATCCAAATGGCATCACAAGAAATTCATAATGCCCGTACCTCGTTCTAAAAGCCGTTTTTGGAACATCTTCTTCCCTTACCCGAACTTGGTGATACCCCGACCTTAAATCAATTTTAGAAAAACATCCCGCTCCATGGAGTTGATCAAACAAATCATATATCCTTGGAAGAGGATACTTATTCTTTACCGTCACCTTATTCAATTCTCGATAATCTATACACATTCTCATAGTGCCATCTTTCTTTTTAACAAACAATACCGGAGCTCCCCAAGGCGAAGAACTCGGCCTAACAAAACCTTTATCCAACAATTCTTGCAGTTGGGACATCATCTCTGACATTTCAGCTGGCGCTAAACGGTAAGGTGCACGAGCTATCGGTGCTGCTCCAGGAATAAGATCGATACGAAATTCCACTTGCCTTTCAGCTGGTAAACCTGGGAGATCATCCGGGAATACATCCGGAAATTCACCTACCACTTTGATATCTTGTACTCGTTTCTTTTCTAACTTCGTGTCTATAACATAGGCTAGATAGGACCAACATCCCTTCGACAAACATTTACGCGCCTTCGCTACTGAAATCAATGGAACATCTCCTTTCTGTTTTTCTCCAAATACAAATACATCGTTTTTATCGGTCATTGGAATTCGAATCAGTTTCTTTGCACACATTATTTCTGCCTGGTTATTGCTTAACCAGTCCATCCCCACAATAATATCGAATCCACCAATTTCCATTAACAACAAGTCGATTGGAAATTATGTCCCTTCTATCAACATTTTACAATCAAGAAGTCTTTCACTAACCAAAGTTCGACCCCCATTAGCTATTTCGACCTAAGGCATCTCCTAAAGTAGTGACAGGCATAGCTAACTTACGATAGAACAATTTGGAAACAAATGAAAAATTTGCGCCACTATCAAATAACACATGCGCAGGAATAGAGTTTACAAGGAATGTACCCGAAACAACATCTTTCGATCCTTTCGCTTCTTCAGCAGTCATTTGGAAAGCACGGACAGCTGGCTTAGGGATAATCAACTGCTTTCCTTGATCTCCTTCCTTTCTCAGCTTTGGACAATCCCTCTGAAAATGACCTGGTTGTTTACATTCAAAGCACAATGATCCCCGAACAGGACAGTTGTTCATAATATGCCCGCTCTTTCCACATTTGAAACATATATTTTCACCCGCTCGGCACTGACCAGAATGTTTTCTTTTGCATTTAGGACACTCGTTTGGTTCCTTACGAGAATCGTAACGAATGTTCTTGCCAAACAACCTCAAATTTTGAGAAGGTTCCGAACGACCTTCCCACTTTCTTTTCTCTCCTACCTGTGCCTTTTCTGCTCTGTCTTTGGCGTACATCTCTTCTATTACTTTCGCCTCTTCGATTATCTCCCTGAAAGTAGTAGCTTTTGAACTTCGAACCCTCGTCATCATATCCGCAGGTAGACCTTTCAGATAGGCTTTCATTTTATCTTTCTCAGTGGGAGCCACATGTCCTATCAGATTCAGCTTTTCCAAGAAGGATTCTGTATACTTTCTCACAGTCATAGTGCCTTTCTTGAGGTTTCGGAACTCTTCCTCAATTCGGTCCATTTCAGTTTCGTTACAGTACTCCTCCAGAATCTTTGCTTTGAACTGTCCCCAAGTCACTGTATTCAGAACTGCTTCCGACACAGATGATGACAATACGTTCCACCAATACAATGCGTTGCCGCGTAACATCTGTGACCCAAATCTGACTTTAGATCTTTCATCAGTGCAATCACAAGCCCGGAAGGCTTGTTCTATCTCTCTTATCCAGTTCATACAAGCCACTGGATTATCATCTCCCTTGAATTCTGGCGGTTTACAGCTCAGGAATGTTTTGTAGGAGCAGTTCCTCTCAACTCTTCTTTCCATCTCTGTACCTGGGTTACCAGTGGGGTTTATCACACCAGTGTCGACCCCTGTTCGTCTCGGTTCTGTACTCCGGTCATTAAACATTTTCATGAACATTTCCGCTTGTCTTCCCATATTGGCGTTCATCATTTCAGCTTGCCTTTCCATCGATGCATTCATTAATCTGGTTACGTTCTCCATTATACGGCCTTCCATACCTGAGTCTGACGGTGTTTGATCAGCAGTACTAGTACCCCCTCGGTGTACTCGATTACGCATTCCTCCCAAAGAAAGAAAGTCTGGTGGCATTTCCTGAATTCCGCCCATTCCGGTTTGCCCTTCCCCTGTATCGTCCAACCAATTTCTGTTCATAGGAGAATTAGGAGACCTTGGCGGAGTATTTGCCATTGCTTTGGTAAGCACGAAAGAAAATCTGTCAGCAATGGTTTATACATAACCAGATAAACAACACGTACTTCACCATTGGTCATTCACTGAAACAAATTGAAACAAGTATGGTTGCGCAGTATAATATTCATACACGAGAATCTTATGACCGTCAACTCTAAGACTACCCAGTCTTAGTACTTCTACCCACATCTCACGTACCATACTTAATTCTTCACAGTTTAAGTCTAAGTACCTCTTCAGCATACTTAGTTCGCTTAAACTAATGCTCTGATACCATATTGTAACACCCTAAAAATCAGGATTTATTTAAACTTTAATTTAAGACAAGTTTTGATCGTGACTTTCTAAACTTTATACATAAGCGAAGTTTCAATCCCGAGGATTTATCTTTACACAAAAGAATTCTCGAATAACCTATTAATCTAATCATGTCACTATAATCAGATTAATTAGGTTATCTAAGTGCACTATCCAAAAGTCTCGGTATTCCAAAAATCTTCTCCGCTAGCCCAAAAGCTCTCGTCCCACATCCCTTACTTTCCCGAACCTGATCCTGGTAAGAAAACATTATTTGAAACGATTAGGCTAACTCTCCATAATACATTCAGTTTCAACATAATATTTACCATAATAACATAACCAAATCCTGACAAACCTGAATTATTCTTTTCTTACCACTTAGCAATTTATCCAACCAACTCAGTTCAATCGTTACATCATATTCTTATTCCGTAACTATGATTCCGACATAAAGTCGCTCATTGTTCACTTGTCTATTCCGTGACTACAAATCCGACATACATCGCTTGTTACTCACGTATCTCTACCGTGACTACAAATCCGACATACATCGCTTGTTGCTCACGTATCTCTACCGTGACTACAAATCCGACATGCATCGCTTGTTGCTCACGTATTTCTATTCCGTGATTGCTCACGTATCTCTTTCGTGATTGCTCACGTATCTCTTCCGTGATTGCTCACGTATCTCTACCGTGATTGCTCACGTATCTCTTTCGTTCGATAATTCATTTATAACAACATATTATCACAATTAGACAGACATTTATGTAAGTAACGAGTAGGGTAAGAATGAACTTACTTGGTAAGAAGTCACACTACTTTTACTTCTTATAAGGATGTATTGACTTCAGACTTCAACCCTTCCGAACAACTAGATTTGCTTTCCACCGATTCTTGTTCTTCTTCTTCTTCTTATGATCGGAGGTAAACCACCAAGAATCAAGCACACACCCTTTCTCTTTTTCTCCCCTTTTTTCTCCGTTTTCTTTCTGGGTGAGCCGTATTCACACAACCTTTTTAATAATGAAAGTCAGGACACCCTCCATACTTCACCCCTACTTAGATATGGTGACTCATACTCCATATTTACCAAATAACCCATACCTTTAACTAAATGTCATAAAACACCCTCAATTTAACATTTCTATTAAATTATACTCTAGACCAAATATAAAATAACCCTTATGGTTAATATTATATTTTTCAGTAATGCTATGGAAAATTCGAGATGTTACATTATCTTTTTCTCAAAGGGTTAAAATGGAGTAGACTTAGAGATAAGCTACTTAGGATTACACAAACTTGGGAGGTACGAGGGTTATATCGAGAGAGTAACTTTTAACAAAGAGAATTTGTTTCGCCGTATACTTTGAGAACTCCATTCCATCATTCCTTTACCTTTGGTTCTACTCAGAGATGAGATTGCTGACTGCTATTGGAATCATGGGATGGTGAGAGTCCGAGAGGAACGTGTCTCAAAGTAGATAATAAAACTAGTTTTTGTCACTGTTATGCTGCGCATCCCTGCAGCATTAGTCTACTGGAATTTGGTTTAACGTATCATCACGAGTCTTACACCCTTGCTTCTCTTTTATTACTGTTAATTAGCATCTGTGATAATCATCAACCAACCAACCAAAGATATTTTCTTCCAAATCGTCATCTGAAATCATTTCTTTCATCATACTTTAATGACAATTTTAACTCCAGTCTCTGTGGGACAATATTCGGTAGTTTACCACTTTATTACTTGAGAGACGACATAGTTCTATATAAGTATACTTGCTTATTGGTTCTATTAAGTATATTCAAAGCACCGCTCACATCACGCCACCTCACCCACACGCTTGGTGATGGCGAACGACCCGACATACCTAGGTCTTAGTTTCCCTCTTTTCCCAAATCGCACGACACCTTTCTATGGAGACACCTTGAGCATCACTTTGTCCCCTACCATAAACTCAATCGGTTTCCTTCTTTTATTTGCATATGCCTTTTGGCGGTCATGAGCCCCCTTCAGCTTATCTCTTATCACACTAATCTTATCGGCAGTCAACTGCACGATTTCCGACCCTGCCAACTGTTTCTCTCCCACTTCATTCCAACACAATGGCGTCATGCACTTACGCCCATACAATGCCTCGAATGGTGCTGCTTGAAGACTGGCGTGCTAACTATTGTTATACGAGAATTCGATCAACGGTAGATGAGATTCCCACGAGCCTTTGAAGTCTATCACACAAGCACGTAACATGTCTTCCAAGGTCTGTATAGTTCTCTCGCTTTGACCATCCGTCTGAGGGTGATAGGTAGTGCTCATCGAAAGCTGCGTACCTAACTCCCCCTTAAGACTCCTCCAAAAAGATGACGTGAAGCGACTATCACGGTCCGAGACTATGGACGACGGCACTCCATGCCTCGTCACTATCTCATTGATATACAACCTTGCTAACTTTTCTAACGAATCCTTCTCCCGAATAGGTAGAAAGTGAGCCGACTTGGTGAGACGATCAACTATCACCCATATGACGTCATACCCTCTCGGGGTCCTTGGTAACTTCGTGACGAAGTCCACGGTGATACAATCCCACTTCCACACAGGTATATCTAAGGGTTGCATCTCCTCGTAAGGTCTTTGATGTTCTGCCTTGACCTTCAAACAAGTCATACACCTCTCAACAAGGTAAGCGACGTCTTTCTTCAACCCCGACCACCAATACATTTGTCTCAGATCCCGATACATCTTAGTGGTTCTGGGATGAACCGAATACCGCGATTGATGCACTTCCTCCAAAATACGCTCCCGTAAACCTCCCAACTTAGGAACCCACACTCGGTTTCCCAAACATTTCACATCACTCCCATTACGCTCCAAGGATGTCACATAACCGACAATCCTCTCACTTTTCCACTTTTCTTCTACGAGAGCTTCCTCTTGGAACTTATTAATCTCTTCCAACAGATTAGGAATCACGTCGACTCAAAAGGCCACCACTTTAGTTGGCTCTCTTCTTTCCTTCCGACTCAAAGCGTCGGCTACAACGTTCGCTTTGCCCGGATGGTAAAGGATCTCACAATCGTAATCACTTAACAATTCCACCCAACGACGCTGCCTCATATTTAACTCCTTCTGATCGAACAAATGCTTAAGACTCTTATGATCGGAATAGATCTGGCACTTAACTCCATAAAGGTAGTGTCTCCAAATCTTTAGCGCGGACACCACCGCTGCCAACTCCATATCGTGTGTAGGGTAATTCTTCTCGTTCTCCTTCAGCTGACGGGATGCATACGCGATCACCTTCCCGTTCTGCATTAGCACACATCCTAATCCCAACTTGGATGCATCGTTGTAGATTACGAATCCTTCCGACCCACTAGGCAAGGAAAGAATCGGAGCGCTGCTCAACTTGTCTTTCAGCTTACTAAACGCTTCTTCTTGAACCTCCGTCCACTCGAACTTAGCACTCTTCTTGGTTAAAGCTGTCAATGGCGTAGCTATACGAGAAAAGTCCTGAATGAACTTTTGGTAGTAGCCCTCTAAACCAAGGAATCTCCTAACCTCTGTTGGCGACCTCGGTTGTTCCCATACTCTAATAGCCTCCACTTTGGCCGGGTCCACCTTGATGCCTTCTCCCGACACCACATGACCCAAGAATTGGACTTCTCTGAGCCAGAACTCACACTTGGAGAACTTAGCATATAATTTCTCCTGCCGCAACAATTCTAACACCACGCGAAGATGCTCTGCGTGCTTACCCTGAGATCGAGAATAGATGAGGATGTCATCTATGAACACAATCACACATTTGTCCAACAGCACACTGCACACTCGATTCATTAAATCCATGAAGACTGCTGGAGCATTAGTCAAACCAAAGGGCATGACTAGGAACTCATAATGCCCATACCTCGTGCGAAAAGCCATCTTCGGCACATCTTCTTCTCTTACCTTCAACTGGTGATAACTGGATCTTAAATCTATCTTTGAGAACAAGCTCGCTCCTTGCAACTGGTCAAACAGATCGTCGATCCTCGAAAGTGGGTACTTGTTCTTGACAGTCACCTTGTTAAGCTCGCGATAGTCTATGCACATCCGCATAGACTCATCCTTCTTCTTGACGAAAATCACCTGCGCTCCCCAGGGTGAGGAACTAGGGAGTATATCCCTTATCCAACACCTCCTATAGTTTCATCATCATTTCCTTCATCTCTGCCGGTGCCAACCGGTACGGTGCATGCGCTATTGGTGCCGCACCAGGCATCAATTCGATCCTGAACTCAACTTGACGATCCGAGGGTAAACCCGTCAGGTCATCCGGAAACACCTCCGGGAACTCTCTCACCACAGGAACATCCTCTAGTCCCTTTTTCTCTTTCTTAGCGTCTAACACGTACGCCAAAAACCCCTGACACCCCTTCTCTAGACAATGTCTCACCTTTATCACCGAGATAAGGCAAGACTTACGCTCTTGCCTATCTCCTTAGATTACCACTTACGACTTATCGGGCAAAGCCATACGAATCATTTTCTTATTGCACACGATGCTAGCACTATTACTAGCCAGCCAATCCATTCCTACGACAACGTCAAACTCTCCCATGCCCATGGGGTACAACCGCAAGGGGAAATAGTGACCCTCTACCTCGATACTACATCCTTCATACACCTCCCTCACCTAATATCATCAGCAATCTCTACTTCGAACCCGCACTCCAAACGCTTAGGTTTAACACATAGACGTCGGGCAAATTCCGGCGATACAAACGAATGGTTTGCACTCGAGTCGAATAACACTTTAGCAAGAACAGAATTAACAAGAAAGGTACTTGTCACCACATCAGGTATCTCCACCGCCTCTTCTGTCGTCATACGAAAAGCTCTCGCCCTTGCCTGTGCTGGCTCTACTTTCTTTTCTCCCACCCTTCCTCCTTGTCTACAACCGTAACCACCTGAATACCCTTTCTTCAATTGCAGGCAATCCGGTCTCAGATGCTCTGAAGAACCACACTGGTAGCATGCTCTTGGGTTCCGACAATCACGTGCCATGTGTCCCAACTTTCCACACTTGAAGCACCCTTCTAGCTCACTCGTACATTCTCCACGATGCACTCGGTTACACTTTCCACAAGGCTTCTCTCCAATTCTCGGTCCCTCTCGAAACTCGGTCTTGAATGCCTTAGCCCGTTTTGAATCACGCACTGGTCCTTCCCACTTCCTCTTCTCTTTACACTTCTCCTCATCCTGCCGGTTCTTCTCTTTTTCAACCAGTTCGGCCGCATTGATAGCTTCCTGAAAAGTAGTCGGATTCCGAGCCGATGCCAGTTACCGAACGCTACTCTTTAACCCAAATAGGTACCTCTTAATTCGCGTTTCTCATTCGGTACATACAACTCAGCAAACCTTGTTTTCTCCATAAACTTCGACGAGTATTATCTCACTGACATCCCACTTTGTTCTAAACTCAGGAATTCTTCCTCCAATCTTTTTACTGCCACTAGCGGGCAGAATGATGCCTTCAACTTTGAGACAAAGGTCTCCCATGTCATTCCCTTAGCAGCCTTCGACCCTTCTCCCGTTGTTTCCGCATCCCACCAAAACATTGCATCAGACTTTAGCATGGATAGGGCGAACATCACTCGGTCACTGTCAGCACATTTACAGGTGTCAAACACTAGCTCCATTTCCCTTATCCATTTTACGGCCAACATTGGGTCACATTCTCCCTTGAAAGTGGGTGGCTTACAAGAGGCGAATGCCTTGTAACTACACCCCCCGCTCAGCACAAAGTCATTTACCGCTAACGGATTCGATTGAGAAGGACTCCCCGAAGAAGATCCATGTGAGCTAAACAACCCTTTCTTACTACCACTTGCTTCTTTACTCCCTGATGTCGACTTATCCTGATTTGCTAACAGAGCTTTCAACGTATCCTGAATTTCACCCAAAGCAGTGGCGAAGTTCTCTTGGGTCACGAAGGTCTGAGCATGACCTCACCGACGGCCTCCACCTCGGCCCGCTCCCCGCCTGGACGCAGAGCTATCCATATGAGATGCCTCCGCCTCCGGGGGAATCCCGACGCTCTTTGTTCCACGGGGAATGCGTGCCCTTACTCCGGCTCTCTCAGCATTTTCATTCACCTGGGTAACCGCTCGTCGGGGTATTCTTCCCCGTCCCCTTCCTCGGCCTCTACCCCTACCGCGGGTGGCCGCCTGCTCAGGTGAATTCACCGGTACCTCCATCTCGATCTCATCGTCGACAGGTCCTAATCCACTCCTCAAAGATCTCTCGACATGATTACTGACTGACAGAGAAACACCAATAACATTAAACCTACGATTCCAATATAATAAGGCAAATAAGCACATACATGTACCTGTAAGTTCGTAATTACACTGGCCAGGTGTAATCACCAACTTACCTTACATAACAGTTCTCATCACCCTATTAGTCGCCCCAACCAGTCTCACTAAGGTCCTCCTAGTTCTCAGCTGTACTAACTAATTTCCACAGTTTAAGTTTAGACCCGTCCGGTCACCTAAATCTCTTAAACTACGGCTCTGATACCAACTGTAACAACCCACACCAAAAATAAACCAAACGTAGCAAAATACGCATGCATAAATATTTCAAAGACAAGGAATTCCAAAACGTCTTACAAAATTTCTAAGCCAACGGTTGACATAACAACCGGCTTACAGCTGAGAACACAAAATAAAGAACTACTGGACAATCTAACAAAATCTTCATCCGCTTCTTCAGCCCATCCGGATCTCACTGCTTACCCTTACCCTTACCCTTACCTACCTGTCCACCAGAAAGGTTTTTAGTTTTGAAAACGAGGGTTAGACCATGAGGTCTAGTGAGTTATCTCAAAACAAGGCCGCACCATAAATAGTATAATTTATAAAAATAGCAGCAAGGGATTTTAAACGAATTTATTACGAAGCACGCTTACATGTTAAGCACACCATGACACATGCTAATGGTGCACGCTATAGTTACACACACCGTGACAGCGTAATAGGGCACACATCACCCATATATGAAACAAATTCATATATTTAATATTATGGGACACACCCCCATCTCACACCAACGCCATAACATGTCTACACGTATACAATTTATCCACTTATTTTAGTCACACTTCCCATGCATAATTTAAAGCAGTACATACGTTTACAAATATAAACATGTATAAGGATTCACACTTAAAAGGTTTTAGGTTCAGAAAGACTCACATGTGGTCCCGCTAGAAGTTCTCACTTGAAATCGCTTATCCTCTACCCGCGCCTACAATTTCACCCAATACACAAGACTAGTTAAGTCTCTCGTCACTCTCGAATCTCTCTGACAATAGAAAGTCTCGCACTTAAGTGATATTGGATTCTACACACTCCCGGATCCAACCGGGTTTCGGTACAACTCCGGTTCCCAATCGGGTTCCGGTACAACTTCGGTTCCCATTTGGGTTTCGGTACGCTTTCGGTTCTCATTTGGGTTCCGGTACGCTTCCGGTTCCCTTTGGGTTCCGGTTTAGCGAGTCCGGTCTCTGGATTACTACGAAACGCTAAGGATTTCGAACATCAAACAACCACTCCACACCCGAATCCAAACCTTGGTGGTAAACCATTAGCATTAAAAGGATACCGATACCAACCATTTTAATAGCTAAACCCTCCGATTTTACACTAAATGAAGCAGGAAGATCACACATAGTCTCCATTTCTTTTCTTTCTAAAAGATTAACACAAAACTCAGACTCTGCCACTCAAGATCTTAAGATTAGGTTACAAAGGAGAAAGAATTTGAGAATTACCTTGAGAATGGTAAAGAATCCACGGACAACTGACAGCTTGGAGAATTTCAATCGCTTTTACACTTTCATGAACTTGCACCCACTAAACGCCTCTTCTAGCCGCACACACTGAATTTGGTAAAAATTAGGGTTATTGGGGTTTCTACTCTTATATATATCCATCACAGATGCACACCAAACTTTCTCTCTTTCACACTTTGACCACCAAACCTCTTATTTCTCCACTTTACACCCCAACTTAATGTTACTATTTGCTACTCAAACCAGGTTATTACATGTAGAGCACATGTAATGCTTTTAAAAATTATGTTAAAATTTTATCTAAAAAAAGAAGAGAAAATAGATATTTTTAAGAGCATCTTCAACAACTATGCTAAAGTTTTTCTACAATAGAGTAATATAACTCAAAATCTCTAAAAAGTTTTGCATCAAACTCCAACAGAGAGAAGAAAAAGTTTGCTTTTTAAGGATAATGATTAGTTTTGAATGGAAACCATCTATTTAGAAAATTTTCTAAATTTAGAGATTTTTACAATCGTTTTTTTTCTTTTTCTCATTTTAGCATAGAGGATAACATAACTGTTAGAGCAATAAAAACGCTAAAATCTCAAATTTTTTTAGCATAGTTGTTGGAGATGCTCTAACATACATGTAAAGATGCTCTAACATCATAAATCAATGACTACTTGATCGTTATTGACTTGATATATAATCCAACTAATAATTAGCTAAATCATAGGAAATATTTGATGACATCAATGTTGGATCCATATAAAAAATTATTATTATTTTCTATTAAGAATGCATTAAATGTTTTATTACTAGTCGTATACCATTGTAATGGAGCAAGATATCATGAAACTAGGAATAAAAATAAATACATTACTCTTTAAAAATCCAAAATTAATGGTTAAAAAATTCAGCTGTATTTTATATAAGCAGTGGTGGATCCAGTAATTTTTTCTAGTGGGGTCACCTTGAAGGTAGTTTAAAGTCCGTAAACTTGTCCGATGTATTTTTATCCTAAATCCGACGTTTCGAGTGTTTTTTAAAGAAATTTTAAGTTTTTTTTTTCGATTTCAAGGGTATTTTTTGGTTTTTTGATCAATTTCAAGAGTTAATTTTTATTTTTTGGTTGATTTTGAGACATTTTTTGGTTGATGGGGTCTCGGACGTAATATTATTGGGGGACACTAAGAGCATCCCCAATGGTGAACCTCTTTAGAGGTTCATCCCTTTGTCAAATCAGCTTTCTCTCTCTGCCACATCAGCTTTCTCTTTTCTACTCATTTTATAAACCTTTTACTCCCAATCATGGACCGGTTCATGATTATATAATAAAAAACTACAATAATTGACATTTACTTATTATAATTAAAAACTAATGGTAATTAAAAATTACAATAAATTAAAAGACAATAATTATAAATTAAAATTATAAAAATCAGAAAAAATAATAAATAAAAGATAGTAAATAAACATTAATTGCTACTTTAATAAAAAATACAATAAATAAAAGTTACAAAATATATAAGTAATTACGGTAATAAAATTCATAATAATTAAAATGCCAAAAGTCCAACTTTGAGTTACCGAAATGCCACAAGTTTTTTCCAGTTTACCAAAATGCCACAAAAGCCCGCGATGGGGCCCGCGATCGCGGGTAGGGGCTAAACTTGCCAACACGGGCAAAGTTGGGGGGCTCCGCGGGGCTTTTCACCAAAACATTGTGACACGTGGGCCTTGGGCCCGCGATCGCGGGCCCCATCGCGGGCTTTTGTGGCATTTTGGTAAACTGGAAAAAACTTGTGACATTTTGGTAACTCTTGGTCAAACTTTTGGCATTTTAATTAATTTCCCTAATTAAAAGTTAATAATCAATTAATTTAATTTAACTATTTTCAAGTGATTATATATTTAAAAAGTAGATGAACACACCAATTTAATAGATTTGATTATTTAAATGAAAAAAAGTTTTAAATATTTAAATATAAAATATATATGGGACCCATTACTTTAAACCTCAAGGAGCGGTTCCTCTGAGGACCACTCCAATGAGGTGGCAAAAAGCTTGAAGGCCCCTAGTGGTAGAAAAAACAGTGGATCGGTTCTAGGTTGTTGAGCTGGCAAGAAAACCCAACCATTGGGGATGCTCTAAGCTAGAATGTAAAAAACTATGTTTTTACCTTTAAAAAAATCACTTTTTTTAGTAGGTCCCATCCCCTCCCCTCCCTCCCTCCGCCAATGTATATTAGTTCATGTAAACACAAATATTATTTGATAAAACCAATGAATTAATAACTAAACAAACAAACTATTCTTAGATTTTGATTGTTGCAACTCTTGTAATCATTAATAAACGGCTACGAATTAACATACATAAACACTACAACGACGGTTTTGTATGGCTGATCGCCGCCGTATATACAATCATCGGAGGATCATCGACATATTTTTTTTGCCGGTGGTGGTGAATCCTCCGGTAATCACGATCACCCTTCGATCGTAAGATTTGTCGGTAATATGTCCGTGATTTCTTTTTCTGGCATATTACCGACATATTTTTTGTCGATATAACCCTCTTGTTTTATAGTGAAAGGTAAGTAAATGGTATAACTTTTCTCTGCTTGTAAATATATTTGTGTTAACAACTTAGAGCATCCACATCTGTAACAACCCAAACAAATAAAAAACATAACATAGTATTGAATATGAATCAGCCAAAAAGGGGTCCCAAAATTTTCTCAAGTACAATTGTCTCAAAACTAGGTTGGCGAAAACAACCTATACACAACTGAAAGTCTAAAAATAACTACAAATAATTATCGGCTAACATCATCCACGCCTTAACTCTTCTCCTTGCCCTTTCCTGAGCTCCCTACTAATGACTTCCCTGAAAAGGTTTAGTTTTGAAAAAGCCAGGTTAGACCATTGTGAGCTCCCTCTAGTGGCAACAGTTTCATTAACAATCATTTAAAACAATTCATAACCAGTATAAACAACTTCTTTAAACAAAGCTTTCATGTAACAATCACACATGCAAATGGCACACTGAAATCACTCGGAAGTGACAATGTGTCAGTCTCACACTGCCTTGCTGGGTCACTCCTCTCATGGCATAAACGGGACCCCCCGATATGAGCACTGCGGGCCACACCCCTCGACTTAGCCAATTCACATCTATCAATAATGTATGCATACACTTTAAACTGACTTTCCAGACATTCATCATATAACATAAATAAACCATTTCATATTACTTCCTTACTTCTGAAATCACGTTAAAACACGTATTTAGTTAGAAAAACTCACCTGTTGCGTTGGATCGGGTCTTTCTACGTATGCATAATAACATATCACACCATCTCTCGTATCATATTCTTAATTCTAAGAATACTAGATAACCTAAAGCATCATTATCCTCAAATGCCCCCCCCCCCCCCCCCTTCGGCAACTTAGCACGGGGGTTCCGCTACCCGGTTAGCGGATGGGGTCAAGGGGCAACGCCCTTGCGGAGTTTGGGGGCAACGCCCATAGAATATTTTAGAAAACTTAACCAGATAACACATCTGGAAACTGCATCCAGACTTCAAAAGTTTCCGGACACCACAACTGTCCGGACGTCTCCACTTACCGGACAACATAACTTTTCGGACAATATAACTTTCCGGACAATATATTCAATCCGGATGACATCCAAAAACCAAGGTAATCCGGATACCATCCGATATCTAGTTCATCCGGAAACTACATAATAAACAAAACTTACCGGATATCCTTGCTCGTCCGGATACCTTCGCACAGGGGTTTCCGGATACTTCATTTTATCCGGAAACTACGGTTATTCTTCAGTTTTACCATCAATCAGCCCCAATAATTTCATTCTTAGTTTGACCCATATCATTCTAACAGTTGTAAAGCATACAGATACGAAAACAACACCAAAATCATCCAATTTATGGTTTATAAAAATCGAATAGGATGAACTCACCTTGAAGGAGATAAACCCACTTCTCTGCACAATCTGATTCCAAATCAAAACAGAACCTAGATGAAATCAGATTAAGATATGGATACCATCTTGCTACTGGAAATCAAACTTACAAAAACCCTTTGTATACTTACCAAGATTTCAGCTTAATCTCTTCTTTTTCTCTCTTCCTTTCTTCTTCTTTCTCTCTTCTTTCTCTCTATTCGTTCTCTCTGCCTTTTGCCGACTCCAACATCTGAATTGAGATAATATCTCAATTCAGCCTAACCCATCCCTTAAGTATCCCAACTTTCCAAAATAACCAAACACACCCTCAAGTTTCAACTTTCCAAAATAACATCAAACTTTGGTTACTTAACTTTTAACCCCATTGATTTATATAATTGCAAAATAGCACAAAACTTAAAACTCAATTACAATTCAACTTCATTCATATTAAAACATAATATAACGTCAATTCGAGGTGTTACATTTATGACCTTAAACTTTTCAAGTATGCACTAGGAGGGTTGAGTCCGGAGGTGCTACCTTGGAGGTAGGCACTAGGACCTTCTCCGCTTTGAGGGGAATGCCTTGGAGGTAGTCCTAAGCGTGTCGGGCCTTGTGGTGGAATTAATGAGAATAGACACTAAGGTCAACCGTCTCTTGAGGTGAAACTTGATAAGAAGTCGTAGGAACCCTTGGACGTCTAGTCGCGAGGTGTTGTACGATTAACGTTGTATGAGTGGCATATTTTTGTTTTCCTCCACTCTCAATGGATACGGGTCTCCCCCGTTGTCGGCCAACACTATTTTGGATATTAATGTCCTTACTTTATTATCGTTGGTCTTGTGCGTTGACTGCAAATGATAACTCTAATATTGGATTTCCCTCCACGTATATTAAGGTTTGAATGGAGCATGTCGTTTCCATGTTTTGGTATTTGGAGTTCTCTCCCTTTTATGATCGCGTGAGTATTAAGTTTTATCTGTATTTTTGTAACGTTTTATATTTATTTGACTTGTTGTTCGTGGTGCATGGGCCTGGCATTATGCCTCACCCATGATTGAATAACTTGAATAATAGAGACTTATTCACATTTATATAATTGGGATTTAAAATGTTCATTCACGTTTTGAGTGAGTTTGGATTGGAATTCATTTTGGAAAACGCTATATACATTTTGGGAACTTTTCTCATAGATTTTGTGTGCGTTGGAAAATGAGTCGTTTACATCCTTTTTTATAATCTCTTTCGGAAACCATGGTTTAAGTTGCAATCTTTCATCCAACAAATTATTTAAATCATTATGTAAACTCTTGAACTCACTAGGCGTTAGCCTAACCTTTTTATTTGTCGGCATGTGCAACAGGTTCATGTTGGGAATAGTTCTAGTGATATCGTGAAGAGTGGAGAGCTAACTGTGTGCTCAAGAAGTAAGTGACTTGAGTGAAGTCTTCCACATTTTAGGAATAGCAACATTGTATTGGGTTGAGTAACACCCGTCCTTTTGTAGTCTTGGCGTATGACTTATGATATTAAATTGTTAAGAGTTATAATGTTTATATTGAGGTAATTTCAAGAATGGTTTGTAGGCGGAATTTTATCCTTAAGTGGTTATTTCATTGAAATTTTTTATTTAGTTGCTTTTTCTAATTTTGAGGGTGTTACAACTTCGCTATCCGGACAACTGCACTATTGAGACATCTACATTATCCGGACAACTTCACTATCCGGGCAACTACTCTATCGGACGTCTCTTCCGGACTCTACGCTATCCGGACAACTGCACCATCCGGACAACTCTTCCGAACTCTATGCTATCCGGACAACTACACCATCCGGACACTCTTCCGGACTCTATGCTATCCGAGCAACTACACCATCCGGACAACTCTTTCGGATACCACTCGATCAGGAGACCTGCACAAGGTCACTTACCGGACGCGGTCTGATGACCGATTGGAATATTAAACCCACTGCTAAACCCAAATAAGCTTGATTTCAACAGTAATAAATGCATTAACACCAAATTTTAACCACACCTTAACAACGCTTTCGCTGCTAAACACAAGAATACCATCTACTAACCACTTAGAGCATTTATTACAAGTTTTCAACCACAAAACCCAAGATAATGATTTCTTCAAAATAAACCAAGAACAAAAGGGTTGAATCATGAAATTACCTGGAAGGATTGATGCAATAATTAGCCTCCAAGTCTCTCCCTTCCTTGATTTCTTCTAAATCTCTCTAATGGCAATCAATTTCTTCTCCTTGTTCTAGCTCCCTTTCAAAGTCAGCCGCTAAAGAAGATAACTAACATCTAGGGTTTGTGCCAAATTAAGGGTTTTATACCCTCTCTCTAAAACTACAATCCAACCCCCGAAGTCTTAGCCTCTTGACATTTTCTCACTAATTTCCAAAATCTTTCCATTAGAACCCCGGTTATTACAGCATCCACCTTGCTAGAGACCTTGTAAGATGATCATGTGGATAGCAATGTCTTGATAAATTAGTAAGGTCTTGCTTGCAAGACATGGGACCCACTAAATTTAATAAATTAATATTATTATTTTTATAATATTGGTTTATTATATTTTTTGTTTCTTTAGTTTATTTTCATTATATTATAATATTGGCAGTGGGGTAAGAATGAGTTTGGTCTTGTATTGATGTAGAAGATGTTATTGCAAAACTGATATGACATTTTGGAAAAAACCTTGGTCTTGCACTGATACGGATGGTCTTAGAGTGGATCAGTATTTTGCTTCCTTGCACATTGATGCAACTATTTTCAACATTTTCTTCAAAATAAAAATTTAAAATTCAAAGTTTTCAGAATAATTACATTCAAAATAAGTTTTAAGCAAGCTTTTTAGATGATAAACTTATATGAAATGTATGCCTTATTAATAAATTTTCATTATTTTACGATGACTATTATATAAGTAATGATAAGTTTTAAGCAAGCTTTTTAGATGATAAACTTATTAATTATTAAATGTATGCAAATTATTTTACAGATTTAATTTATATAATTAATTTCGTGGATATCAATATATTTATTAATTATAATTCTTGAGATGAAGAATAGGAATAATATCGCGAAGAGTCCAATAACATAATTAAGGTCGAAAAATCCGAGATGGAGTTTTCATTGCGGACTAGACTTTGTTATCATTACTAATTTTGCTACCCTTTTTCGGATTTATTTTTTCATTTAATAGTCATCGTAAAATAATGGAATGTTTGGTTGGGGGTATTGAGGGGTAAAGAATAAGAATCAATCTATCTATATATCTATACAAAGCAGAAACATTGGTAGCTGACATGGCAGCATGAGAAGTCAGAATCCCTTGCTTCCTTTTTTCCTATAGCTCTCACCTAAAGTCAAGTTGGCTTCCATCGATTTTGAAACTGAAGAAAGAAACCGAAGAGACATACGTTGATTACAATGTGCAGCCCTATTTCATCACGATTACAACTTCCAGCGACTTCCCATCTCTCCCCCTTTCTCCAGCCTCCAACCTCTTAACGATTGCAATGTGCAGCCCCTCTCTGCTCCTGTTGATCGTTTGCTCAGGTTAGGGTTTTAAATTTTGACAAATTGTTGTCAGCCCCTTAACGATTACAATGTATAGCCCATCTCCACTCCCTTATTGCTCCTTGCTCAGGTTATGGTTTCAAATTTTGACAAAATCGTGTTTCAGGTATGCTTGAAGTCGTCCTCAGTCCATGGCGAAATCCCCCGCCAACGGAAGAACCCTAAATTCTTATATCGTCAAAGGCATTGACAAATCCGTAAGACGTTATTTTCATCTCAATCCTCATTTTTTCTTCTAAAATGTTGATAAGTTTTCCTATTAATTTGCGTTATTTTTCGTTCTAATTAGCCGGAGATTGCGTGTTGATGACCACCGAATCCATCGTCATATACAAAAAAAAGTGGAGAAGATCGTATTAGACAACAAAGAAAGTAACATGAAGGTTCACATACAATGGTACTACCGACAGGAAACAAAGGGCGGTCGGAAACAGTTTCACGGAACCAAAGAAGTATTTCTCTTCGATCACCATGATGTTCACAATAAGGATACAATTGAAGGCAAGTGTAAGCTCCAAACTTTCAAGAGCTATACAAATCTCGATGCCATTGGCAATGACGATCTTTACTGTTGTTTCCGGTACTACTCTTCAACCGGAGGCTTCAATCCAAATAGAATTTATGTGTATGTTTGACCTTTTTTCTGTCTCGTGTTAATTATCACTACCGCAAGTTACCCAACCGTAGTACATTTGAATGTTGGATCGGAGGTTGAGGGATGGGGCCTTGAGAACCGAATTACGTACGATCGCAAAGAAATATTATTACACTCAAAAATACGATTCCTTCGGTGAAGAATTTTGCAAAAATATCCGAAGAAAGGATCACTTAATAATTGATCTTCTTCTCATCATCATTCTTCACAGATCTCTTATTCGGATCTTCCATTGTTTTCACCTGAAACCCTATAAATTTAACCAAAATAATCTGTTCATTTACCTATATTCTATTTGAATTCATATTAACCTATAATGGAAGTTTTCGAATTTAGGTTTTCAGATGTATAATCACTCGCAGTCAATGCAATGGTGGTCTGCAAGTACAAATCATGTCTAGCTCAGTTGGTCTACCTAAGGACGGTAACATCTTGGGGGGCTGTGGATGGTATCCCAGTCTACCCGGGTTCGATTCCAAGGGGAGGAAATTGAGGGCATGAGGAGTACCCAGTCCTTGGGTGGTCCAGTCTTTGACTGGGCTTACCCCCCAGCCTGTGGTTGGGCCTTAGGTCCAGCGTAAGCTGGGCCGGGACAGCGGCGGATTAGTGGACTGCCCTCGGATGTCCGATACCGCCGGGGAGGCGTGCGTGCGTGTGTGCGTTGTGTTCGTGGTAGTTGATCGAAAGGGTCGATGCCGCTATGCCTTCCAAAAAAAATGGTGGTCTGCAAGTGTCGAAAGGTATGCCTTCTCACGTCCTTTGTATCACATCAGAATTTATACGTTTAATGTATTTTGTTAGGTTTGCTTTTGTGAAATTGACTTCAATGTAGGCTTTTAGTTATGATTAGAGCTTTTTAGATCAGACCGAACTACTGAATTTCTATTCCGTATTGATGTTAACTGGGACTGTATATTCATATTTACGAAGATGCCTATATAATGCTTGATGGAGTATCTTTGTACAACAAGTTTGTTAAATTCTGAATATATGAAGCTGTTGAGAGGTTATTGTGGATGATTTTGGCTTTGTTGCTATGCTTGAGAACTAACCAAAGTTGATATTTTGGTAATAGGCAACAAAATTG